>OY735223.1:29703420-29715920 GCA_963457665.1 Thysanoteuthis rhombus
AGCATCTTCGGTCATATTGAATATGACAGTGAAGTATTACAGTACAATTTCATGGTAGAGTTGTATCTTGTTTGATGTTATTCTACGATTCAATTTTACTGTCAAATTCGGCGTCTGCGGTTTCATTTCCGTTTTTGTCGGTTACATTTACTGTTCCAGTGACGTCATTTGGTGATATAGATTTATACATATATATACGTATGTATGTATCTATAATATGCATTTATATAGACAGGCCCATAAATAATTAAAATTGAATAACTCTGTTTGGTCTTCTTTTTTTTTAACTTACATTTTCACGACGTGCTGAAGATGGAATTTTGAAAACTATATAAGGAAAACGAAAAACGAAATTTCTGTATTTTGCACCGTCGTAATTTTCTCCAATAATTGGATAGGTAAATGAAAAACATATAATAAGAAAAAAAGATTTTTGTCAAACTCCAAAATTGCAGTCGACTTTATTTTTCTACTGTGACATGAATACGAACGACAGGAACCGGAATAACAAGAATAAGAACGACAAGAACAATCCTCGTCAAAATTAAGAATGTAAACCCTCAAGTAAAATTCACATTCCCTTATCTTGATTTGAATTTTATGACCAATTGATTACCAGGAGGCTGTCTTACTGACTGAGCTTACTCGACAAGTCTTAAATTCTAACGAAAATTGATCGTACGGAGAGATAAAAACATTTATACAATGTACACACACACGCACACACGCACACACATATATATATATTACAAGATTTATCTTTTTCCAGCCACACTCTAAAACAACTTGACTTTCGAAGTATAAAGTTGAATGTATCGAGCACTCTATGAAATAAATCCATCACATATCAGACGTTGCTTTATTGCTAAACTGATTTGAACCATATGAATTTTATATATATATATATATATATATATATATATATATATATATATATATATATATATATATGTGTGTGTGTGTGTGTGTGTGTGTGTGTGTGTATATGCTACCCGGAAACAGCCAGGCTTAATTCGATTTATAAATCATGAAGTGACCCAGAGGCATGGTTCTCTCTGGGCAAAAGGTGTCTGCGTGTGTGTGATCAAACTTTTTGTAACCAGTGTATACAGGAAGTCGACAAATAATGCCTACAAAAAGGTTATACACCTAAAATAATGTACTACTTAATAATCATAATTGATAATCATAATTATCACTACAGTTATAAGTATAACAACTATCCACTCATATAATAAATAGGAACGTACATTTGTCGTCTATCATATTTACGTCATCAGTGACGTCAGGTGACATAACTTAGAAATAAAATTTTGTTGCGTTAAACTTGATAAATCGTTACTTGAGTTTACCCCTTAATTAGTTTGATATTCAGGAATTTGTTGAATATAAACAATAAATATTTTGATATGCTAGTACAATGTAATTACAAAATTACTTAGCTAAAGCAATCATATTTTGATGGCAAGAGTGAACTTGTATAATATATATACACATCACTTTGTTCAGTTATTCATTCGTAGTACTCACGTTCTTGTTATATCTTCAAAGTTATAATGGATTAGTCCATGTGAATAGATTAATACAGTCAATGAAAACATTTACAGGGATTCAAAATGAGATTGTTTGTTTTGACATAACAATGAAGGTCATATCATTGAAATTATCATGAAATCATTTCCGACCACTCATTACAACAGTTTGAGTTGAGTTTCAGATTTAGGATCCTTGAATTACCAAGAATAATCTACCTAATAAAATAGACTTGGGCTTTTTAGTGTCATTCCATACAAAAATGACCCCACCATATTTGATTGGTATATGCTAATTGATCTGGAAGAACCCTGGAAGATTCGAAAATTGAAAGAGTCGGCCCATATGCTTGGCAAAAAAAACTGCCTCAGTAATCCTAGCATTGAAATGGATACCATATGGGAACCTCTAATAATGAAAGACAGAAAACATTAACATCAAATACCAAAAAACTACCACCCGAGGTTTAAGGCTCCTGAAAATATGTATATTCCCGAATATTAAACTGATGAAGGCCGTAGAGCACAACAGCTGAAACGTAGTATGAAAAACAACCAAGATGATGATAGTCTGAATAATAATAGAAATTATGATAATACCTCATCTCAAAAATTCAAAGATATAGGTATATGCTTGTTGAACATAACCTCTTTGATAATTGTTTCTCTTAAATAATTAGTTGATTTTCCAAAGACCACATTAGTTCATCATTAATCTAATGAGTTTCGATTTAACCCCTTCCCTGCAGATTTTATAACAATAATCCGTCGATTGATGAACATAGTTATTGTAATTCCATACTGATATTGCACCTCAGAAAAATAAGAATCATTCAATTAGATTCAAAACATGATATCAAATCTCCACTAATAATTTACTTAGTAGAATGCTTGTGTTTTATTAAAAGATACCGATACAGTTTTATAAGCCATGTGAGATAGGATATGCTAAAATTATCTTGATACCATTTCAAGTTTACATTCACGCAAGGATTCAGTGAGCACATACTTTTGTCGGTAGAAAATGTCTTACATAACATGAGATTTTTGCGCACACTAACAACTAAAATTAGCGGGAACACACGTCATGGGCCAGCCCTGCTGGTCTTGTTAATCATCTTCGTTGTCATCATCATCATCTTTCCTCACTTAGACACCTTGTACCTCTAGAGTGTTCTAACGTATGCCGATAACGTTGACATTTCAAAAACATGAACTACTTTTCATTTCTCATTTTCTTTTGTATCCGGATTGCAGATAAACATAACATTGTCTCAGTCTTCAGACATGAATAGCTAGAGATTTTTTTCTCTCTTATGATCAGCAAACAGCAATTGTTTCTGAATTAGAAAAAAATTGTTTATCTTGTCACATGGGCAATATGTTTTAAATACTGTACTCCGCAAATATCAAATATTGACATTGTTTTTTGTTATGGCTCGTAGGTTTTCGTTTTGATATTCAAAACACCAATCTAATGCTCCAATTATCTCGGTAGCGACTCCTTCCTCATCGTGTTTAGGAGCGTTTTCTTTTTTTCTAGTTTTTATAGCTATTTGAAACCACCTTTAGCAAGAAATCAATGCCACACGCTTTTTAGTTTAAACTTTCCCTTTTCTTACTTTATGGAATCTGCAAGAAGATGAAAAGGTTCTTTTCTACGAAATATAATGTCAAAGCTTCTCATTGGTCTGTCAACTTTTCTCTGTCCTTCATTCAGGAAAAATTTTAAATCATGATTATACATTATATTTTAGCATAGTTGAATTAGAGGACTTTTGTTCTGTATTTGATAAAATGAATCAATAATTTATCTCAATCGAACGAGTCACTTTCTAGAATTCCTGGTGCTGGAGATTCAGGGAGTAGTTATTGACTAGACTTTGTGTGGTCAGGCACACATACCTCATGTTGCCTAGAGCACCTAATTTTCTCAAATGGTTACCCATTAAAGTACAGAACAGAATCATCGTTGCTTTACTTCTACGATATGGCACGAACCAGTGCTCTCAGCATAACTTAGCAACAATAAGTATAAAAAGTTGGGGAGGCTTTTAAAATGATTCACTACAATCAAGCATTTGTTCTTTTCTAGTGTGAACACCTAGCTCAGACAGTGTTGCCAACTTTATTTTCCAGTTTACATTTAAAATTAGGTCACATAGAAAACATGTAAATTCTCCATATATATATATATATATGTGTGTGTGTGTGTGTGTGTGTGTGTGTGTGTGTGTGCATGTGTGTGTGTCTGTGTCTGTGTATACATATATATGATTAATAATTCTGTCAGTTGTAGGAGCGCATTAAGCGATATATTTGTTTCCGCATAATTCCCCATCTAAAAGAGTTGGAATATATATACATATATATATATATATATATATATATATATATATATATATATATATATATATTGCAAATTATTGATAGATTAAATGTGATTCAAATCGTCAACATTTATTTTTGTCAAAAATATCTATTATTTTATAACTGTGAATAAAATAAAAATATTACTCACTTTATAAACAAAATCGTCTAAATTTCAATTTCCGATATCTAGACTCAATCAAAATCATCTGAACTGGCAACAACGAGTTTGTCGCTAACTCAGTCATGAATGAATATTTGTTGTGTGAAATTAATGCCTGTTTCATTTGTAGGCCACAGAGTTATTGATATTACTAATTATGTAATAGCGATTCAGCATTATTTCCCCATAATCGGCTGGTTTTCTTCCGAGATCACACAGCATGCATTTACATCGATTTACTTGATTTTGCAACGCTTCACTCAAGGTGTTTCTAAAATTCTACTGAAATGAGTTTTCGATTTCGAAGATGTTAATCTGCCAATTGGGGAATATTTTCCTGCCGTTGATCCTGTGATTAGCGTTGAACGAGGATTTTGGCTTATTTAACTATCTATTACGCCAGTTCTATGGTTCACATCTCCGCTTCCATCTTCCTTCCTCCTCTGCTAAGCTGATGCAAATATTTAGTATGGTAGACCTTATATTTCTAGAGCTTTCCTCAGGATCCATGCAGTTCCTAACAGTGCTGTGGTTTGTACAGTCTCAATCCTTCCTATATTAGAAGAAGAAGAAGAAGAAGAAGAAGAAGAAGAATCGGTCAACCAAAATTGCCATCAAAACTGTCAACATACGTTTCTTCATTTTTTAAGTTGGTCTGGCTGGCTTTGTCTGTTTGTCTGTCTGTATGTATGTATGTATGTATGTATGCATCTATGTATGAATCGCGCGTTCATCCCACATCAATGCAATGGAAGTTGATGCTAAATTTATTCTGGCCTGCTTATTTTGTTTTTTAAATTCATTTTTTTAGTGATTCAACAAAAAGCGAGAGAAGTAACTTATTCATCGATCATCCGTCTTTCTTTTTTTTTGTTGATCTCCCCCAACACGACATGCTGTTGGCCATTTAAGAGTTTCTATAGAGGGACTCACCAGATCTTTTATTATTATCAATATTATCATTTGGAATCTCACACCAGTTGCTTGGTAGTAACTGCTGGAGTTAGAGTAACAGCAAGTCTCCTCAAGTCTCCAGCCTTTCTCTCCTAGTTCTCATAGGTCGCAGTAATACTGCGGTTTACAGTTTCACACCGGTTGCCCAGTGGTCATTGCTGAAGGCTGAGTGACAATAAGTCTCCTCAGGTCTTCAGCCAACAACTCTTCTCTCTTTCGCCTATCATGCCAGTACTGCGTTTAAATTATTATTATTATTATTATTATTATTATTATTATTATTATTATTATTATTATTATTATTATTATTATTATTATCATTATCATCATCATCATCATCATCATCAACAACAGCAACTACAAAATATCACTTTGATTTTCAATTTTTGTACGTTCCTAGTACGTACTCTATAATTTAAGAGTTGTATGCGCCAGAATGTTCTGTTCTTAGCGTCTTTATTCCTTGGTGCAGCTTTGGCACGGGCGTCTCAAAGACGTCATCCCATTTTCCAAGACGCGTGACTCTGCTCCCAGGAACTTACTTATCCAATGATTCAGCCTGGTATATTCCAAATTTCTGCGTCCATTTAATTATTTATTACAAGCGAATTGATACGGGGAATTTATAATGCTTATATTTATTCTGGCTGAGGACATATTCTGCTATATCGATCGGGGCAATCATTCTCGTCGAATGAAAACTTCATAAAATGCGATCGATTGCTTTGTCGTAATACGTACCTAGCCGGCAAATGGAATTTATGCACTCTTTTACCATATATATATATATTGCTGTTCTTCTACTATTTCTGACATTTACTGTACCTGCATATTCAAAGGAGTTTAATTGCTGGGGGTCGCAAATAGCAGGGGGGGGTATTTGTCACAATTTATTGAGCGGGGGCTTTGGAAAGAGTGGGGGGGATTAAATATCTGTCTCAATTTGATAGGCGGGTAGGGGTTCAGAATAAGCAAAGGGTGGAAATTCAGCCACAATCTAATGAGCGAGGGTGGCGTTCAGAATAAGCATAGGGTGGGAATTCAGTCAGAATGTAATGAGCGGGGAGGGGATCAGAATAAGCAGGGTGGTGGGAAATCTGTCACAATTTAATGAGCAGAGGGTGTCTGCATAAGCAGGGGTTGCGAAATCTATCACAATTTAATAAGCGAGGGTCAGAATGAGCAATGGGATTCGAAATCTGTCTCAATTTCATAAGTGGCAAGTTCCGTATGAGCAGGGGACGGAAAATGTGTCACCATTTTATTGGTGGGATCTGAATAAGCAGTGTGTTGGAAAATCCGTTATAATTTAATAAGTGGGGGTCGGAATAAGTACAGGGATGGAAAGTGCTGGCTGGAATTTCTTTCAAAAATCAATAAACGGGATAAGGGTGGGAATTAGGCATCGAAAAGTGTTACCAAAGTCCAAGTGCTTATCCAAATTTTCATTGTCTTTCAGCCTAACCCTGTGGTCTTCAGAGACAGTAAAATCTCTATTCGAAATCAATACCACAAGACCTAATCTTCAAGCTTGGATTAGGGGATCCGTTTGGATCTCAGTCCAAAAAGACTGTATTCGTTCCATTCTATAGAATAGATTCTGATCGACAGCTTTGTGTTGTCGAAGTGCAATAGGTTCCACAGAAGATCCCAAGGGATCACCCTCCGATCCAGTCACGCCTGTTCGTATATCATGTGTAAAAGGTGCACCAATGGAGATAGACGGCTAAAATTTTCAACATTTACTCTTTATCATGTGTACAAAAAAAACTATTTTTTTGTTGACTTTAACTCCCCATCTAATTAGGTTTTTAGTGCAGGGGCTCAGTTTGCAATGTAAGTTTATGCCAAATTGATCTCTTAATTCCTGTCCAATAGCATTCAGGCTTTAAAAGTTTCAGATTGTTTTAGTTCTCACTATGCAACAAGAGGTGACAGAAGTAACTCACTCATTGATCACCGATTTTCAAAATTTTTAATTGATTACCCCCAACAAGGCATTCTGTCCTTCTTTCTTAATTGAGGCAATCATTCTTGTCATCTTCATGAAATGTGATCGATTGCTTAGTGGTAATCCTCATAAAGTCGACAAATGGAATTTCCTACGATACACAGTGGGTATAAATTATATTCGATAGATAGATTATTTCGACGGAAATGTCTTTTTACCCCCCGACAACAACGCCCCCTCACTCAGTTCACGTATGCTGCATTCATTCGACTAGGCGTCGTCAAATCACGTGATGTCACTTCTACCACGCTCTGAAAATGACGTTGCATTTCGACCTCATACAACGACGTCAAACAACTTTTCTTGGCTAAGCCATACCGCTGGACATATTTCACTTGGTGATTGATTACAACAGCCAAGAAGAGTGACAATTTTTATACAGACTGAGAAAAGCCTTATTGAGAACAATAAGAGAAAAAGAAGCCCGGAAAGTGACTAACTGATCCTTAGAAAGAAAGAACTTCAGTCAACTCGTAATGCTCTATATTTTCTGTCTGCGATATTTGTAAAGTTAGATAACTATTAAATACTAATTATCGAGGAATCCAATCAAATCATTTATAGCAAATGCGTACGAAAATCAGAGTTCATTCTGGTTAAACATGGACCAGAAAATGCACAGCTACATAATTTGTTTGATATTTTTCAAGTACAACAAAATTGAAAAATTAGTCAAATCTGGTCACTGTCCATTCCAAAGGTGCATGTTTCGATCGGACCAAAATTTATGGTGTTTAGAGCCTACCATAATTGTCATGTAGAATAATATTTTGTTCGTCGCACGAATCTTCAGCTCCAGTTTATTTCGATTACTTCTCTTAGTGTTCCGAATTCAGATATTTCACATTTAAATCCATGTCTATGATTTTAGATAAAAGATTCTGTACCTCTTTTTATTCATTTTCATTCGATTTCACTGGATCTACTAATACAAACAATTTCAAACTAGACACTGCGGCCAGCTGTTGAAATGGACGTTGATTCCGGGTTCCCCAGTTTAACGTACTTGTAAATATCTTCAGGCTACTGCTCTTATTTAATTTAGATATGACAAGGAACGGTAGAGTTTTCTCAATGTTTCACAGACTGAAATATCAAAAGAAGGTAACAAGTAACACTGATTCATGCAACTGCTGCTGCTGCTGCTACTGCAATTAACGTATTAAGGAATAAATGAGAGCAGAAAACATGGCCATCTAAAATTGTATTTAATTGAATATTATCATAAGATATACAATTTAATTTTAGGTGTTGGGGTCGGGTTTTGAGTTACATTTAATATCTGAGTTGTTCAAAGAAGTTTTGTAATTAGTTGCTACCGTACATTGGACAACCGTATCCACGAATTATATATTTGTGTGTTTGTTCCATCGCACCCAACCACATCATTTTGTCTACAGATTCGTAAATTTGCGTCAGTACCACACTTAATGCCTCCAAAAATGTCCACTTTGAATTTTGAAAAAAAAAACAAAAAAAAAACTGTTTTTTTTGTGGCGTCATTTTGACGTGTAATGTTTATCGATAACACGTAGATTTCCCCGAATCTAGATATTTCTAGATGTTTTTATTTAAAACTCTATTTTAGATGTTTTTCCTGTGCAAAGGAAACATTAATCCTAAATGTAAATCAAATCCTTTTTTATTAAATTTGATTACATACAGTTTTGAATCGTCAAGTTATCTGCTCTCATTTATTCCTCGGTGCACTAGCAGCAGCAGCCTTACTCGTTACCTCCCATTGACATTTCAGCTTGCAAATCAGCAACAAACTTCTAACCAAGCAACCACTCAAAATATAGAACCAGGTCTGGACTGACATCTTCAATTTCCGAGACCTTGGATAGATCGGGCCTGGCTTCCTTCCAGAGGACTGAAAGGGTCCAATGATTTGGAGTCAGGTGTAGGAAAGAATGACGGCCAAGTCTACTCCGATTAGAAATACAAGTGTTGATTTATCCTTTTGAAATTTACAACAAACGTGCAGGGTGGAAGCGGGAATGGTGGGGTAGATTCTGATGGCAAACATGATAAATGGAGTAAATGTAAAACGTAAAATCTAAAAAGCAGATGTCAAGAAAGGTGCTGACATTGGTACTGACGTTGGTATGACAAGCTTTTGCAAAGTTCTCTACATTCCTGTCAAACCAACTAAGTCCTTGCTCCTATTAGTACTAGCGCAGATGCTCCGTAGGATGCAGACCCTTGGTTTTAACGTTGGGCAAGTCGCACTTCATCTTAAGACTTTTCCGGCTGGAGGGTTATTCGCCACAAAGATGACAGGTAAGCTGGGTTATATACGTAGGAGCTTCTAGGGACTATATATATATATATATATATATATATATATATATATATATATATATATATATATAGTATTGTGTCATCCACAGACAGTTGTTTTGATGCATTACATCTCTTCAGTGTGGCTGTAGACTTTCCATTATCCCATCCAGTACTGCGAGGCAGATTTGAAACCTTCACTGCAGACCCGTAGGCCGATATCCTATCTCTGGACAGGAACTGGACAGTCAGTAAGGCTGGATTTGAGCGATATATTTGTTTACACAGAAATCCCTCATCCACCAGAGTGCTCAATTTCTATTGTGTCATTCACAGACAGCTATTTTGTTGTATTACAACTCTTCAGTGTGGCTATAAACTATCCGTAATCCCATCCAGTACTGCGAGGCAGGATCGAAACCTTAGCTTCAGACCCAGAGGTTGGTATCCCTCTCTACTCCACGGAACTGGACGGTCAGGAAGGTTGAATTTAAGCGACATATTTATTTATCGCATACATTCCTCATCCACCAGAGTGCCCCATTCCATGTTGGAAGAGTGTTGCATAAGCTTAAAATGAACGACTTACCTCACTTAGACAGTGCTCAATCCTGAATAAGGGAGCATTCGTCATATATATATATATATATATATATATATATATATATATATATATATATAAATGGGGATTTAGCATTTTATCTGATTTCAGGCCAGCTACCCCTCGCTTCCATTCCACAGTCGTTTTCTCTGTCTTTCTTCTTCTTCTTCTTCTTCTTCTTCTTCTTCTTCTTCTTCTTCTTCTTCTTCTTCTTCTTCTTCCACAGATAACATTTAGAAAAAAAAAACCCAAATTCTTTCATAAATAAAAGAGTCAGGGATATCATAGAATCCATCAAAAATCTCAAATGGTGGTGGGCTGGCCATGTTGCAAGAATGGCAGACAACCGGTGGACATCACCACTCACGACATAAATTCCCCGAGATCACATGCGCAACCGAGGCTGGCAGAATATTAGATGGAGAGACGAGCTAGACAAGTTCAGGAAGTACTGGCTCCGCGACACCCATGATAGAGAAGTGTGGCAAATCCTGGGGAAGGTCTATGTCTAACGACGGACGTTAAAAGACTGATGATGATGATGATGATGATTTACAATCATATACATATATATGCTTGTTGTGTGGATTTGAAGTGAGTCAACAGATGGATGAAAGTGACAATTGGAAGGTGAAAAGAAATGAATTTAAGAGAAACGTAGTTGTTACAACTTTAATATTTTCATTATCACGTGGACACGTTTCGATGCATTTTGATGGTTACCAGCCACTATTTTTCAGAGAAACATGCAGTGTTACAGATAGAATTATACGTAGTACACATGTTTGAAATTGAAAAAACAAATTGGGATGTTATTGTGTTGTGGGTAGTTTAGTAGGTGCAGGAGAGGAGTTGTTAGTGTCTGTGTAGGTAATGGCAACCGTTGAAAAGTTGACACATAACAGAAGACGAAGTAGTGTTTGCCATATAAAATATGGTATTCGGAAATGTTCCAGGCAAGGATGGCATAACGACAGATGCAGGAGAAACATTTCGCAGAGGACTAACACAGCGATTCACGCAGTGTGTATGAAAAAGAAAACTTACCAAAAGACTTCTGTCTAGGAATAGTGATTCTACCCAATGAAAAAAGGGATAATTGCCACAACCATCGCCCTATTATACTATTACATAACGTAATCTATTCATAGACAATATATATATATATATATATATATATATATATATGTGTGTGTGTGTGTGTGTGTGTGTGTGTGTGTACATATATACATATGGATATAAATTTCATACAACCGCTGACAAAACAGCAGCGATGCTTTCAGCAAGGATGCTCTTCCATAGGAATAGAGCACTCTGGTGGATGAGAAGTTTCTGCGTAAATGAATATATCGCTTAAATTCAGCCTGGCTGACCACCCAGTTCCGTGATCCAGAGGTAGGATGTGGGCCCCCGGGTCCGATGTGAGGGTTTCAATTCTGCCACGCAGTCCTGGATGGGATAAAGAGATGTAATGGATGACACAATAATTATATATATATATATATATATATATATATATATATATATATATGTGTGTGTGTGTATATATATATATATATAATGGATGACACAATAATTATATATATATATATATATATATATATATATATATATATATATATATATATTCTAGAAAGTTTCACATCATAAAACATTAGGAAACTTGAAAAAAAAACTGTATCACTTATTTCCCAATATCTGTTAATGCAATTTATCAAGATTTTTACACTGTTTTAGTCTAACATATACTTTGTTATAATGGTACCAAGTGTAATAAATTTCATGTCGGGATCATTGGTTGTTTATCATGTAACCGTTTTGGGGATTTAAAAAAAAAACACTTATAACAACATGGGACCCTAATCAAACACCACCTCCCCTTCAGCTATGATTTTAATATACAGCAAATGTCATACATGTAGTTTCTTATTTTATACAGAGTATTATACTAATGCATTGTATTTGGATGTTATTTTATAGTACATGTTCAATTTTTTGAACAGGGTTTAATTTACGTAGGTTACCCAATAAATGTATTTAATGATTACGGATCAGTAAGTATAATACAGACGCGACTCGCTGTTTGTGTCATTTCTATTGAGTGACCTATGCGCATTTATATATCATTGAGAAATGGATATATATTCCTATAGAAATAATTATAGATGTGTTTGATTATTTTAAAACTCCATTGGAAATGATTTCCTGTCAATACACGGTGAGTGTATCATTTAGCTTAATTAATATAAGAACTAAGAATAAAGCAGATATGGACAGTGGACGAACAGAGTGAGTATTTGGAGATAAAGCAGTTATTTGGGTGTTTGCCTCACCTGCAGACTGTTTAGCTCAATGGTAATAGTGGCGCTCTGTTAACAAGGCTATCGGTATAGGTTTGTTTTCACTAGCAGCCCATCTGCTTTAATTGTTCATTTACTTCCGATATATATGGAGAGAGGTGGGGATATATATATATATATAGGTCGATAGGAATAGATTAATTTTGATTGACATTCATAATGTGGAGGGAATAGGAATCGGCTCCATCGGGGACGATCGGAATTCATTCATTTGTTTTTCTAGGGT
>OY735223.1:29720920-29760920 GCA_963457665.1 Thysanoteuthis rhombus
GAGAGGAACAAACTTACAACACATTATCAATGATCTGGGATCCCAGGCTTCAAATCACTACTAAGCTGCGAAAAATGTTGGTATTTACTATCTTAGTTTCGACTGGTACAACTGTGGGACGCCCCACTGAGAAACGGAATCACTACACGTTTTCAGTATACTACGATTCTAGCTTACTGACTACTACTTTACGATAAGCTAAACTAGATTGGAACGAGGCTACGGCCACTCCTTTCTAACCTTGACAATTCTTTGAATTATTATACCAGTTCAGCCAGATCAACTTGAAAACTGAAGAAACCTATTTTGACAGTTTGGGCTGATGTTTTCAGATTAAGAAAAAAAACAACAACTTCACCTTCGTCCGATATACATCCCTTCCCTTCTAGGTAAATGATTTTCTTTGCATTAAATCTTCGGTATCCTTTGATCTTAGCCACCTTTGATCTTTTCACTTAGATGAATGAATTTTGCGGGGGCAAAACCGGGTAGACAGAACATCAAAAAGTCGGACCGGCTCTTCCGCCTACGCGATCTCATTTCCGCTTTCGTTCAACGCGTGCGTACGAAGTCCCGAAGTACTAGGTCGACGTAAAAGTTTTCTAGCACACTTTTGACAACACCTTCGATTGATTAATCGTATATATTCGTGTATGAGACGAGTTTTGTAGGCCAAATTTTTTGAAAGAATAATCGTCGGTCGACTTATACATGAGTGATAATTTTGTGAAGTGACTGGTCGTAGAGTAATCAGTGATCTTATCTCTCGGGCAATTATTGCTACAGTAGTGAGATCGGTTGTCATCGAGTGCTTCAAACATTTGACCTTGTTCCAGACTATGATATTTTTGGTTAGTGAGTGGACTTTTTTCAGATCCCAGAGGAAGTATGAAAAGCAGTCAAAGCCAAAAGGGCTTTCTAGCAGTAGATAAAGGGACAAATCAGCTTAAAGAACAATTAACCAATTAAGATGTCTATTTTGGTTCAAAGATTATACGATGGTGTTCCATAGATTTTGAACTTGATTATCATCCTTTTGAAGATATCTCATTTGATTGCCTTATGAGGAACTCTCATCCAAAACTGCTTCGAAAACTATCATCATTGGTTTCTTCAGTTTTTGAGTTGGTTTGGCTGACTTGCTATATATCTATTATGATGCATACCAGTCGCTCTAATGGAGGTAGAGCGCTGAGAGTAAAAAAATCACCCCTTGTTGAGTCTGGAAAAAAAGGATTTTTTTTGCTTTGACCCCTTCCCCCCGATAGGTTTTTTTTTGTGGAAGGTTCAATACAAAATGTAATTTAATGTTCAATTGGTCACTTCGTCAGTGATTTTTTAAAAATCAGTCTCTTTATTGATCACTCTTAAAAAAAGTGGCCAGAGAAGTAACTTTTTCATTGATCATCCCTTTTACCAATTCATCGACCCCCAAGAAGCATGCAGCCTAAAGACATCGGTCGTTTTATGATATAATATTTATGCATATTGTTTCCACAAAATTTGAATACTTCGATTGTACACTAAATTGGGTGTCGTTGTCCTGACTCCTGCTTCTTCTCGACAGTGATCCTGCTCCCACAGTTCGGGTGCAAAAAAAAAAAAATGGCTTCCCTGGATGTGGCTTTGAAGAAGCTATCTCATTTAGCTTATTCACCAAACCTTGTTCTTGCTCGTGATTTTCACCTGTTTTCAAATTCAAACCACCATTTGAAGGGCAGACATTTCTCCTGCGATGAAAAACTGCAATCGGTTACAGAACAGTGGTTGGCTGAGCAAGACAGACACTTCTGCTTAAGTGGCATCGAGCAGCTGCGCAGCCGTCACAAAAAGGGGATTGAAGTTGACGGTGACTTTGTTGGAAAATAAAAGTATTTGTCGAAAAATGGAAAAAAAAGTAAAAGAAATCTTTCTCTTCCGGCTGTCATGCCTTGTAATGTCCTTAGGGAACACCCCTTCGTTAGTACCGGTTATTACCCGGGTTATTCAACGTGCCGTTTCTAACCCCTGTCCCACAGCAAGGTAATACGCCCGAACAAACACACAGAGGAATATGTTAAGGGATCTAAACAGAGAAAGTTGGAGATGAACAGAACTAAGACAAATGTAATGTTCAATAATAAAGCCCTGAAATAGACCATGAGAATAGTACGATGAAGCCTTAGATGAAGTTCAGGAATACATTTACCGAAGTCAGGCAGTAAAGCTAGAGAAAGACCACAGAAGTGAAATAAGACGGTGCATAACTATTGGTTGGAACGCATTTTGTATAAATAGAGATATTCTGAATAGCAACTTTCAAATATGCATAAAAAGTAAAGTATACAAGCAATGTATGCTACCAGCTGGAAATATACGAAATCACCCAAAAACAAACTCAGTGGTATTTTAAAAATGTATTGGATACTTTTTGCACTCCCTATATACATACATATATATAAAAGTGAATGCAAAAAGTATCCAATACATTTGAAAAAATACTATATATATATATATATATATATATATATATATATATATATATATATATATAACATGCCAGAAACTAGCTTAGAATCGCATAGAGAGCCATGGATTGCTAGAGATAACTCAGAGAAATAGAAAAGGATCAACATGATATTATTAAAAGAGAATCATACAATATAAATGATCGAGCAAAAGAAATGGGGATGGGCTGGAGAGTAAGTCAATACATCAGATAGTGAGAACGTTAACAGATTATTACCTTGAAGCAAGCGCAGAAGAATACCAGACATGATCGAAAGATAAGATATAAATGTCTGCAGGTAAGACATGGCAGAGATTATCACAGTCACTGTTAACATGGAAAGGGCTTAGAAAAGCCTTTGTCCAGAAATGGACCTGATATATATATATATATATATATATATATATATATATATATATATATATTTGTATTATGGATGTGAAGTGATCCTACAGAATGTTGATGAAAATGACTATTGGAAGTTAGAAAAAAAATCTCAAGAGATAGGCTCGATGCATTTTGACGAGAGCCAGCCACCTTTTTAGAGAAAATATTTTCAACAGTTCACTGTAGGTTTTTGCTATTTACAGGTTTGATGCCAAAGAGAGAAATGGGGTTATTTCTGTGTTATTTGATTGTTCAGTGGGAGCAGGATCGGGCTGTTCGTATCAGTGTAAATGAGATAACATTTGGTTTGGTTTGAAATGATGTGGGTCTGAGAGAATACCTTGATGACGAAGAAGAATACTTCAAACAACGCCTCTGTTCACTCCAGTACCCACAACATTTCATATACCAAGCAAAGAAGAAAACATACAATTTACACAAGACAAACACCAAATAAGACAAAAAGAAAAGAACACCACTACTATACGCATATTACCCATTAACGCAACCTCCATCAATCCTAGCTCCAACATGAGCAAAATGGAACTATATATCAACACCTTAACAACCATCGAAGATTTAATAAAGAAACAGCTATACGATCCACCACCAACACCCGAGGCCGGTGTTTACGAAATTCTGTGCAAAGACACCGGAACCTCCCCAAAAAGAATATACAAACATGAGAAGGCCGTTAAACTGGATGAAAGGATAAACGCTCCGGTCGAACAAAGAAATATACACGACCAAATCTTCAACTTTCACCAAGCCCATCTCATTTGCGTCACTTTGACACGCAGATGTGTCGAATCAGCCCTTATATCCCAATGCAATGCAATAACGCAAAGGTATGGTCACTTTCAGATGACAAACCATCTAAATGTATTGATTTCCAAATAAAATCACATATATACAATACATTACAATACCATCATACTAAGTCTTGGCTTAAGACCAACAGTCCATTTAAGAAGCGGTAAAAGCACTCATACATCACCCCAGTAAGAAAAGTGAGAGAAGTTTCACCCACCGTCAACCAAAAAGATTAAATAAAAACAACACCTTACTTCTAGCCCGTCCCACATATACCAACACCTATCCATTAATTGCAAGACACCAACTCTCAATCCTATAATAAAAAAATTAAAAAATAAACACTTCTCCCAGAGAAATGACCGTTTTAGTCCTTCTCCTCTGCTTTCACTTCTTATTTGAGACAAACTAACCACCCACGGAGACAGGAAACAAACACCCTCAGACCCAGACTCTCACAGACCCATACCATTTCAAAACAAAGGTTACTTCCATTTACAAAGATACAAACACCCCCATCCTCCTCCTATCAAACAACCAAACAACAAAGAAATATCCCCATTTCTATCTCCATCATCAAAACTTTCTGTGAACCGATAGCTGGCCCCCGTCGGAATGCATCGGAGCATACTCACGGAATAATAAGAAAAATTGAGATGTAACACCCATCTCTAGAGTTTCATTCGTCATTTTCATCAATATATATATATGTATATACAGAGAGAGAGAGAGGCTATGTTTTGCCTCCGCAGACAATGGAACACATGCCTGGGTTGAACGTATGGAGATCCTAGGATTCCCAGTCGTCAGAATTCTCTTCTTGGTCACACTGTTGTAGTCCAGACGAAATTAGATATACGTCAGAAGGGATTAAATTGGTTGTCCAACCTCATTGGGGGCTCTCCACTCCCTAGTTTTATATCCTACTTGTCCTTGTCTTGAACAGGTTGCCTTGCACAGGGCTACCTACCCTCCTATCTAACCCCTTAGTTGCATCAGTGCAAAGAGAACATTGAAGAGTCCTAACTGGAGTTTGAACTTGGGTCGCTGATTCTACTGACCGATCCGTTCTCGACTCCGCTAATCGCACTTACCTAAAATACACACGCCTATATATGGGTCAGTTCGAATGGGAAAAGGATTGGTCTGGTCGTTTCACTTGTACTGATTAGACTCTACTTAATTTGCCAGACGGTTAATGATCTGAGATGAGATCGATACTTTACAAATCAAGCAAAGGATTTTTGTCCATGATGCTGGGTTCGGGGTACGGGGCGTGATGATTCTCCATGGTGATAGGAGATGAAAGATCTCAACAAACCAGGAAAGAAAGAAGGAGATCGCAGTGGTAAGAGAGTAGAGACCTGTGAGGTGTGAGAAGTAATCAGAACCCAGGCGTTTAGCTGGAAATGGATACAGGGAAGACAAGATTAAAGAAACACCGGACAGTAGCCGTCTTTAGAATTAAGAATCTGGGTAAAAGATAAGTAACTTTGTACCAGTTACCTAGATACTCGATGTGGATTAAATCAGTGTTTCTTAAAGGGGTGAATGGTTCACTGAGCGAGTGAACGAAATGGTTTTGGAGATGAACGAAACCAGAGGGGTAAATGGAGGGTGGATAAAAGTGAGAGGAGTGAATGGAGCTAGAGGGCTGAATTGAAGAAAAAAAATATCACTCACTTTATTTGTTCAGATCAATTTCTATAATGATTTTCAGAATTCCCTCCAAAAAGTGGATTCGTAAACAAGGGAAATAAACTTTGTTCAAAACCTGCGACGTTGTTCATACAATTTTTGATAGCATTTGTCAACATTTGTTTCTATGATGCAACTATTAGTTTACAGGTAATGCTCGTGAAAAAAATCTCAGGTTTAATGTCGACAGATAAGCCCGAAAAATGTCTTCCATCTACGACGTCACGACTACGGTTGAAAATTTCACATTGTAGTGTTGTGACGGACGATTTGAATTTTCGCACAAAAACGTGTTAACTTTAGCAGCAGCTCTAGCAAAACATTTAGATTCTCGTACGAAAACGTTTCACTCGGACCAATAAGTTATAAATACTGTGTCCAACATTCGAAATGCGAATTCAACCATAATTACCTTAGACGTGTAGAAACAGACCAAAGGTAGAATGATTGAACTATCAAATAATGTCATGTAAATGTGAACCGTAACACTGTGAAACGGATAAGATATTCCCAGAGAGGAAATATACCAAAAAGAGCTGATGGTTTAACAATAAATTGATAAAGAAAATGACTTCATTATATCCTGCTAATTTACAATTTATAACTACCAACGAGCACAGTATGTCAACTAAATAAAACAAAAGCTCTACTCTGACTTGACTAAATGTTTAATGGTGAATTTATTGAGTACTTCATGAAATCAACCTATCACACATCAGATATTGTATTGTATTATATCATACTTTATCCCTGATTAACGTTGTATAATATGGCTCCTAGCCAAGCACTCAAGTAGAGCACTTTTACGGATATTATTTCTACACGCAATACAAATGGAAAAATTGAACATCGATTACTCCTTCAAGTACATTCCCCTCACATTGTAATTCTGTTTTGTATTATATATATATATATATATATATATATATATATGTATATATATATATATATATATATATATATATATATATAATGGATAATTTGGCAACAGTTTCTCATTCTAACAAGTTTAATTCAACACAACGGATAGTATCTGTTGATTCAACTTTTTATTAGTTGTTTTTATTAGCAAATGAGTTTTATTCAATCATTTAGTTATTAAAATACACCCACTCACGCATATATATACATATATATATATATATATATATATATATATATATATATATATATATACATACATACATACATACATACATACATATACATATATACTTCTGGAAGTATCCACCTACGCAAGGTTAAATATTAAAGGGAAAAAAGGAGTAAAGTGGTCAGATTTGTAAAAACGGTTTCAATTTTGAGTCCTTGAAAATGGTATATAAACAAAAAAATTAAGGGATTTGTAAGAAATACATGTACACTGAACGGAAAGTGAAGACCCAATTTAACGTTATAGATACATTGTAAATTTAACCTTCCCTCATGCATTTTTTAAAAAAATTCTCAAAACATTTCAGTTTTATATTTGCATGTATACATAAATGCGAGTATGCGTGTGTGATATTTCACTCTAATATATATATATATATATATATATATGAATATATATGAAATCTCATTTTACTCTAAAATATAAACACTAACATATATATATATATATATATATATATATATATATATATATATATATATATATATATAAGAGAGATAGAGTTGAGCTACAAAAAGTTGAGACAGAACCAGAGCGTGTAGTGTACATGGAGTTGTTTATTTACATGGAGTTATTCCGAAAATGTTTCGAAGCTGAGAGTCTTCATCTTCGGCGGAGAGGACTGACATCTTTGACGTAGGCAAAGCAGTAGATGGTTATGTAAAATAAGTAAAATGAGGCATACTATTTTAAATCTACCCTGTTGCTGTGGGTCAGCGAACTGGATTTGTGATGGTGATGGCTGTCTCGAGAATTGGTTACTGCTAGGTGTGAGTTGGAATCATCCAGGAGTCAAGGTTCTAATTTATACGTTGCCATGGGAACATCCCAGTTGGGGAGAGAACAAGTGTAATAGAACACGGGGATTGAAACTAAGAAGGAGTGTTGATTAGAAAACCTGGTTCTCGAGAACCATTTTAAATAATATGGTGAATAGTTTTATTATAAGAAATGTACCAGTGATAAAAGGTTCTTACAATATTGTAGAAATAGTCAGCTTGACTTGGTTTAAATTTACCAATTTTTTAGTTTTGTAAATCGTTTTCATGTTTATTTGTTTATTTATCTATTTTAATGATTATAATTTTCCATTTGTGATTGTAGGGAAGGATGATATATTCTTTAGGGTAAATATTTGAAACAATAATAATGGTTTTTGGTAGACATCGTAGTCTTTTGGCTTATGAGTATGAGTTAAGTCTTGTGAGCAGTTTGAATATTCTGTAGTGATGGTGATTATCTTATAAGTTGTCAGGTTGTTTATTTTGATATTTAGTCTGTTAGGGGAAAGAGTTGGTAGAATTAATATCCACATGTTTTCATTATTCTCAAGGGTTTTTTGTGGCCTTCAACGAGTTGAACTCGGGTCACCGATTCCAATGTCCGCAACTACGCTAATCGTACATCCATAGCGACCTGATAGCGTCATATATTGTTAATCAGCTCAATGTGTGGATAATTGAATTCGATGTATGGAAGAATTTCAACGCCTCGTGAAAAGCAAATATTATTTGTTCGTTGAGACTTTTGTTTGGATAGTTCCAGTTCGAAATAAGCATAATTATTAATCGATGTATTGAATCTTTCAATGCAAAAGCTCATTTTTCGCTTCCCTTTTTCTCCTCTGTCTGTCTTTCAGTCGGTCAGTCTATCTTTCTGTTTGTTTGTCTGTCTATCCGTCTTTTAAAAACCGAAACTCTCACTAAACCTGTCAACATAAGAGTCTTCTGTTTTCAAATTGATCTCTCTGTCTCGTTGGTTGGCTCGCTGGATATGTATGTATGTATGTATGTATGTATGTATGTATGTATGTAGGACAGCGATTGCGCGAGTTCAGCCGGTAGAGAAACCAACGATACAACTCATGCAGTACGTGGCAAGGCGTGTAAGACGAGCCCTGACCTGAAGAGACACAGGAGAATGCACAAGACTGATATTTCACAGACAGATTCAATCAACCCTGTGAGAAGTTTTTTTTTTTTACTGTGATGCGTACTTTTAACTTCGCTGGTCAGTAGCTGGTTTTAACAGCTGCCTTGGAACACAAGGGTATAGTGGAATGAAGCAGGGTGACTAGGTAAAGTGATGGTACGACTATCATTTGACAAGTGAAGCAATCATCTTTTGTATGTATCATGTGTACAGATCGCTGCAAAGGAGCTACAGGCCTGAAAAATCTAAACATTTATTCCGTTACTACACATCCATTACCATGACAGAAAAAAAAGTTGTTTTTTGTTGTTGTTTTTTTTTTACTTTTTAAATTACCCGATGAATAGTTTTTTAGTGGTAGGGTTAGATTGCATAATTTTTTCCCCAGCCATAGTTTCGCATATAATCTCTGGGGAACCACATAGTGAGTTATTTTTTCCATCGGTTGTCTGACATTCTTGCCACATGACAAGTCCATAAGTTTTTAACTGGGTTCTATGGTATCTCTGAATCTTGTTCTTTTTTCTTTTGAGAGTCAACCTTTTTCTCTCAAACAGGATCGACTTTCAAGAACAAAAAAAATCTCTCTAGTCTCAAAATGTGGGTATGCAACCAATGTATTCTACCGATAGTCACCTATGGAGCTGAAACATGGAACCTAATCAAAAGAATGATCCTTAAAATGAGAACCATGCAACGTGCACATGAGAGGTTCATGCTCAACCTCACATGGAAAGATCATGACAGCAGAGTATATCAGAGAAAAGTCAGCAGTCCGAGATATTATAGAAACTGTTGGAAAACTCAAATGGAAATGGGCTGGACTTGTTGCAAGATTGTCAAACAACCACTCGACATCACAATTCACAACGTGGATCCCCACAGATTAAATGCGAAACTGTAACCGACAGAAAGTGAAATGCAAGAGCATAAATTTTAAAAAGTACTTGCTCTGTGATGCCAATGATTGAGAGGCTGACGAATCTTTGGGAAGGTCTGTGTCCAACAACAAACGCTAAAGGCTGCTGCTGCTGATGATAATGATGAGTGTGTCCGTTCATAACAGGATGAGGCCAACACTTGTGCCCTTGTGCCAGACTATGTTGAGCTTCATGAAAACCTTTTAATTTGTTCTGATATCTCTGTTTTGGGCTGATTTCATCAGTTGCTCAATGAATGAAAGCTCCTATGACCCCAAATAAAAGGTAGACCTACACACAAAAAAATAGATAAAACAAGTATCGACTTATGCACGAGATATATAACAAATCAATGCTTCCTTGGCCTTAACCCTTCATGGGGCAAGTGACTACACATGATCACACAAATTAGGTCTAAAGATGGCGCGCTACCACCGCTACCAAATTACAAATCAACAAGGTATTTATTTAGAACCAATCGACATGAACAAAAACCTTTTCATAAAACTTGCAGCTGAAAATATCTTCTGATTAGGTCTCGTTCAACATACAAAAAAATATTTTGACATTTTTTGGAGTGGCCTATAAAGGGTTAAACCAACTATTGACCTATACAGGATATGTTCCTAGGAAATGTTTCTTAAAAAGACATTAATATTTTATTAGATAACCAGATGTATGCTCCACTGACACATATTCCTTAGTAAAAGCGATTTTTCTTCTAATTTAGCAATAGCTTGGATTTTATCTATTATCAGAACCAATAATATCTATTTTTGTGTTCGTTATTTAATTAATAACGCGATTCGATGTGGATAAAGTGTAACGGAATCGAGCAATAAAAACGAACGCTGAACCTAGACTTTTAATCCGATTAACGTTCGTCGCTTATGGCCGCCATTGATACAAGTCATAAGAAGTGGGTTAACGTCTGATCAGAAAATACTAAAAGTAGTTTTTGACCGGAGGGGCATACCCCCTGGGAGTGGGCAGTTCTTGATAAGGACCTTTATAAAAGTCCCTAAGCACAGAAAAGATTTTTATTATCATTATTATACCCACATATATGTAATATAAACAATTCTAACCGTAAAATAAAATTTCATCTTTCGTAATAGGACAAGACTTCCTGTAAACACTACGGTACAAGTATTACATTTCACAAAAAATGTGACCTTAGATTGAGAATATAAAGACAACTCTAAATCCAGTAAAGAGACAACCATTAAACCCTCCATTTCTACAAGTTCATTTTAACACTTGCTTGTACAGTTAGATCAAAGTGGTGCAGCTGTGGTTTCAGTAGGTTTTACAGGGTAAAGTTGATAGTCCCATACCGAACTTTCCTTTACTTAGACTTGGGATTGTCAAGATCAGGGCCAGATTAAGACCTTCATATGCCCTAAGCCAAGAAAAGATTATAGTATCCTTATATATTTGTAATAAAAAATGAGAATAATGCTAAACTTTGAAATTAGAATTATCTTTTAAAATGATACGAAACTTTCTGTAGTTTTTATTCACAGTAAACACTGCAGGACATATTGGATTGCATAGAAAAATGAGACCTTAGATTGATAATACGAAGACGACTCTAAATCCAATAAAAGATACAGCTATTCAGTATTACTATATGAAAATTGGATACCAATAAACGTAGAGTAGTTCATTACAAAAGATCAACTCAATATGTTGTGAACAAAACTTACCCTAGCAAACACAGTGCGCACACTTTCATTTTGATATCGCAAGGAAATTGTTTTGAAGGGAAAATACAAGTACAAACGTATACGATTTATAGCAGGGTGCAGGGTAAATCTGGCAATGGAAAAAAAATCCATGCTCTTTCCTGTTGCTTGATGTCATAAGCACGTGCTTATTTTGCTCAATGGTTAATCTCGGGCTGGGGGCCGGGAATGATCTGAAGGGGTTGATGAGCCAGCCAGGAAAAAAAGTTAGGATTTCTCCAACCATTTCTGGAATTTCTTTAATAAGAGCTAGCAGAATATCGTGTTTAACATACTATATTAAAATTCATTTATTTCTTTCATTCATAATGCAGTGACCAGTTCAAATCAATCCTTTGGTTGGGGGATACGAGGGTGCCTGGAGGTGGTGTTACATCCGCTAATATGTGCCGTGGTGGTAAAAAGGTTGAGAACCACTGTACAAGAGATAGCAATCAAGTGATTCTCCATCATCGTCACCATCATCATCATCAGCAGCAGCAGCAGCAGCAGCAGCAGCGGCAGCAAGATTTTTCAATTGTCAGTTATTAATTGAACCCACTGTCATTTCAGTTTTCTGATGGATTCTATATCTCTACCCTTAGTTTCTTCTCAAATATATCGTACTGTCTTGCGATCTCTCTATGTGATAGTTAGTATACTTCTCTCCCATGCGAGTTTCATGGTTCTCAGTTTCTTTATTTACTTACTTATTGTGGTCCAGGGTTAAATGAAAGGGGTAAGATGATTGTCTTGTGCCAATTTTCTAAGCAAGGAATGTCTCGAGAGGCAGAGAAAAAATCCCCTTTCCGTCCAAGTAGACTATAGAATGATATTGGGGTGACCTTCCCAGGGATCAAACCTATGCAAAGCATATAGAGATCAGAATCTCCCTCTGGGACTTGCTCTACAGAGGAAAGTGGAGCGATACTTTTGTGCTGTATTCTTCCTGAAATACTGCATTTCACTGTTGTATGCTGCCACTGCAGTAGACTGGGTAAAATGTTGCTTGGTTGTTACGTTCATTAGTCAGAAGTCAGTTAGCAAGTCTAAGTGTGACATAAAGTCAGTTTTCCCCAAGAGTTCAACACACAGTCGATAGAGTTCACAATTTTCACACCTCAACGGGATTACTGTCTATCTCACTGATTTACGCAGGTGATTTATAGCCTGCATGGTTATAAGACTTATTGGGCTCATCCAAACTTAGAGTAGGCCCCCATAACCTGCCATTAGCATAACTAGGAATCACAAATCTATTCCAGGAATAAGGCTGGCAGTTACTAATCTCAACACTGTAATTAGTCCTTCAATAAGGCTGACAGTTACTAATATTAACGCTGTAATTATTCACTCAATAGGAACCATCATTTGCCCAATGTCTAGCATACAATGTTGGGGGTGATGAATTAAAAAATGGAAATGGTTAACAATAAATGAGTTACTTCTCTCGCATTTTGTTTGGCTGTCGTAACTAAACATTAATAAACAAGATACGTTCATGCTGCTGGATACAAACTAATGAATCAATTTAGCATAAACTTATATTGCAAGTTGAACCTACACACAAAAAAAACTGTTGGGGGCGGTAATTTTCAAGAAACAAATTCAAAAACTACGTAAATAATTGTATTTTCAGCCATCAACATCCATAGATGTCGATCGTAAGCGTGATACATACATAGCCAGCCAGACGGTCTTGAAAACTGAAAAAACAGTTGTCAGTTTGGGTGACAGATTTGGTTGACAGTTTCTAACAATAATTTGCTAACTACTGCAATAGAAAGATGTCTGAGGAACGAGATGGGAATTGAACTTACGTCAGTAGAGAGAGTGAGAGAGTCTGTTAGGAAAGAACTCAATACACTCCAAGCTATTGTAATCCAGAAAATCAAAAACGCAGGACTCAATGAAGAAGACCACCACATCTACCTAGGACAACGAATCTCTGTGAAATCCTCAAAAGAGGAAACCAGGCAAATAATAACACAAGCTTGGCAAAGTTTCAGAAGAGCAATCTCAAACTTCAAGAACAAGAAAATCCCATTAGTCCTAAAAAGAAGGGCATACAACCAATGCATCCTCCCAATGGACACCAATGGAACTGAAACATGAAACCTGACCAAAAGATTGACTGTGGGAGCTCTTTACTTGTGGCCCTCTGTCAGACTGAAATAATTTAATTAAATACCACTATATCTGTTTTCCCCGAGAGGAATTTTTAATCTGGTTGTCCTCAGGACTATTTCAACGGGAGTGAGTTCAATCTTCACTGGATGCTCAACAGCTGTTGCCTTGTATCAGATTGAGATACGCTCTTTAAGTATAAGATCATCAATACGTGAATTAATTTTTAACGAATTAGTCTTCATGACCCTTACTGCAGTAGTGTGTTTGTTCTCTCCTGGTGCTTAATATCTGAGGTTTTTACCACACAAAACCTGGATTCAATACTATCATAGGTGTTTCATTGTAGCGCAATCATTATTGAACTATTCTCGATAATCATCTTCAATTGAACCAATTTGACCCTCACCTTAGGACGAATGACCTTGTGCCAGACAAAGCTAATTTCAGTATCAATACAAGTGTGGTATCGTTGTCCAATCATTTGTCAAATAGTTTAATAAGCCATTACTACCCTGCTGGGTTTGATCTCTGATGCGCTGCAGTTGTGGCCTTGTGCCAGACAAAGCTAAGCTTAGTGAATCTCAAATGAGTTGTAGCATATAAGAAACCGTCAATCAAAACTATCGACATTGGTTTCTCCAGTTTTCAAGTTGGTCTGGCTGGCTATGTTTCTAGGCATCAGGCGTACTGGCTGCATCAATGGGGCTAGAGAGTTGAATATTCAAATATTTGCCAACTGTTATGAGATCACATGCGCAGCCGAGGCTGGCAGAATTTTAGATGGAGAGACGAGCTAGACAAGTTCAGGGAAGTACTGGCTCGGCGACGCCCATGATAGAGAAGTGAGGCAAATCCTGGGGAAGGTCTATGTCCAATGATAGACGTTAAAAAACTGATGATGATGATGATGATGATGACTATGAAAAATGATTTCGTTCCTATAGAGTGACTAACTAGACCTGTTTAGTAGTTGATTCTTGACATGAAAAAATATGCTAAGCATCGTTAGGTAGCATTTGGATATTCCCACCGAAACTTCCACAATCAAAGAATTTCAAAACGCAGAAAAATATGGACATTATTTACAAACAGGATGTGTCAATGCTTATTTGCATCATCTTCAGAATATTAATGAGTGCGATTCGCAGTAGAGAACCTCAAAATTAAACGGAAATATTCAATAAGATGGCCTGGCAGTTGTAGAATGTCATGACGTGCTTTTTCCCTCCTAGCAGCCCAAGGCATTTGAGCTGGTCGGCTTGGGCGCTTAGTAGGGAAGCTGTTTGGTACTGAGGGTCCCTCGCCACCACTCCGACTATGCAAGCAGCTTCCAATACGTTCGGAAATGAGGATTGCTGTAGGGGATGCCTCTGGAGCTGGTTATAGAACCTGGTATTCCCAGACAGTCACCCATCTATTTATAGGACTGACCACGCTCGACCGGGCTTCATTTCGGTTCGTACATGAGTCGTTGTATCCAAGGCGATTTGGCCATAAGAAAATGTCAGCAATAACAATAGCAATTACTTATCAATAGAATCTATAGAGGGTTACCCGTTCTCAGTCCTCAAAAGATCGGCTTGGTCGAGCACAGTGCTTTAGGCTAGTCTCTTGATGTACTGCACTTTTCAGATACTCTGTTACCTTGGGCTTTGATTTCCATGCAGTCCCTGGTATAGTCGCCCTGGGCGACCGACTAATTTGCTTATTGGGTGGTATTTGCCTCGAACCATCACAGACGGTCACAAAGAAAACACGAACGGTATCATAAACATAGACAGGTCTGGTTAGTTATTCAATAGAAACTGTCGCGAAACATTGGGGGAAGGGGTGATCAATCAAAGTTTATATACATATATATATATATATATATATATATATATATATATATATATATATACGTGCGTCTGTGTGTGTGTACGTACGTTTGTACAAGAATGCCAACATATCCTCATATATACACAAATATGCATATATTTCTATGTTGTCAAGGTGATCTTTCTATTTATTAATCTCTATATGAGTTAGTAACCAGTCTGTTCTCTTAGGTTAGGGTCCTGAGTTCGTGCTGGCGTAGGGTCAAGTATTCTTAGATCAAATCTCCAAGACAGGCAGTGCCTTATTACAAGGGACTTTAGCACAACACCTATTTCCTAGCACTATCCATCTATCTATCCCAGTCCGTTGATGTATATCTATTTATTCATATATATCCCAATAAGTCCGTATCTACCTTCATGTTGTGCACACTTTGAGGAGAAATCAGTGTGCATTTCAAGTTCATCCATTTTTTTTTGGTCTCCGTTTCTACTGACTATTCAGGGCGCATACCTAGGCGAAGCGAATGGAGATTTTCAGCAATCAGAATCCTCCCTTGAACTTGCTGGTGTAAAGAGCGATACGTCTGGTATCAGCTCTGCTAAAGGAGCCACCAGAAGGACGTCCAAGTGGGCGTCAAACCGACCCATTGTCTTTCTGCTAGGTTTCCAAGGCTATAGAGTCCAGACTGCCCTTCTATTTTACTCATAGCTGGCGGAGATAAGGGCTGGGTTCATGCTTTTCCCAAAGGCCTATGGCGAAATGAACAGGAAGAAGAATGCTACATTGTGTGTCTGGAAAGTTACTCAGACTGTGTGATTGCAGCGCTGGATGTGCAAGTCCAGGACACATAAGGATTGCACAGATGGAGGCGAATTTTACACATACCACAATTGTGGCTCTGAATGACTGAATTGCTTTTTTTCCCCTTGATGAAACGGCTTTCTAGGAGCCAGTAGAATTGTTCCTAGGAGCCAGGAAAAAAGTGAAGATTTTTTAAAAAGTGAAATGTTTCAAAGGATCAGGATTTGGAGTTCATAAAGTTCTAAAAAAGTTTTTGAAGTTCATCAGATGTTTCATTTCGGGATGTATGATTCATAAAAATCAGTTTTTGAAAAAGGTTTAAAAGCTCATTAGCTGCGTCAGTGAGAGTTGTCTATGTATTTTATGAAACCAAATGTCGCAGTTCAAATTCACTGGAATGTAACAAAATTAGTTTTCAAAACAGTTGCAGGTTTGTACAATAAATACACGTTTGATAAATGTTTGTTACATTCCAATTTCTTCCATTCTCCCGGTCTAACACTGAAATATGGAGATTTTGAATGGGAATATCCAGGAGAGCCGTCAACAGCTCAACCTAAATGAAATCTATGGAACATAAAGGTTTCCTGTCATTGTTTGGTTTGATCAGAATGGAATTCTTTTTTTGCTAAATGTTGGAACCTGAATAGACTGTCATTATAAAAAAAAACCTACAGCAATCGGCTAATTAGAAAGATGCTCTGTATTTTCCTTGGCAAGGATGTCGACTGGTGATTTTGCAACAGGTAAATACTAGGCTAACCTAGGCTTAAAGAGTTATGGAGTATTAACCAGATTTTAATCCTATCAAAAATCTTTGAAGCATCGTCAAAAAGCACTTGTATAAGGTCCTGAAAAAACTTGGATCCAATCTCTAAACGAAGTCTACTCCAGAGCATGACAAAAAACAATCCTATTATGATGAGAGGTTGTCAGTTCTTGGATAATTTTTTTTAACTGTATTCCCGCCGATATCACCTCAATAAGCAAAAATGGTAATCTACAAGACTTCACTGGGAAAAATGCTTGAGCAGTTCCCAGACAACCCACCGATATCTGGATACACATTTGTTGACGACAACTGCATCATGAAGTATACTGTACGCTGTCGATAGTGGTAGAGATGGCATTGAGTAACTCAACTTCACCATATCAAAGTTATAAAAGCTAACTTGGAGTGAAATGGGCGGCAAGCAAACTTCATCAAAAAATACGCTCTGGAAAATAATATTAATATTTTGCAAATCGATCACGCGAGAAGAGATTCTCAAGTTATCTCCCCTTGTGGACAGTAGACGGGAACTGGTCCTGTTGCACAGTACAAACCGGCACATCTTTTGGCAGCATGTCATGTTGGGGGCGATCAATTAAAAATTGAAAAATGTGGTGATCAATGAATCAGTTATCCCTCTCGCCTTTTCTTCAAAAAAAAAAGAAGTTCGAATTTTCTAAAAGAAAAAACTGCTGGAAACAAAGTAAGGGATTAAATTAACATACACTTACATTGTAAATTGAACTACGAACTTAGAGGGAAAAGCTAGAAAACGTTAGAGATTATGGGATAGATCTTCAGTCCCCTAGCTCCATTAGTGCGGCCTGTACGCGTGATACAAATACCGATAGCCAGTCAGCCACTCAACCAGCCAGAGCCACTTAAAATAAAGAAACTTATGTTGATATTTACTATGTTACGCTGACTATTGACCCTCAAACTGAGAACTGTGCAACATGCAAAAGAGATTCGTGCTCAACTTCACACGGAGAGATTCCAAGACAGCAGAGTATATTAGAGAAAAACCAGATGTTGGAAACAGAATCTATTAGAAAACAAAAATGGTAACGGGGAAGTCATGTTGCAAGATTGTCAGACAACCACTAGACACAAGATCCCCCACATATCATTTCCAAAATAGGATGGCATAACGAACTAGACAAGTCCATGAATCGCTGTCTCTGCGATGCTCGTCATAGAGAGGCCTGGCAAATCTAGGGGATGGTCCATGTTCAATGGAAGACGTTGAAAGGACGCTGATGCTGATAGCTTTGCTTGAGATTTGTAATCATATAATCATGGTCGATGGTCGATTAGTTCCTTCTTGAGCCAGCTCGTTTCCGTGGTTTGTTTTCATCTAGCATTCTGGTGATGATTCATTTGGTGATCACTTGGGTAGAATTTGTAGATGCAAATGAGTAGGCTTATTGGCCTTCAGTTGTTTTGATCTTCCAAGTTCTTTTTTTATTATAACAGCATAATGATTTCGCAGCACTCTGGTCTCAGGAGGGTAGGCCATTTAAGACTGGACGGACTCAGGTGTGGTGCCTCGGCCAAAAGGGATTCTGCTCCATTAATCATGGTACTGTCCTGTGAAGTCAAGACCAGAAGACTTAGGATTCGTCCTGAGTTCTGAAACCAAGCTCGTGTCGTTGTGATCATAGTTGCAAAGACAAAAGAGATTCTTTTTTAAATTCTTACCCGCACGCTTATGTGTAGGGTATCCCCACATTAAAAACCGGCCTTGTGTTACATCCTTCCCTCGCAGAGGTTAAGGTAAATAGGAACATTATGATTGCAGTGTTCCAATCTTCTGAGACTTTACTTTGAGGCATGAATTGAATTGAATGGCTGATTTCCTTGTGATAACTCCACCGGCTTTTCTGAGCAGAACGATGCAGATATCATCTGTTCCTGGTCTTTCCTTTCTTTGTTTGTTTGATGACTTGCTTCACCTCCGACGGCGTAATTCCTGGGAAATCTTCTAACTGGTTACTTGCATATCTTGTTCATTGTTCTGTGTTCCTTGTTTGGAGGAATATTGTTGGGGTTTTTTTTCTGTAGAATTCTTGGGCATTCATTGTTAGGTCTCCATTTCCTATTGCTTTCCTACTGTGTTATTCGATCAAACTTTTTATAGTTTACTTTGCAATACATTTCTGTCCAGAAATTAATTTGAATCTGTTCATTTTTCGTTCATCTTTTATCTTCTTATCTCTTCAAATTGATTTTTTATACTGATACAGATAATTGTTTTAAATAATCACATCCAATTATAATTGGAGGTTTCTCTGTGAGCGTAGATGTATGAACCGAGTTAACTCGACAACTGGCCATTGTACGGAGTAGGTTGACATTCGCCTGATGTATTACTCAGCATACCAGGTATCACAGAGTCGAGTTTGAAGATGTTTGGATTAGCAGTTTTCAAGTGATCTAATACATCTCGATCACTCGACAGCTATCCATTGTAAGAAGTTGATATTCAACAAATATATTAGTCAGCCCACAAAATAGTGCACAGTTGAGTTTGAAGGTTTTTTGAATCGGTGGTTCTTGAGAAATCTTTTTAAAATGCTATAGATTATGAATATTTCATTTGAAATTATAGATCTAAATTTGAATATGAAATATTTAAATTGGCAACATAAGAAGAAGTAACAACGATGAATCAAAGGGAGAACTATTTTACATGACAATTATAGCCGGCTGCTACACACATCATAACATCCTGTCCCTTCTAAACATGCACCTTTGCAACAGGTCCTGCTCTAATTTTATATAATAGAGCATTATCAATTACATTATTATTATTAGGTTCTGTATTTTGTGATGTTCTGCATGAACGTGAAGCGTATGTTTGACTAAAATTTGACAACTGATAGAACAGTTGTTTCGAGTCTGCCAACCACTGGGGTCTGCCAAATAATGCTCAGGGTCTGCAGCAGTGATTCCTTCAAATCTGACACTGAATAGTGACAGACACACACCACCATCCATCGTACAACTATTGAAAAACAAAATTGTTCATAAACCTCTATCATATATCAGAATTCAAAAACAGCATTTTTTAAAAATGAATACGATTTTTGAAGGCGGTCAAAAATTGTTTATTATCGTACTTCATTGATTACAGTCTAAAAGCTAAATGCTAAAAATAGGGGTCCGCCAGAATATTTGCTTCATAGAAGGGATCTTTGAGTTTCGAAGCCTCAGTCCCAAGACTATTGATGTTATAATTATTTGCAGTTTTATTAATTTTCATTTCGTCAGTGCTGGCCTGAAAACTTTCAAGCACTCTCTGGTGAAATCTCGAAGTTAAAATTAAGGGAATCATTTGTACAAGCATGGTATTTCAATATTGTCATTTCACACTCACATTGTTGGATTACCCATGATCAACACCGTTGCACTGGTCACACTTCTCATGTGTATTAGATGGGTTTCTAAGTAGCGTGTGGTATGAGTGTAATGTGTACGCTTATGTGTGGTATGCTTGTAGTGTGCTTGATGTGATGGTATGTGTGGTGTGCTTATGACGTGTATGTGCTGTCCGTGTACGTATGTATGAGGTATGTGCACTATGTGTGTGATGCGTGCAGCTGTTTGATGTGGTGTATGTACATGTGCTTTGCGTACTATTTTCGGTGTGTTTACATGTTTCTGGTGTGACGTGGAGGTTGTAACACGTGTGTAATATATGTGAGATGGGTGGCTTGCAGCGTGTAAGGTATGTCCGTGGTTTTATGTGTAATATTCTTGTGTATGCTTCGTGTCTATTTGTGTGTAATGTGTCATCTGTGTGTTGTGCGCATGCGATGTATGTATTGTGTGGTTGAGGTGTAACGTGTGTGTATCTGTGTGGGGTGTGTGATATGTGTGGTGTGTGTAGTGTGTATATTGTGCTTGCGTTTGCCTTGTGTCCGTGAGTCTGTGTGTGATTTTTCTATGGGGTGTGTAAGTGCTTGCGTGCCATGTGTAATGTGCGTGTGTGTGAACACGTATGTATTGTGGTGTCCCAGAATCTCATCACGCACGTACTCACCGCAAGGGATTTCATTCAGTGATTTCTTCTCAGTGTGAATCAAGGTTTTGTTTTGTTTTTTTGTTTTTCAATTTGTTTAGTTTAATGTAATTTTGTTTCGATATTGTTTTCCATTTAGGTAAACAGGTTTAATAAGGAAAAAAAAATATCTCCCTGATTTTTTTTTTCAGCGGAAACCTATCAAAGAAAAACACTGGTAACTTCCGGCGAGGTGTTATACGTGATTTTAACAAGGACAAAAACGTTCTGTTGTCTGCACCTTCCAGTTATGTACCATTTGGAACAAACACGAAAGACAAAAAGTCGCAGTCGTTTCTACAACACAATCAATTTATGGAAATATTTTTACTCGAATTAAATTATTACAAAGGTTTTATTAAACCAAGCTATCATTTTATAACTCTTGGCCTCCATGGAAGTCATATCGCTGAGTGTCTTAGAGTCTATAATCCAGTAATAAGTGTAACTTATGATTGAAGAGATATCTATAAAGATTTTAAAAAAATAAACATGTTTTCAGATGGTGCCTAGCGGTGTACTCATAGAAACTCCCAAGGTTGTATCTTCGGAACTCTGATGAAGTGCTCGTAGACACCCTCACAGACCCTCGGATACTCAAAGAGAGTAGAATCTGTAGCCCATTCTGGTTGGTCGACTACGATGATTCGATATAAGGTATTTAGTTGACAGCAAGGAAGTAGTTGTATGTAAATTAAATTTAATCCAACATCTTTCGGTTTTATCAAAGATGCAATTTCGAATGAACTAATATTGAGATATTCATTTAAGGTAAACATTTCTATATTGTTTCATTCGAAATTGCTACTTTGTTAAAACCGAAAAGCAAAACATGTTAGTAAAAAGTTCAATTTACACACAACTAAATACATACTTTTTTTTCTATTTATTTTGACTAGTTTTCACCTAGATCTGCTTTTCATCTCTTTTAGAATCGGGCAGTAATTTTTCGGCTACGATTAAACAGCACAATCAGAAAACAAAGAGTAAGTCTACGGTGAGAATCAAACTTAAAACCTTTAGCGAGAAGGGTTCAGTATACGCCTGGCTGCTTTTATCCATCCAGCCATGGGAACTTTATAGTTGATAATAGATATTTTGATTATTTCTGTCCGAAGACGCTGGTTAATCGTTGCCTTAGAATGACGGTCCGATTCAAAGTTGTGATAAAAAGCAACTGAAACTTAGGATGAAGGTGAAAGCTAGTCAAAATTAGTGATAATTTTACAATATTCCTCCTGAATATAGATTTGAAAATAAAAAATTGTTAAATACATACTGTTGGATACATCGTATCCATAAACTGATCATTAAATATGATTGTATCACAGGGATTCTCAAACCTTTTTCTTCCATCGTATTCCTATGTCTCATCAGGCCGTGTTGACGAATCCCTTTTGAAGAATATAGAGTAACATGGGTGATACCATTGGACCTACAATAGACATGTAGTGTTTGAAAGTAATTTCAGTTGATATAATGTTTGATTTTAAGAAGATGGATAAGCTAGGTTATTTCCATAAATTTGCATATCACTCAATCATGGAGTTGGTTTCAGTTTTAAGCATTGCTGGAAAGCTTTCTTCACAATACACAATAGTTATGTCTTATTCATTGTGATTACTTGAAAGGTTCAAAATTTTTCAAACCTTGAAAACTCCTGTCATTTCTCTAATGCACCACAGCTAAATTGATAAGTCGCTAATTATTTAGCAAAAGCAGAAATAGCTGCTATTTTTTATTATATGAATTTTGCTTCAGTTCGTTTTTACCCATTCTAAAACCTTCAAAACTAACCTACTGAGTTGAAATTTTAATACGTTGTAAATTAGACACAGAGCTTTTAATGAGCTGCGTTGGATATAGTCTAATATTCAATTTCATTTGGTCCAATTTTTTATGTACATCTCGATCATCACCTGATATTGACCAGCTACGTATATATATTTTTTGAACGCTGTACGTCTAAGCTACAACATATTAACATTTCTTTTTTGATGCCCCAAGCACTTGCCTATTTCACTTAATGTTTAATCTTGGGCTGTCCTGAGAGTTGCTTGCAGCTCGGTTTGAGAATCCCTGGTGTATGATCATGGCTACTTTGTCGAATGTGATCTATCATCGGCCTTGTTATTTGAAAGAAACATTAATAACCTTGGAAATATAATTATTTAGAGGAGTAAAAAGGAACATTCTCCCACCGTGATTTCAAATCAATTACCAACTGTCGTATCTCTTACAGGCTGTGCTACATTGACAAGTTTTAGATAGCTAAAAAAAAATGCATCTTGGAAATTGCATTGGCTTATTGCTCTCGAATAAATGAACTCATTTATAGAATTTCTATTTCCCTTGAACGATTTGAAATCAGGATCAACTGATGCGTAGTAATGTCTCTTACAGAATTGAGAAATCTCAGATATCAAGCAAAAACTGTGTTATAAATACGCAAGGGCTTATTTAGTTCTAATGAATGAATACATTTATACTTAAAAGAAAACCTTTTTTTAAAAATAAATCTTTGGAATTGCCATTTGGGTTTTCTAATGGATTCTATACCCCTGACCGCTTTTTCTTGTTTTCTTATCTAATATGCTGTATTACAACAGCTGTTGTAATCACCTCCAGTCGGAATAGAAGTCTTATTCTATTGTTACTTTTGTCTGTCACTCATAATATTCTGTTCCTTCATCATCATTATCATCATCATCATCATCATCATCATCATTTTAACGACCCTCGTTTGACATAGACCTCTCCCCCAAGGTTCACCAGACTTTACTATCATGGGCGTGGCAGAGCAAATACTCTCTGAACTTGTCTAGTTCATCATGCCATCTGATTTTTGTCGACTATCGTTCTGCATATGAACTCTGGGCATCGATGCTGTGAGTCGTGATGTCAAGCGGTTGTCTGACGGGCTTGCAACATGACCAGCCCGTAGCCATTTAAATCTTTTAATGGATTCTATGAAATCTCTGACCCCTTTTTGTTTTTTGATATAATACGCGGCATTGCGATATCCCAATGCCCCGACAGTCACCTATTTAGCTGAAACATGGAACCTTATCAAAAGATTGCCTTTCAAACTGAGAACCACGAAACATGGATAAGTTCCCTTTATTTATTGATTGCCGATAAGTATCTTTCCTTTCATGTCCCCAAATGTCACATCACTTCATTACCCGTCATAATCCTTGTACAACAGAGGATTTCCTGTCAACCCAATAGTATAATGTCTGGTTACGTGGTACCATCCCCCTCTCCATTATACTAAGGGGAGTAGGACCAGGTTCAATCCCTGATGCCTGAATCGTGTCAAAAGGCAAGTTTCGAAGGAACTGGACAATTTCATCTTCATTCATACACATATACATGTGTTGGGGCCCCACATTAGATTCGACCTTGATTCACATTCCACTCCCGTGAAGAGGCAAATAAATTCTGCCCGTATTAATTTCAAACGAATAAGAAGCAGTCAACTAAAACCTTCAACAAAACTGACGAAACAGATTTCTACAGTTTTTTAGTTGGTCTGTCTGGCTGACTGATTCACGGGCTAGATACGTTTGTATATATCACGCGTACAGGTCTCACCAAGGGAGCCAACGAGCTGAAATTTGAAACATTTATTGTTTAAAAAGAGCTTTTTTTTAATTTCCTGCTAAATTGTTTTCTTTAGTGGGGGTTCATTTTGCGCTGCTAATTCATATCAAATAGTCCATCGGTAAAATTCAGACTTTTTTGTGATCACTAACTAACGAAAGGCGAGAGGAACTATCGGTTGATCTCACCCTTTTCCAATTATCTAATTGATCATCCCAAACATAATAAACTGCCAAAAGACGATAATCATGTTTACTTATCAGTTCTGTTTTTACTATATTCAAGAAAAAGGTTCATAGATATATAGATATGAACATTTCGAGATATCTACGTAGATAACTAGCTAAATAGATTGTTAGATAGGTAGAAACAAAAAGTATCTTCATAAATAAATACTTAGATAGATAGTTACATGAGTAGAGACAGAGATATTATTATAGAAAGATAAATAAATGGATAACAGTTTGATTCATATCTTGAACAATCTGTTAGAAACTTTTGAATGTCTAAATGAGCAGGTGTCGAACGTGTCCACGTGGAGAGCCTTCGTAACGGATTTCCAATTTTTTGCTGAATGAAACAAAAGGACAAAAAAGGAATACTTTAGTGGATAAGATCAGTTCAGATACAATCCATCTTACGCCTCCATCAACATGTATAGGGTGATTCTTGAAAGCCTCGGTCTGTCATGACCGTCAGTTAGCTATATGAAGTCTACGATGGCGTGGAAGGTCACAGAGGAATCACTAGTGTTCGCTGGAAGAAGCCATTCGAGTGACGTATAAATCTCTTTGTGATGATAGGAATAACAGTGTTTGAGGGCGGCTGTCATCCACTTGAACTTTGCGCCTTTCAATGTAACGATTATTGAATTCTATCTTGATTGGGAGGAGCTACATATATTATTATAGGGACTGTCAATCAAAACTGTCACCAAAAGAGTCCGAAATATTCCTTCAGTCTTCAAGTTGGTGCGGCTGGCTGGTCAGCTGGTTGGCTGGCTGTCTATGTGTATATATGGGTCAATGACAGAAAACACAACGTACAAAAAAATAACTGAATTTCACCATTTTGTTCTTGCTTCAAAGAAAAAAAAAGATTATAACTTCCGGTTCATCATGACATGCAATTACTTGAAACCAAGATATGGTTTCGTCAGGTGATTGAAAGAACGGTCAAGTTAGAACTTTAAATTCCATTAGATATCTTTGTAGTCGGCGTTCAATCCAAAGGCCAGTGTTGTGTAGACGGAAGGAATTTGTTTTTGTTTTTTTTTCCCCTAAAACTATTCAACTGACTTTCGAACGCGTTTCAGGATAACAATAAAAGGCGTCATGATTTATGATAATGTCCTGACGTGATTTCAAATCCTTTCAACGATACTCTTTTCCAAATTACTTTCTGGTGTTCCATCCTCTGGAGAGTGTCTGACGAAGAAATCTTTTCGGCAACAATTTAATTTTGAGACATAACTGAACAACCGTGGCTGCTAGAAGTGTTCTATCTATTTATAGGGGGAATTTTGGAAAGAAAAAATATTCCAAGACGTGAATATTTGAAATCGAATTAAAATATAAAGGCAGGCTGCTGGCCAAGCATATCAACTTGCAAGCTGAAAGAAACTTATGTTGACAATTTTAGTGACAGTTTTGGTTGATGTTTTCTAATAGAAATCTGCACAACAAGGCATGCACGAAAGCTCATTTTGTGGTTCTAAACTATACATTTCAGAGAGAAATTAATTAAGTTGTTAAATGAATTAAACTGACTGTATATCCTGCTAAAATCTATTTCAGCATCAGTCAAGTAGGTTGAATTGACATTGCTTCTTTTTGAGAGTTAACAAACTATTTTGATAAACAGCCAAAAATTATGCCAATACATATATGAAAAGAATACAATCACATACAGAAAAACACAGATTTTGCTCATTCTAATACGTATTTTATAGATATAAACCAAAAAACAGAGTTTAATCTTAACAAGATGCATATATATATATATATATATATATATATATATATATATATATATATATATATATATATATATATATACCTAATTATATATAAACCAAATAACTATTTATATCAGTATAACCCACATACTTAAGCAAAATGACTATTTCATAATTATATATATAAACAAAAAAGAACAACCGTTAGATATCCGTACAACGCATACGTTACAAAAATGTTTATAATTATTTGAACAGGCAGAAACTCTTATGTGTTCTTACCGATGTTTAGATTGAGTTGCGTTGAAAGCATTTGAATTCCTTGTACATTGATATTTGACACCAGAAGGGAGTACTTGACCAATAACACAGTGGCTTCCCTGAGATTGATGTACCTTTTTACTTATCAGCCATCTACTCTGTTGCTTGGTTCGCAATTGTATAATTCTTGTCGTCCCTTTTAGTATTCATTGCGCTCCAGGTGGCGCCGGTTACCACATAGATTGAGAATAACCGATTAAGACTACTGAAAAGGCCAAGAGAGATTAATGTTTTATAGTTCCGAGACAGGGTCTGTGAAATATTTTTTCCAAGGGGGTGCACGGTTTTTATTTTCGGGTCCCTTTCTCTTCACTATTAGTCATCTTGTTTTTATCTACTTGGGCTCTACTAGGGGGCTTTCTTTAGAACTCACGCCTGGGTATGATGCACTTTTTGCAATCCCGTCTGATATACCCTGTTCCCAGAGTCAATTGAACAGATATCTACATTGTAACGTCTTTCCGGAACATTTAACACTGTATTAACTCACAATGAGTTCCTTGGATTCTTCCCCAATAAATGGAAAGAAAGGAGAGAAGGGAATAACACAGGGTTGAGTCTTTTGCTTCAGAAGTTGTGATTGTTGTTCTATTGGGAATACAAAACAAGAGGCTTATCAAGACGTTTTCATAGCGAGATCTGAAGTTGATTGGCGCGGGCGTTGAATGGAGGGAGAAGATTTTGGCGGGAGATGTTCTGGCGGGAAACATTTAGGCGGGAGATTGTTGATCGTCTGCGGTAATTACCATCGAATATACATTTTTTTTAACCGATATCGATACCGGTCATGACAGATCGAAAGCGGATTCAAGTGACGGACGGGGAGGGACTATGGTTGGGAAGGGGGGGCTTTTAGTGGTGATGGTGGTGTTTGTGGTTGGTATACCAGACTGAAAGAGAAAGAGAAGACGGAAAGGAAGAGGAAGGAAAAATTAGAGGGGGAAGAAAAGAAGAAGAAAAGAATATAGACGAAAGAAAAATAGGGATAAAGGGATGGAGGGAGGAAGGTGAGAAGGAAGAAAAGAAGTAAGAGAGGAAAGAAGAAAGAGAGGGAAGAAGACAAGAAATAAAGAATGAAGTGATGAAACGAAGAAAGACAAACGCCAGATAGAATTAAAAAAAATAAGGGAAGGTTTGGAAAGGAGAAAAGAAGGAGGGAAGGAAGGGAAGATGGTGGAAAAAAAGAAAAAAAGGAAGGGGAATATGGAGGAAGGACAGAAGGAAGGATGGGTGGTAAGAAGGTGGAGAGTGGGAATTAAATAATGAAGGGAGTCAGGGAAAAAGAAATGAAAGAAACGAATGAAGGACGCAAGGAGGGTTGGTAGATGAAGGGGAAGGAAGGAAGAAAAAAGAACGGAAGAAACGAAAAGAGGGAAGGCGGAAGTAAGTAAAAAGGAAGGAAAGAAGGGAAGTAGGAAGGGAGGAAGGACCTGACGGGAGGGAGGATTGAAAGAAGATAGGAAGGAAAGATGGAAAGCAGGAAGAAGGAAATGAAGGATGAAAGAAAGAAGGAAAGAAAAGAAAGAAAGGAGGAAGGAAAGTAGATAGGATGAGAGGGCCGACGTGAAGAAGGAAGGGGAAAAATAAGAAAGGGAGTATGGCAGGAAACAAGGATCACAGGTAGAAAGAAAGAAAAGAGGAAAAGAAAGAAGGAATGAAAGAAAGAAGGAAGGAAGGAAAGAAGGGAGGAAAGAAGGGTGGAATTAAGGAAAAAGAGGAGAGGGTAAATGAAGAATGAATGAAGGGAAGAAGGGAGGAAGGAAAGAAGGAAGGAAAGAAGGAAGGAAAGAAGGAGTAAATGAAAGAAAAGAGGGAAAGGGGGAATGAAAACTGAATGAAGGAAAGAAGGGAGGGAGGAAAAAGGAATGAACGAGGAAAAAAAGGGAGAGGATTAAGAAGGAATGAATGAAGTTGAAACAAACCAAACAATAAACAAGTAATTGATACAGAGGTAGGCCCTGATATCCCAAAATAAATTTGGGCCAGGGGAGATTGCCGGATGTGGGGTCAAATCATTGAAATGGATCAAGAACATAAAAGTCTGGTCAGTCCCTCAATGGAAACCGTCACGTGACTAGCCATATCGGGGCAAGAGTTCGTCAATGAGTGAGTCACTTCTTTCGTTGGGCTGTGATCGCCAGGCATCAATCTAGCATGAACATACGTTGCAGATTGAATACCTCCTCCTCACTTCTCCAATAGGTCGGGCTGACTATGTTAGTATGTACCATGCCTCCAGGATGTATCGATGGAGATAGAGGGCTGATGATTTCAACGTTTTCTCCTTCTTTTTTCTTCTGTGAAAATCCGCCCACCCTAGTGTACATACACAGCCAGCCTTGTTAGATTGGAAACTAAAGAAACTAATGCTGACAGTCTTGGTTGGTGGTTTCTAATATTGGCAAACAACCTTTTTCTGATTAAAAATAGATCTGAAATCAAATTGTTTTGCTTCTGTCAGTTTTCCGTCTCATCGTTGATCTTCTGAATTGACCATTCGAAACCGTCGAACGAAACATTCAGCTAAACTATCAATATAAGTTTTTTTTCAGTTTTCAAGTTAGTCTGGCTGGCTATGTATGTATGTATGTATGTATGTATGTTTTAATGTATCACACATACTGCCCTCACCAACGGAGCCATAGGGTTGAATTTTTAAACATTTACTCCTAATTATGTATAGAACGTACTTTCCTTTTTTTTAAACCTCCCGCCCCATAATATGTTTTAGTCGAGGGTTCAAAGTACCCTGTACGTTTTAGCTAAATTGATCCCCTAGTTAATGTCCGGTTGATTTTTTGAAAATTCAGTGATTTATTTTATTGATCACTGACCAAACAAAAGGCGATAGAACTAACTTATTCATTGATCACCCCTTTTCGCATTTTTTTAAATTGATCACCCCAACGTGACATGCAGCCAGAAGACGTTGGTCATGTGACGGTTTCTATTGAGTGACTAACAAGACCTGCCCTTATGTATTTTTTTCAGAAATTTCTTTTTATATTTTTCCTTTGGAGATTGGCCCAGACAAGCGATAGGTTGATATTATTATTTGCCGGTACACTGAGCTCAATTTTATCTAGTGTCCACATGACTTCGTGCCAAGTAGACCTTCTCGCATTTGACTGCTAGACAGAAGAAGCCTTCGCGTTGAGATCATAGCTTTTGTTAGAGGTCTTTCCAGAAAGTATCCGGCTTTTTTATACCTTCAGTACACTTACCTCAGTCCAGCTCCCATTGATTAAGATTTTCAAAAATGAAATATTCCCGGAGAAATGAATGTATATCATTCAAAAGACTCCGTGATGCGTTAGAAAAAAACAACATTTTATACTACTGTCACTAAACCAAATACTTACCAACGAAACTTGTGTTGGGATGATGACCAGTTCTCTACTATAGTATTTGCGGGGGTAATTAAATCATTTGAATGTTCAAATTGACTACATATAGAAGATGAAAGATTGGATTTTGAATTAGAACTTTCAGGTTAAACAGTTTAAACAACTTTTGATAATTTAATGCAGGAAACTGAAGGAATTAATTGGTGGCTCCTTCTCTTTTGATGCCCTAATTTTCGTATTTTGCTCGATGGTTAATCCAGGTCTGTTTAAACCCAGTTTTCTTATTCGCCGCTGGTCAATAGAAATGGTTTGCTCTAAAGAGAGCATAACTGTAGAAAGGGAGTAGCCTCAAAAGTTTTAATATCAACAGAAAAGGGCCCAGCTAGGAAAGATGCCTCTTGGTCAACTAGTGTTGCCAATTTGAATTTTTTTTCGCGATAGAATTAGCGTGTTACCCATCCTGGCAGCGCAAAATTTCAACATCTAGCGCTATTTTCAGCTAATTTTCAGCAGTTGTATCCAATCTTTGGCTTTTTTTCAGTCATTTAAGACGACTCCAGCAATTTTTTGAAAAATTGCCACGAAAGTGCCACCAGTACCCTTTAGCGCATTTTGACATTTTTTTGACGCTCCCAATCATGAAGAGCCAGGAGTCACAGAGAATTAAATTTGGATTTTAGGTGAGTTGATAGACCTGGTTGTTATATCAGAGAGGAACTCTGTACTAGACGTCAAAAATTGGCATTCCCAGGTCTTTGTGATTGTAACGGCCAATCAGTAAACAAACTCACTCAATGGTGTCTCACTGACGACTGAGTAACCCCATGGGATGGGGGTCAATTTATACATACCGAGTAAGTTTCCTTCTGATTGGTTACCAAGTTACACCAAAGCTACACAACCAGTTCAAAAAAGGTTGGATAGTTTCCGTTCAGATATCATATTTTTTTCTCCCTTTTTTAAAAACTTTTGCCTGTTTGTTCCTCTCTCTCTCTCCTCTTCCTTTTTCTTTTTCATTGCTCACTTCTTTATTTCTTTCTCTTTCTTTTTATCTTTCTTTCTTCCTTTCTTCCAAAGATTGTTCATTACCACGTTGTTCAGACTAACCACCCTAGTCCATTATCCATCACATAGTGCTTAGCAGAGAGGCGTTGAGAACCATTTTAAAGTATTGGGCATGACACAGCCATGGATTGAACCCACTATCTATACCACTGAGCCTCGGTGGTCGGTAAACTAACTCTTCTAAAAACAATTACAAACGATTTTTTGTCTTAAATTATTACTCACAGTCAACTAAAACTGTCACACCAAACTGACAAAATAGGTTTCTTCAGTTTTAAGCCAGGTTTGGTTGGTTTGGCTGGCGGGCTATCTAAGTATGTATATGTATGTATCACGTGTACAGACTGTGCTGGCAGAACTAAACATTTAAATGTTTACTCTTAATTAATCTAGAAATAACTTTGTTTACATATTTTCACCAATATTGGTTCTCAGAGGGTGGTTTGATTTTACCATGTGATTCATACAAAATTGGTCAGTAGATTGTGCCCACTTGTCCGTTGTTATTTTTAAAAATTCGAACATGATTGATCCAACAGAGAGCGAGAGAAGGATCTTATTCATTTATTTCCGCTTTTTTTTCCAATTTGCTTTTAAAAGATCACCCCAAACAAGTTCTGCTGTGAAAGAAAAGCGTTGGTCGGGTTGGTTTCTATTGAGTGACTAAGCAGATCTTTTAATTTCTCTGTTCACATATTTTCTTTAAAGCAATTAACCATACGCGGATTCCATTACATTTTGCAATAGAAAACTCCCCCACAAAACATTCAAGAACCAAAATTAAGTCATTTGGCATTTCTAGAGATTCCTTTTGCTGGTGGCATTTCACAGGAATCTCGTCTGAGACCAAAAAATACCAATTCTCAGCAGTCCATATCTACGTAGGAAGACAAATCGATACTCTAATTGGTTTCCACCAAACATTTTAAGGCAATTGTTACCTTTCCATATTTTTTTTAAAATGATGGCTGCTGTTCCAGAGGGTCAGGGTACGGTTTAGTACTTTGACGGTTAGTGTTAAGACTAGTATTTTTATAGTCATGGTTAAGGTTAATATTTTCAGGATCAAGTTTAATCTATCATCAACGGCTACCATTCTGCCGTTTTAACGGTGGTGGCGGCCACTTTTACAGCAGGAAAAGTCAAAATCAGTTTGAAAAAAAGGGATCTTCAGAAGATCTTCAGAAGGGTCTTTGATGGGTCTTTTTTGTCAGTCCCCAACTCACTAAATAATTGTAGTTATGACAAGTCACTGTATCTTTGTTGGCTAATCAACAGGTTTGAGTAAGACTGAATTGTTGGAAGCGAGTGTTGGAAGCTGGAAACTTTGCACACGCCCAGGGCCGGCCCATCCATGAGACGAACCTGGGCAGTTGCCGAGGGCTAATGGGAACCTTACGCTGGCTCTGTATATACCTGATAAATGTGAATGAAAAAGTTTAAAAAGACCCTCAATACAAATTGACATTGATTGACTTACAAACCCTAACCTCCAAGGCTAACCTGAACTCAAACCCTAACCCTAACCCTGCGCTGTTATTTTGATAAGGTAACAACAACAGTCTTACCAAAATGTTCTGAACTTTAAAAAAAATGCCTTTATTTAGCAAATAAAGATACAGCCAACTACAATAGCTATAATTATTTAATGTGATGGGGGACGAATGTGTAATACCCGTTTAGATCGAACTGGTATAAAAGAATGACATGTCGAATGAAAATAACCTAGAATCATAATCTCTCCCTCTTCTTCCCCCCTCTCTCTCTCTCTCTCTCTCTCTCTCTCTCTCTCTCTATATATATATATATATATATATATATATATATATATATAAGACAGGTCTGGTTTGGCACTCAATAGAAACTGTTTCATGACCAATGTCTTTTGTCAGCATGGAGTGTTGGGGGAGATCAAAATAGGAAAACTAATGAATAAGTCATATCTTTTGCCCTTCGTTAGATAGTGAAAAAGGTTTGAATTTTCCAAAAAGAAGCGTGAATGCCTTACTGCAAATCGTCGTAAATCAACTCAAAGCAGTGCATAATGGGTGTTTCAATCACGACATTTGTCTTTGTTGGGTATATCTTCTTCATCATAAGGGCAGCTTTTTATCGTTCGTCGTCCGGCATAGACCTTCCCCAAGATTCACCAGAACTCTCCATCATGGACATCACAGAGCCTGTACTTTCTGAACATATCTTGTTAGTCACACCATCTTTTTTGAATATGATCCCTGGGAATCCACGTTGTAAATCTATCGGTTGCTTGACATTCTTGAAACTTGACCAGCCCATTGCCATTCGAGTTGTTCAAATGGCTTCTATATTTTGTGGTTTTTTTTTCCTAATATACTTTGCTGTCTTTTGATCTCTCCATGTCATGTTGAGCACGTTTATTTCCTGTGCTTGTTGTATGATTCTCAGTTTGCAGGTCAGTCTCTCGGTTTAATTCAGTGTTTAAGCTCCATTATTGACTATCACAAGGTCACATTCATGAGGGAAAGAATAGAAGTCTGAAGCCGACCAAAGTCTGTTCAAGGAGTGCCATATGGAACCTATTCTAATAAGTTCCTCAAACGACGTACTACAGACGACCGACCGCATAAACAATAGATAAAGAGCAAAATTCAGTGACACTTCTGAGATTTCTTTAACAAAGAACAAAATATGGCATTGGAAACTTTTGCATCAAAATAATATATTGATTTAATTGACGAGTAATTAAAGAACATGTTATGAATTCATTAAATTCAAATTGAAATTAATTAGAATACCTGTAGAAAAATACATTGTTACAAAGAAAGAAAAAAAAATGGATGATAATCGATAAATTCCTTTACTAACTGTTTTTGTTCAGAAATGGTAGGAGAGAGTAGAGACCCATGACTGCTTCTCAATTCAAAGGAAAGAAAAAGAAGAGGTTGACCGAATTGTAACACACGCAATCACATTATCCTGATTTATTTTTTATGAATATTATAGGAAGAAAAAGCACCTTGAAAATCCAAGATTAAAATAAATATTCGTACCTTGCATTGATAAATCAGCGTAGCCCACGCGTGCCCAAAAACTAATTATCTAAAAGATTATCTAAAATCATTAAATCAAAAGTAGATCTTTAATCTAAAATTATCTAACGAACACCAGTACGAGATTTAGGCATTGTTGGTCTAAAATGGGGAAAAAAAAACCCTTATTTGAAAAAAAAAAAAGAACAAACTTTTTTACATAATACCCAGTGGTGTGTACTTATGCAAATCTTCGAGATGGTGGCTCAAAAAATATGACCAGTAGCACCAAGACATACACGTGCACACACGCACACACACACACACACACACACACACACACACAACACACACACACAACACACACACTCACACACACACACACACTCACAACACACACACACAACACACACTCACACACACACACACACCACACACTCACACACACACACACACATCACACACTCACACACACACACACACCACACACTCACACATACAAACACACACACACACACTCACACACACACACAGACACACACACACACACACAATAATCAGCATCCCACTTGGTTGGTTGGTCAGGTGATTTGTGGGGCTACGGTGATTTGACACTAGCCAAAATGTTATAATTATTGACAATGCTTAATCTATAAAATAAATCACGATAATATTATTACTGCTCTATCTAATGTACGTACGAGCAATACCGAATCAGGTCTGGTTTGAAACTTTATAGAAACCACCACATTACAAACGTCTTTTGACAGCATGCAGCGCTGGGGGTGATCAATTAAAAACATTGGGAAAGAGGGGATCAACGAATAATTTACTTCTTTTGCCTTTCGTTGGGTAGCGGTCACCCAAGAAGTTTAAATTTTGAAACAAAGAAATGTTAATGCTGCTGGACACAAAGTAAGGGATCATTATGGTTGAGGTAAAAAAAAGTTTTTCTATACACAACAAGTGTGATATTTTCAGTCCTCTAGCCCCATTGACATGGCTGTATGCGTAATGCATACATACATACATACATACATAGCCAACCAGCCAGTTAGTCAGACAGACCAATTTGAAAACTGGAGAAACCAATGTTGACAGTTTTGGAGATAATTCTGGTTGACAGTGTATATTATAGCGTAAAACGAGTGAAGATTGATGAATTTAAAGGTTAGATTTGATCTTTCTTTCCTACCATAGTCTCTCCAAGTAATTACGATAAGTAGTAATTAAAAATACTAATTATATTTTCACTTCTACCGTTACCCAGCCTGAATTTTGTTGCGATAAAAAGCAACCACAATTAAGATGAAGGTATACTATAGCAAAAAGTAATAATAATTAAAAAAATACTAAAAAATCTAAAAATATTAATAATGACTGATAATCATACAATAATATTTGCCTGACTTATAAAGTACACAATTCCCCCATTAACGTCGTGGTCAGGTTCTTGAAAATTCAATTCACGGCTTTAACTGAAACAACGTTAAGTGGAACAGATTCTACCAGAAACACAATCATATAGATATTTAAATTATTGTAGTGTAGAAAATTTGCCACTAACTTATGTCTTGTCTAGAAAGTAATCTTATTCGCAATTCCACCAACAATATTTAATATCATCGTTTATTTATATCTTTTCAATTGCAACGTAAGTCAACAGTACTAATAATAACAGAAATCCATGTAAGAACCAGATTTGAATAGGATAACAACGTTTGTAATGAATTAATTGAACCCACGAGGGTGTGGTTGAGGAGAGATATAAAGCGCTCCTCGCAAAGAAAGAAAGCTATCATATCAATAAGAGTTGGGATGAAAAGAGAGTGAAAGCATTGTTGCAGATAAGATGAAACGATATAGAGAGTAGGCAAAAAAGGAGGAATATCTTTTTACGTCACACTACGTCATATTATTCATTTTTCAATCATCAAGATAGAAAAAAAATTACAGAAAACGAAAAACAACAAAAAAAGAAAGCAAGCAAACTATTCTCTGTTTATAATTAATGTGTACACTCCATATAAATAATCCTAACTTTTCCATTCCATGATGAATTACGTATATTGCGTTTCGTTTGATATTTGTTTTTCATTTGTATTTTTTATGCAAAAAAATCTGGACTTTTTAATCGGGACTAACTTGAAAATTGAATTAAAAACGAATAGTTTTATTATAGAAACAAATCCTTTTAAAAATTGTCAAAATTGTATAAAACGTCGCAGTTTTTCAATTGAATCTGTTTTTTCTTGTTTTCTCAGCGACGTTATAACGAAACGACGTAAATGGGGGAATTGGTATATTTTGAAAGTTTTCTAGAATTACCAGAATGAAGTAGATTCACTATGGCAGTCAATAATTGAACTACCGTACCGTCAAAATTTACATAACAAAAATTCCATCCAAATATGGTCAGAATGAATACTCTATCTGAAATCATTGCGTTTTCCCCATGAAAGCATCTAAAATACAGTAAAAGATATCAAGAAACCTCTAGATTCTTTAAATTGTAGATATTGTTTTCACTGGAAAACATCTAAAAATGGTAAGGAAAACATCCAGAAACATCTAGATTCTCCATATTTGGTTTTTTTTTTTTGTCAGTAGCAAAACCGTCAAAAATAAGCCTTTTTTTAGGCCGAAAATTATTCTTCTTTTAGAGAGGCTCCAGAGGAGTACTCTCGCTAATTTTCAACTTTGTAGACGAATTGGTATCATTAGGAGTGCTGGAAGACACAAATAGACAAACACATACATATGCAAAAATGTATAGAACCTTTCGCCATCTTTGTTGGCTACGGTTGTTCATTTGTGATTGCACAGAGATTCGGAAGAATATTTTCCGCAGACTTATATGTTATAGAACGACTCATCTTCGTTGGCAGAAAGATGGAGGATTCTGTTGTTAGTTGCTAACAACCTGTAGATAGGTGGAAAGGATTTGCATGAGCCTTCGTTGATAAGAGCACGTATGCATCCAGAGATGATGATGAGGATCTCGTAGGTAATCGTATGTAAAGTTGTATGAAATTACTTTGCACCAATGTAATAATCTTCCCCTCCCCTTCATTTCCCATGTCTTCCCGCCTCTAAGCAAAGAACATTTCTTGAATTCAAAATGGCGTTTCGTTTAAATATAGATTCAGTGCACATATACGGCTTGATCAATATTTCAATTGAACAAAGCACGCACGCTCACACACCCCCACATATATAGAGAAAAATACATACACATATATATACATATAAATTCACACACACACACACATATATATATATATATATATATATATATATATATATATATATATATATATATATTTCGCTCTTTTACTCTATACAAGAATAAATCAAACCATATACATACTTATATATACAAATGAATGAATTTGTACGCATATGTATCCTTACGTCTGTAAAGATTTGGGTTTTATTGATTGAAAAGCGCATGAAATTACTTGAAATTTATCCATTTCGGTATTTTCTGCATTTAATTCATATATATATATATATATATATATATATATATATATATATATATATATGTGTGTGTGTGTGTGTGTGTATATATATATGGGGGGGTCTGTGTATATGTGTTGGTTTTGCGTGCGTGTATAGAGACTGAGAGAGGAAAAAGAGGGAATAATACGAAGATGAAAATATATTTATACGAAAATGTTTAAAAGCATATATCATTATTCGCCAATACAGTCAATAATTGAGCAAAATTTGAAGTCATGTGAAAGAATCCCATCGAAGAATGAATATGGTCAGGACTAATTCCATTTATGACATCACTGGCATTTTCCACTGGGAAAAATCTACCATAGAGTAAAAAAAACATCTAACGTCAAAAAAATCTTATGTAAAAAAACATCTACAAACATCTAGACGTACATATTTATACATATGCATGCATGCACGATGTTCTCTACAAAGATATATATATATATATATATATATATATATATATATATATATATATATATATATATATATGTATAATATGCGAATAGATTCAAGTATCAAGTGGATGTAAACCTGTCTTATCAGCTTTAAGCACAATATTTCATTCATATAAATTCATAATATTATTATTCAGTCATTGAAATATCCCTGTGACTTTGTGCTTCTGTTCGGACGTGTATTCAACCATAAGAGAACGATTACAGTTTCAATAATTTTTCAGGGGAATTTTCCGATGTCTTAAACTTGTAACCGCTGAGTGGAGAAGGATTATTACATGCGGTCAGTGGTTCGAGACCATTTCCGTCATTCCCCACTTTTGTTAATAAGATTACGTATTTTCCATTATCCATTTCCTGAGTTTGAACAAAGAATGATCTCAAATAATTATCTTAATTTTTCCTACAATAAGACATTATATAACTTTTGAAAACTGTATTTCCACCTGAAGGAGAATTCCTCCTCGTTTGTGGCAGCACTGATGTAGATAAAAGGTCTGGGGAATATGCCGCACGTAGAAGAACTTCCCGACACAGCTACATGATCGATTCCTGTATCACATTTTCTTCACTTGTCAAACATGTCGAAGACAAAGACACGACAAATTGGAAAAACAATCAAAATCGAAAACGTAAGACTAAAGAGAGGAGATCATTTACCTAGGAAAACAAATCTCCATTAAATACTAAATAGAAGATATCAAGCGAAAAATTCCTCCGGATTGTCAGTCGAGCAAGCTCAACCTTGGAGAACGAGAAAATCCCACTAGTCCTAAAAAGAGGCATATATAACCAATGCATCCGATAGTCACCTAGAGAGCTGAAATATGAAACTTATCCAAAAGATTGACCCTCAAACTGAGAGCCAATCAAAGTTTTCATGACAGAATCATGATCGACATCACATTAATAAATGGCAATGGGCAGGTTTTGTTGCAAGAATGTTGAACATCCGTTGAACATTACGATTCACATTGTGGATTTCTGCAGATCAGAGGCGAAACTGTGGCCGGCAAAAAAAAAGATGGCGCAACGAAGTAAACAATTTCAGAAGTTATCAGCTCCGCGACGCTCATGATAGGTAGGCCGGGTGAATCTTGATGGATGACTAACAACGGACCTTAAAAGTCTGATGAAGATGATGAATCATGCAGTGAGATCATCTTTTATCATCCTCCGCTGGAAAAATATATTTTCTCAATCAGTTCATGAATCATTGTTCTCTGCTCATACCCTCATCAAGGATGTTACAGGTTGTTGTTATTGAGACCAACTCTCTCCTAATCAGGGAAAACTTGGTAAGTTTGTTGGAGTCAATTTTAAGAGAACAAGACTGTCATGATTTGCTTGAGAACGACAGACTAACTAGGTTCTTCAAGAGCTAAAAAAATCTCCAAAAGAAAGAGTTTTTCACAAGAAAATCTGGCATACGAACCAGTAAGCCAAAATATGTGTCTAAATGATTTTTTTTACCGAATTTCGATCAACGGCCCTTGGTATTCCTAGATGGTCACCCATCCAAGTACTAACCAGGATCGACATTACGATAACTAGTTTATCCGACTTGACTTAGCCCCAGAGAGAAGTTCCTCAAGCTTTGTTCTTAAGCTAAGTGCTCTGTGGAGAGGCATTGAGTACCATTTTTTTTTAAAGTTTTTGATATGATGGTGGTGGATTGAAGCACAGTTTACCGAACAGGGCCACTATGATTTTTTTCTCGTTCGATGCATCATTCAAATGAGCCAGGTGCTCACTGAAGCGTTGTATAGTGACAGTTCGTTCAGGTACCTGAAAATTACAATAAAGAGTCCCCACTGTATCTACCAGACAGAGAATATTTCCTTGTGTAGCTATGATACTATTCGTTTGGGATTCGCTGGTTAACACTCTCAGAGCTTTCGGCAAATATTCTCGTAGATCGCAAACCTGGGTTATAACCGCTAAATTCGAAGATCCTTGTTTTCGCAGCAGTACTTTACTTCCTTTATTCTCCTGGTGTAAGTTTGTGTAACTATATAAACCA
>OY735223.1:29765920-29790920 GCA_963457665.1 Thysanoteuthis rhombus
TGTTTTCCACTTGATGACATTAATCAACGTACAAAATATCTTTATAATAATCATCCTGTCAGAATAAGCCCTTAAAACGAATAAAAAAAAATATATTTAAAAGGGGTTTTACTGGAGTACTGATGTCAATTATCAAGACTGTAGACAAAATGTCATGGCCAGAAGCGTTTGATTACACAAACAAATGAACAAACACAGAGACATATGGTAAAAAGGGTAAAACCCTTGGCCATCCTTGATGGCTCCGGTTGTTCTATTGAATCAAATTATAAACAAAAAAAAATTAACTATCTTGAATTATTCTTTGTTATAACTTGCTTAAAAGCACTGTAATACCGACAACGGACGGAGGAGACAGCCCACCCCGGGATGACACCCTCATATTCCGGCGGCGCAAAAATCCAACATTTACCGCTACTTTCAGCGATATTGTTCAGTGATTATGGCAATCCCTTGATATTTTCGATCTATTTCAGAGGAATTCAGCAATAAACAATTATTAAAAATAGCCATAAAAAGGCTAATAGCACTGGATTTTTCAATCTCGTTTTGACGTGTTTTTTCTGGGGTTTTTTGACACTTTTTTAAAATCGATTTAGCACAAAAAAATTTTCGAATTGGCAACACTGAAGGTGACGCCCTGAGTTACCGCTCCGGGTGACACCATCTCTAGGAACGCCACGCTTAAAAAGAAGGAAGAAGAATAGCAATCTCTTTGACAAAAGTAGGGAACGAATCTGCCTTGAAAGAAAGACCGCACTGCAATCATTTAGGTGTTCTCTCCGGAAGTAGGACGAACAAGGATTGGAAAATGACAGCTTTGTTGGTCGAAATGGGAACTGGTGTCGCTAGGTCAACCATGACTCAAAGTCGGCTAGAAGATGGGGGAGTGATTTAGTGGCGAACGTATGTGTACATAACAAGGCCTTCGTTTGACACCGAGAATTCCTCTGTTGGTATCAACAGCCCATGAAAGCGTTTGCTATCACCTATTTCCCGCCATTAGCCATAGATTCCCGCCTTTTTTTGCCAGCGTACGCACATGGGGAAACCTGCTCGTGTTGCCGTCTTTTGCTTTCATGTCGGTGTCGAGGCAAAACCCTGGTGATTTATTAGACACTGATTAGGCGCCCTGAGAGCGATTGCCGCAGGTTTCAGCTTGTTGGGGGTTCCTGGGGGGGGGGATCATGGATCAGTGGTAACTGGGCTGCACGGTGTTCAATTATTTGTAGCTGTTTGAATCGAGCATGTGCACACACACACACACACACACACACACACACACATACACACCGGTTGAAAGTGCGATATCTAAAACGTTTGAAGAATATTTACATTCATTCATTCAAACAGTCCGTCAACAAAATGGTATTGATGAAAAACTGCTGCCTAAATAGAAAATCTCTCCCTCTTTCCCCTCTCTCTCTCTCTCTCTCTCTCTCTATATATATATATATATATATATATAATTAAGTGAAGTATTAGCTGAGTTTGCGTCGCAAATCCTATACTTCATATTATAGGCTCTACTCTGACTTAATTCAATGTTTATTTATTTATTTATTTATTTATTCTTATGTCAAATGTATCGAGCACTTTATGAAATGAACCCATCAATCATCGGATATTGTATTATATTATATTGTTTTTCTGATCTGAAACACACATATATATATGTATATACACTAATATATATATATATATAGAGAGAGAGAGAGAGAAAGAGAGGGATAGATAGAGAGAGAGAGAGAGAGAGAGAGGGAGAGAGTGATAAAAGTATATTATACTATGTTATATTATCAAGTGGACTATACAAAAAGAAGTATTTAAGTCAAGTCTGTTATACTAACATGTTTGGCCTTTTCATACGTTTTGAACCTCTTATTTTTTAATACATGGATTCATTTTAGTTTTTGTAATTCATAATACTTTGTGTTCGTGTTCACGTTGTATGATATTATCTTATTGAAAAAACGAACTTTTCAATATCGTTTGATTTAAAATAACTACTTTTGATTGTTTACTCCAATCACGTTGTCTAAATTGAGTGATACATCAACCATACACCGATGGGAGATCATTTCAAAAAAGTTTCTATGGAATTCAACACGATTTATTGTGTATATATATATATATATATATATATATATATATATATATATATATTGCGTCATCCACAGACAGCTGTTTCGATGTATTACATCTCTCCAGTGTGGCCATAGACTTTCGATTATCCCATCCAGTACCATGAGGTAGAATTGAAACCTTTACTTTGGACCTGCAGGCCGTTATCTTACCTCTGGTACAGTCAGTAAGGCTGGATCTAAGCGATATATTTGTTTATACAGAAATCTCCCATGCACCAGAGTGCTCTATTTCTATGGAAGAGCATTGCATGAGCCTACAGTGGATGAATTATCTCACTTAAATAGTGCTCAACCCTGAATAGAGGAGCATTAATTATTGTGTCATCCACACACACACACACACACACACATATATATATATATATATATATATATATATGTATGTATGTATGTATGTATACTAGCTTGGGCAGCCGGGAAAGACAACCTAAATTCCTAAGAAAAAATAATTATGCGTGAGTTACGAATTTCTCACTTTTGTTTTGTTAAGATAGATTAGCATCTATTTGGTAAATGATTGCGAATTGTCATGTTACAGACCGGAAATAGTTGTCCAGTCCACTAACAAAGCTACATAGTAAATCGAATGGCCACATTTACCTCAAAATTGATTTTTTAAAAATTCAAAACTGACTTCAAGTGAAAAGTGATGTGAGTCTGATTGAAAGAAGGCAAAATTAAATTAGTAATTTGAATTTCATGGCTAAGACGAAAATCATCTCATAGAAACAACGGATCAGAGATACTTTTCGCATCCTGACATTTGACTGCTTTGTAAATGAACACATTTTGGCTTTGTACCGCAAGACGTCATCCAAACGTCAACCGTTTTATAAACATAAACAAATCATACGCGTTTGCGTAAGTTACTTACCCTCAGAAAGAGACATTTTTATTGACAAAAAAGTAATTTTTGTGCTTCCAATAGAAAATAGTCGAATGAGAAAAAAATCGTATCTTTCTTGAATTCTTGCAAGTAACTTACTACCAGGAAAACAAGAAAAAAGTTCAATTCTCAATCGAAGGTATTTTTTTTACTAAACTAAGACATTTTTCTCTAAAGTTATCTACTGTATAAATAGTATTTTTGTGTTTTCAATCAAATTGCATAAAGAGTTGTTATTAGATTTTTAAAAAATGGAAAAAGCTAGTTTTCAAAGACCGCCAGAAAGACAAAAAGGTGATTCTTTGAAAAAAAAAGACGTATCCTTTGTGCTAAGAATACGATTGTTCAGGGACCTTTAAAAAATGTTTTTCTCAAAACTGATAAATTTTCGGAGGTAGCGAAGGTCGGCCTAGATTGAAAAACGCGGAGAATATTTATTTATTTTCTATCGAATATTCAACTTAATCAAATCTTAAGCCAGAGATGGGGAACTGCTTTTGCGCGATGGGTCGAAATTTCAATTTTGTTAATCATCCAGTCATCGAACCGGAGTGTCCCTCACATTCATTATAATTCTAGGTATGTTTTTAGGGGTTTATCTTCAATCTTCAATCGATCGTTGATTTAATAAATCGTTTTTTGACGATTCCAATAGCTCTCTATTGTTTGTGTGTGAACTGAAAAGAAAATATACTCGATAGAAAATAGAAAAAAACAACATTTTTTCGCTCTTCAGGAGGTAAGTAATTTTTGAAACTTGAAATAAAACTTCTTCCTATATACGACTTTTTCATGCAATTGTGGCGAATAAAAAATACACAAATTAATTTATGGATAGAAAGCATGAAAAAATACTCTTTTTTTTTGTAACTTTAAAAACTAATGTATTAAGAGAAATATTTATTACTTCGAAAAGATCTACCTGTGATAGAAAAGAGAACTACTTTTACTGGTGATAAAAACCTTTCTAAATCGAAAAAAAAAAGTTGTTTTTTTTCTCATTCGACTTTTTGGGGTTGAGAGCATAACACATATATAAATATATTTTAGATAAGTTTATTTAATCACTGTCCCACCGCAGCAATATCTGACACAAGGTCGGGCTTGAATGTGGGAAGAAACAGTAACTTACCGCCAAAAAATGGCTCCAGCCGACGCAGTTACCTGTGAAAGCTGGGCCGAGTAATGATGGGAGAACCTAAGGACGAATCCAAAGGCCTCCCGTTGCGCTTAGCAAATGCAGCCTCTGTATAACCTCATTGGCCAACGTTTGCACCGGTGCACTCGGTCTTAGATACCCTGCACACAATCTCCGGCCCACTCAACGGACAAGCGTCAGTACCGACTCTATGCCGTGGAGCAGATACTACACTTTGATTCCGAAGATTGAGCCAGAAATCTGTGCCAGGTAAGTATATTTTAGATAAGAAATTAGTGTTTTTTCCTTAGGTCAAGTTACTTTCGAAAACACGTGTCATTTGTTGACGTTTGTAAAACAGCTGACGTTAGAATGACGTCATACTGTGTCAAGACAAATTACGTTCCGGTCAATTGCAGCGTGTACAAGGTATCATTGATTCAAAACGACTGAATAAAAATGAGGTGAAGGTAAATTAGGATAAAATAAAGCCGAAAACATAAGGATATAGAGTGGGTGAGAGAGAGACAGAGAGGGGGGCTGGAAAGAGAGAGAGGAACAGCTGAGAAGATCATGCAGTTTGCTGGTACTTAGGCTGTTAGTCTGAAATGGACAATGGAAGTTGCCAATTGAATTTGACAATGATTGGCTGTATTTCTTTATTTCTCTGATACCCTATTGAAGATTAACCATGAGAAAATATGAAAATATGAGGGGGGAAAATGCCGAGAAACTTTTTAAAAATCATCCTAAGGAATGTTTTTGCCATACAGAGCGAATGATGAAAATAATCGTCTGATATATAGAATTGAAGAGTGGCTAGATAATGATCCCCCCCTCTCTCTCTCTCTCTCTCTCTCTCTCTCTCTCTATATATATATATATATATATATATATATATATATATATATATATATCTGTCTGGACAATTTACATCTAAGGATTAATAAACCGTACAACTAAGCACTTCACTCCCGAGTCTGTCTCACTTTTTACAGTACACATTATATAAATATATATATATATACATACATATATATATATATATATACATACATACATATATATATATATATATATATATATATAGATAGATAGATAGATAGATAGAGAGAGAGAGAGAGATAGATAGATAGATAGATAGATAGATAGATAGATTATCTCTCCTGAAAGAAGGATATGATAAAACAGTTGACGAAATCCATGTTAAAGAATGAAATACAAATATAAATATAACTAAATTAAATGTTTTAAAATAGTTAGCAGACTGCACGTTGAAAATAACACTGATCAAATTAAAAGCGGTTTGCATGACAATCGTGGATATCTTTTGACTGTATATAAAATTGACTAAAGAATGTTTCTTTCTCAGCATTACAAGATGACCATCTATACATATTAGAAGGTGAATAGTGAGAAAAATAGTATTAAATCGAATTCATTATACTGATATGTTTGGCCTTTCTGCTGAAATAGTAATTTTCAATTGAACAATTCATTTTTTCTTAGTAAATAAGGTCACGTGATATCATACCGCATGAACGTAAAGGTTGAGTATTTATAATACCGGAGAAATAACAAAGCAAAACATAATTCAATGTTTCGAAAAAAATATACGAAGGGGTGTAAACAAAGATTTTCATCATCAGTCTTTTAACGTCCGTCGTCGGACAAAGAACTTCCCTAGGATTCGCCACAATTCTCTATCATGGACGTTGCGGAGCCAGTATATTCTGAATTTGTCTTGTTCATCTCTCAGTCTTGTGTACTTACGGCCTCGGTTTCTCATGTGATTTCTGGGGATCCATGTTAGGAGTCCATCGGTTGTCGGCCATTCTTGCAATATGGCCTGCCCATTGCCATTTGAGTTTTTTTAATAGTTTCTACGATGTCTCCAACTCCCGTTTTCTTCCTGATATATTGTGCAGTTTTGTGATCCCTCCATGTGATGATGAGCATGATTCTCTCGTGAGCGCGTTGCATGCTTCTCAGTTTGCGAGTCTGTCTCTTGGTTAGGTTCCATGTTTCAGCTCCATAAGTGACTATCGGGAGAATGCATTGGTTGTATACTCTACTTTTTAGGATTATTGGGATCGTCTAATTTTTGAAAGATGAGCTTGCTTTGCCGAAGGCGTGCCATTCCAGAGTGAAAAATTATAGCAGAGTTCAAAGATTATGTTTTTGTGCCATTGGGAAGTCAGTTATTGTGTGAGTGTGAGTGTGTTTGTTTATTTTTGAATGAGGGAATTAGGAGAAGTTTTGTGTCCATCAAATTTTCATTATTAATGCAGATTCAATGCATCTACCTTCAATTGTATTCGTTTCTTTAATAATCAATTATGCCTTTCAGAGGTCGCAATTACTGCACATTCTGTTTCGAAGATGAAAAGGCATTGAGGTTGTCATCCAGCTTCAACGCTCTCTGGTAATCGTTGATACGTTTTTTGTTGTTGTTTTTTTGTTTTTTTTTTAATAGAGATTTTGATTTAAATTTGAATTTACTACTTTGACAAAGCTGAGAAGGAAAACATGTTAGCGAGATAAATTTGATTCAAACACTACTATTTTCCTTTTGTCCATTTTTTCCACCCTAGTGAGTAAAATTTCTACTTTTCAACACAGTGTCCTAAGTTTATATTCTAATTGTGTAATCTATGAAAAGTGACAGAAAACTGCATATACTACATTACATCAAGCTTCCGCCAGAGCTTTTCTCTAGGTATAGAATGAGAACAAAGCTAAGTGATTGAGGCAGGTTGGTACATCGTACTCAAGTGGGGCTACTTGATACGCTGAAATTATATGCAATGGAGACAGAAGATAACAAAAAAAAAATGCAAACAATAAAGTGTTCAAAGAAGAGAGAAAAGTGGAGAAAGGTCCAGAAACAAGAGAAAAAGTAAAAAGAAACTAATAGCACAGATGAATCCATAGATGATGAAACCTTTTGTTTGATGTGCGTAGAACTACATTCAAATTTCAGGGCCCCGTGAGGATGAGGTAAAGTGCACATCATGTCATTGGGAGTGGGGTGTATGTCGAGTTCGTTTCACAGGGATTACTTTGTTTGTCAAAACAGCATATCTGATTCCGAATTTGAATATTAATGGTCTAGTACAAGGAATCAAATCAATATTTAACTCTTTGGTGGTCGAGATTTGCTGACATTGTTCTGCATTTTCACTTGTTTGAGAGACTGGTGTCAATAAAGTTCTGTTTGGTGTCGTTTTTCTTTTCTCCTTGATCTTTCTTTCATCTTCTATCTTCATAACGATTCATCTTTCAGCTCCATTCACATATGATTCTGCGTGTGCTACAAGGTTCTCTCTATCATAACAATAAATTATTTACATATATACCAACAAGCTATAGAAATATTTTGCCCAATCAGATTGCACCAACTATCTCCACAAGTGTGGCAGGTTGGTACACCTTTTTCCGAATCTTTGAATGATAATATGAAGAACCTAATTGATTTTTCAGATTTGAATGATACAACATTTGGTCGTTAATACATTTTAATGGATTAATTTCATAGGACGTTACAGTCATCTAAGCAAAAATATACCTACTAACCTCGTTCTACCCCTTATATATATATATATATATATATATATATATATATATATATATATATATATATATGTATATATATATATATATATATATATATATATATATTCTAGAAAGCTTTGAACACTAGGTATTGAAAAACTTTTTCAAATTCTTTTTCTGTCACTTCAGTCACTTATTTCAAAATATCTGTTAATGCAATTCATGTAATTTTCTTCAATGTTTTTCCCTGCTTTATATATTTTTTGTTTTTATGAGGCACTGTGTTAATATTTCTCTCGTTGGGATCGTGAGTTGTTCGCCATATAACCGTTCGGAGGTTTTAAAAACAAAACAGTTATATTAACGTGGCGCCCTAACATTTTAATACATAGTCATATTATATATATATATATATATATATATATATATAAATTATTTTAATACATAGTCATATTAGTCATGTATGTAGCTTTATATATATATATATATATATATATATATATATATATATATATATATATATATATATATATTGTGTCATCCACAGACGGCTGTTTTGATGTATTACATCTTTTCGGTGTGGCTATAGACTTTCCATTATCCCATCCAGTACCGCGTGGCAGAATTGAAACCTTCACATTAGACCCGGAGCTGGACTACGGAGCTGGACGGTCAGTTAGGCTGAAATTAAGCAATATCTATTTACACACAGAAATTCTTCATCCACCAGAGTGCTCTATCCATATGGAAGATATATATATATATATATATATATATATATATATATATATATATATATATATATATATATATATATATATATATATATATATATATATATATGCGTGTATGTGTGTGTGTGTGTATGAGAGGTTTACAGCTCTGTGAACTAACGATCTTACAACAGAAACTCAAATCGAATTTCTTCGTGAACCCATCCATCCAACCACGTGCACGCCACGCAGATGAGTCGCCCAGAATCCCTTTCTTTTCTATCTTTTCTATTTATTGAAATTTATTTGTTTGTACATTTATCCATCCATGTACAAGTATGCAAGGCAAGTTAGTCTTCCAAATTAAAAAAAAGTTTTAGGAAATAAATCATTAAGTAGAAAAGGAGAAAAAAAATTGTACAGATGTTATCGAGAAGGACAATGTGTTTTACACAGATAATACGAGTAGATTTCTCACAAGAGGATCATCAGTTACTTACCACGGCACGGTTTAGATGATCTACACTCCTTATTTCTATTGTGAGTGCCTAGTGAGGATCGATCTCACGGCATTACTAGTTATATAAATACCATTGTCATTTTTATGCAGACGCATGTCCATTCATAACGATATTCCAAATATATAAATTAAATATGAGACACCACTGTGATGACGAATCGAACGCCTAACGATAAGTTTGGTAGACTGATGACATACGCATGTACCACCGCTATAGAGACGGAGTGATCACGATTTCAAGCCTATGTAATCACCAGTCAGACAACTTGGCTGTTAGACAAAAATAAAGAAAATGTGTATAGAAAGGTGCATATTTTAGTGTGCCTCTAGATTTCAATCTGTCATTTCACACTATTTCCGTGATAAATGGAGAGGTATTGAATTAAGTGCATTGACGAGGAATGAGATTGTGTTGAAAAATAAAACTCTTTTTCATAATTAGACTACGGGCCAACTGATTCATCTCCGTATAATCTTTGTCAGAACAACTGAATTCATTTATGTATGAGGGTCTGAGAGGAAATAAGAACGAAAATGAATGTACGAATTAATATTGGAATTCGGAAAATTATCTTTTCATCCGGTCTGCATTAACTTTTAGTGTGTTGGCTACAGAATCCAGCAATATCAGAGCATTATAAAATTTAGAAAAAATGTTTGAGATATCTCGCTTTTCAGGCTTCATCAGAAATGATGCTGAGAAACGAAAGTTTTGAAATATATAGGATTTCAATTTCTATCTAAATTCAGCTGCACAGTATTTTTTGAAACTTGATTTCTCATCAAGGCGAATAGACGAAAAATGTTAAATAATTCTTCTTAAATATCATAATACTTAAAAAACAAAAAAACATCAAGTGCAAACTTATTTCTGAGAAACTAATTCCCACCTCTCTGAAACAACTATCAAATGATTCGTACGAAAACCGGAGACTCAAGTAAGATTACTGAAATGACTTGAGTAACCCCTTCCAAGACTCTTGGGACATGACTAACTATATATTCTGCGATTTCTATTACTGCTGGGATATATATATATATATATATATATATATATATATATATATATATATATATATATATATATATATATATATATATATTGTAGATCTCAACAATTCTACTGGGACGTATGGCTCATGAAAATCAAAGTAAATGAAATGTTTCTGGCTCTTACAACAGCGGGCAATGACGTCAACTTAATTTGAAATTAGTTTGCATTACATGATTGAACGCGGAACACGTGTAGGCAAAGTGAGTTGCTAATTCCGTGGTTTTAGATACGCTAACATCTATAACAGCGATCGATGTCACTGACTGATACGTCGACATGGCAAACGCCTCACACCGTCTCCATGAAGCATTCCCTCCCGCTCCGTCTAGGGAGATTTTAATATCACGCCATCAGAACTTGAAATTCTATTTGATTACGACAGAGGTCAAACACGCGTCAGGTGCATGAATGAAATTCTATTTTACCAAAATATCAGCGTTAAATGAAGATTCTCCCGATGGAAAGGGCTTTTGAAGGCTGGAGCTTTGAAAAGAATGGGCTTCTAAAAGAAGGGGCTTTTAGAGATATCAAAGACCGAACTAGTGCATTCGTGATCTGACCTTCAGACTTGTTATTTGTCTAATAGTACAGGTGTATACTATCAGGTTTTTCGTTATTCAAATTATGGAATTTCTTTGATTGAATAAAAAAAAAAATTTCTTTAGGCGTTAAATGAAAATTGCCACTTTTGAGACTTTTAATACCCTTTCAGGCATTAAACACCTTAATAGATAAGTCGTGAAAGGCCTAAGAGGGTGAACAATTCTTAAACTAAAAACAAAGATAGATCTGGATAGTCACCCAACAGAAACCGCCACATGACCAACGTCTTTTGGCAGCATGCCGTGCTGGGGTGACCAATTAAGAATAGAAAAGGGAAATTACTCAATAAGTTACTTCTCTCACCTTTTATTGGGCAGTGATCACTAAAAAAGCCCAAATTAAAAAACAAAACAAAAAAAAAGGTCCACACAAACTAAGGGACCAATTTAGCATAAACATACAATGCAAATTGAACCCCCGTCACAAAAAAAAATACTATTTAGGAGGAGAACTTTCAAAAAACGATAAAACCTTTTGTTTTAGTCCTACTAAAGAGTAAATGTTCGTATTCCCAGCACTCTAGGTCAATTAGTGTGGTCTGCGTGCGTAATACTTACATAAATATATACATGCATGTATAGCCAGTCAGCCAGCCAGCTAGACCAACATAAAAACTGAAGAAATCTATGATGATAGCTTGGGTGAAATTTTCTGTTAGCGGTTTCTAATAAAGAGAACAAAAATATACCTTGGAATTGAATTTTCGGTAGCCTAGCTCTCGGTATGATTAAGATATGCAACCACTCCACCATTCCTAAGTACTTATTCACGGAGTAGAGTTTGATCCAATCAATACATAAGGGCAAGACTTGAAGAGTTTTTTTTTCTTTTAAAGTTCGGGTCCTTTTAAAACCATGGCTAGTCTTCGAGTAGGAAACTGGTCGACCCTACTTGGAGACGCTGAGCATCATTTTTGAAAACTTTGGTATGACTAGGCAAGGGATTGATATTCCAAAATGGTCGCTCATCTAGATAATGACCAAACCCAATGTTGCTCGACTCCAGTGATCTTATGCACCATGCAATTTGACCGTAAAAGTCATCAAGGATAACATGCTACTACCCCTTCAGGAAACGTGGGCGACCACCGGTTCCTTCCATGTGTATGTGTATGTATGTGTGTATGTGATGGGGGACAATGTCCCCAGGGATAGGTGGATTTTTCGGTGGGGGGATATATTCAGAATTTTTCTTCGCAGAACCTTATTACCAGAGATGTAGAATAGCATTTTCTTTATGTGGGTAGATTGAGTTGTGGTTACATAAAACAATTTTACGACAGTACAGTAGCATTCTCCTTTGTTGAAAATCAGGCCCGAACTTTCAAACCCTCTCACCCTAGGCAAGAAAATCTGATCTAGGGAGAAGGTGTATGGGCTGGGGATGTTGCGTTTATCCCCCTCGGTGGACGCCCATGCCAGGAACCTTTATAATTGATAAAAGTTTGAGACAAAGAGATGCTGGTTGTGCAAATTGCAACCAATTACATTTTCAGGCAAGATATCTTTCTTTCTTTCTCTCTCTCTCTCTCTCTCTCTCTCTCTCTCTCTCTCTCTCTCTCTCTCTCTCTCTTTCTTTTTAGTACGGCACAAACAAATTCGCCATTAAAGATCAGAGGCTTGTGAAGTACTTATGTGAAAGAGAAACTGTTGGACATTAAGAGATTGTGGAGGGAGGAGTCGTTTAATTTGTAAGTCACACTTTTCATGTCACGGGGTGGGGGCCTGACGGCAGGCGAGTAACCGAAAAGTGCGCGTAAGAAGCAACGCATTGGATCTTTCTTTCTTTCTCCCCCCCTCTCTCTCTCCCTCTAGCTTCATATTTACATTTGTATGTATATCTTTCTCTCTCTCTCTCACTCTCTAAATATATATATATATATATATATATATATATATATATATATATATATATATATATATATATATATATATATATCATTTAATAGCTATCTATCTCAGTCTGACATTATCTATCTATCTATCTATCTATTAAGGAGGTACAAAAATAATTGCTGTTTTTGTTTTTTCCTAAACTTTAATGCTTATTTTTCCAAATAAACCGTTATTTAACTATGTTCATATTATTTACCATTTCAAATCATGGATAGTACCGTCTTTGTTTGAACAGGACGTTTTCTTTCACTGGTTCATTCGAGGCTGTTATATCAAATATGAAAAAATGAATTGAAGCAATGTTGTGGAATGAGTTTAATACGGGACGTAAATCAGCGGAAACAGCTCGCAATACCAACCTAGTATCTGGCCAGGGGTCTGTCAACCTACGTACAGCTCAACAAGAGCCATGAAGACGTAGGTGTCTTTCTGTGATTGATGACATCCAATTGAGGGACATTATTGAGGCAGACTCTCGCAACATATATCTAGAGGTTGCAGAAGAACTAAATGTTGCCCATCAAACAGTTGTTCGACATTCGCACCAAATTGAAAAAGCAGAAAAGCTCGACACGAAGTGAACAAATAAAGAAAAGGAGAATAAGAAGAGAAAGAAATGAAAGATAGACAAGACAGGTTGCTGCAGGGGCGAAATTCACAACAACTCCAATTCCGACTGGAGATGATTTTTCTTTTAAAGTTCGAGTCCTTCTAAAACTATGGCTAGTTTTCGAGTAGGGAACTGGTCGACCCTACTTGGAGACGCTGAGCATCTCCTGTACTGCAAATATGATGATTGAAAATCACAAATACATTTTTTGTAGATGTATTTGTTTATTAGAATGGAATAAGCCCGTGCGTATCTATGATAAGACTTTTCCCTTCAGCTCAGTCAGTAAGACAACCTCCAGATAATCAGTGGTATGATTGTATTCATTAGAATGATATGATGCAAAACATGGAAACAACAAAATGAAGTGCGAACCACTTTTGAGTCGTACAAAGAGCTATGGAAAGAGCAATGCTAGGTATGCCTCTAAAAGATCGAAGAAGATTCATAGAGGTCCGAGTAAAGACCTGAGTAGAATATTTAGAAAATAATTAAGCTTCAAAAGAAGAGATGGGCAGAGCACTAAGCAAGAACATATGACAATAGTAGGAGCAAAAGGTCAGCAGATTGGTACCCAAGGGAAAGTAAACGAAGTTGGAAATGACCAGACACAAGATGGAGAGATGAGATGGGAAGGGTTGCCGATGAAACACGAAAAGGGTAGCACAATTGTGGTCGTTATGGAAGGAGATGGGGAAAGTCTTTGTCCATCAGTGGACATATAATGTCTGCAGCTGCTACTGATGATGGTATCTGTGATATGGGTTTGATGTCTAGGCCCCGAAACCATCCCTGACCCCCAAGTCATCATCTGATGAAAGATTTGTTGGCGACACAGCTGTTGGTTTTTTGCAACATCTTGTGTATGTAATTAGACATAAGGTCTATCTAACTACCTACTTATCTATCTATCTATCTATCTATCTATCTATCTATCAGACTATTCAATCTATCTATTTGTCTATTCACATTTATCTATCTATCTATCTATCTATCTATCGCTAAGTCTATTCATATATATCTGTCTATCTTTTAGTCTATTCATATCTATCTATTTATCTATCACTTAGTCTATTCATATCTATGTATCTATGTATTTATCTATCTATCTATCTATCTATCTATCTATCTGTTTTTGCAACATCATGTTTATGTAATTAGACATAAGGCCTACCTAACTACCTACTTATCTATCTATCTATCTATCTATTTATATATCACTTAGTCAATTCATACCTATGTATCTATGTATGTATTTATCTATCTATCTATCTATCTATCTATCTATCTATCTATCTATCTATCTATCTCAGCCTGTTCATTTGTATCTAAGTAAAATACGCAAAAGTAAGCTCGTTTAGAAAACGCTCATGTACACAAAGAGGTCTTTCATTTTCCGCTCTCCATGTTTTGAATTTTTTGTAAAGCAAAAAGTCATCGAAAATTAAATTACCCCTTAAGCCAACCATCCTTATAGAAGTGTGGACCCCACCCTAAAGTACGAACGCCCTCTTGATTTGAGATCTACCCTCAAATGAAGTAACTCTACACAGCTGTGCCAGTATTTTTCCGACTGATATTTTGCATAATGAAAACAAGGAATGACGTTGTAGGGTGCGGTAGCGTGGGGGCGTCGAGGTGCTAGGGGGTAGTAAATGGTGACGCTAGCGGCAGCCGGGAAATGGGGGACGCCTTTCGTTGTATCAGCAAAGACCCAAGTTTCCTTTATTTTTATTTTTCAAGTTGGTCTGTTTGAAAGATGATATCTTAACAAAAACAAAAAAGGGAATTTGAATTTTTTTTTTTTTTAGAGTACATTTTTTTTTAAAACTTGCCACCCACCAGCCCCTGTACTGACCAAAATGACTGAAAAGGAAGGAAGGATGAAAACGCCTCTTTAAGTACGTCACAAATTTTTGTCTGCTTTTTCATACTATGTTAGGAAAATATATGACGCGTCTGTGTATTACGTAATACAGGTTAGAACTAAAATAAAAACATTTGGTTTGCGACATTCAACTTGTTTTCTTCTAAGAATATATATATATATATATATATATATATATATATATATATATATATATATATATATATATATATGCACACTTTTACTGCTCGTTCATGCTTACTGGCCACATTGATTAATATACCTACCTACTCTGACATAACAATGAATTACGCTATAGAATCTCTATGTCTGAAAACACATTAAATCAGCTTGAGTTGGATAGAGACTTGAAAAACTGAAATAAAAGAAAAAAGGAGTGTGCAAATTACCAAAAGAAATACTTGTTTATTGTTGTGCTTGAGAATGTACGTCCGATCACCGTTCGAAACAGCTCGGGCAGGGTTGAGACTTCTGAAAAATCTTAAAATTAGGATACTTGAATTAAAAATCAATCATCTATTAAAACAGCTTGAGGCTCCTTGGTGCTGATCCATACATAAATAACTCCGTCATTTTAATACTTTTTTTATGAACAACGAACGTATTTCGGCTTGTCAGGCCATTATCAACGTCCAGTCGACAAAAGCGTCCAAACTGTGTGAATTACAGATTACTTGGTATTTTTATGCACGTAAGAAAAACGAAATGAGTATTCGTTTCAGATGTTTGGAAAAGTGAAAATCCGCGAAAAAATATCTCCTCAGATTTTAAACTCGAGAAAGTAATTTGAAGATAGAAGTTTTGAAATATTATTAGGTTTGTGCTGATTGTTCTTGAGATGTTATTTTGGCTATTGTTACCTTTCCCGCTCCAGCTGCTGAATTAGTGTTTTTCAAAGTTAGAGTTTTCAGAGTTACTATTTTTGCAGTTAGTATTGCAGTTAGCATTTCTTGGGTCAAAGTTGATATTTTTAGGATAAAGAATTAGATGACAATTCAGATTATTGCTGTCTGAGTTAGAGTAACGGCCATTATGGAACGGGAAAGCTATATATATATATATATATATATATATATATATATATATATATATATATATGCAATGATTTTCCAACTCTGGAATAGAGCACTTCGGTAGACGAGGAATTATGTGTAAGTAAATGTACCTTGCTTAGTTCAGTCCTACTGACCTTCCAGTTCCGCGTAGGGCAGGGGTAAAACGTCTGCCTCTGAAGTGAAGGTTTTCGATCATACCTCGTGGAACTAGATGTTGGATAGTCTATAGCCACACTGAGGAGTTGCAATACAACGAAACAGTGGATGGCATAATTATTAAAATATATATGTGTGTGTGTGTATCACTTTCATCAACATGTATACCTTTAATCAAATTACCAATTCGTTTAAAACGTAAAGTATACAATCATCACTCTACAACTAACTCAGAATAGCACAGAGAGCAAAGGAAAGAGCAATGTTAGGAATAACTCTTAGCGACAGGAAAAGATCAAAATGGATCCAAGAGAAAAAAACCAGGGTTTAGGATACCGTATGAGTGATTCAGCAACAAAAATGGAGATGAGCAGGGCACGTAGCGAGAATAGCAAAGGGTAACAAAGATGGAGCAAACGGCTAACCGATCGGTACCCGTGGAACAATAAACGCTGCAGGAAAAGACCAGACAAAACATTGAGAGAGGAGAGAGAGGAAAGTTTGCTGATAATACATGGCGGAGACTGGCTCAATCACGCTTGTCTTGTAAGGGGACGGGAAGAAGCCTTCACCCACAAGTGGACATAATGGTTCCTCTTGCTGCTGCAACTCCTGCAGATGATGATATATTATTTTGACAGATGTTATTCTCCAAGTAACAAGATATTGGATACAAGTACATTCACGGGGAACAAGTGGGGTCCAGTCGAAACCGACAACAGTTCTTTACACCCTTCTCACACAATGATATATGAGTAGCTGCGCGTGATAAGTGCCCAATGATCCATTTTCAAAGAGTTGAGGAAATAGGATTATAAGTTAGTGAACTTTCACTCGCGATATCTCCGTTATTCTTGGAGCTACGACATTTGGTTCTTTTGGGAAGCGTAGACGCTCTGCATTCTAATTCTGAAACATTAGCGACTTTAAAAAGTATCCAAAACTGCGCTAATGCCCCTCCCCGTCACCTCCTCATCTCCCTGTCAGGGGTGGGCTGATATTTTGACCAAGTCTTGCCAAAGATGAAATCAGGCGTGGGGACCACTACATAGGATATAGGAAGGGAGTCATCCAGCCATCAGAGACAAAAAAAAACATGTTGAATGGACCAGCCTACACCACTTCATAACAGAAAGCAATATAGTTAATTTCTTTTAAAACTGTCAATGTTGAAAGAAATGCCCTTCAACCAAAACCGAGTAAAAAAAAAAGAGGGCCCCAATCCAGTTCAGATAAGTGTCGCTTTTAAATACCACTTAGTTTTATTTCAGAATTATACTGTAAGAAATCTACTCCATTTCTCTCTCTTTTTCTTTCTCTCTCTCAATAACATAAACAAGAAAGATAAACTAGCTTTTGTCGTAATTTGTCACTAACTCTGTATGTATTGAATGCAAAAATTAACTTAAACTATTGGAAACTGCACTAGTGCTCCTTCCCCACTGTCCAGAGGTGGGCATAAATTACTGTCAAGTCTTGCATATTACATAAATGGATCTCAAATACTTGCTAAGCTACTTATCAACGTAATAAGTAATTCTAGGAACCTTTGTTATGCACATAAGACCGAGGGCAGAGTATAAAAGCTTCAAAACTCAATTAAAATTAGCATCCTAACCATAAAAAGAAGGAGAATATCGCTCGTGAAACGCTTTTTTCACTAGAGTTCTAACAAAAATGGAATCGGTATTCATATAAAACTTATTGAAACATGCATCAGAATCGTTTTAATACAGAATATTTGAGTTCAAAAATAAAACAACTGTGCATTTTATCTTTTGAAATAATGAAAATGTTGCGAGTAAAAGTTTGTCAAAATTTCACCAACTTCTTAAAAAATGGTTCGTTGGGTGCTTATACTGTTGTCCGCTTATGTATGCAACTGAGGAGGAAGGAGATTGCATCCATTTATATAATGAGCAATGATGTTCTTGGTTCCTTGTCCTGAGACATTGACTCTAAAAGGTAGGAATTCTGCTGATAAAAATACTTCCTACCAACCATTGAAAACAATGGATTATTTAGCTGAAGACACAGTTGTTTTTTTCTTCTTTGCTCGCCATTTATGTAACCCCTTTGCCAAAGAGGACGTGGGTTCGAGTCTCATCGAGAGCCAAAACTTAATTTTCGATCCATTGCTATAGATCAATGGGTTCAATTGTAATTAAAAAAAAAAAAACAATTAAAAAAGTAAGATCAAGAAAAATGACAGACAAAAATTGATGATGATTGCTCAGTAGTATTTCTATTAATATTAGGAATATCCTCATCTTGGTTGTCTTTCATACAACGTTTCAGCCGTTGTACTCTACGGCCTTCATCAGGTATCATCTAATAGGTGTGGGAAAGTAATGAATCGAACCCTTTATTTAACTGACGGGGTATATTGACTGCACTCCCCTCTTAGCATTAGTAGTATTATTATTGTCTCACACTACTGCTAAGAGGGGAGTTCGGTCAATATACCCCCGTCGGTTAAATAAAGGATTTGGTTCATTAGTTCCCCACACCTACCAGATGATACCTGATGAAGGCCGTAGAGTACAACAGCCGAAACGTTGTAAGAAAAACAACCAAGATGAGGATGGTCCGAATGATAAGAGAAATAATAATATTACCTCATCTCAAAAATTCAGAGATATGCTCAGTAGTATTGGTAATTTATTATATCTATGAATATTTCACAGGAATCAACTATTATATATGTTATGCCGAATCACCGAAATTGTCCATTCAATCTATTTTTGTGATAACAGTTTGATTTAACTCTGATTATATAAACTTTTGATTGTAAAATGATGGTTGTTTCATACATTTTATATTGTTTTGAATAAATGATTGTATGAACAAATTAAAACTACGTAAACATTCAATTTTTGAAAAAGCTAAACAAAAAGTTTGTTTCAACTTTCATAACATAAACTTTTGATTGTAAAATAATAGTCATTTTATAACATTGTTCTGATTAAATGAAATTTTGATCAAATTAAAACTACAAATTTATGTATTGAAAAAAACCCCAATAAAACTCCATCAAATAGACAATGTCGTCAACTCGGCGTAGTATATATATATATATATATATATATATATATATATATATATATATATATATATATATATATATATATATATATATGGTAGCCGCTTCAACGTAGCGTTGCTCTTACAATTGAGCTAAACAGCTACCGGTAATGCAGAGACCCTTCTAACTGTTTCAGTTCTCGTTTTGTTTATTCAGTTTATATCTGCTTTATTTGTTTCTTTCAATGCTGTAATTATGTTATCAAGAAATGTATATGTATGATCCGACAGAATGATCAAGAGTTGCGTACGGTTATATTTGGGGAGACAAAACTATTTGAAATATTTCACGGTAAATGTATCGTTTGGCTTAGACAGAGTAAATAGAATAAACAATAAAAGAAAATGTGGCTGTGACAAAATAAAAAATAGAACGTGAATAAACAAAATGAGAATTAGGACTTGAAACTGTTATTTGGGCCTTTGCATCACCGGTGGCTGTTTAGTTTATATATATCTAGAGAGAGAGAGAGAGACAGACAGACAGACAGATAGATAGACAGACAGACGGAGACACAGAGAAAGAGAGAGAGACAGAGAGAGAGAGAGAGAGAGAGAAAGAGAAAGGAAAGGGTGTAAAAGTGCGAAATACCTGACAGGCTACTTAGAAGAACATTTAAACTTTTATACATACATGTATACAAAACAGAAGTATTTGGTAAAGGAAAGTTTATAAACTCTCGTGTAAAAGAGAAACAAAATCACAGATGTCATCGATTCGGAAAATGTTGCGTACCGGGGGAGGGGGAAGATTTGTTGACCCAAAGGGAGAGATTCGTTGAACCAAAGGGGAATCTTGGAGGTGGGAAGGATCTTGTTTAAAATATCCTCTTATAAACAAGACAGGATACAAACAAAAGATGACTTGATATGTCGATAGGATCACGCAAAAACATTTATATACACACATTCATATCTAAAAAGAGAGAGAGAGAGAGAGATGTAAGGACTGGGAACGTATTATAAACGCAAATGTATATACAGGATTAATATCTAATACTAAAGAAAAAATCACAAACGTAATTGGATATTAGAGGGAAATGACATTGTCTGGGAAAAAAGAACCAAAAAACGAATTCTCTGATCATCAGGAAACTGTTCTGAATAATGAGGAAGAGACAATTGGAACTTTTCAGCAGAGCAAGCTCAACTTTCAAGAACCAGATGATCCCAATAATCCTAAAAAGAAGAGTATACAACCGATGCATCTTCCCGATAGTCACTTATGGAGCTGAAACATGGAACCAAACCAAGTGACAGACCTGCAAACTGAGAAGTATGCAACGTGCGCATGTGTCTCTATGGTCATTTTAGACCAACAATGCCCAAATCTTGTGCTGGTATTTCTCTAGATGACTTCGGATACAAGATCTATTTAAAAAAATAATTTTAGATATTTTTCTGTAGATAATTAGTTCTGATCCACGCGCTAGCTACGGTGATTCATTTATGCAAGGTACGGATATTCTCTTCATCTTGTATATATATTAACACACACACGCATAATTGTTTATTCGCATGTGGCTAAAATATCCCCTCATCAATACATTCTCTCATGGAATCATTTATACATTTGCGAACACAAACAAGCTCAAAGATATACACACACACACACAAGCACATACACATTCACACGCTTGGGCAATTTTCCACTGCTCTATGCTTCAATCGACAACCCAGCCGTTTGCTAATGCACACACAATCTCACAAGCACACCATCAAACTCTCATAATCACACAGATACACACACAATAACATAAACATCTAAACATGGAACCTAACCAAGAGACAGGCCTGCAAACTGAGAAGTATGCAATGTGCACATGAGAAAATCATGCTCAACCTTACATGGAGAGATCACAAGACAGCACAGTATATAAGGAAGAAAACAAGTGTTCGTGACATCATAGAAACTATCAAAAAACTCAAATGGCAATGGGCAGGCCATGTTGCAAGAATGGCAGACAACCAGTGGACATCATGTCTCAGAACATGGATCCTCAGAGATCACATAAGAAACCGAGGCCGATAGAACATAAGATGGAGAGATGAACTGGACTGATTCAGGAAATACTGGCTCCACGACGCCCATGATAGAGGATTGTAGCGAATCATTGGGAAGGTCTGTGTTCAACGGCGGGCATTAAAAGACTGATGATGAGGAGGATGGAAGTCTTGGAGAACTTGAGACTCACAGAACAGCAAAGGTGTGCAGCAAGTTAGCTACCCGAAGGGTTTGAGCAGACAGATTGAAGAAAGATTATCGGTAGGAAGGGTAAAGGAGCGGGGGTTACTGAAAGCGACAAGGCAAAGGATTTTGTGGAGAACCATGACCCCACAACACCCTGAAAGGACATGGCACAGAAAGTATAAGACGGTTTGCAGATCAAAAGTGTTTTGTTGAGTTGAAACATTTATTTCAGTGTGAAAGAATAAGTACATAATTTGTATATAAAAGCACTCACCAAATAATCATATTTACACAGTATCTCACTCACAGACATTAAAGTTTGCAGTGATCAAATAAAGAGCATAATTCTTTTAAAACTCATTCACGTTGGTGGATAGCACTACATATTCCGGCAATTTATTCAATAACTCTACCCCTCTGTTGCTAAAAAAAAAAAAAAAGATTTCAGGAATTTGATCTAGTCCTAAACACTTACATCATATATGCACAGCCTCTCAGTTCCTTGTACTCTCTTATGATGAAAATACGTTAAGATCTATGAATTCCATACCACACGAAATCTCAAACATTACTATCAAGTCCTACCAATCCCATCTTTTTTTTCTAACTATATCAATCAACCCTAAGTCTTTTAACCTATCTTCATAACCCATACTTTCTTACTCTAGTACTAAGTTTAGTGCTTGTATCTGGACTTTTTTTCGAATAGTTCTTCATATATCTCTAAGTACGATGACCTGGCTTGTATTCAGAATTCAGGGTGCGGGCAGTGAAAAGTCTTATGTAATACAAGGAACAAATTCCTTTTCCATATGAGTGGGAGTGTGCTTAATCACTCCCAGTGATCTGTTAGCCTTTGTATAATCTCACTGATAACAAATTAATTGATCCATGTGAAAGAAAATAAAGCATATACATGTTCTGCCAGCTATCTAAAAGTAAAGCATTTCTATAAAAGCATCTCGTAAGCCGGAGTGGCGTAAAGCGAAGAACCAATTACCATTGATGTTTATGATAAAGTCTTTTGAGCGTTCCCGAACCTTAAAAATGGTCAGGATGGTATGGTAGACTGGGTCATCGGTGTTCGTTAAGGTGGAAGGTATAGCAAACTGGGTTGTAGAAGTGAGAGGGAGAGGCTGCAGAGCCTCTATAATAGCTGTCTGCAAAACCAAACCCAGGCGCTGCTTTTGCCTGGGTGCAAAGCAAACTTCCGAAACAAACAGTTTGATGATTATCTTAAGAAAAAGAAAAAAACGTACCAGTGGAAGAGTCCATTGTTTAAAATAGTGGGAAGGAGATACTTCCATTGGTAAAATTGGGCAATTTGTCCTTTCCCATTCAAAATGTCCTCCACTCCAGCTGTTGAGTGGTGGGTGCTGATGCTGAATTTAAAGTCAAAGAAGTCAACAAAAACCCCACCCAAAACTAAAACCCTATCATCATCATCATCATCATCATCATCATCATCATCATCATCATCAGTCTTTTAACGTCCGTCGTTGGACATAAACCTTCCCCAGGGTTCGCCACACTTCTCTATCGTGGGTGCTGCGGAGCCAGCATTTTCTAAATTTGTCTAGTTCATCTCGAATTCCGTCCGTCTCGGCTTCTCCTGTGATCTCTGGGGATCCATGTTTTGAGACGTAATGTCCATCAGTTGTTTGTCATTCCTGTAACTTGGCCTGCCCATTGCCATTCAAGTTTTCTAATAAATTCTATGATGTCTCAGACTCCTGTTTCTTTCCTTATATACAGTGCTGTCTTGTGATCTCCTCATGTGTGGTTGAGCATGATTCTCTCATGTGCACACTACATGCTTATCAGTTCGTGAGTCTATCTCTTGGTTAGGTTCCCATGTCTCAGCTCCATAAGTGACTTTTGGGATGATACATTGGTTGTATATTCTTCTTTTTAGGATTATTGAGATCATCTGGTTCTTATTTTTGAAGGTTTAGCTTGCTCTGCCGAATGCTTGCTATCCTAGTTATTCTTCGCTTGAACTCTTCCTCTTTCGTGGGTTTCATAGAGATTCGTTGTCCCAGGTAAATGTATTTTAACCTTTAGAATACTAATATTGACCATTTTCAATGGAAAAAAGTAATAATATCCCAAAATTGTAACTATTTTGCATAAGAGTCCTTGGTTACGCATAGAGAATTGAGAGAATCAAACCTTTCATTATCTATATGATACTCTTATCAACCGCATTGTCAGTATCAATCGTGAAGATTATAACGTTATTATCAACATCGATGGTCTTATCGATTCATCGATGTTATCGATTAAGAGATTTGTTTATTTCGGTTCCTACGCGAGTCAGTCTAGCCTTAATTGGATTTAATTCTGGTTATTAGGTTGTGTGAACGTGAAGAGGAGAGAATCATGCTCAACATGAGCTGGAGGGATCACGAGACAGCATAGTATATGAAAAACTCACTTGGCAATGGGATGGTCGTTTTGCAAGAATGTCAGACAACTGCTTGACATCATGACTCACAATTTGGATTACTTGAGATCATATGCGAAAGGGTGGCCAGCAAAATATAAGATTACGTGACGAACTAAGTTCAGAAAGTATTGGCTCTGCAACGCCCAGAGAGAGCAGTGGCAAATCTTGGGGATAGTCTATATTAAACGATGAATGCTAGAAGGCTGATGACGTCAATGATGATGATTGATTGAGAAGACGGTGTTTAGCTGTAGAATATCTTCACATCTGAGCCTATCAAAACATGTCATTTGAATCGTGAGAACTTAAGTCTTCAAATTCTTACAAAATAAATACGCAAGATAAAAATGCAAATATAATATCTATCTCTTCTCTCTCTCTCTCTCTCTCTCTCTCTTTATATATGTATATATATATATATATATATATATATATATCAATCATGCAAACACACACACATGCAAGCACAAATTCCAATGCACACTGCCCAACGTAATAATGGTTTTCCAATGAAAACTAGTCGAAAGACCGTCCATTAGACAGGTTATTCGGCTTGTTGAAACAAAGACGCCAGCTATCTGTCCATAGTTTTGGTCACATCTAATTATTCTATCACTATTATGATTAGGAAAACACGAGTCATCTGCCTGCAATTTCAGTTACATATTCTTGCGTAAGCTCCAGTATTGATAAGGATTAAGTTCAAACAGAGAATAGAATTCAAAGTGGATTCGCCACACATCTCTATCGTAGGCATTGCAGAGCAAGTATTTTCTAAATTTGTCTAGTTCCTCCCTCCATCACGTATTCTATCGGCCTCAGCTTCTCCTGTGATCTCTGAGGATCCATGTTGTGAGTCGTGATGTCCATCAGTTGCCTGTCATTCCTGCAACATTGCTACTCAAGTTTTCTAATAGATTCCATGTTGTCTCTGACCCCCGTTTTCTCCTTATATACTGTGCTGTCTTACAATCTCTCTTTGTAAAGTTGAGGATTATTCTCTCATGTGTGCGTTGCATGCTTCTCAGTTTGCGAGTCTGTCTCTTGATTGGGTTC
>OY735223.1:29793420-29848420 GCA_963457665.1 Thysanoteuthis rhombus
AGGCTATCAGAATTAGCCACGAATTAACCAACATTGATAAAAAAGCATGAACCGATTTTGTTGCACAACAATGCAAGACCCCATATTGACAATTCGAGCAAAACAAAGTTAACTTAATCATTAAATATAATGTCATCATCCATATTCATCAGACACATCTCCAACAGATTATCACCTTTTCCAACAATTTTCTCTGCAATGAAAGTACGCCAAAAAAAAAGAGAGTTAATGATGGCATTCGTACAATTTTCACCGAATTTTAAACTAGTTTCTATGAAGGAGGGATCTTTACACTTGAAACCCAATAAGAAGTTGTTGCAGCAAATAGGCTTATTATCATCAATAAACCAGGCTCGTTTACATTTTCAAGTGGTTTTTATTTTCCCTTTCATGGACATGTGGGACAACCTAAAACATATATATATATATATATATATATATATATATATATATATATAGTAATAATGGATAGTCTATAGCCGCACGGAAGAGTTGTATTACATGGATGACTTAATTATTACATATATATATATATATATATATATATATATATATATACATATGAAACAGGTAGATAAATTTAATAATAGATTTAAGAAAAGTGTAAATTATACGTATATATATATATATATATATATATATATATATATATATATATATATATATATACGTACAATTTACAGATAGATAAATAATTTACAGGTTGATAAATTTAATAATAGATTTAAGAAAAGTGTGAATTATACATATATATATATATATATATATATATATATATATATATATATATATAAATATATATATATATACGTACAATTTACAGATTGATAAATAATTTACAGGTAGATAAATTTAATAATAAATTTAAGAAAAGTGTAAATTATACGTATATATATATATATATATATATATATATATATATATATATATATATATATATACCTTCATAATACGTACATATCTAATATATATATATATATATATATATATATATATATATATATATATATATTATTGTGTCATCCACAGACAGCTGTTTTGATGTATTACATCTCTTCAGTGTGGCTATAGACTTTAACCCCTCCAGTACTGCGAGGCAGAATTAAAACCCTCATATCCTACCTCTGGACTACGGAACTGGGTGGTCAGTAAGGCTGAATTTAAGCGATATATTTATTTACGCTGAAACTATTCGTCCACCAGAGTGTTCTATTCCTACAGTATATGTGGTACAAATCAGGCTATCAGTATAACATAATATAATAATATATCAATAATATAAAGCCATGTCTGAAGTGTAATGGACTTATTTCATAGAGTGCTTGATACAAACAACTTTTTACTCATGAAGTTAAGTTGTTTAGAGTAGAGCTGGAAATAAATAGTAGAATGTGGTTTCGCTACACTAACTAGCTCATGTTTCTGCCCTCTTCGGGCCTCATCAGATTTGCTTGATGAAACATGAGCTAGTTTGTGTAGCAAATCCACATTCTACAATATATATATATATATATATATATATATATATATATATATATATATATATACTCAATATTTATGCATCGTGGACTAAGTTTAAGTAAGATCGAATATTTTCAATTTTATTTACGTTTTGAAATATTTTTGCAGATTATATGCACTAAACTGTTTGGGTTGGTCGGTAATGTCAAGAAGTCCATCCAAGTATGATTCACACACGTTTCACAAATAGAAAACAACGTGAAAATGATTAAACCTAAATATTTGCAGATGGCGTTGGGGGTGGGAGAGTAACCATGCTCCAGTCTATTATTGATTGCTTTCAGATCTAATGAGCGACTCTTGTAGTTCACATCTAGCATCCTGCAAAAAAAAGAAGCATTTTTTTTTCTAAACTCTTATTGCAATGTTTTAGTAAATCGATGAGATTTGCTGGTTTTTTCTAGATCTCAGCTGGCATCTCATTTCAACTCCTTCCAACCATTATTTAAGTGGCTGAGTTCAGGACTCTGTGACAGCCTCTCAGGAACTTAGATTTCATTTCAGATCCAGCCAGTCAGACACTAATTCAAGTTGTGCTTTGAATCATTGTCTTAACGAAACGTCCTATTTTGATTCAATTTCGAATGTTTTACCAAAGATTCCAGTTTTTCCTCAAGCCATTTCCCATAGTCTTCATTTTTCAATGATCCCTTTTCCCTCGCCATCATCATCATCATCATCATGATCATCATCATCATCATCAGCAGCAGCAGCAGCATAAGTAGCAGCAGCTTTTTAGTGTCCTTTGTTGGACATAAAGCTTCCCCAAGATTGCCAGACCCCGCGATCTTCCGGTGTATTTTCTGAACTTGTCTACTTTTGTTATTTTTTGTCGGCCATTTTTTCTCAGCATATGATCACTAGGGATCCACATTGTGAATCATGATGTCCAGCGGTCGTCTGACATGCATGAAAGTATAATATTCTGTTTTTCTGATCTGTTTATGAGATATCAGGTACGATCTTCATCTCTTCACGTCTTATAATTCTCATTTTTTGGTTCAATCTTTTGCTTAAGTTCCATGTTTCAGCTCCATAGGTGACTATCAGGAGAAGCATCGGTTGTATACCTTTCTGTTAAAAAATGATGGGATTTTCTGGTCATTAAAGGTCGGGTTTGCTCTACCAAAGGCTTGCCAACCTATTCTCTGGTTTAAAAGCTTCTTCGAGATTTCAAACTACACATTTCGGGTCATTGTGTCGGAACAGTTGAAATTTAGTTTCATCATTTCACACTTCCCCATATCTTTTATCATTATCAACGTTATTATAACAAACTGCAAACGTACTAATATGTATCTAGCTTGTAACAGTGATCTTTTTACTTGCACAACAACCTTTGACTCATTTCTGTGTAGTAGTCTTTCGACGTTGTTACACGTTGGTAAAAGTACTTTCAGTCATCTGGAACTGAAATGTTTTCTTTCTCTCTTTAGAAACCATCAACTGAAACTTTCTACATAGTCAACATTGGTTCTTTTAGTTTTCAAGTGATTCTGCCGTCCAGACTATTTTCATATATTCACGTTTACAGGCCACACTAATAAAGTTAGAGAGCAGAAAATTTAAACATTTACTCCTTATGACTTGAGGAAACATTTTTTTGTTAATCATCCCCGAAATTATTTTCTCTCGGGAAATGTAAGTTTATGCTAGATTAGTCACCTGGACTGTGGCCAGCGGTGTGCACGCTTGTTTTGGGGATTTCCATCTAGTCACCACTGTCCAACAAAAGACGAGAGAAGTAACTTCATCATCGCGTTTTTTCCAATTTTCCAAATGATTACCCCCAACAGCACATGCTGCCAAAACATCGTATGATGGTTTCTTGATAGTGACTTGTCATCATCATCATCATCAATCTCCTATCATTAATCGTTGGACATAAACTTTCCCAGGATTCGCCAAATTTCTCTATCATGTGGGTCGCAGAGCCAGTACTTTCTGAATTTGTCTAGCTAATCTCTCCATCTAATACTCTGCCGGCCTCGGTTCTACATGTGATCTCGGGGGATCCATGTCGTGAGTCGCGATGTCCATCGATTGTCTGCCATTCTTGCAACATGGCCAGCCCACCGCCATTTGAGTTTTTTCAATGGATTCTATGACGTCCCTAACTCCTGTCTTCTCTCGGATGTATTGTACTGTTTTGTGGTCTCTCCACTCGAGGTCCAGCATAATTCTTTCATGTGCACGTTGCATGGTTCTCAATTTGTGGATCTGTCTCTTGGTTAGTTAAGTTCCATGTTGTAGCTCCATTGGTGACTATTGGGTGAGTTTTTTGGTTGTGAACCCTTCTCTTTATGAAAACACTTATTTTCCGGAAAACCTGGCAGTACATGACGTGCAGTGAATTTCCGGCATATTCTCTTCCAAAATATAGTGTTATTATTCAGTCATGAAATCTATTCTCTTGTGTTATATAACATAATCCAAGTTTTCATCTGAATTGCGTATTCCATCATAGAAGAACGTTATCAGTTTTGATCTTATGAATTCTTGACAGGATTTTCCGATATTTTTTCTATCCTCACCTGTTGTTGGTAACTCTGTGAGGATTCGAACTCACCACTGCACTATCATGGAGGGTTATGCGTCGGCATTAGTGGTGTATAAATTCCTGAACGTCTTCCAGTTGATTACAAATATTTACTTTACACCTTTTTCTGACACCTATGTAGTGATGTCGACCCAAACTGAGTGTCCTCGTTTCCTGAATGTTTTATCGTATTCACCATCATTATCAGCCTTTTAGCGTACTCTGTTAGACATAGACAATGTCAGGTTTCGGCAGACCTCTCTATCATGGGTGTTGCGAAGCCAATGCTTTCTTAACTAGTCAAGTTCATCTTTCCATCTAGTATTCTGCCGGCCTAGGTTTCAAATGTGATCTCTGAGGATCCACATTGTGATTTTTGATGCCCATCGGTTGTCTGCCATTTTTGTAATATGACAAACCAATTTCCATTGGACTTTCCTGACGGATTTTTTCTCTGTCTCTTGTTTTTCTCTAATATACTGTGCTGTCTTGTGATCTTTCCAAATAATGTGGTGCACGATTTTCTACTGTACTCGTTGCATAGTTCTCAATTTGAGGGTCAGTCTCTTGGTTGAGTTCCATGTTTCAGCTCCATAGGGACTTTTGGGAGGATGTTCATGTTGTATATCCTTCATTTTAAGAATAAATGGATGTTCTCGTTCTTGAAGGTTGGGATAGCTCCGCCGTAAAGCTTGCCAATTTAGAATGATTCTACATCTGATTTCCCTTTCTTCTGAGGATTTCAAGATTTGTTGTCCTAGGGAGTTGAAGTGGTCTACTTTCTCAAGCTTTGCGTTTCTGATTCCGATCGTTGTGTCTTTGTTCTCAACATGACATTTGTTTTACTGAAGTTCATTTGAACACAAACTTTCTGACTTCCTTCATCCAGTTCATCCAGTGCTATTTGGAAATGATAAAGGTTTTCAGCAAAAAAAAAACAAAGGTTTATGTCGTCTGCGAACCCGAACCTCCTTAGGTATTCACCGTCTATTACGACTCCTTTATTTGCCGAATGGTTTCAGAAGATCATCTAGAGGCAGGTGTGAAGAGTTTGGGCGAGCTGGCATCATCTTGTCTTACTTTTTTTTTGAGCTGAAAGGATTCGGATAAGGGAACAAATAGCCTGGTGAGGGAACTGCTGCGTCAGTTGATATCTTAGAGGTAAAGATACATTCTCAGCGATTAACCTCGTGGTTAGGTTCCTGAAAACCACGACTTTAATTGAAACAAACTGAAGTGAAACAGATCTCACCATAGACATAATTATTTAAATTGGGGTTATTTAATTTATTGCTGTATAGGAGTTTTGTGAATAACCGTCAAATCAGAAAAATCACTTAATCATCAATTAGACCAGCAAAATCCTAGACCACTTTATATCTATATTTTTTATCCGTTCCTGCATCACATATCTTTTTGATCGGTTAGTTCCTATTCCGTTGAACAACAGAAAGAGGAAGGAAAAGAATGTGTGACGTCACCAAGAAACATCTATTCTAATCAAAAGATGACGTGTGAAGCGTTTTTTTTTTACAGAGTTGCCAAGTATCATTTGTTATCAAGGGCTGAAATTGGCTGACATTGCCACTTCTACTTCGTTCAAAATCCCTTTGAAAATTGGAAATCGTCGATATGGACGTAAGGATGGTGGATGCATCGTTGAACTTATGGTTCTTGTTTTTCTCAATGTCGTTATAAAGAAACGGTGATGTGTAAAACAACGTCAATGGGGGGGGCTGATTGAATCGCTGTACACAATGGAAACACATGCACATTCACCCCAACTCACAAATTATCTGCATGAAACCGACCCATCAAAAATTCCCACAGTTAACGACACTGAAGAATGAGATACATGTATTTCAGTACTCAACAATCTTTGAACGAAATGTGGTTTCACTTAACCTTATTACGTCACTCGTGTACGGAGAGACCCAGAAAAATGGAAACTTTAACAAATGAATTATAGCCATTCTGTTTTGTTAGAAACCAGCTACAAAACCTGTCAACAAAACTGTCAACATAGGTTACTTCAGTTGTCAAGTAAGTCTGGCTGCCTGACTGGTTTTCTGTCTGACTGGCTATCTGGCTGCCTATCTATGTGTCGTGCCTAGAAAGCCAAAATTAAAAAATTACTCCCTATCCTGTCCAGGAAAAAAAAAGTTCGATTCTTTTTTATCCTCGCTTTCTCAATAGTTTTCTAATGAAGGGCTCAATTTGCAATGTAAACTTATGCGAAATGCTACCCTTAGTTTGTGCCAGGCGACATTCACGTTTGTCTGTTTTTTTGGAAATTTGGAATTTTTTTTTCAGTCCCCCCCCCCCTCAAAAGGCCTGGCAAAGTAACTTGTTCGTTGATCACCCTTTTTTCCAATTTTTATCGATCACCCCCAACACAGCGTGCTCCTGAAAGACGTTGGTGACGTGACAGTTTCTCTTGAGTGACTATTCAGGACTGTTTTGCTTTGTTTTTTAAAATTCAATTTCAACAAAAGACTCCGATTCCATATAGGAATGCCTTCCTCGATTCAACAACTCATTACTTATATGTTTACGTAGCTTCATTTACCCCCTCTTTTGCACCCCCCAGTAATGTGCCTGTAAATGACACTGTTATTACTAACTAAATCCTACTTTCCCGTAGCTACTCGAGCCAGTATTTTTGCAGTCTTTTTTAAGTAAAAAAAGTGGGGGTTAAATGTATCGTCTCTCTATAGACAACTCCGAATGGAGTCCCAGTTTCTGTTACTTGCGTCAGATTAGTGATCTTTGCAAGTCTGGTCGAGACCAGGACTTCATGTCTACAAGTACTTATGGCCATCCCCTTGAGAGGATGTAAATCCACGAAATTGATGATCATTGTCAGTAGCACCAACAGCCTTTTAGCATCAGCCATTGGACGAAGACCTTCCCTAAGATTTGGCAGACTTCTTTACCATGGGCGTCTCGGAGCCAATACTTTCTGAACTTATGTAGTAAGTCTAGCTATCTTATATTCTGCATGTCACGGTTTAACATGTGATGGCTGGAGATCTACGTTGTGAGTCATGATGTCCAGTGGTTGTCTGGCCTTCTTGCATCATGACCGGACAACCTCAACTTTCGAGAACAAGAAAACACCATTAAAAAAAAGGTTTAAAACCAATGAAGCCAGCCCACCACCTATGGAGCTGAAACATGGAACCCAACAAAGAGACTGACCCTCGTACTGAAAACTGTAGAGTGTGCACTGGAAAGAGAGATCACAAGACAGCAAATTATACTAGGGAGAAAACAATCGTCCGAGATATCATAGAATCGCATAAAAAAACCAAATGGCAATGGGCTGATTACGTTGCACGAATGTCAGACAGCTGCTGGATATCATGACTAACCAAAGGGATAAATCCACTGTAATCACTTTGCTTCTGAGTGTGATCACTTAGCTCCTGAGTGCACAGGGATATTTGTCCAGGGGGACAGTTTTCCAAACTCATCGTTCCTACTGGGAATCGAACTGGTCCTTTAGAGTGTGATTATATTAGTCAAGAGAATCTTGCCAACATCATCAACCCTGAAATCTATTTATGCTAGGGTAGTGTCCATTCCGATTATTCATATTTAAACGGTACCGGACATGATGGTAGTGGAACAGCCTGCCTTGATTGTCATGTAAAATAATTTTTCATTTGTTGTAGGAATCTACGGCTTCGAAGTATTTCGGTTATTTCTGTTTAATGTTGCCAATTTATCGATTTTTTCCATGTCTGTATTTTTGTATTAAAAAAAAAGCCAAACTAGGCTAGAAAACGCCAAAAATGACCAAGAACGGCAAGAAATGGTCATTTACTTTTTTTTTTTTTTTGAAAATAATACTGGCAGAATATTTCCATGCTGCAATCGTACGAAAAAGAATACACAAGACTTTAGAAGCTTGATTTTGTCTTCTGGTGTATTATTTCATTATCTGTAGGTCTAATGGCGGTCGGAAAGACAAATATGAGAATCGATTGACCCGGAGAAAGACTACTTGCTCTTTTTCTCATCGTAATTTTATTTAAACAACATATTTACCCTTGTGTTCCCCGATCATCAGGAATCCTTCGGGCAACTTTATAATACAATCCTCTCACAATCGTTTATTGATAAAGAAGACAATGGTTTATAGCGCTAGGGAACAACAACACTTCGAATGATAATTACGATTTTGGTAAGAACTCCAGACAATTCTTCTGTTTGTTTTTTTTCAAACTTAATATGTATCAGATGAGAAATCATAAAACCTGCTGTTTTTGTGTGTGTGTGTGTGTGTGTGTGCTTTTTTTCTCTCGAAATTTGAAATTCAAATCTTGGGGGAAAAATACCACAAGAAATCGACAAAGCATCGTTTCTCCTTCATCAAGATGTGATATTTAATTAAATTCATTTTATTGCAGTCGAAGAAGCGAGTCACACATTGGCAGTTGGGGAGGTGCGTCAAATGCTGAACACTCTGCCACCCAGAGAGAGAGAGAGAGAGAGAGAGAGAGAGAGGAAGAGAGAGAGAGAGAGAGGGGGGGAAGGGAAGAAAAAAAATAAAACAACTCCTACTCCATATCCCCAGAAGTTGTGTCGAACGTTTTTGCTGACGATCAGATAACAAGACTAAGTGGGGCCTCAATAGAAAAAAATGTTAAAAAACCCGGTGTATTAACTCACTAAACAGACACCGTCACATGACCAACGTCTCTTGGCAGCATGCTGTGTTGGGGGTAATCAATTAAAAAATTGAGAAAAGGGAATGACCAATGAATTAACTCCGTCGCTCACATCTTGTTGTGCACTGATCACTAAAAAGTCTAAATTATCAAAAAATAAAAAAAATTAATAAATAAAAGTGGGCACAAACAAAGGGATCAATTTAGCATAAACTTACATTGAAAATTGACCCCCCCTGAAAAATATATTCAGGCGAGGAATTTCGAAGAAAAAAATGTTTTGTAGATATTTTAAGGAGTAAATGTTTAAATTTCAGCCCTGTAGTTACATTGACATCGCTAGAATGCGTGATGCATAGATACGTTGCTAGCTAGCCAGACCAACTTGAAAACTGATCGAAACCTATTTTGACAGTTTTGGTGATAGTTTTAGATGTCGGTTTCTAAAAAGTTATGTGAGGGGTACATCCCTGGAGGATCGAAGTTAGGAGATCGAGTCAGTTCGTGTTGTAGATAGAAGGCAGTGAGTCCTTAATATCAATTTCACTATTGCTGCAGATCTTTGTACAATTTATTACAGTTCTTTTCTCGCCAATTTTATCGCAAAAGAACCACAAAAAATTAATTATGGGTTGCTAATCAATTAAGACGATTTCATAATTAGCAAAATCGTGTTAGGATCGAGTCTGTTGGCACTGTCTCAGTAGCGATGATTTCGCTAGGGATTTTAATAAAAACATAGCAACCGTAGCGTCAAAATTTGAAGTCATGTAAAAATAATTCCATCTGAGAATAAGTATTGTCAGAATAAATTCTGTCTATGACATCACTGGTGTTTTTGACTTGAAAACATCTAACATGGAGGAAAGAAACATCTATATTCTGGAGGATCCAGATGTTCATGATAAACCAGTCAAAATAAAATCCTGAAAAAGTCAAAAAAGCTTTCTTTTTTTTTTTTTTCGAGAAAAAAAATTTCTGAAGAGATCTGAGGATATACTGATACCGATTTCCAAGTCTATCGACATCACGGTAGGGCTAGGCGTACTAGAACATACCAATAAACATACAAATAAACACACACACACACACAAATATACAAATATATATATAAATATATATATATATATATATATATATATATATATATATATATATATAAAAGGATTGATCCCTACGCCATTTTTATGGCTACAGTTGTTCAGTTCGGTTGTTTGGAAAATGATGGCCGAATATAGACCAACTTTTAATTGTATCTTACAACATTACTCTCGTACATTGCACCAAAAGATATAGCTCGTATCAATGATTAAAATGTGTTCATTTCTCTATTATTCACAATTCATTTTCAGAGTTACTTGCAGACGGCTTAGATCTTTAAAAGTAAAGATGAAATAATTAGAGTTGCGTGTAATCGTCTTGCACGAGTATAGATTTGGTCAAATTGTGCCTTAGACATTAACCAATATAAACCTAGCATGAAATGAAAGGACCACTTTCGATTGTGCTGAGGTGCGTTTGGTCTGAAGGTTTTGAAGATCAAGAAGGCAGAGGACATCCATCTGCGACTGGAAATGATCAAAAGAAGATTGTGGTCGAACGAAATCCTCGCCCGACCGCCTGAGGAATGTCAAAAATACTGAATGTAGACATCTTGATCAAGTCATGCCATCATACCATCTAACACATAATGATGAAGTGAACCAGCTCAATCAATGGGTTCCAAATGAATTATACGAAAACTATTACCAATGAAAACGGTCATTATTTTTCAAACAACTTAATTGTAGCGTCTTTAAGTTATCACATTGTACTAGCCTAAACACCTGTTCTACGGACAGATATTCGGCCAATTAGAAGCAATGGACTCATCCACTTGATATATATGTATATATATATATCATATTGTGTCATCCACAGACGGCTGTTTAGTTGTATTACAACTCTTCAGTGTGGCTATAGACTATCCATAATCCCACCCAGTACCACAAGGTAGGATTAGAAACCTTCGCATCAGTCCGAGAGGCAGATGTCCTACGTCTGCACCACGGAACTGGATGTTCAGTAAGGTTGAATATAAGCGATATATTTATTTTGCATATATTCCCCATCCACCAGAGTTCTCCATTCCATGCTGGAAGAGCATTGCATAAGCTTACAATGAACGAGTTACCTCACTTAAATACTGAATTGGGGAGCGTTAATCATATATGTATATATTAATTATATATATATATATATATATATATATATATATATAGATAGATAGATAGATAGATAGATAGATAGATCTTTGTGTTAGTATCATTATTAATCTATAAAAGATATATGAAAGAAACTTCTCTGTATTGTTCCAATCTCAGCATATGTACTCTTGAAGCGAGTATGTCTGAGCGGCACCGTCGATGGCAAAATATTCCCAATATTTTGGCCATAATTGTCTATGGCATATCATCATCATCATTATCATCATCATCATTATCATCATCATCATCATCATCGTTGTCATCGCTATAAATCCAGAGCTGAGCCAAGGCCTTTCCCATTTCCTTCCATGGCGACCGCTATAATGCTAACCCCTGGCATGTCATGTCGCCAAACCTTTTCATCTCTTCCATCCATTTTGTGTCAGGTTTTTCCTGCTGCACTTACTGTCTCATGGACGCCATTCGGTTAGCCTTCAGGTCAGTCTATTGTATCCATCCTTGCTAAGTGCCCAGTCCATCTCCATTCTGCTGCTTAATTATTTGTATGATATCCTCCACTCGAGTCTTTCCCCGGACCCACGTCGATCTTTTTCTATCTCTTAGTGATATCTCTAGCATTGCTCTTTCCATGACTCTTTACGCGATTTCACATGAAAAGCAGTTCGATCAAATATGATATTGAGGCATATCAACTTTGATTTATCGTACAATCGATTATTATCAACTGAGTTTTATCAACAACGCGTCAATACTCGAGTGAATTTATCAAATATTGTCGACAAACATGATATTGTCTATGGATTTGAGAAAGGTCATTATTATTTTAAGAGTTCTTCGGGCAGAGAAGGTCGTTGAATTGATCGGTCAAAACGTCGTCTTAATAACACACACAGAAAGAAGGGGTTCAATTGTTCGAAAGACCTTTTGAAAGAATATGTTGTTCATTTATGTACAACCCAACACCGACCAATAACGGGAGATAATTCAGGAGACATCATAAATCAGCAGCAGTTTTGGGTATGATTATGTCCAGATCATTTTGAATTAGGATCATTATATACTACGTTGTCCCACATGAAATGGTCGTGTTTTCGTTTTTATGGTTGAAGCAGAAAATGTAGTTATACATATTAAACTGATTAGTCCATATTAGCTTTAAAAAAATCATGTTATGTTTTATGATTCATCATATAAGATGATCCCCCACCCTTGAAGATACTGAATTCGAAGAAAAAAATCAGATATTCTTTATGTTTGAATTCATGCTCCGTAAAAACGATGCTTAAGCTCCCCAAAACATCAATTTTGCATCTAGAAGCTAAATTCTACTGCCCACAAACTAAGGAAATGCCTTCAAAATTAACTCCAAAATTATCCAACATTGGTAAGTAGGCATGAACCGATTTTGTTGCGCGACGATGCCAGACCCCACATTGGCGATTCGAGTTAAACAAAGTTGCTGTTACTTAATTATGAAATCTTATAGTATCAATCAAATTAACCAGACTTATCCCCAACGGATTATCACTTATTCCAGCTTTCTGATTTATTTTTACGCAATTAAAAGTATGCAATGGAACCTGACCAACAGACAGATCTGCAAATTGAGAACCATGCCATGTGCACATGAAAAGATTATGCTGGGCCTCACATGGAGAGACCACAAGACAGCACAGTACATCCGAGAAATGACAAGAGTCAGGGACATCATAGCATCCATTAAAAAGCTCAAATGACAGTGGGCTGGCCATGTTGCAAGAATGGTGGACAGCCGAACGACATCACGACTCACAACATGGATCCCCTGAGATCACATGTGCAACCGAGGCCGACGGAATATTAGATGGAGAGACGAGCTAGACAAGTTCAGAAAGTACTGGCTCCGTGACGCCCAAGATAGAGAAGTGTGGCAAATCCTCGGGAGGGTCTATGTCCATCGACGGACGTTGAAAGACTGATGATGATGATGATGAAAATTATGCAAACAAAGAAGCGCGCAATTTCTATTAAGAGTGATCTGCACACTTGAGACCCAAATAGAAAGAACTTTTTGAAGCAAATAGAATCTATTTTCAATAATAAACCAAGCTTGTTTACATTTCCAAGTTGTTGTTTTTTTTAATTTTTATTTTCTCTCATAAACGAACATTTCATGTGTGACAAGCTAATATTTGTATGTTCACATCGGGCGGTTAATGCTGAAGGTGGAGTGATAGCCCGTCTTCAAAGATCTCCAGCACCTTTTCCTGTATCCTCACAGACTCCAGCATGGACTGTCTCTATTATCTCTAATATTATTATTTTAGTTTTTCTTATCCACACCGGGTGATGGGCACTAACTACTGTATTCCTGTGGTATGTAAATTACTGAACAGAATGTCTTCCGGGTGATCAGAAAAAACAACTCAGTTGTGCATAGCCTGGCAACCGTGGAGAGAGTTTGACTCTCATTGACAGACGCACTCACTTACATATTTCATCATCATCATCATCATCATCATCATCATCATCATTCTTTCAGCACTCGTCGTTGGACACAGACTTTCCTCTAGATTCGCCAGTCTTTATCATGGGCGTTGAGGAGCCAATACTTTCTGATATTGTCTAGTTCATCACACCATTTTTTTTTTGCCGGCTGCATATGATCATTCTTGCAACATGACCAGCCCATTGTCATTTGAGTTTTCTAATCGATTCTATGATATATCTGACTCCTGTTTTTTTTCTTTGATATACAGCGCTGTCATGTGATTCCTCCATGTGATGTTCAGCATGATTCTCTTCTGAGCAAGTTGCATGGTTCTCAATCTTTTGGCAAGGTTCCATGTTTCAGCTTTATAGGTGACTATTGAGATGATGTATTGGTTGCATATCTTTTTTTTTCAGGACTAATGGGATTTTCTTGTTCATCCGAACGCCTGTCAACCTAGAGTGATTCTTTGCTTGATTTCTTCTTATTTTTTTTAAAGGATTTCATGAAGGTTCGTTGTTCTACGCAGATGTAGTGGCCCCACTTCATTTGGTTTTCACATGAATTTCACTAAAACAATGATCATGTACAACAAACATGTTCAAGTCGAAGACATCGACCAAGATCGAAAACTCAAAGCGCTTAACTATTTACAGAAATAGAATGAAACGTAAGCGTAAATGTCCAGTGGAAAAATGAATGAACAACAGTAGAAAAATTGAGTACTATGTTTTAGATGGTTTGGTGATACCATTACCTGGCTGAACATAAAAAGACGTCGTAAAGAAAAAAAGCATAAACATTACATCAATGACTAATCACAGTGTAACGTAAAGGAGATAGTTATAAGCTTATCAGCAGTATAGATTATAATAAGAATTGACACCGTCCAAAGCACGGAGATACATATTATGTATTGATAATAATCTAAATGTTCTTCAGATAACCACTTTATTGTACAACAACGTTTCTACATTGTTTTTATTGCTTTTGTTCCAGTTTACGCATATTAGAGATTGATACCAACGTCTTATGGGACAGATATACTTTTTAGGTACTCACTACGTTTGGTTTGGATGGACACCACGAGTGAATGTTTTGAGGAATAGAATAAAGTGTTAGCAAAGTAACCTGAGGGGAAAAGGTATGAACAACAGTAGAAAAAATAAGCACGATGTTCTCCACAATTTGGTGACACCATCGTATTTTTACCATGAAAAAAAAAAAAGCTAGGAAAGAGAACCATACAGGATTTTTTCTTTTTTTAAAAATTTTGGTATGCTCGGTCATTATAATGGTTAGCACCCTGGCCTCCTATGCAGAAGGTCCTGGGTTCGATTGCCGGTATGAACGAAGTGGAAAGTGTGGAAAACACTACTTTGGGATATATTTTTCAGAGTAATAAGCAGCTATGTGATCCTGTACACTCTAAACCACGTAGTCTAAGTGGACGCACTTCTTTGGTCAACTTACATCTTTGCAAAGGGGTGGTCATAAAAACTTGTGGGAAGAAAGTCCTTGTCTTGACCAAATTCAATTTTAACAAAAACACTAAAAACCCAGACCTCGTTACCTACCTCCAGAGTTCATTCGGGTTGTCTCTTGAGAGACGGGATGCTTTTCCTTTATTTCCAGTCAAGCTACTGACCACAAGTATCAGGAACCCGTTGAGGATCACACTAACTACTATACTTATATAAAAAAATATCTACCAAGTTGAGTTTAGTCTGGCATATGTATGGTGAGTTCCAATCTAACTGACTATCTCGCTATCGTAGATGTTTACGGCAATAACATGAAACGTTAGCAAAATAATCTGAAGAGGAAAGTACGGTAGAAAGAATGAGCACAATGTTCTAAATAATTTGGTGACACAGTTGCCTGTTTAACCCATATATGCCTATCAGCTTATATCCAGTCCAGCCTGAAAATTGCCATAGAAGTATACTAATGAAAGAAAGCGGATCAAATTACATACGAACACTCTCAAGATAATAAGAAACATACTTCCTGTTATTTTCACAAATAAATCCGCATCGCTGTGCTAATTTACTTTCAGTTAACCCATATTTCTGATTGTACCATAATCTTATATGAATAAGTTAACCATAAAAAATGAATCGACGAGAAAAACGCATAAAACAATACCGGAATGTTCAGCTTCTTATTAATTGCAGCTTATTTAGGCTACAGCCCAAAATTATAAGGAATCCGGTGAGGATCGAACACACTTCTGTACTTACATTGCTCTACGGAAGGGGATTAAAAAAATATTTACTTACTTGAGTTTAGTCCGGCAGCTGTGTAGAGAGTTCGATTCTCAGTGACGTCTATAGACATTTTTTCGTTGGTGTGACAAAAAGATATATTCAGGATTTATTTTAGTGGCAACCCTTTAACTAAAAAATAATGATTTAGTCTTTTAATATAGAAGCAATAAGCAAGGACTACATAAAAATATTGTTCTGAACTATGATCTTTTATTGATTAAAATGTTTCAAATTTGAAAGCCCCTTGCCCTTAGTGAGAGGACCTGGTTCTGGGATGCACTGTTTGCCCCTCCCCCGACTCCAGCGGACACCTATGTGCCCCATTATCCTACATGTTTTCAGGCAAAACATAAAACGTTAGCAAAAATATCTGAAGGAGAAAGTATGGTAGAAAAGAATAAGCACAATGTTCCACATGAATTGGTGACACCGCTGCGTGTTTAACTATAAAAAATGAATCTAAGAGAATAACGTATAAACATTACAGAAGTGTTCAGCTTCTAACTTATTCCAGCTAAGTCAGGCTTCAAGCCCGAAGTGTTAGGCACCTGGTGAGGATCGTACTCACTACTACACTTATATTGCAACCTTTCCGCCTCAGTGGACAGGATCGGATACTAAGTAGACAATGGGCCAGATAAGGGTCACATAAAAGCTCGACGTAAAAGAATCGCCCATTTAAATATCCCTGTTTATATCTTGCTTCAAATGAAATTGAAAAGACGTATTAAAAAATCGTACGTGCTTAGTTATGGATGCCGATTCGTAATCAAATATTTAATCACAATTTATTTCAATTAATGCGTCCTTTGAATCTTATAAGAGGACACGAACAATCTTTAAAACATACTAAACTAATAATTGTTTCTGGACCAGGTAAAATCCCTTCACGGACCGAATCTGGCTGATTACCTGCTCCACAGCATATGACCGAAAATATTTACAAAGTTCAATTTAGTCTGGTACCCGAGTGAAGAGTCCAATCCCCAATGACTGCGTTACTATGCTACTTGTTTATAGGCATGAAATGAAACGTGAGCTAAAATATTTGACAGGTAAAAAGAATGAAGAATAGTTGAAAAAATTTGAGCCCTACATTCTACACCAACAGTTCCCAAACTTTTCCGAATCACGGTGTCTTTATTGTATGGGAATTTGTTCATGGTGCCCCAATTCGTAATATACCAAAAACTTACACATACCTTTGACCTGATTCATGTAGTATCATTCCTTTCGCAACATGGTTAATAGGAAAAACTTTTCCGTTTGAACAAAGACAAGGATTACAACAATACTTATTTTAGATAAAGTTCTTAAGAAAATTATCACCGAGTAACTAGTACTATTTGAGATTTTCGAACATCCTGCAGAGATCTTAGGGGCAAATCGCAGCTTCACGGGTTGCTGTTCTAAGCGAATTAATGACACCATCGCTTCCTTAACCCCCCTCCCAAATGAATCAACGAGAATTACATATGGTCATTACAGGAGTATTCAGCTTCTTTTCAACTTATTCATGTTCTAAGTTAGATTCTGATATAATCAGATTTAATGGATGAATGAAGTTATATTAGTATGATATCACCAATTTATTTGTAGGGAAAAAACTGGACGCATTTTCCTCTCATCCTGAAAGTGTTCATATGTAATTTGATCCGTATGTAAGTATATTTCCTATCGTAATTTTGGAGGAAGGAGACTAAATATCGGTCTATAGGCATAAAATGGCTAATTCCTCCTTAGCCAGGCAAAGTGTTGGTCAACAGGTGAGGATCGGAATGAATACTATGCATTCATTGTTCTACAGAAAATGATCAAAGTATTTCCTAACTAATCATTATTTATTTTTGCCATTATTTACCTCCATTTTAATTGTTGCTATTTTTTTTTTATTGCAACTAAACTAAAACTGGGCATTTTTCAGAAGCCTGTAAATAAATTTACAGCACAGATCGAGACAAAAGATAAGTTCCAGGTGAGAATAAAACTCACGACCCACCTTACCGGAGAATGGCTTGCTTAACACTACGACCATTCTTTCCACAAAGCTACTGGCATTTAGTGGAAAGTGTCTGTCCAACTAAACTCACTCCCAATCCCCCATCTCCTCTGCACCATATTTGTTATTAATTGGTAATTCAGTTCAATCGAATTCTTTGTTTTATTCATTTTATTATAAGAAGTATTGTTAATCATTATCATAATTTTCTTTTGCTACCATTCATCTCATCTTAATTGCTGTTGCTTTTTATTGCAATTAAACTCAAACTGGTTTCCCTTCAACATTGAGTAAATAAATCAGCAGTGTGGATTGAAAGAAGGATTAAGTTCCTGGTGAGAATCAAACTCACAACTCTCTTTGCTGGAGGATGGCTCACTTAATATATGACCGTTCTTACCACTGAACTACTGGAACTCAGTAGCAAGTCGAGCCCGAATCAAACCCACAAACTCATTCTCCATCCTACTCTCTTCAAGGCTATATTTGTTAATAACTGGTAGTTCAGTTCAATCCAATTCTATTATTTTATTTTTTATTATTGATTTCATCAGATTAAGTATTGTTTATTATTATTATTAATGTTTTGGAAACTATTTACCTCCATCTTAATAGTCATTGCTTTTTATTGCAATTAAGATTATGGTAAATAGTTGCAAAAAAATGATATTATGAGATACTCTTCATCTACTAAAAGAAATTGGTAATAAAATATTTCCTCAAGTTGAGTATAGTCCAGTATCTGAGTAAAGGGTTCGACCCCCACTGAGTGCTACACTATGTTACATGTTTACAGAGATAATATGATACGTAAGCAAGGAATGTCTAAGGGGAAAAAAGAATGAATAACAACAGAAAAAAAATGAGAACAATGTTCTACACGATTTGGTGACACCATCGCCTGTTTAACCATAAAAAAAAACTCGGAGAGAAAAACATATCAACATTACAGGAGTGCTCAGCTTCTTATTATTAATGCTTTTCCTTGAACGGCGGTGAAAGAAATAACAGTGTGGTTGTTGAAGACTTGTTTGCACAACAGGTCGACGCTGTCAATGACAAGACAGTCGCTTGACAGCCATCTTGTGAAAAATCCATAGGCTTACATAGAGCATGATACATCATCAGAATAGGTCTGGTTAGTCACTCAATAGAAACTGTCACAGGACCAAGGTCTTTTGGCTGCATGCTGTGGTGGCAGTGATCAATTGATAAAAAGAAAATGGAAAAAAAAAGGATTATTCAAAGTAGGTTCTCTTGTCTTTCGTTTGAGCCGTGATCACTGAAACGTTCTAATTTTCAAAAGAATAGGCGGGCAAAAACTAAGATCAATTCAGCACACTCTTGAAGTATTTTGGACACCCATTAAAAAACCTGGTATTGTGGGGAGAAGATTTTTTCTGAATATTTTTTTCTAAACATAATAACGGGTTAATGTTTTAATTGTCCGACCCATGGCATCTTCGCCCATGATCTATACATACATAGCCAGCCAAACAGTGAGCCATCCAGAAGACTTTAAAACTGGAGAAACCTCTGATGGCAGTTTCGATAGGCGGATTAAAATAGCGATTGAACCGTCCAATAGAAACTAAAGTCAACATTTATCAATTTTCTTATTGCAATTTATTGGTTTTCTAGCAAAGAAGATTAGCGTTAAAAATAAGGTTCTGTCTTCTTTTAACTCTTTACGCACTAACAGCTCTTTTTAGAAAATTCCTGTTTGGGCGATGAATTTGAGACTTGCATGCCCTGGCGGTAATTGTAAGTCCAATTTTTTTTTTATTTATTTCCGAACTCCTACTGAGCTTTTACTGGATTTTCCTCACTTAACAACAAAGACAAGTCAAGATTTCCGGTTATGACTAAAAATGAAAAGTTTGAAATGATCAATAGAGAGAGACGGGAGAATGAAGAGACATATTTTACTCCTACGTCATCAATTAACAAAAAGAAGAAATAAAGAAAGAAAAAATAGGAAAAGAGAGAAAGAAAGAAAGAAAGAAAGATAGAAAGAAAGAAAGAAAGAAATCAAAAGAGAAAAGGAAAACCATTCATGCTAATATTCGATCAATATCTGATTTGTCTGAAATTACATCTAGAATTATCCAGATTCTGATGCGATTAATCTAGAAAATATCTAGGTGCTATTTTATCAAGTTTCCTTTCATGACCAAATTTACTGATCTTTTCCATTAAAAGGGAAAAGGATTTTACAAAAGTCAAAATATTTTAAAAACTAATAAACTTCTGTCAGCGCGGAGTTTGACACTAAAGCAGCCAGTCTGGTTTTTGAATAAAATTTTCTTGTTTACATATTATTGTTCATCTTCCAATGTTAGTGGTCTTCGAGTATATAAAAGTCTGGAAATCAGACCAAAGCTACGTAAGATATCTCTTTTGCGCCCCCTAGCGGCAAAAGAAGTGAATCTGCATTTTTTTCGTTACGTCAGTCAGTCGGTAAGCCAGTTATTGACGGCAATCGGTAGTGGAGATTCGCATGCATTTAATAAAACATATAGTTTTGAGAAATTCAAAATTTTAAAAACTCAGAATATGAAGGGTTATTTTTTGCCCAGTATTCACATTTTTGGAGTCTACCTGCATCAAAACACAAAAGCCTGTGTTGTGCAGACAGAGAAAATTTGTTTCTACAGAGAAAAAACCAAAAAAAACAAACAAATCCACTGACTCCCTAGTGCGTTTTCTCAATCAAAAACGTCATGCTCCAAGTCAATGTCGTGACGTGATTTCAAATCTTTTAAACGATACATTTTTTTTCCCCCAATCTGGATTACAACCTGACGTTCCATCATCTGAGGAGTGTCAGACGATAAAAGCTTTCCGAGAACAATCTTATCTATAACACAGCAAGCGGTCAAAAGGCTTTGGTCACATGACACTTTCTTTTGAGCGACCAACTAGACTCGGTAATATATTTTCTCAAAAAGTCATTTCACGCTTTAGTCCTTTATGACCTGATCTTTTAAAACTTTTTCCTTATCAATAGTTGAAGTCCATATAAAGACAATTAACATTGAATGCTAAAGGATCATTTAGGTAAAGACTATGTTCCATTGGAGAATAAGTATTGGACTCACAGGACATGCAGGTCTCAAACGAATCGACGAGGTATGTTGTACACTTAATGGTTTAAGTTCGTTAAAAATTTGGGTATCTTTACGTTTATATCATTATACACTTTTACGCATAGTATACTTATATGACCAGTACATGAACTTGAATTATGATTTTCCTGACAACCAATTCGTGTGAAATGAACAATCAGAAAAATTTCGTACGTACAAATAAAATTTATTTGTTTACTTGACACTTTGCCAGATAATCCAGGCTTCTTCAGGAAATGTGATGGCGGGGTGGGGGGGTATAAATTAAAGTGTTTGTTATATAGGGTCTATATCTGGTCGTGGGCAGGTTTAGTGATTTATAATTTACTTGGGTGGATTGTAAGTGTTTCAAATTGTTGAGATTCGCATAACATTTTCATGTGTTCGGAATGACTATCCGGGTTCGTTTCTCCGACAACGCAATAACGAAGTCAATCAGTGAATACACCTTCTTTAGAAGAATCAAGGATGAACAAGCGAAATGCCCCATCTCATCTGTATTCAGCAAGGTCTTTCGAATTGTCATTTCGAGTATACTTATACGTAAGCATTATAAATTCGCTCCTTATATGTAGCAGAAGTTATTTTTTTAAATTTCCCACCCGTGTAATTTTTTAGGGGATGGTCAATTTACCATGCTAGTTCATGCTAAATTGATCCCTTAGTTTCTATTCACCTTTGTTAGTTTTTGGAAATTTTGACTTTTTTTTAGTGATCAATACCCAGCAGAAGGCGAAAAAACAATCTACCCCTTTTTTTCCAATTTTTTGATAGATCATCCTCAACACAGCATGCTGCCAAAAGATTTTGGTCATGTGACAGTTTCTACTAAGTGACTAACCAGGCATGTTTTAGTCAATATTTCTTGTTTACATACAAAGAAACGCATATCTGGATTCAATAAGAGTAATTATTGTCAAAACGCTTGGGATCGGGATGTACATTGAGAAAATGCTATAATACTGAGTTTAAAAAGATTTCAAAATCAAAAAGAAACGAATAATATCTACAGTTGTTCACAGATCTTGATAACGGCTAGATGTTTAGTCGGAAGCGTTAGATCACAAACGCATGGATAATGTTTATGTTCATCGGATCAAGATATACGTTCACTTGTATTTAAACAAGAATATTTACTCACTAAAATAGAAAACATTACCTCCGGTATTTAATCACACGCACTCACATACATACACACACACACACACACTCACACACACACATATATATATATATATATATATATATATATATATATATATATATATATATATATATATATATATATATATGCAATGCTCTTCCATAGGAATAGAGCACTCTGGTGGATGGAGAATATAAGCTGAATAAATATATCGCTTAAATTCTGCCTTACTGACCGTGGAGCAGGAGCAGGGGCAAGATACCGGCCTCTGGGTCTGAAGCAAAGGTTTCAATCCTGCCTCGTGGTACTGGATGGGATAATGGATAGTCTATAGCCACACTGAAGAGTTGTAATACAACGAAATAGCTTTCTGTGGATGACACAATATATATATATATATATATATATATATATATATATATATATATATATATATATATATATGCGTACACGCGTATGTATGTTGATGCATAGATTTTCCTCCATTAGTATACGCACAATTCTTTTGTCAGCTTGAATTTATGATGTGTAAATACAGTCCGTGTAAATTGAAAGTAAGATTACATTAATTTATTGACGATAGGGCCATTGATACTGATGGTCCAACGCCAACGGCTGGACAAACCTTATTCTTTGAAAGGAGATCGATATTATCCAATCAAAATTCTCTCCGAAACGAAGCAGTCGCTTTCAGGTTTCTTCAGTTTTTAAACTGGACTGGCTGGCTGGCTATGAATCTATGTACATATATGTATGATTATATCACGTCATACAGGCCGTACAAACGGAACTAGAGGGCTGAATGTACCAACACTTATTCCCAATGATGTGTAGAAAAACGTTTATTTTGTTTTTAGAAAATCTCCCGATAGGTTTTTAGTGGAGGGTTCAATTTACGGTGTAAAATTATGCTAAATTGATCCTTCAGTTTATGACTGTTTTCTTTTTAAAATAAGACTTTTATCAGTCATCACTAATCAACATAGTCGAGAGAAGTAACTCATTCGTTGATCCCCCGTTCTTCCAAATTTTCAATTGATGCCCCCCCCCCCCCGACACAACATGCTGCCAAAAGACATTGGTTGCATGACGGTTTCTGTTGAATGTTCTGGTAAAGGTTCGTAAAATATTACTCAGCAACGAAATAAGTGACAGAAACGGTGTTCGATTTGGTGATAAATCATCTGTGTCTGAGGCACGAAACAAAAGTATTCCAAACTTGAATTGCGCTGAGCAAAATTCGCATAAATCAATAAAAAAAAAAGGTAGAGAAGTGAATCTATTAAAGACCATGAAGCGATGATTCTGAATCTGGGGTAAATGCCCCACAAGGGGGCGATTTCAAAACATTGGAGATGGAGTTGTTATTTGGCTTTAAAGTGGCTCAAAAGTGAGTCCTCTTAAGACTAGTCATTCAATTATATCGATAACTTTTTTTACTATACGATGTCTTTCGAAACCCCCGCTATTTTTTTGAACTCCCAGTTAATTTTAAGGTATTATTGAATTCCCTGGTACCATTGTCTTTTTCTTTAATTGAATTTACATCATTTTTATCTGATACGGCGAATCCTATTCTGAAAAATTTAGGCCTGAAGTTGAATTTTGATGAAACCATTGACGACAAAAACATTTGTTGAAGCGCAAAAATCTGTAACAGAACGAAAGATTGAACTATGGAATATTGATCAAAGATAGCATTATCTGATTAATCCAATTTTTATCTTTCTGAACGATCTCGTATGCATGTACAAAGACCACGAATATCAGACCCAACCAGTTCATACAATCAATAATTGAACATGATCTTGGGTTGATTCTCTTAAGGTGTTTGAGAAGGATAGTATTCTCCGCTACCAAAAGTGACTATGAATTCAGAGTGTTACTTGGCTGTCTTGGAGTCACATTTACCACTATTCAAGCAGATGAGAAATAGCGCCATTTTTATGCAGGATGGTTCTCCGTGCCACACCACGTGGGGAAAAAATGTGATACGAGATCTTAGAATGGCTGCCAAACTCACAGGACCTCAACCCTATAGAGACTCTGTGGAATATTATAGAAAAAAACAAACATTGCACCGACGAAAATCACTCCCATAGATCATCTGAAAGAAGTAAAGACAATTTGGACTCAACAATGATCTGAGCAACAAGTCTCTTATTTTAATGCCTCCCGGAGTCAAGGCTGTGATCAGAAACAAATACATTCCTTGTAAATATAAACTGTTCAACTAGTGTTAACACATATCTCTTATCTACTACGCGTTTTGCACACAATATTTGAATGCAATTTTTTTAATGGAAAATGATTTTTGGTTGGGGTTCCAAATTTTTCGCAATGCACTGTATTCTCAACTCATAAGATTTTAATGAAAGCGATGTGGTAATTGCTTGATCTTCTAAACTGCACACAACATTGTTTTTAATTGAAACCGCCCTGAAGATCATAATTCAGCATACTCATTTTACAAATAATGCGTTTATTTACAAATATTTAATCACTCAAGAGAAGAAGTGTTATCAGAAGAAAATTTGGGAAGATCGGGTCAACTTGATATCTTCTTTACTTAGATGGCTGTAACTAACATTGCAATTCATTCTTTAAAGCGCAAATATGACCAAAGATTACAGCGGAGGAGAGACTTCCTTTGGATTGATTAAGTCTAAAACATTACTTGAGTTTGAAGTATTATCATTTAAACATTCGGAACAGTGCACCAATCTACCTCAGCTGTAGGGATAGTTGATACAATCAGATTAGCAAGTTCTCTTGTAGGTTGGTACTGATGTCATAAATATATTGTTATGATCGAGAAATATAAAATTTTAAATCAGACAGAAGTTTTAGCAGTAATTGTTATAGAATATGTATATGAGTATAAAGAAAGATTTTAGGGATATTATGACCCCGTGGATTCATCAGTGTTATTAGTTTGTTTGTTTTTTCTCTTCTTCAGTTTGTGGACCCTTTCTCAAGTTTCTCTTCTTTGAACATTTCTGGACTTGTTTAAAGTTTGTTTGGTCAATCAGAAAGCTTTTTTTTTGTTTTTCTTCGGCCCCAATTTCATGCAATTACAGCACATCAAAGAGCCCAGCTTTCAATGTACCAGCCAGCCAACATGTGTTTTTGTAGTCTCTTCCGATAAAAAAAAATATCTGACAAAAAGTGCTTGAAATGTAGTATGTATACTGTTTTTTAGTCACTTCTCATAAACATAGAACGTACACTATTATCAATCACACATTACAGCATAAACTAGGCACTCATTTGTCAAAATGAAATAATTACTTACTAGGGCGAAATAACGTTTTTCTTTATGCAGAACTATTCGTGCTTACAACACATATGACTCAAGCTTTCGAGAAAAATGGCCGATTTTTTTCTGCTCAAAATGAAGTTAACAATGAAGTGTAATCGACAGCTGGAAACAAAAATTGCAGTAAGTGATTCAACCGGTTCCTAAGCCCAACGATCCCTGATCTCCTCTGTGAAATGTGGTTCTTTTTTTTGCCGCATAGATAATTTTATTCATAGTAGGGTGATATGCAATTTTTCGATCTGTTGGGGTGAAGCTGGGTGTAAAACATGCTAAGAAACACTGCAAAAAAATGGAAGATGTTATTTTAGGCAAAGGGGCGGTAGAATCCCTGTAACAAGGTTGAATCATATTTCAAAGCTCCCTTCGGATATTATCCTTGCATTCATAAACTAAAAGTCAAAACAAAAACGCAGACATTTTTCTTAAGATTTATTCTTTAGTATACTGGTGACTGGCACATTTTTTGACTTGTTGAATCCTATCAAAAAAACATCCAATTTGAGAAGAAAAAATGCCAGTTTTTTTCTATGAAATTTAAAGCCAGCCATTTTGAAATTCTAAATGGACGAATGTGAATGTATATTTCTTTCAATTATGAATAAGTTATTGTGCATGAATCTGTCCTAAGATTGCATAACTTCTTCTGTAATCTATTGTCCACTCTCCCACGAAATTCCACAATGACTTAGTTATAGTTTGAAGAACAATACATTCACAGTCGTTCATTTTGAATTTCAAAATGGCTGCCCCTAAAGTCCTTATAAAAACTGGTGATGATTGTTTTTTAATCTATCCCCTAAAGATGACAACTCAAAAAATGTGCCAGTAACCGATATACTAGAGAATAAATCTTGAGAAATAGGTCGACCCTTTGTTTTTGACTGAGAATGCAATAGAAATATTTGAAGGAAGTTTCAAGTGCCGGATTTGATGGCATAAGACCCCACCCCTTATTTCAGCAGGAAATATCGAGAACATTTTTTCCCTAAATTCCTTCCGTACATTACTCAGTTTTGTAATTTCATCTCGAGTTTTGCCTTCTGTACGGCTGGACGGCCTGTTTTGCAATTATATTAGATACCGCCAACCAAAACTGTCAACATAGATTTCTTCAGTATTCAAGTTGGCTGGCTATGTATTAATATATATATATATATATATATATATATATATATATATATATATATATCACGCGTACATGCTGCACCGATTGAGGTAGAACATTTCAACAAATACTCCTCATTATCTATTGAGAAAGCAATTTTGGTTTTTTTCTGAAATTCCTGTGCAAAATGGTTTCTTAATGAGAGGTTCAATTTACAATGTGAGTTCATGCTAAAGTGTTCCGTAGTTTGTGCCCATCTGAATTCAGACTTGTTTTTAGAAAATTCAGGCATTTTTAATGACCCAGCAAAAGGCTAAAGGAGTAAACTATCCCTTGCTCACCGATTTTTCCCATTTTTTTAATTGATCACACTCAAAACGCCATGCTGCCAAAAGAAGTGGGTCAAGTAACTGTTTTCATTAAGTGACTTTCCAGACCGTTTCAGTCTTCTCTTATCTGACGGTCTATGGATATGATCATCCATATAGATAGATCGGAATACACTTATGTATATATGTATATATATATATATATATATATATATAGAGAGAGAGAGAGAGAGAGAGAGAGAGAGAGAGTGAGATAACATAAATAAGGTTTTACTCATTATTTCAGGATTCAGTGTATGTATTTATGAAAGTTAATCCTTAGTTTCATTTATCGATCTCTCTCTCTCTCTCTCTCTCTAAATATATATATATAAATATATATATATATATATATATATATATATAGAGAGAGAGAGAGAGAGAGAATATATATATATATATATATATATATATATAGAAAGAGAGAGAGAGAGAGAGAGAGAGAGAGGATCATAAATAAACGTTTGATTATATTGAAACCCCTATTTGTCATTAAATGGTTATTATATCACTTGGCCTAGACAATGTTAACAGAATAAACAATCAAAGTGCAGGAATCGAACTTGCGACCAGCAGGGTAGCCGCTACAACGTAGTGTCGCTCTCACCGTTGAGCTAAACGGCTGGTAAGTCGAAAGTCCAATATATGATATCATCAGTAATATATATGTTTTAGTATGATAATTGCCAAGAGCAACGTCTGGGATAACTCCAAGAGATAGAAACTAATCAACATGGATTAGTGAGAAGACTAGACTGAAAGACATTATATGGATGATAGAGCGACAAAAAAAGAGATGGGTTGGAAACTTAGTCAGAATAAAGGACAACGTGCGGAGCAAAAGTGCCCATGGGTCAGTAAACGTATTACGAAAAGACCAGACATAAGATGGAAGGATGAGATAGATAGGTTTGCCGGTAAGACATAGTATTGCTCAGCTCAATCGCACTCGTCATGGGAGGATATGAGAAAAGCTCTTGTGCGGCAGACAACATAATTGCAGATGATAACAATGATAATGATGTGTAGACGCACATGTACACATAATGTATATGTACGTACATATATGTGCGTATATATATATATATGTCTAGGAGTGTGAGGGTCTCGGCATGTGCTTGTGCAGATCTCTCTTTGTATTCATAAATGTATTCAGAAATATATATATATATATATATATATATATATATATATATATATATATATATATATATATATATGTATATATATGTATATATATTGATTGTAATTCGGTTAGTATGGATACTGATTGGTCAATGTCCCAGTGAGACTAGATCAATATACATCTGCGCTTTTATTCTGCAAACATTGTCAGATATTTATGTAATTTTCCCGTGGCAAGATTTTCTTGCGTGTCAGATGAACATTTGTCAAACGTGAAGTATTTGCAGTTGCTTAGAAAGTTCTCGGACATAAGGGAAACGTTTCGAAGCGCCAAGTATAGAATGATCATGGGATTTTTCAATTCAGGGAATACGAATTCTGCCGGGAAAGTATCCAGCCATCTAGTATACTGGGGTTTTCGGAAAGTAATTACGTATTTTCGTGTTTAGAAAATTACGTATTTTCAAATAGGAGATAAAAACGAATGCCACTGGAGTTAATTAAAAACTATATATGAATGATGAGATCGCAATCTTAATCAATGACAGCTGTCCAACGGGATGGCAAAATTTCGATTTCTCGTCGAAAAAAATCAGCGTGTTTTAAAAGAATTCTACGTGTTTTTACTTTTGCTTTATCATCCATGGGGTTAAAATTTATAGTCAGATATGGAGCTATAACATGGAACCTAATCAAGAGACTGACCCACAAACTGAGAAGCATGCAATGCGCATGAGAGAATCATGCTCAACCTCACATGGAGAGATCACAAGACAGCAAAGTATATCAGGGAGAAAACGGGAGTCCGCGACTTAATAGAATCTAATAGAAAAATCAAATGACAATGGACAGGTCGTGTTGCAAGAATGGCAGACAACATATGGACACCACGACTCACCACAAGGATCCCCAGAAATCATATGCAAAATCAAGGCCGGCAGAATACAAGATGGGGAGATAAACTTGACAAATTCAGGACAAAAATACCGGTTCCGTGACGCCCACGGCAGAGAAATTTGGCGAATCTTGGAGAATGTCTATGTCCAACGATGGACGATAAAAGACTGATGATGATGATGATGATGATGACGATGATGATGATGATCGACACCCTGCTGCAATGAAAAGATGACAAAGTATATCAAGACATAGTTTCGTAACACTTAGGGAGAAGATGCAAAGGGTAAGGGAAGTGTAGATGCTAACGAGAAAATCCATCATCGTTTACCATTTTTTACGGGTTCAGCTAGTTTGACATTAACGGGAGAATAGACAAACTACAGCAATGACACCTTAATCTCCTGCAAAGTGATCCCCATTGGAGTCTGTAAATTCCACTTTCGAGGTTATCTTCAGCTGCCCCGTTGAGTTCTCTTTGACCAGAGATTTTAAAAACGTGACCATAAAAAAGATTCAAAAGTGCTCCTCGAGTACTGTAAGAATCATTTCAGATCGAGGGTATAATGTAATAGAACTAACCACTTGTTAGAAAAGTGGCTTCATAAAATCAAGTATCTTTTCCAGCCAATATTACCTCAGCAACTGGGGTTTTGCGATAGGGTTTCTCAAACTTTTCACACCCCAGGAACCCTTGAGACTGGGCAAAATAAAAATTGAACTTAAAAGATGAAATATAAAAGCTTTAAATCTCTGAAATAATATGTAATTGACTTTGAAATACATAATCCCATACGTCACAAAAGGAATAAATTGTTATAATTAGAAACATCTTTGTTGTACGGTGTACACTTGTCGTGACGTCAAGACGAGTTTAATTTACAAATTTTATATGTTTTTGAAGCATAATATATCATAATTTTTAGATACGAAATTTATAAAATTACATATCTATAGTTATTCATACTTTTTAAGTTAATTTTCATTCTACATTCAGTGTGTCTTCCTTAATAAAAGCCAATAACTGAAATCTGGTACAACGGACACATTTTTTGCGTCAATATCCTATAATGTTTCATTAAAAAACTGAATGGTATATTTCTCGGCCATAGAACACAAAATATATGATGAAGAACCCTCGAGGCCTTATCACAAAATTTTATCCACCATTGTCATTGGGTTTTGATCAATTTCCTTTCATTACCCTTGATGTATTTTATATACATTATTCATTTTGAGTACAAATGTGATTTTTTAGGTTATTTTAACGTTTCGCCAGTCTATACTGTCTTCTTCAGAAAAAAAAACCTGTATGAACTGGCGAAACGTCGAAATAAACTAAAGAAATCTCATTAATACACGACATATGTCAGGAAAACTAAGACAACAAAATTAGGTCAGAAAAATTGTTTTACTCGTCGTCATGTGTTGAGTTTATATTGTCAATGTTTACTAGCATATCTAACAGCTATTGCCGTCACTGATGGGCAGAATGAAAAGTCGACATAGCAAACACCTCACACCATTTTCACGCACTCTTTCTATGAAGGAGAAACGCTCCTAATTCGATGTTACTTAAGGATGTTGAAGTAAGGAATACTGACAACGCTTTGATTCCAACCGGAATTCAACGTGTTTTCTTTGTGTTCACATGCAATATTCTTTCGAATTTTCATAGTTGATTCACCGAATGCCTGAATAGACCATCTTTAAGAGAAAAAAATAGGTAATATTTTTTAAAGAGATGAAGGTAATATTTTAATGAAATAAATTTTGAATATCGAAGTCATGTTTAATTCACTGAAAATACATCTCGTAGATTGGAGATATATATCAAGAGAATTTTGATATTTATATGAGCTTTTATATGCTTTTCGTGTATTCTTTTTGTTCAACATTAAATGTAATTTTTAAATGAAGTTAGCCACTCTGCCTTATCTAGATCTTCAAAAAAAAGAACTAGCGCATCTATGGTCTGACTTTTAGGTTTGTATATTATAGACAAATACGAATATCCGAGTAAATTTACTCGTCATGTTTTATCCATTCACCATTCTCCTGTCTAGTTTCAAAATACATCCATTCAGCAATTTGAAATGCACTATTCTAGAGGTTATGATTGATAATCCCAGCGGATTTTTCTCCGGTGGAAGAAGACGTTTCTTGTCGTACGAATAATTAAGAAGCCAGAGCTATTAACAACTTAGCCATGATTATGTTTTCTTTTGGTTTTCGTGGCTGTCTTATATATCTCAGAGTTCCCGCCATCGACTCATTGAATCTGTCATTATCTCTGATGAATTGGGCGAAAAAAATAGGTTTATGTTAAAATCATACAACGAAAATAACAGCATTGTGTTTACATTTGTTTTTGTATGTCAGTTGATGTAGGAAACACACTGAAACTGTCATCACAACGTGTAAAACCTTGACATCTTCTTCCTTGCCTTCTCTGCCAGATGTTACGATATATATATATATATATATATATATATATATATATATATATATATATATATATATATATATATATATATATATATATATATACCTTTTCATCCCAACAGAACATTTTTTTAATCAACAGACATTACTAACAAATATTACGTTACTTATTTTTTTCTGGAAAAAAAACAAGGTAAATAACAAGATTGTCACACTAAGAAATGGATCTATTCGGCTAGTTGTGGGTAAGAATGAAAAAACCATTCGAACTTTACTTGAGAAGCTATCAGGTTGGTTGGATTGGCATACGTAGGATCTTTTAAGAATTACCCATTTGATCCCCGGCAAATAAACCCTAATTTATATATATATATAACACAAATGTTACCGAAGAGGGGAACCCCTCCTGAAACATTTACATCGTACTAATTAACTAATAAAGTCTCCGTATACTTTTACTCCGGCTGTTTCGTTGTATTACAACTCTTCAGTATGGCTATAGACCATTCAGGGTTGAATAAGGGAGCGTTAATCAGTATATTTATGTGGACAATAATTTATCAGACAATTAGAGTGAAGTGACAATTCAGATAAACTTGTTGTGTACAAATTAAATTTTTTAGTTCATTTTGACGTTTTGACTTCTTTAGACAAACAAAATAGAGATTTTAAAATTTGTTGTATATATAGTCAATTTCTGATTATGGGCAGTTTTAAAAGACGTAATATCCACTTAATCTAATAATTAATCACTATATATATATATATATATATATATATATATATATATATATATATATATATATATATATATATACTATCTGATTAATACAACTTTGAGAAGGTGTAGGGTCCACAATCGACGCCTCCCATGAGGTACCCACATTTATATTTCATTTACCTTATAATTACTTCTATCATTCAGTTTTAGAAAATTCCATTTCGAATGATTTTTATCTGCAATTAAAATGACATGATTAATACATAAAACAAAAAATTGAAAATAATCCTAATAATAAATAGTTGTACCTTGAATCGATGAAAATCATCTAAAACTTTTGAAGACGTGACTAATTTTTATCTTCATTCACAATTAAACCAAAATAGATCTTAGAGCGGCCTTTTATCCAAGGATTCGGTGGCTCTTTGAAATCTTTGTAATTTTATCGATACAATACATGTTGAGAAAGATTAAGCAGAAGATCCCTCTGGGCCAACTTCTATTGAACGTTTCAAAACCCAACGCTGAATACTTTCCTGTGTAGGAAGAGATAATAAATGGCGTTAAAGTACGTGGAAACTCGCAAGAATAAACTTTTGGTATACATAGAGAAAAGAAGGTAGAATGATCGTGAAAAATTTGGGGGGGTGTAATTCAGGAAAAGGGGAGGTAAATCTGATAGATCGTGCTTATACATATATCGTCTTAATGGTTATAACCATTGGGGATTTTCAGAAACATCCAAACCTGATTGGATAATTGGAGGACACGTTATTCAAAGATAAATGGGCTGTTTATTTTCATAATCCACAGGTAACAACATATTGCCAGTTACTGGTGTGTTGCTGGGTTTTCCTCCGTGTAATTCTTATTTTATACACATGCACACATGCGCGCACACACACACTTACATATATATATATATATATATATATATATATATATATATATATATATATATATATATATATAGTAGAATCGGGATTCGCTACACAAACTAGCTCACGTTTCTGCCCTCTCCGGGCCACATCAGGTAAAATAAATACATATATCAGAAGTGGCTTTATATTATTGATATATTATTATATTACGTTATACTGCCGGCTGATTCGTACCACATGTACTAAATATATATATATATATATATATATATATATATATATATATATAGAGAGAGAGAGAGAGAGAGAGAGAGAGAGAGAGAGATAAATAGATGGATAAATAAATGGATAATTTCGTATATGTCTAGTTGTTGCTATTTCAAATGTTCTTTTGCTTTTGTTCATAAATTTGACGATTTTCGTTTTCAAGTCGATGTAAGTTGCAACGCAAATTACAAGAAACTTGATCAGAACAATTCTTGTGAAAATCATACAATGATAAACGAAATGATTGAGATTAATTAAAAAGGAACGATCATTAGGAGCCACCGGTTATTCTATCAACATCTTAGGAACATTTGTTGTCAAACTCTTACTCTGAAGTAGACTCCCTCAGGCAACAACAATGACAACAAACACATCAAGTCTGACTGCTTCAGGGCTAAACTCCACCCTTTACAAAATTATTTCAGCCAAAAAGGCGAGTTTTCAAAAAAAGCAAAAAGGGTTAAGGGTTGAGAAAAGTAGAGAAGAAAGAGAAAGAAAAAAAACATAAAAAAGTTAAAAGGAAGGAATCTTTCCATTTTTTTCTAATTTTCTCTCTCTCTCTCTCTCAAACACACTCTTCCTCTTTCGTTCTATCTTTCTTTTTCCTCTCTTTCTTCCTTTCGTTAATTTACGTCGTTGGAATGGAATCTTCCTCTCTTTTCTTTCTACCATTTTAAACTTTTCACTCTTTAGTCTTAACCGGAAGTCTGTCATTGTTGTCAGCTTAGGTTGGGAAAATAAAGTCAACTCTGTAAGAGTTTGACAACTATGACCCTCAACAAAATTAAAGACTTTTCAAGGCTACAGAAAAGGTTCAAAATTTGGCATGGAACGTTGTTTCTGTCTTATTAGGAGATTTATTAAGAAAAATTGGGGCTAGCCGATCCCCTTTCCCCCCAAGACCATCTTTTTTTTTTCACTTTATATTTAGAATTGCCGCAAATCATATCTAAAATTATCAAAATTTTCTTGCCACCTACCTAAAAACTATCTAGATACTATTTAATCAAGTCCCCTTCTATATTCGAAGACCTCTTTTACTTGAGAGAAATTTTTTTTCGGAGACTGTCAAAAAAAGTTTCTTCAGTTTTCAGGTTTGTCTGGCGGATTGGCTGATTGACTATATATCATGTACAAAAGTCGTTCTAATGGACCTTGAAGACTGAAACTTTCAACATTTACCCCTTATTATGCTGGGCTTCACATGGTGAGAACACAAGACAGCACAGTACATTCGAGAAAAAACAAAAGTCAGGGACATCATAGAATCCATTAAAAGTCTCAAATGGCGGTGGGCTGGCCATGATGCAAGAATGGCGTACAACCGATGGACGTTGCGACTCACGACATAGATCCCCCGAGATCACATGCGCAACTGAGGCCGGCAGAATATTAGATCTAGAGACGAGCTAGACGAGTTCAGAAAGTACTGGCTCTGCGACGCCCATGATAGAGAAGTTTGGCGAATCCTTGGGAAGGTCTCTGTCCAACGACGAACGTTAAAAGACTGATGATGATGATGTCTACCTAAACTATATTTTTATATTTCCATATAATTTTTATTGAACACAAAATGCTACCAAAAGGTAATGGCCACATGGCAGTTTCTATCGAATGATTAAGCAGACCCTCCTTTTCCATATTTTTTTCAATTCAACCTAAAACCCGAGATTGTCTCGTTTTTTTATGCACGTGTCCCTTGTACAGTGTGAGTGAATCCATCATCAGTTTTGGCGTACGTCACGGTGTCACTGTTATTCGTGCATGACATAGCTGGTTTTTAGTCTGGTCATTGTATTTCTTCATTGTTGTTAGAATAAAATCAAAACTCAATCGTACAAGTTTGACAGTGAATTGGGTTTCCAAATCAAGCTTAACAATACTGGCTGGGTGGGGTACGTGCCTGTATGTCATATACCTACTTCAGATTTCCCCTTTTTTTTGTATGTTCATCATCATCATCACCACCATCATTCTGTTAGCGTCCGTCGTTGGACATAGAACTTCCCCAGGGTCCGCCAGACCTCTCTATCATGGGCATCGCGGAGCAAATACTTTCTATATTCATCTAGCTCGTCACACCGCCTCACTTTCTGTCGGCTACAGCGTCGCACCTGATCTCTGGAGGTCCAAGTCGTGAGTCGTGATGTCCAGCAGTTATTTGCTTCTTGCAACATGTCCAGCCCATCGCCATTTGAGTTTTCTAACAGTTTCTACGAGGTCACAGATTCCTATCTTTTCTCAAATATACTCTGCTCTCTTATGATTTCTCCATGTGAGGCCAAGCATGATTCTAATTTCCAGAACACATCATTACAATATTTTGGCATTTCCATTTTATTTTAATTGAACATAGCATGCTGCCAAAAGACGTTGGTTACATGGCGGTTTCTATTGAATGACTAAGCACACCAGTCTTTTTTTTTTCTTTTTGAAAATTCAGCCTAAAGGCTGAGACAGTTGCTTTTTTTCCATTTTGTACGTGTCCTCGGTATAGCACTGACCTTTCATAATAAAAAAAACTTGAAATTTTACACTCACACTCCAATCGATGGTTAAAGAGGCTTCAGTCACCCTGAAGCAACCAGTGTTGTTAATAATTGTGTTACTTGCTCACTTCTTCATGAATTTACACATGGGTCAAAGCAGGTGCAGTCTACCAAAGATCTATGAGGGTTCTCCAAAGTGGTTGATATTGACCCCTGGGGGTCGATGAGATTATCAAAAGTGTTGATAATTGCCTAGTGGTCAAAAGGGAATCAGTAAACACCGCACAGGGGAAAGGGTCTATTGAACATTTAGTGCCCGAAGCTGACATTTGTATTTGTAGTAGAAATACTACTTGCTGATTCACATTTCTGTTATATATATATATATATATATATATATATATATATATATATATATATATATACATATATATATATATATATATGTGTGTGTGTAATTTTTTTTCTTTATTGTCTATCAGAAACTGACAATTGAAACTGTGACCAAAACTGTCAACATCAGGGTTTTCTTTACAGTTTTTAATTTAGTTTGGCTGATGTATCTATGTATCATGCGTACAGGTCACACTGATGGAGCTAGAGGGCAGAAAATATCAACATCCATTCCTCATTATGTCTAAGAAAAAAAACTCTTTTTTTTTCAAAATTTTACTGTCCAATAAAAGGCTGCTGATCTGACTTATTCATTAATCATCCCTCCCAGAAGACTTCGGTTGATCACTCCCAACACAGAATGCTGCTAAAATAGATTGATCTCGTGATGGTTTCTATCGAGTGACTAACCAGACCTGTTTATTTTATACTCTGTTTACCGAAACATGTTCGTTGATACAACGGCACTACGAAAAGACGGGGATTGTCGTTTCAATGTCCAGTCTACAGTTCCATCCCCCGCACACAAATTCATTCAGAAACTGAATAATTATTTATTAATCTATTTTGTGTATAAGCCTTGGGTGGGGGACGATGGATGATCAAGGATTCTGTGAAGGGGTCAATGATCTCAAAGGTTTAGGGGCCCCTGATCTATAAAAAAACAAAAAAAAAAAAAAAAAACATCTACTACAAAATAACGATAGTGTAATAAACCGCAGGTGACGGTCCATTCATCATTTGGTGATCTGTGAATGTGACCATGGATCTAATTTTGGCTCAGTTTAAAAAGTTACTACCCCGATCTGGCACCGATCAGGCACTGGTCAGATCTTTTGCTTGTAATTCGTGGACGAATGGATCAAGATAGCTCGATCACATTATTGGTTTGGCACCAATTCTGGATCTGTCTCATAACTTGGCTTTGAGCCACACCGAGCTGCTTAGAAATCTGTCATTTTATAGGGCGTAGCAGATGGCTATCAACGATATGTCTTCTGGTATATGCAAAAATATGCAAGTTGCCGCGCATGATAAATGCCGAACGGACCATATTTTAAAGTTGAGATTTTCGTTATTTTCAGAGCTCCAATTCAAATTTGTATTTAATTTTTTATTTATTTTAAAGCTTGAGTATTCTATAAATCAGTGTTCAGACCTCAAAATAAGAAAGACAATGGTTATTGTAGCTCGAAAAGAAAAACAACGGTAATATCAACTTTAAAAAAACAACATTTTGTTGGGCAATTATCATAAGCGCCCGCTCACATCTTTGCATTTTTTTAATTTTAAACTGTTTTGAGCTTACCATTAAATCTTGTTAAATTCATTAGCTCTCATGCGATCATCGATGTTAAGCAATGTCAAGTTCGGCCAGTGCTGAGATGAGTGACCACTTGAGGAAACCAGATGCTGACCAAGGCTGATGAAGAGAGTCACACCACTTGAAGTGTGTGTTGTCTCTGACTATTTCATCTATCGCAAGCCGAAGCAAGAAAAACTCCTCTTATGGGGAGCCTGGGCTGGTAGAATAGCTGATGTCGTAACTGACTACTTTCTTTTTAGTGTCTTTTTTTTTGTGTGTATAAATTCTAGTTTTGAACTAATTCTAAGGGAAGCCTGGCTTTTTTCAAATTTCATGACTATATCCAACAACACGAAAATAGCAGAGAATTAGAACCAGGACACAAACGCACAAGTAATTTGTAGTGGCATTATAAATATATATATATATATATATATATATATATATATATATATATATATATATATATCCGAGCCAAATCCATGTCAGTGACTGGTGACTTATCCTTAGTTGGTCATGTTACTCTGCAATGTGTCGTGTCCTCATTAAATCATCCATGATGGCTGAATAAGGGAAGCGTGTCCATTTCATCGCGCCAGTCATCCAGTCATTAGCGAATTTGTTCTAGACATATTGCTGAACACATAACAATTGCCCATTCACTTGAGTGGAATCGAAAAGGGAAAAATGTTGGACAAGCTTGACTGCGCTAGAGTCAAACTCCCTTGCTTCACAAAAATCTAAAATATAAACAGAGCAGAATTCATTTCTACATACAAGATCATTCCAAAATTACGTGTCCCGTTTTAACTCTTTTATTGTAGTTCTTGTTAATAGGATTTGCGAAACATGTCGACCGATATGGGGCTTTTTGAAATGGGAGTTGATGCATCATCATTTTTTGCGTATATCACTGCGTCACTGCTATTCGTGCATGACATCATTGGTTTTTGGTCTGGTCATTGTATTTCTTGATCGTTGTTAGAATGAAATCAAAACTTAATAGGAGGAGTTTGAGAGTGGTTTGGGTTTACGGAATCGTGCTTATCAGTGCTGGCTGGGCAGAATACCTGCGTGTATGTCATATACCTACTTCTCGATTTCTATTTTAATGTTCAATGTGTACTAACGGAGATATTACCGTATACCTAGTTCCCCCAAACCAGCATTACCGTATACTTGCTTCCTAAGATCAATTTCCATCTCTGATTGTGCTTAAACTTTCTTCATTTTTTCTTTCCTTTTCTTTTTCAATCTTTATATTTTCCCTACTTTACTACCTATGTCAGTATCTAACTCCTCATTTTTTTCTCTCTTTTTTATTTTATTATAAGGAACTGTCAACCAGAATTGTCACCAAAGCTGTTAATATAGGGTTCTTCAGTCTTTAAGTGAGTTTGGAAGGCTGGCTGGCTGGCTGTGTATGTATATCATCATCATCATCATCATCATCATCATCATCATCATCATCAGTCTTTCATTATCTGTCGTTGGACATTGACGCTCTCCGGGATTCACCACACTTCTCTGTTATGGGTATCGTGGAGCTACTACTTTCTGAATTCGTCTTGCTCGTCTCTCCATCTACTATTCTCCCGGCCTCGGTTGCACATGTGATCTCAGAGGACCCCTGTCGTGAGTCGCAATGTCCATCGGTCGCCTGCCATTCTTGCAACATGGCCAACCCACTGCCATTTGAGCTTTTTAATGGAATTTATGATGTCCCTGACTCCTGTCTTTTCCCAGATGTACTGTGCTGTCTTTTGGTCGCTCCATGTAAGGCCCAGCATGATCCTTTCATATGCACATTGCATGGTTCTCAATTTGCGGATCAGTCTCTTGGCTAGGTTCCATGTTTCAGCTCCATAAGTGACTATTTGGAGGATGCATTGGTTATACACCCTTCTTTTTAGGATTATTGAGATTAAAAAAATCAGAGACAGAAATACAGGGAAACGGTGTATACCTACTTTTCAATTTCAAGGGTTTTTGTACGTTAAATGTCTACTGAGTGAGAAATCACCAAATTTTTAGTCCCCCAAACCCAGCATTGCCGTATACCTATTTCCTGGAACCTAATATTGTCGTATACTTAGTCCCCTAAACATGTATTGTTGCATACCTAGTTCGCAAAACTAATCCTTACCGTATACCTAGTTCCCCAAACTCAGCTTTGTCGTATACTTAGTCCCCATCCCACCCCGCAAAAAAGCTTTGTCATGTACCTAGTCCTAAAAAAACTCATACTAGCCGTGTACCTCGTTCCCAAACTCCACTTTTGTCGTATACCTACTCCCCCCCCCCAAAAAAAACAGCCTTGCCGTTTACCACATTCCCGAAACCCAGCCTTGTCGTATACCTAGTTACCAAGCTCTGTCGTAGACGTAGTTCCCCCGAACCGGCCTTGCCGTATACCCAATCTCACCGATTCATCATCATCATCATCATCATCATCATCATCAGTCTTTTTACGTCAGTCGTTGGACGGAGACCTTCCCCAGGATTTGCCACACTTCTCTATCATGGGCGCCGCAGAGCCAGTACTTCCTGAACTTGTCTAGCCCGTCTCACCGATTACTTAACACCAAAAAAAACTCATACCAATTACTGCACTGTATTGAACTTTTGTCCCGTCGGATACTGTTTTATCTACTTCTGAACAAACAAACAAATATTTTGCCTTCATATCTTTATGATCACAAGATGAGACGATAAATTATTACCTTCCTTGCAAAAAAGACCTTTTTATTGCTCATCTGCAAATTTATTGCTGATGTTACGCTACGACGAATTGAAATGTTCCGGCATAAACGCAAATCTGAAAGTGTCCAATGAAGCTAATAAAAGCGTTTTTTTAAAGTTCGCGGAGGTAGACGTAGTTTTACTGGTCGTACGGTAAGCATAGTTCCTAAAGGTAGTTATGCATCTACATGGACAAAAGCAGGTCTTTGCAATATGTGTCTGAGAAAAAGAAAAAAAAAGAAATAATGAAATACCCACAGATAATAATAATAATAATAATAATAATAATAATAATAATAATAATAATAATAATAATAATAATAATAATAATATGAGACAGTAAACCACATAACTAGTGAATGTAGTCAACTCGCCCAGAAGGAGTATAAGCATAGACACGATAGAGTGGCAACGATGATACACTGGGAACTAAGCAAACAAATGGGATTCAACCATGTGGAAAAGTGGTATCAGCACAAGCCAGAGGCAGTCTTGGAGAATGACAATCACAAACTACTGTGGGACTTTGACATCCAAACTGACCACCTCATCCAGGCAAGAAGACCGGACTTAGTAATAGTAGACAAAAAAAGGAAGGCCTGCCAAATAGTAGACGTTGCTGTACCTGCAATAATAATACAAACCGGCCAGGTGTCCTCTAGATGTTATTTAAGTTCCGTATTTTACGGCGTATAAGATGCACCTCAATACTTGCAGACTTATCTGCAAAATAGAGAGAGACGCTCGCATCATACCCCCAGCACACACACACACACACACACACACACACACATGATTATAAATTGCGTTATACTACATTGAAACTCGTATTTGATATGACCCCACCCCTGTAATAACACGTTGAATGCACGATTTGGCCAAAAAAACGTTTTATTTTTGATTGTTTATTCTATTTATGTTGCCCTGAGCCAAATGATTCAATCATCATGTTGTAGCCAGAGTTCATTTCAAAAGAGTTTTGATATAATATAATGCAATTTACAATCATTCCGTCGAATCATATATTCATTTCTTAATAACACCCCCATATATATATATATATATGTATATATATATATATATATATATATATATATATAGATATATATTGGGGGGGAGATCTTGAAATTATAAATGAATATTTTTCTTTGTAAAGGTTTATAAATTCGATGCTCACTATAATATTATAATGGAGCTTTATAATTTACTCAATCCAGATGTCAGTTACAAAAAAAGTGTTGTTACACGCAATTCACGTTTTTCCGACTGAAGTTATATTAGATTCAGTTAACTTGGTTTTAGAAGAGTGCTAAACAATATGTTCTTTATTCCTTAAATTCCAAATATATGTACTTTAAAATTTTTTACTCCTAACAACCTAACTATTCTTTTAGATAAATTCGAAAATAAATGTACGCTATTTAGATTTAAATGTTTACAAATCCTGTAATTCAATCAAATAACTTAATTAATATATATTCATGGATAGATATTATTTACGGTGAATATATAAATCAATCAGTGACCAAAATAAAAACAAAAAGCTTTAAAAAGTAGTAGGCGGTCAGAGAAAGGTCTGGTAAGTAAGCTGGGTGAGGTCAATATCTGTTGCCTAATTTGTTCAATTATTATATGCTCAATTTTGCGCCGTGCAAGTTTTTTTGTTTTTCAATTTGGGTATAAAAATCGAGCAACTGTTGAATTGTCAACCTTTAGCTTTTCTGCAACCTCTTGAGTTGTTTTACGTGGGCCTGCCTCAGCAGTAGCTTTCAATTGGATGTCGTTAATCACAGACGGACGTCCACATCTTCTAGACTCACGTCTCCATTTCGAAATCTTTAGATCAAATGCTGAGCTCTACGTTCGCGTGACGATCCTCTGGTCAAATACCAGGTTGATATTGCGAGCAGTTTCTGCTTACTTACGTCACATTTTGAACTCATACAACAAAGTTGCTCGAATTAGTGTTTTCTCCGGGTTTGATTTGACGGCCTCAAATAAACAAGAATAAATGGTTAAAAGATAACTTTCAGCTTGAATAAGTAGATCAAAATTCACGCTTTAAAATGGTATATTATTTCAATATGCACATCAAAGTTGAAAAATAACAAAACCTGCAATCATTTTTCAACCCACCTAACATTAAAATGTCCTCTGTTGAAATAATTGATATTTATTTGAAGATGCAGGAAGGCTGATCGGGTAACGGCACTGAAAATAAACTCGACGAGCAAAATTCAAATACAAACTCGTACAGTTCAACTCGTACAAATACCCTTAGAAAAGGCATGAATATATCTCATCCTAGCAATTAGCAAAATATCGCAGGGTGACGCCACTTTAGGTGTTAGTAGTAAGTAGTAGTGGGATATGCAGAGCCCAAGCTGTGTGGTTGAAGCCGTAACCAGTGTAAGGAGCCTACTTATTCCCTTTCGCTTGTTTTGCGTTGGGTGTTACCACTTACACTCAGTTTGGATCAGCCGGAAAAGTGGCGTAGTTACGCGACTTATAAATGAATAAGTGAAAATCCTAACGAGCAGACTGTATTACTTCAGAGTGTGCAACTAGTGAACTCTATCGAATTTGAGTCCATTGGTGTAAACTCACTTTGGGTTGAACTTTTGAAAACACATCTTTTTAACATCCGACCAATAAAATCCTGTACGCTGTGGAGGCAGTATACAACATTTTAGCATACGGCCACAGAACTTGATTCTCATTGAACTTGGGCCCTGTGCCTGCCTAAACTAAATTCAATGAATATCTTCGATGCCACGCCGTGGAACAAGCTACCTTTGCTGTTCGGGCAATTTTCTGTGCAAAGGCGTAGCTGGGGATTCGAAGGCCCCAGGCGCTTGGCTATTTAGTGAGATTTATTATTGCATAATGCAGTAGGCGAACTACTATTCATGAAGCTTTTTTGGGTGTACACCTCCATTGGAGACCTGGGGGCGATTTTAAATCCCTCTTTCGGATACGCCCCCGTCTCTGTGTCAGTGTGTCCTGTCGGGCGTGTCTCTATGCGAATACATCATGGTGTTTGTATTTGTTGAGTTATGGGAGATGTTTTTCCTTCTTTGGTTTTGTAAATTTACATGAATAGTGCTCGTGTGTTCTTTCTATGGTGACAAAAATCAAACTTCGCGCCTGAAACCGGTTTTCATTCGAAAATAGTTGATTAGAGGCGGTTGATAAATTACACCTAATTGAATTAAATTCCGTTTTATTACGAAAGAGGTCTGGGTTGTCACTCAATAGAACTCGTCACGTGGCCGACGCCTTTTGCCAGCATGCCGGTTCGAGGGGTTTAATTAAATCAATCTAAAAAAAAAAAGTGTGAAAAATAAATAACTCATTATCATGACTTTTGTTGGGTTATGGTCACTAAAAAAAAAAGACTCAATTTTCAAAATACAAGCGTCAATACTACCAGACACAAACTAAAGTACCAATTTAACATAAACTTATTTTGGGGGATTTTTTTAAAAATCAGTAAAAAAAAGCAATTTAACAGAAACGTACAATGTTAATTGCCCCCCCCAAAAAAAAAACCTGGGGGGGGGTTACGAGAAAAAAGTTTCCTTATATGTGATGAGGAAGAAACATTCAAGTTTTCAACCCTCTAGCTTCATTCGTATAGCTTATACATGTAATACACCCACGCACTGATAACCAGATAGACAACCTAAAAACTGAAGAGACCTACAAAAAAGTAGAATTCTCAAAATATAAACATGACTCCTACCAGACATAGAACTAAGGGATCAATTTAGCATAAATTTATCATGCAAATTGACCCTCCCAATGAAAACCATTTTAGAGGTGCTTTTGGGGAAATTTGCTCCTCTCTAGACATAATAGGGAGTGATTATTTAAATTTTCAGCCATCTAGCTCCAGTGGTGCAGCCTGTGCACGTGATGCATATATGCATAGAGTGAAATGATCGATAGGTCTGACAAATCATAATCCATACCCATACACTGGTCAAACGTTCATAGATAGCAAGCCTGGAAGCCAAACCAGCTTGGAAACTGAAGAAACTTAAGTTGACCGTTTTGATGCTAGGTTTGGATGACTGCTTCTGAAATCATCATCATCATCATCATCATCATCATCATCATCATCATAATCAGTCTTTTAATGTCCGTCGTTGGGCATAGACCTTCCCCAGGATTCGCCACAATTCTCTATCATGGGCGTCGCAGAGCCAGTATTTCCTGAATCTGTCCAGTTCATCTCTCCATCTTGTGTTCTATCGGCCTCGGTTCCTTATGTGATCTCTGGGGATCCATGTTGTGAGATGTGATGTCCATCGGTTGCAACATGGTCTGCCCATTGCCATTTGAGGTTTTTAATAGTTTCTATGATGTCACGGACACCTGTTTTCTTCCTGGTATACTGTGCTGTCTTGTGATCTCTCCATTTAAGTTTGAGCATGATTCTCTCATGCGCACATTGCATACTTCTCAGTTTACTGGTCTGTCTCTTGGTTAGGTTCCATGTTTCAGCTTCATAAGTGACTATCGGGAGAATGCATTGTTTCCCCCCCCCCCACACACACACACACCCACAGCTAGAGGTATACCGGCCATAAAATTCAGATAAAAGACAGAACATCTTCAACCATCCTACAGCCAAATTCTTGCTTCTTGTAGTTGGGGTGACCGATGAATTCTTCAACAACGTAAGGTTTCTGAAATTCCGATCGCAAATCTGACACCCTTCTTTTTCTCACAAGTTTTCGTTTTGCCAATTCGCGTCGATAACTCTCCGACATTTATTTTACGGTTTTGCTCCTGCATCGCCATATTATTTAAAAGCGTTAACCAAAATTGTCAAGAAAACTGTCAACGAAGGTTTCCTCAGTTTTCAAGTTGGTCTGGCTGTCTGACTAACTGGCTGGCTTTATGTGCATATAGGCAGCTGTATTTAAAACGAAAGAGATGTAACTTGATAATTGATTGCTCCTTTTTCCAATTTTCATTTATTGATCACCCTAACGCTTCATGCTGCCAAAAAACGTTGGTCACAAAAAGGATTCTATTGACTGACTAACAAGACCTGTTTAATTTACAAGTTTCTCTCTGTTGATCGAATGATTTTATTGCAATGTACATTTTTAATCTCACTGACATTTTTTCTCGCCTCCATTGAGGTGAGCGTGACCTAGTGGTTAAAGATGCTAGCAATAAAATCAGCGGACCAAGTTCGAATTTAACCCGTGGGTATTGTCAAAATCCTATTTAAGTGACTTTCATTTTTTAACTTAATAACAATGACGTTGGGTTAAAAGTTTAAGATGATGGCTAGCGAAAGAAAGGAGCAAAGAGAGAGAGAGAGAGAGATAGATAGATAGATTATGTTTCTTCGTCATCAATCCACGGAAGGAAGAATCAAAGAAAGCGAAAGAAAGAAAGAGAAAAGGGAGAAGATGAAGAGAAAAAGAGAAAAGGAAAATTCATGGACGCTAGACTAAGTTATTTTATGTCATTAAACAGATTCTTTTTATCAGAATTTATTACTTCTCTCTTCCTTTCATCTTTTCTATAATTCTCTTTGTTTTTTTCTTTCTTCTCTGACTCTTCTCAGTCCTGACTGGCCCTAGGAGAAACTTGATATGTTACACACACACTCCCCACAACGAGTAGAGAGAACATTTTTTTTATTCGGCTTTGTCCCTGAAATAGTCACGTTTTCAGTAGATTTAAACCCCGAGACAGCTTCTTACTCTTACTTTCATTTTGCACTAATTCCCCTGGGAGTGACATTGATCCATGCAACTTTCCCCAAGCTATTGTTAAAATAGCTGGACAGACAGAGATCCCCAGCCTTGGGAAACCAACCAGTCTAGGAGAAGGATAATGCTGATTCTAAACCAGGGAGGGAAACCCCCTTAAAGAAAGTTGGATGCCGACATCCACGTCCTTCCGGGAGCTCCGGCAGCCATGTTGATGCTAAAATTTTCGCGCCCAGCTCTCCATTGGACTGCAAGAGCGATTTTGAGAGGTAGATCTTGTTGATTGGGTACCCACGATCTCTAAACGCTTCACCTAGGCTTGAGACCTGAAGAAGTAACTCCAGTGTTCTTCTATTGACTAACTACAACAGTACATATTGTCCCCATCATCGCGATTGCATTGTTTTGTTTTGTTTGTTTTTATTTTTATTTTTGTACTTTTCAGGTGACGACAGGTCTCCAAATAAAGTAAGTCTTCATTCTGCATTCTTTAGAACTGATGTTAAATTGTGAACGTCACCCTTTGGGGATCATTACTACTGAATACTGAATTTGATCCTCACTCGGTGTTCCATGTTCGTGGCCTTGTGCCAAAACCAGGCTGAGCTCAGTAAATAGCATAGTCATTTTGACTTGCTCCGTCTTTTTGATGTTATATTTTTTCTCTGTCTCTGTCTGTCTGTGTATCTGCCCCGTCTCTCTCTCTCTCTCTCTCTCTCTCTCTCTCTCTCTCTCTCTATATATATATATATATATATATATATATATATATACATATATATATATTAGATTGAAAACTCAACCTTTCTTACATTGCACCTTTCTTGAAAACGCTACGATGAAGTGGAGAAACATCGAAATAAACTAAAGAAAACTCATTTGTACAGATTTTGGTCTTCTACATTGTCATTTCACTCGGATGAATCATACTTTATATCGATATACTGTACTTATATATATATATATATATATATATATATATATATATATATATGTATATATATATATATAATATGAACTGTAGAGAGTGAGACACACTCGGGAGTAAAGTGTATGGAAGTTAGGTTTATTTATCTGAAAATGTTTTTTGCCTCCCGCTTCCCGTAAAACTACACTTTCGCACACCCAGCCATAATTTTGCTACGGATGCTAGTTCTACTATCATTGAAAAAATAGAGAAAAATACTCCCATGGACCTGACCAAAGTTCTAGAAAGACATGGAAATATGTGGATCAACAAACTCAAAACTCTCCCCCCTGAAGGACTCAGCACCAAACTTAACAACCTTAATCACACAGGCCTCTAATTCATAATCCTCCTACGAAAAATGACCTCATATCCACATCTACACCCACCCTTATATACATTCAATACTGGGAACTTCAAAGTCGCTCAGACCCATAGCAAAATCTACCTTAGCCAGTCATATCACTTGTTCAAATCATTTATATATATATATATATATATATATATATATATATATATATATATATATATATATATATATGAGTGTGTGGGGGTGTAATATATGTGTGTGTGTGCAATGTACGTGTGTGCACGTGTACTGGCATACCCCGACAAAATAAAGGTAATATTCATATGAGGATCGGCACCAAGGGGGCTAAAGCAATTTCATTGAGTATTTTTTCTTTTAATTCATAATTTTACTTTCTTTTTTCAAGTCTCATGTTATTATAATGTATGATAAGGCATGGAACATTAAGAGTTTCAATGACGTTATTTCTTTGATATGTTATAACAGGAAATTTAATCAACCAATGAGATCATTGCGCTAACTAACAGAAAATACATTTGCATACATGGTTTTTACATTGATTGGTGTGTAGGTAAGGCATTGGGCTCAACCCTAGTTTGGTAGAAGGACACAGGCTGGGAGATCCCAGTGGTAGGTTTTTATCAGAAGTTGTAATATTTTTAAGTAATGTAAACGAATCTTTTCAAATAACCGTCTTTAGCAGAAGCGTTTTTGCATATTTCTTTATACGAATGTTTCTGAAAATTAGTCTCACAGGAACCTTTTACACACTTTGATTTTTCATAAAAATTGAAAAGTTCCAAACAAATGAAGGTCAGATTCATTATTTGGAGAAATTGTTTTTTTTATCTTATACAACAGTGTTTTACTGGACCGTTACTTTTCATCCGTTATACGGAAGTGCACTTACGAAGTATTTGGTTACTTCCATTAGTCCCTTTCAGTCACTTCCTTTTTCGTAAAAAATTTACCAAACAATCCATCATTTTCAGAACGCGAAAATTTTAACCATTGTTAAAATCAACTACGGATGCAGAAAAGGTAAAAAAATTAAAAAAAAAAACAATAGAAAAAACTGTTGTTACACCGAGGATATTCAAAGCAATAGCAATATAATTTTACGTATTAACTTCTGTTTTCTTTACGTAAATGTTTAACACACTCGCTCATTTAATGTGAAAAACGGTGCACAACTATTGTGCACCGATTTAATATCGAGTGAGTGTGCAGAACTTGACTATTTGTAATTGTTATTCAATATAATCGTTAATTTATATGATTTCAGTCACAAATCATTTCATTTTTGCCTCTTTCTGCATCCGTAGTCGATTTCGACAATGATTGAATTTTTTTGATTTTTTGAAACGAAAGATTGTCAAATAAACCAACGCACACGATTGAGTTATGTAAGAAGACATGTATTAAACATAGATTTAATTTCTCTATTGTTAAATGAGCACTTTTTTTTTTTCTCGTGCAAAACTTAGGCTGGCAGAATATAAGATGGCGAGACGAACTAGACAAGTTCGAAAAGTACTGGGTCCGCGACGCCCACGGTGAAGGAGTCTGGAGAATCTTGGCAGAGGTTTATCAACGATATAGGCTAGAAAGCTGCTGCTGCAGCAACAGCTGATTAGCATGGAATCCCAGTGTTGCCAGGGAAAATCAAATCTCAAATTCCTATTGGGGACCTTCTTTTTTTTTTGGTGGGCGTCTATTTTTTTAGGCGGTAAGATCTTCCTTTTATACTCTGTCTCTGTCTCTGTCTCTCTCTCTCTATATATATATACATATATATACGTATTGTTGGTCATCTTTTGTTTTGTTTTCCTGTTTTATTTAGTGAGGATGCTGAGCTTGTAGGTAGTTATAAATTATAAGTTAGGAGGATGCGGTGTGAACATCTTCGTTATCAGTGTATAGTTAAACCATCTGTTCTTTGTGTTATGTTTCCTCTCTGAGAGTGTTTTATTCTCACTTGAATCTGTTTCCCAGTGTTAGGGTTCCCTTTCAAATGGCACTAGTTGTTAATTTAATTATCTAGGGTTTGATCTATTACTACATGTCCAACATGAACAGTTTTTGGGTTGTTTTTTTGTTTTTTCCAAGTCGTTGGAGGTATAAAATAATGACGATGTTCATATTAATAACGATTTATAGATAGAATAAAAGGAACATCCTAACTCCTAGAAAAATAGACATCCTAAATATCCTAAATAGGAATCCAAAATAAACTGAATCATTCGCCTGAAGAAGTCCAAACAGGGCAGAAACATAAGCGTGCTTGTGTTGCAAATCCTGACTCTATCATATACATATATACTATTAAGAATGAGACAAACTCATTGAGACTTCATTAGTTAATTGATATATTAACAAACTAATCGTTCCTATCTCCAGTAGTACGTGTTTACCTTTTTTGTAGTCTGAAGGCTAGGTTTCCATTGAAAACAAATGTAACACCAAACATTTGGTTTTAAAAGGTAGGATAAAAGTCAATAGAAGGCGTTTGCTATGTGTCCGTTGATATATATATATATATATATATATATATATATATATATATATATATATATATATATATATGGAAACGCACTATTTACCTGTCATCACCCATTAAAAGCTTGAGATGAGTTGAGGAACTAAAGATTAGGATATTTGAATTATGCAACGCAAAATAAATTACCTAATAAGATAGCTTAAGGCTCCAAAGTGCTGATCCATACATAAATAAAGCACTCCCATCCCCGATCTAACGATTATCCATTCATATATATATATATATATATATATATATACATACATATATATATATATATATATATATATATATATATATATATTGAAGTATTATGACATTCTGGGAAATTTATATTTGCCATTTTAGCTTCATCCGATATAATTTTGAAAAACAGAAGTACCAAAACATTGTTTCAGATGAAGCCACAACTGCGAAACGTGAAAAATAAATTATCCTAAATGTCAATATATACTAATATCGTCGGATTATATATCAAAATACCACACGCATATATATATATATATATATATATATATATATATATATATATATATATATATCACTTGTACCTCTTTTTGTATGCATTGCCTTTATCGATATAAAACATTTTGCACATAAATTCATAGAGACGAACTGACGCAGAGATGAGGATGGTGGAGGAAGGGATTGTCGGGGTGGGGGTGGAGAGAAAAAAGGCCAAAGAAAGGATGAAATGGACACCACAAAATGACCACTTCGGTTATCTATTGAGTCTCCTCCGGCCATATCAGATAAAATGGTCGTCCTACATGGCGTCACACTGACCACAATCGACACTTATCAAATTTACCGACTCCCGAGGTACGAAGAATCGAGACATTGACTTCCGCTGACTGATATGACTTCCATTCCAAAAGAGCAACATTCATAATGGATTCAACTCGTGGTAACCCATCGATATATGATGACAGTAGACACCTCTGAATAGCAAATATTTACAGGTTTCATCGTTGGGTTATATCTCGAGAACTACTCTTACTACTTCTAATACGACTGCTACTTATTGTTTCATTTTTCATCAGCGTACTTACAATACGACCCAAAGTATATAAAATGATTGGTCTGATTGGTCATTGAATAGAAACTGTCACCTGCCCAATGTCTTCTGGTAGCGTGCCGTGTTGGAGGTGATCAATCAAAAATTGGCAAAAAGGGTGATCAATGAATAAATTACTTCTCTTGCGTTTCGCTGGATCTCGAAAGAGTCTGAATAAATAGAAAAAAATAAAAAATAGAAATTAAAAAAAACGAAAAAAAAGGTGTGAATGCTGCCGGAAAGGAACTGAGGCACCAATTTAGTACAAATTGAATTGTAAATTGACTTTCCTATACATAGTAAGGACTGAATTTTCGGATTTCCGGCCCTTTAGCTCCATTATTGCTAACTGTACACGGTACTTGTACAATGCCAGAGTCACTTAAAAAACTCATCTTGACTATGTTGACAGTTTCGGTTGACGGTATCTGATAAAACTACTAAAGCAGTGTTTCCCAACCTTCTTCTTCCCACGGACCCCTTTTATCTAAATGCATTTCCCACATATCCGAGGCATTTGAGAGGTGTTCTCACTCAACAAGTTTACAGGCACTAATCTTAGGTGTTTATCCTACACAGCAAGCTCAAGGATCCCAAGTAATATCTTTGTGGACCTCCAGGTATCTGTAGACATCAGGTTTAGAGCCAATGTACAAGAGAATAGAGGACATGATACTGGATTAATACAAGATTCATTCTTGAATGTAGGAGACAGGGCGAGATTAGTTAGGGGTCATGCATCAGTACGAACTTCTTCAAGTGATGCTTTAGTAAAAATCAAGTCCAGCTGGAGTCAGCCATTGACAACATTATCATTTTGACTTGGCCATTATAGCATATGAGAGATTTATCAAGTTGTTGTAAACATAATTGCTGTTTTTCACTATTAACTTTGAAGCAGTATTTCCTAGCTTAAATAAAAGTTATTGATTGAAATAAGAACCTTCAGAATCTACACATGGTTATCAACTAGAAACAAGTCCATTCTTTTCCGGAAGTATTGATCTCTGTGGTCATGGATCCAATGGATTATTCATCAAGGTGTTTTGAGAAGCTGCCTGCTTGTTGAAGGGCTCCCCTTGCAGGAAGTATTCAAATGGTTTAAAAACTGGAAATTGGTCAGAGGGCGGTCTGGTGTGTTGATGAGGTAGACATTCGTAGCCTAGTTTGTTCAATTTCTGCACGGTCAATCGTGCTACGTACAACCTTTTATGCTTTTCATTCAGGGTCATCTGCGTGACGGGTTGAGTTTTTTTTTTTTCTCTTGCAATTCAGTGCAAATGATCAGCCTTTAATCCTCTGCAACCTCTCAAGTTGATCAGCATGGGTCTGCCTCAGTAATAGCCCTTAACTAGATATCGTCAATCACAGAAAGGCATCTATTGACCTGCACGCCTGAATTCATTTTTAGTACTTGCAACAGAATTTTTGTCAATCCACTCTCTGGTCTTCTTCAGCTGCACAATCAGTGAACAAAGATACCTTCTACAATTTTGATTAGATCCATCATCATTCCAGGAATTGTCTTAACTCATTATTTTTGTAATTATAATATTTGGTTGTTCCACTCTCCAGCCTTCTCAATCAGTAACGAAGATACTTTGTATAATTTTCATGAGATTTATTATAATTCCAATAATTGTCAAGACTATTGAACTCATTTTTCGTGAATGGCTATCGATCCATTCTTCAACCTCCTTAAGGCTAATAGTTATTTAAGAAAGACAGAAATTGGCTACGAAAAACAGAAATGATTGAAAATATCCTTCTTATCTGATTGCACATTTCAACTGAAACGTTTAACGCAGTTAATTCCATAGCTTTATGCTCGGATGCTTTCCAATTATTTCCCTGCTGAAACAGATGAATTTATATTACATTGAACGCCAGTCCCCCCTAATTTCTCACCATCAAGTGATATTCTCTATTTGTTATTTGGATTTCATCATGAAGATAGTAACACACCTTCTTTGTCCTGGGTACTTCGACCACACATTATTTTTACTCAATTTTGGGATATTGCTTTCCTAAGTTCTTCAGATATGACTCGAAAGGGACGGCTGGTTCCTACTTTGCATTCTTATATATAAATATATATATATGCATATATATATATGCATATATATATATATATATATATATATATATATATATATATATATGGCAGAATTAGATAATTAAGACAATATCGGTATCAACCTGTAGTGAATCTATTCTGCGTGTGTAGGCATAAATATTTACGTACATATATACGAAACTATTTACGATAAGAGAAATGGTGATGGTCGGGGGAAAAAATGAATCCTAGTTGTGATTTGAACCCGTATATATATATATATATATATATATATATATATATATATATATATATATATATATATATATATATATATATATGTCTGTCTGTGTTCCCTCTGTCAACAGTATGTAGTGATAATCATGAAGACATTTTAGTAAGATCTATATAATATTCGGCACCGGTTTTAGTTGAGGGATGAGGCATATAAATGTGCTTCCTCAAACTGTTGAATTTGTCTTAAGCTCAGATGATAAGAGCAGATCCACGAGTAGACTGCCTTCCTTCTTCATTTATTTACGCCATCTGGGTTTGTTTGATTGGCTACTGGTTAACACTAATGCCGAATTAAATATGATTCACACAAATATATCTTTATATTAATTGTGTGTATATATATACATATATATATATATATATATATATATATATATATATATATATATATATATATATATCAAATGGTGGTGGGCTGGCCATGTTGCAAGAATGGCAAACGACCGATGGACATCACGACTCACAACATGGAACCCCCGAGATCACATGCACAACCGAGGCCGGTAGGATATTAGATGGAGAGACGAGCTAGACAAGTTCAGGAAGTACTGGCGCCGCAACACCCATGATAGTGAAGTGTGGCAAATCCTGGGAAAGGTCTATGTCCAACGAAGGACGTTAAAAGACTGATAATGATGATGATTAATATATATATATATATATATATAATGGATAGTCTATAGCCACACTGAAGTGTTGTAATACAACGAAATAGCTGTCTATGGATGACACAATATATATATATATATATATATATATATATATATACTGGAAGGGATAAAGGCTAGTCTATAGACTCACTGAAGAGTTGTAATACCACGAAGCACTTCGAAGCACTTGTCAATGGATGACACAATTATCAATTACATACATATTCGCAATCTTTTGTTATTTGCTTCTTTTGTAAGGGGTCCATTAAAGCTTCAGTAGAGAATGACAAATAAAAAATTGATTCAGTAGTCCAGTGATCACGAAAAATCTGAATTTTCAAAAAAAAAAAGAGAGAAAGAAATCAATTCAGCATGAATCAACATGGCAATTTGACCCCTTCTAAAACCCTATTTAGAGTAGTTTTTTTATCAAGTTTCTTTTTGACATAATAAGGAGTAAATGTTTAATTTTCTAACCTTCTACCTTCATTGGCGCTATCTGTGCGCAAGTTACACACATATTCACTCAGCCAACCAGCCATGCCTACTCGAAAACTGAAGAAACTTAAATTAATAATTTTGTTAGAGGTTTTTCATTATGAAGCTGCTCAAAATCACGGAAAGTATCTTCACAGCGCAGAATGAAACGGCTGAAAAGTAGTATAAACAATGGACTTCTGCGAATGATGAAGACTCTTCTCAAAATTATAAAAAGCGTCGGTTCTTCCAGTTAAAAACTTGAAATAATTGCAGTTCCGCATAGATCATTCATTTTACTTCCAAATGAACCCAATTCATACGAATTACTTATAGGGTTTCAATAACAGCCAGTCCGTTTGTATCATCTCAAATACCCACAAAATAAATACCATTCTCAACCATGGCTACAAGCAGACAATGACAAAGTGTTTATGCTTTAAAGTTCAACTAGACGCTAGTACAAAGATCAGATTGTGCTGAGAGAGGCTCAGGGCAGTGTGTTAGTGTGTCAACCACTTGACGCCAGGGGAAAAACTGGCATGTTTATGGAGATAGGGGAAGAGTTGGGGTAGAGGGTGTATGAACGACGAAGCTAACGGGAGGGGTCGTTTTCTCCCTTAGTAGACCATTTATTTTTATTTAGAGTGGCTCCAGCCTAAATCTCCTTACTCCTACCGGCATTATTTCGCTCTCAACAATTTGGAGGGTATTAAAAGCCAGTTATTAAAGTCAGACCAATCGCCGTGGCGCAGTGGTAGAGTGCTCACCTCCTGCTCGGTAGGCCATAGTTTAATCCACTGCTGTCATACCAAATGGTACTCAATACCTCTCTGCTATGATCTCAGCACAAGGACGACGATTGAGGAACCTCTCTCTAAGACTTAGGAATTA
>OY735223.1:29850920-29898420 GCA_963457665.1 Thysanoteuthis rhombus
CTTTGATTCTCCCCGTAACAAGAACAAAAAGGACAATCCTCACCAAATTAAGGAGAGAAAACTCCTCGCTGTTTGTCTATCACGTCTTGTTAAACCAAAAAAAAAAAAAAAAATGATAGTTTCTTTACCATTATTTCAAACTACGATCCTATGATTGGAAGTTAGAACTCTTACCAACAGAGCCAAACTGACAAGTCATATATCTATAGATATATTATTTTGTCATCGACAGACAGCTGTTTCGATGTATTACATCTCTTCAGTGTGGCTATAGACATTATCCCATCCAGTACCGCGAGGCAGAATTGAAACCCGGAGGCCGATATCCTACCTCTGGGCTACGGAACTGGATGGTCAGTAAGGCTGAATTTAAGCGATATATTCATTTTACGCAGAAACTCCTCATCCACCACAGTGCTCTATTCCTATGGAAGAGCATTGTATATATATATATATATGTATATATATATATATATATATATAGAGAGAGAGAGAGAGAGGGGGGCTTGTTTGTTCCACTTTTGTTGTTTGTTTGCACCAACATGTGATTGGCATCAGAGATGGAAATGCAGGGGAGGGGGCTATACGAGGGTTCAGCGTATACCTACTTCTCAGTTTCCAAGTTTTGTACATTATATGTCTACTGAGGAAGACATTGCATATATATATTGGCCATATAGTTTCCGAAACCCTGTCTCACCGTTCACCCAATACACAAGACCCATTTCCATCACTGTCAGGTACAAATAAATTTTACGTGTCTCCGTTCAAGATGAAGCATTCTCATTGTTATGAACTTTTAACTAGTTTCTCTTTCACCCGTTGTAACTTTTTATACGTAGTAGTCGAAGACGTAATAGAAGTAATTCATCCCAATTACCTGTAGCTACGTCGATATTGGAAGCTTCTGTTTGTGTGGGGGCTTGTGCTTCTGAGCCAGAATCACGATAAAACAACAAGGTCCATTGACCCAATTTTGGACTCGAAGGGCATCCAGTTACGACATAGGCTATATAAGGTTTACCACGGGGGTCATTCGAGATCACTCCACGTCATCAAAGAGGACGCTCTTTCAAGCCAGTTGAAGCATATCAAGCAAAATAGAATGAGATATTGAGTTTGATATAAAGTAAAAAAATGTTTTTGACCACATAAAGGTTGGGTGGATGAGGTGAAATTTGACCTCTGAGTTCATCAGAGGTTATTGGGGTTGAATTAGTTTGTAACTTTTATGGTCTTTTATCGCAGCCAAATAATTACATTTTTGGAAGTAAATTCGTATATGGGATTAATTTGGACGGAAATGAATGATACGCTAGGCGGTGCTGACTTCAAAGATAATTTGATGGCAGCAGGTGTCAATTTTAGATAGAAAATAACCCTTTAAAAGCTAAACGAAAGTACTTGAAGGGCTAAAATATTTTTTCTTCTTTGTTTTCTGAATGGTAGTGCAAAATGCTTTTAGACAAAAATTCTGAAAGATAACTTTTTCATACTGGCTACCAATAGGAGAAACCTAAAAAAAACATCTTGAACTCAGGGACTGCATCGTTTGTTCTTTTTGTGCATCAAATTGGTTTTTCAGTTGCAGTTACTTCTTCATATATGAATAATGTAAATGATCTTTCTATTGTTTGCTGAGTTACGTGAGAAGAAATATATTGAAAACATATCTTTTCTTTCTCTGTATTTGCAATCATTTTCTTGCAAGCAACATCAAGTATTTTATCAGTTATTGAACAAAGCTAGTCATCAAAGGTGGCCAAGAATTTTGTCCTTTTTTTATATGCCTAGGTGTGTATGTGTTTCTGGACTCATGGCGATATCGTTTTGACAACAGACTTAAAAAATGGCATCAGTTCTCCACTAAACTCCTTCTGGAATATATATATATATATATATATATATATATATATATATATATATATATATATATAGTTTTGTAGGGAGACGCTTTTTTGCTTGGCTTTATTTTGACAGGTCAGTTAATCACATCTACATTCTCCCAGATCTTGAAGTTAGTAGTTTGTTTTTTTTTACTTCATTCTAGATCTTTTTCTTTGGAAAACGCCAGTGATGTCATAAAAAGAATTCATTCTGACCATATCTATTATGGAATTATTTGGAATAATTCTTTTACACGACTCCAAATTTCGTACGCTACGGTTGATCAATTTCGGCTAAGATTTTTTTTCTATTAGAATGTCCTACTTTCGAATAAGCTAAGGAAACCAATATTGACTTCCAGTATCGATACTTTAATATAATAGATATGTTGAATTGTTCCTATGCATAATTTATTTTATTCTATCTTGATAAATCAGAATTGAATCGCCTTCCTTTCAGCGTGATCTTTGCTTCCCGAAAACAAATCATGCTAGTCACTCAATAAAAACTGTCCCAGGACCAGTGGAATACTGGTGATCAATTAAAAAATTTGAAAAAAGGTAATTGATGGATGGGTTGCTTCTCATACTTTTAGTTGATTAGTAGCCACTAAGAAAGCCTACATTAAAAAAACAATATCAGCAAAGAACATGAGCGATGCAGGATACAAACTAAGGGGTCGATTTAGCACACATTTACATTCTAAATCGAACCTTCACTAAAAACCCATCATGAGGGGACGTAGAAAAATGTCATTTCTAGACATAGTAAGGAGTAAATGCTTGAATTTTTAGCCCTCTAACATGTAAAAAAAATGCAATCTTTCTCTGCACCGCTGCAAGTTTCTCTGAAAAAGATGACTGGCAACAGTCGAAATGCATCGGAACATACTCACGTGATAATAGAATCTTTCAAGATGAAACAACAGCTTCCCTTCCAAATTTTCCCTCTTCATCACCAAATTGTCAGTTTCATCAACACACATATATATATGCATGGCCAGCCAGACCAACTTGGAAACTGAACTATGTTTTGGTGACAGTTTTGATTGATCTTTTGTAATTGAAAATCGTGTTGCACAGAGCATGTTGAAGAAAATGCTTGAATTCGTCCTTTCCGAACGACACACGGGGTTTTAGGTGAATGACGGGAACTGTCATTCAATCAATTTGGACGACAATTCCTTTCGATCAGAATCACTGGGCAGCCCCGACCCACTCATTACAAGCTGTTAAAAGTAATGGTGTAATGAGTCTTTCTCGTACGAAATAAGCGTTCTGACGCAACGGGAGCCTAATAGTGGAAGTAGTTTCAAAAAGCGAATGCAGAAACAGAGGAAGTATAACAAGATTGACTGCTTCAGGGTCAAACTGAACCACTGAATGTTTGACCCTCTCATTGAAGCGAGTGTGTTTGCAAAATTTCAAGTTCTTACTATGAATTGTTAGGAGGACTGTGTAGAGTTGAGAAAAAAGAAAAAATATGTTATAGTAAATATTTTTTAAAAAAAGACAGAAAAGGCTACAAATTCAAATTTAAAAAATGTTTTTAGCAACACCCGATAATTCAATCTAGCATTCATAGCTTGCCATTCTCTTTTCTCGTTCTTTCTCTTTCTTTCTTTTTTCTTTTCTTCTTTTTGTTCTTTCTCTCTTTTTCCTTTCTTTCCCTCTTTCATCCTTTTATTGATTGATGGCGTAGGAATAGTCTCTGTCTCTCTCTTTACCTTTAGTTCTCTCATTTTGAACATTTAATTTTTCAGTATGAAATTGTCATTGTTGTTAGATGAGAGAAAATGACGTCAACTCTGTGGGAGTTTTGCAAAATAAAAAATATACAGGATATGAGGCAAAAAGTTAACAAGGAAAAGCTTGGAGGATGCCCTGCTACAAAGCAGTGGTTACCAAGCAAGACCACTACTACAGTATTGAGTTCGAACCTCAATAGGCATTCCTACACCAAATGATTCAAGAAAACATTTTATACAAAGATTTATTTTTCAACAAAATCCCCTCTCTTGTCTATGTGCGTACTTCACTACTGAATACTAATGATACTTATCGAACATTGTCGATGAAAGTGACAATTGGAAGTTGAAGTGAAGAAATTCGAAAGAAAAGCAAGTATTTCATCTCAAATTTTATAATTAAATATAATATGATGGAAATATTTCTATGCATTTCGACATTTGCCAGCCATCTTTACAGAGAAACTCGCTGCGCTGCAGAGTAAATTGTTGGTTTTTTATATGTTTGAGATTGAGGAAAGAAATGGGGATATTTTTGTGATGTGGATTTTTTTAGTAGGAGTGGGAAGGAAGGTATTTTTATGTATACGTTGAACATTTCAGATCAAAATTTAGCTAATAACTACGTATCGGGTTGCAGACATTTTGATCCGCCAAATATATCTGATAATAGGAAACTGATTGACCAGAGGATATCTGAGTCTAAATGTTTTGAAAAGATAAGATGTTAGCAGTTCCTTCATTTGCCAAAGAGAAAAGGCAGTGCAAGAAGCAAAGAGACGCGAAAGGAAAAATCGTCTGAATAAATTTCTCCTGCTCGGAAATTTTATCCTCTAAAAATACTTGATTGCTTTTCGACTGCATATGAGCAAAAGCAGAAACTGTGACAGTTTTTAAATGTCATTTTCTTTTTTCTGACTTAAATTTCTCTCCGTTCTCGCAGTCATTATGAAGAATATGTTGCCAAGGACGACAGTCATAGCACGCGTTGGAAGAGCCAAGCGGTCTCACATGGTTCGTCACGGAGTTGAACGGATTTTGAACTCAATTTGTAATGTGGATCACCTACGTGAAAAACTGACTGCAGTTTTTGTATCCGAATAAAATGCAAACATTAATTCCTGGCGGTAAATATTGTTATTCATTGGACACGTCTGTTGGTTGGAAGTTGAATTAAGAATTAATTTGATTCATGACAGTTGTAGGAAATGTTTTCATTCTAAATTAAAGAATATTGAATTGATTTTGGTATTGTCTTATTTGATCACTCTGGCTCAGACGATAAGAGCGTCGCTCTCCAATCACTCGGTCTTGATTTCTAATCATGGTTACATGATGGTAATTCTATTCATTTCCTTGGTTTAATGTAGCGGTACACACAAACAATGAAGAATCTAAATCAACCGAATTAGATGAGGATTGTTCTTGTTACGGAAAAAAAACAAATCAAACAAGTCAAATCCAGCCTCTGACGTTGACGGGAGTTTGTGTATATTTCGTAGTTCAAGCCTACTTGGACGGGAAATTTATATCTAACACATTTATAAGAGTCATGAAATGTTATTGAAAAATTAAGTTTTATATACGATACCTGACTGGTAAGACCATAGATCATACTGTTTACTGTGATAAAAACGTTTTTGATTTGGAAGTATCAGTCGGCATCAGTTTAAATATTTTGGGATTAAAAAAGGGATCAAATCGTTCAGAGTATGATTTCTCCTATAGAATTGCTCAATTTGGTATGCATACTCAATTCTTTTCCCAAAGTCTCAAAACATTTTATTTCAAAATCTTCCCCTGCGTCTAAAATGCAGGAAATTTGGCTACTTTATTGGACAGTGCTAATAATTTAAGACATTGACGTGAATGCTTTCCTGATGTTTTGCAAAATGTAGTTAATAATCACAAATCGAATAAAGAATTAAATTCAAGAGATGTCAACAGTTGGAAATGTTTTCATTCTAACTTAAAGAATATTAAATTGATGTTGTCATTGTCTTATTTAATCACGGTAATTCCCCAGAAGAGAAACCTGACGAATGCATTTTATAGGAATGGCTTCAGAAAATTTAATGGAAATACATTTATTTTGTTGGTTTTAAATTCAATCTTTTTCACGCAAAGACAATGAATGATTAAAACAGACTTAGGATTTGAAATATAATACAAAACACTTTAGGAAAAGTAGGATTTAATCAGTAGATATGTACAGTCACAACTCATAGGTCAAGACGAAAGTTGGTCTTCAACATTTTATATTTCAGGCTTGGATGGAGGTTTTCAAGTCTTTCAATCTCCGACGACTTAGCCCAACATACTACTAAAATATTTTCCCCTGTGAATTAATGGTAATGATTCATTTGTTTTACGCCATTTCCTGTTTACGAAATCTAAATTCTTCAGTTTGATACTCCGAAGTAAGAAAGTAGACTATTTTCTGCAAATATCAAAGCCCAACGAATTATGAACCGAACACCGTGGCCCAGCGGTTGAGTGCTCGTCTCCGATTCATTGAGTTGTGGTTCAATCCACCACTGAGTCATTCCAAAGACTCTAAAAATGGTATTCTATGCCTCTCCATTGAGCAAGCATTGACTAGCATTAATGAACATCTTACGGAGGTTTTACTGCCGAATAACGTTGAACACACTGTTTCTCGTAAGGTCAGCAACGTCAGTGTTGATCAGAACCTAAATGGGTTACTTTTGGGGAAAAACCAGTTGTCCAAAGCAGAACGAAGTTTGGACAGGACTGGCAAGCCGGGAGTTGGTACCCAACCCTACAAGACCCCTATTGGGCGTACAAGAGAAGAGCAATGCTACTTTCTGGGTTACAATCCTGTTAGCTGCAGCATGATTCGGTTGCTACAATAAGTCAATGTTGCTGTAGGATTGTGAAACTAGAGTTTTCATGAAATCTCAAAGGATTTCCTGAAATAATAATTTCGTTAAACCTTTTGAGTCAAAATCATCATAATAATTGATTAACGAGCAAACGTACTTCCCAATGTTTGAGGTCTGTTCAGACCAGACGGACTTAAATTTGATGCTACAGCCATCGAGGGTTCATCTTACGGGGCTTGGTACAGCTCTTCAAAATCAAGACCAGGGGGCAGGGGGCTTGAGATTCATTCTCGCTATGGAGATAAAAGATCAATGTTCAACTTGTTCCAGTCCCACACGTTCGTTTTAAAGGTTCCTTTCATTAAACTGATCTTGTGTCATATCGTTTTCTCGTGAGGGGTTGAAGTAAATTGTAAGAAGCTTGTGATGCTGACTGTTACTATTATAATTAATTTGATCCTCACTGGGTGCTCCATTACAGTGGCATTGTGCAAAACTAAACCGTATACACACTGTGAATACCGAAGCAGAATATATTTGATATTTAGGTTCAGCTTAGTTTGACATGAGGCCAAATCAGTGGAGTACTTAGTGAAGATGAAACAGCATCACTAGCTTATTAGCCATTACGACATTGGTTGTGAAACCAGAGATTTCACGAAATTACTGAAATGTTCAGGGATTTCCGAAATCACTTGTTTCTCAATCTTATTGTGACATCGATAATCTGGCAGAAGATTTTCGAAGCGCCTGTCAAGTAGTCATCTTAAATTTGACAAGGTCTGCTTGCTGTTCAATTCTTAGAGGCCAGTTCTGACTTCCTTCCTATCTTCCGTTGGAGAGATACAGTTTATAGAATACCTTAGAACTATAAATACTTCTGTTTCTATCACACTTGACATCGAAGGTTAGATTTATTCATATCTGCGTGTAGACGTTAGGATGAGTATGACAACTCTAGGTCTGGAGCGTGTTTAAAGGTGGGTTTCTCAACCTGGGTGATATCGTCCACCAGTTGGCGATTCCAACTCTTGGGTTGGCTGTGGGAAACTGTACTGAGAACGGTCAGCATTTTGAGATTTTGGTTGGTGGTGGAGGATTTAAAGTATCAAAGTCTGTCATCATCATCATCATCATCATCATCATCATCATCATCATCATCATCAGTCATTTAACGTCCGTCGTTGGACGTAGACCTTCCCTAGGATTTGCCATACCACTCTATCATGGACGTTGCGGAGCCAGTACTTCCTGAACTTGTCTAGCTCGTCTCTCCATCTAATATTCTGCCGGCCTCGGTTGCGCATGTGATCTCGGGGGATCCATGTCGTGAGTCGTGATGTCCATCGGTTGTCTGCCATTTTTGCAACATGGCGGGTCCATTGCCGTTTGAGATTTTTAATGGATTCTGTGATGTTCCTGACTCTTGTCTTTTCTCGGATGTACTGTGCTGTCTTGTGGTCTCTCCATGTGACGCCCAGTCTGTAAGCGACAATTAAAAAAAAAATGAATCACCGGTTACATTTCATATCATTGTTTGCCAAGCAGTACTTTGGTATCTCGCATTATGTAAACGCAATGAATCTGCACTAACTACGTCTCACCAAACCCACACATTGTATTGATAATATCTAAAACCCGTATGCGTGAGCCAAGCATTTGATGTTACCACTCAATATAACTTTTATTAAAGAAAGAGCGGAAACTATTCATTTCTATTGTTTTTTGAGATTTTGGGGGTATTCTTTGGAATATTTTATGTGCAGGTGGGTAGCAGAAAAAATTCCATGTGAAAGTAGTCAGTGACGCCGTAAAGGTTGAGAACCCCTGGTATAAGGATTGTATCTAGGATATAGGATCACGATCGGATGTCATTGCACCCTACATTTATAATGCGTACAGTCGTTTGATATTCTTCATCATCGATAGCTAATCTTCGTATATATATATATATATATATATATATATATATATATATATACATATATATATATACATATATATATATATATACATACATATATATATATATATATATATATATATATATATATATATATATATATATATATATATACACGTGTGTGTGTGCGTGTGTTGTGGGGATGAGATTTGACGATTGGAATATCAGGAGAAATGCGTTAACAATCGGGAAAATAGTTGTATCTATATCAAATTTATCATACAAACGTGTTTCTCCATCTGGTTTTATCGTAGTAGTCATTAATATACTTTAGATCAAAATAAAACTATTTTCCTAATTAACGACATAATGACCATGTTGGCTATCATTACCACATACTCTTTGTATATATATATATATATATATATATATGAGATTTAATATTCGCATGGGTGAACATTCAATAGAGGTGACACGAACAATCAATTGCGTCTATTGTTTTACCTATTGGTCCCTTATCGTTAAATTCATTTGGGGGTAACCTACGTGAGTGAGCCCCGTGTTTTTAAAAAAAAAACAAAATTTTAAAAAATCATATGATGTATAATATAAAATAACATTCATGTACATATGAAAATACCCAATACAAAATACCCCAAAGCGTATATGAGACAAGCTACATATCAAATCATAGCTGGAGGGGGTGTTTGATCAACATTAATATCAAGTTAATATAACTATTTTGTTTTCAAATTGCTGAAGCGGTTATTTGGTAAACAACTGATGATCCTAACGAGAAAATTTACAAGTATTACCATTTATATAACATACTGAATATGAGTAGAATATTAAGAAACATTGACGTAAATTGACATAAACTATATTAACAAATATTGGGAAGTAAATGACTGAAGTGACACAAAAAACTTTTCAGAGAGCTTTTAAAATGCATACAGTTTTTGAAGCAATAAAGCTTTCTAGACTATATATATATATATATATATATATATATATATATATATATATATATATATACATATATATATATATATATACATATATATATATATATATTTATTTATATATATATACATATATATATATATATATATATATATATATAATTTTAAAAAAACTATATAATTCAATTACATGCAATATGATCATAAAATTAATTTAAAAAGTTATGGGAAACACGTTGCAATAATAGTGATCGGATTGAAGATAACTTTCATGGCATGTAGTCGTGAATACTTTGAGATCATGAAAACGTAGGCGAATAAATATTCCTTTTTAGCGATGAAAAAATGCAATGTTCGCATGGCTATTTATGCTTGTCATACGGATGTGAGTTAATCCGACAGAATGTTGGTAATTTGACAATCGGAAAGGGTAGATAAATTCAAAGGAAAAATTCTCGAATTTCTCCTTTATCACATGGACAGTTAGAGGAGGAATCAGAATGAGAATGATCAGTTTTCAGGAACGTTTGTGAGACTGTTTTTTTTTTCTTTAGAATGTAGGGGTGTTGTCTGGTATAGGTGTTGACATATATAGTAAGGGTTGGGAGTAGGAAGGTTGTTTTATTTATTTATTTGTTCATTTATTTATTTATTTTGGTTAGTGTTGGGTGAAACAAGGTGTGTCTTTGTCTGTGTCGGCGTTTTCTTAAAGGGGGTGTGAGTGTACTCATATTGTTTTTCGAGGTATCTAACAAGTGCTAGCTGATACTTTGTATGCTAATGTTGTAATGTGTTGTTTTTATGAGATTTTGTCGCAGAACTAATACATTTAATACGTTTGCATTTTCGAAATATACATACCTTTGGGTTATCATATATCATTGGGATATACGGGCTACTTCGATACATCTGCGTGTTGAGGAGTTGTGGATACCTTTGATGTGATGGGCTTCGTGAATGTTGAAGTTGTTGCTGCGTGTGTTTCGGTATTCAACCGGGGCGTTTGTCTTTTCATCCAATTTAGAGGTTTCTTGTGCTCGTATATTATTTTCTTGCATTCGTTACCGAATTATTGAAAAAACAATCGTTTACACAATAAATATTTATCATTCAACATAATCTTTCTCCTTGTCTATAGACTTGAGCCAATATTTCTACATATCGCATATATTGAATATTATTTTTCGTCTCAATTTCAGACCTAACGATTTCTCAGATGGTCATTCAATGGTCGTTAGTAAATACTAAACATAATGAAGAAATACAAGTCAAAAATTGATAATAATTGATAATACTTAATCTAATGATAAAATTCCCGATGATATTACTACTAGGGTCTTCAAGCGTACACAAACAAGGGGCACAACTCTGAATCTTGTTGAAAGCTGATCTTTCTGAACAGTACTATATGGCCGTAGACTGAACATCTGAGAAATCACGATTAACAGCTGTTATCAAAATGAAAGAAATAATAGTAAAAAAAAAAAATAGAAACAGTTTGTACATGTTTGGTAAGTCAGTCCAAAGAATTGTGGCCAATGTCTTTTTGCAGCATGCCGTGATGGGGGTGATCAGTCAAAAAAATTGAAAAAGAGATGATCGGTGAATAAGTCACTTCTCCTGCCTTTTATTAGATCTATAAAGTCTGAATTTTAAAAGAAAAAAGTAAGCATGAATGCAACCGGTATCGAAGTAGGGACCAACTTAGCATCAAATTACATCGTAAATTGAAATCACCTCTGAAACACTATTTCGAGGGAGAATTAAAAAACGTTGTTGTTTTTTTTTTGTAGATTTAATAAGGAGTAAATGTTTAAATATTCAGCCCTGTAACTCCATTGATGTGGCCTGTACACGTGATACATACATAGTTGGATAGCCAGACCAACTTGAAAACTAAAGAAACCTATGTTGACAGTTTTGGTCTCAATTTTGGTAGAGAGTTTCTCATAAGTTATGTTTCTGGATTGTACAACTCCTGTTGAACGGCATTTTTTTTTAAGGGCCAAGACTTTCTCCTTCAGAAGCATCTCTCATCTAAAACGCCTTCATATTTATATAGACTCCCCACAACGACTGAATATGACTCAAGATCAATTTAACGTGGGACTCAGCATGCAAACATCCAGGCATTTCAAGACATCACCGCAAGTAGTGTTGCGTAAGCGTTAGGGCGAGCCCAACCCTCATCTTTTAGTGCGATGGGGAAGACTTGTCCCATGGTTCCATCATCATAAACGGCAGCAGTAGCATCCTTTTAGCGTCCGTCGTTGGACATGCTCCTTTCCTGTGATTCACCTGGCTTCTCTATCGTGGGCATGGCGAAGCCAGCACTTTCTGAATCTGTCCTCTTTATCACGCTATCTTTCTTTCTGTCAGTCACGATTTCGCATATGATCTCTGCGGATCCACGTTGTAGGTTGTGATGTCCAGCAGTTATCTGACACTCTTGCGACATGTTCAGCCCATCGCCATCTGATTCTTCAAATGGTTTCTGTGATATCTCGGACTCTGTAATATACTCTGTTATCGTAAAATCTGTCCAAATGGTTAGCTAATTCAGAACGATTTGGCGGCTCGGTTACTGGACGAATCCTGAGCCTCAGTGGCTGTACACTTAACCAAGCCAAGCAATACGGTATATCAACTGGAACGCCATTTAAACAATCAGGATTGGATTTGGTTACATGACTAAAATATTCATATTGTTAAAAAAAACGTCAAGATCTCCTGGAGGTGTTAATCTATAACCGAACACTCGTCAATTGATAATAACGCAGACGACATCGAAAATCTCGTTGTGTTCTCGTAACTTCAGCCTCCATCTCCAGATATGCTACCCTAGTGTTGTTGATATAAGAGACGAGGTCACGTGAAAAAACGGGTTAATTCTCGTGTGAATATGCAAATTTGAATGTTATTGACTTTGATGAGATGAACTGTGCGGCTTAGTTGAAGACATAGACTAATGCTAATATGAAACGTTGCTCAGCTTTTAGCCTGCGTCGGAGATATGAAAGTAGGACTTTTGGGTTTAGGCTAAACCAGTGATGGTGTGGATTTTGAAAAAAGAGTTTTTGCAATATCATGAATTGGAGAGAAAAAAATAAAATGATACTCCTATCGTATCATGAAATATTTTCAGGGAGATCTGTAGTTTTCAGTAAAATCTCTGGCTCCATATAATCTCTTCACAGATTTCTTTTCAAATTACATTAAATATGGCCGCTATTGCTCATTGCTATTCCGCCACTTAGTAGGCACGGAAAGAATGGTGAAGTGATAGACGTATATACGTAATTTTCTTCTGGGAACTCAACGAAGGAAAAGTCACTTAAGTTTGAGTGATTTTCGTAATTTCGAACTGAGCAACAGAAATGTCATCAAAATTCTGGTGACTATTTGAAATTGGAAATCAGCATCTGAAGAGTCTTCAAAGACTGAGTGACTTTTGTTATTTCGAACTCAACAACAGAAATGTCATTAAAGTTTCAGTGACTTTTATAATTTGGAAATCAGCAGCAAAAAAGTCACTAAAGTTTAGGTGACTTTTGTAATTAAGAACCCAGCATTAGAAAAATCCTTAAAATTTGGGTGACTTTTGTTGTCTGTGTCTCCGTGGTAGAAAAGTCCTAAAAATTTGGGTGACTTCTGTCTTCTGGTACTCCGTAATAGAAAAGTCCTTAAAACTCGGGTGACTTATGTCGTCTGGAGATCCGTAAGAGAAAAGTCTTTGGAATTTGGGTGACTTTTGTCGTTTGGAACACTGTAAGAGAAAAGCCATTAAAGTTTGATTATCCTAGTATTGTAAGTTTAGTTTTTACATAATCTTCTTCCGCTACGTCTCTGTATGCTTAACCCATTTGGGGGTCTCAAATAGTAATAATTGTTGGCTACAAATCGTGGAAGATGAGATAAAAAGCTCACCCAGTTTTCATCCCGAGGAGTACGCAACCGTAAGATGGTCGATACATGCTTTACACCACCATAGCACGAATCGGATAGTACTCAATTAGCCCCAACCAATAATACGAACCCTTGACATTCTGTGCGTGAGGCTGACATGGTAACCATTACACCATTCGAGAGGACACTTTTATAAAAATATCCATCAAATTTCAAGTCGTATTTTCTCAAGTGTCTATTCATATGAGTATATCTGAAAAAATCTGCTTACCTATGAACATTTACGAAAAACTATGTTACGTGTATACTTGAAAGTGACACTCTGATAACAGGATGATTTGGAAGATAAAAATTTCAACACACCGTGCTAGAAAGGTTCTCCATCACTGGGCTAGACCATTCAGCAGAGACACTCGTTCATTTTTGACACCAGACGAGTGTTTTTGTTTTGTTTCGTTTTGTTTGTTTTTTTGAGAAACGAATTTGGAAACCATCTACCGGCCTGCACAGTTTGGGGTGGGAAAAACATATGACAACTGTTAATGTCTCTTAACATGTCTCTAAACAAGCAGTGTGTTACTTTGCTATTATTTGATACTGCAAGCAAAAACAAAAACAAAAAAAAAACAATGATTTTTTTTTAAATAATTGGTGGAAGAAGTTCATAAGAAACTGATAAAAATTATTCCAAAGTTTTGCATCACAAACACATGGACACAACACTAACACACACACGCATACTTACAGCTTTCGATATTTTCGTATTAAAAAAAGCCTTATATTCTACCGATATATATATATATATATATATATACATACATATATATATATATATATATATGTGTGTGTGTGTGTGTGTGTGTGTGAGAGAGAGAAATGTATATTTCTATTTTGCAAATATATATTAATATTACAAATATTACACACACACACACACACACATATATATATATATATAAATATATATTTATATATATATATACATATGTGTGAGCGTATGTATGCATATGCATGTATAAATATGTGTAAATAGATACCTACATCTGATATATATATATATATATATATATATATATATATATATATATATATATGTATGTATGTAATAGAAAGTAGATTGTTACACAAGCAGGTTTATGTTTCTGCCTTGTTTTGGCCTCTTTCAGCTATTTCCAAATCAACTTAACACTTATACTAAAAGTTGAATATATCAAGCTCTCAAAGAAATAAATCCATCACATATCAGACAAATTATATCGTGTTATATTGAAAAACTGATTTGCACTATGTGATATATATATATATTTATATATGTATATATATATGTATATATAGTTGCGTTATATCATATAAAAACTCCTATCTGAAATAATCTACCGTCGTTGCATGATTAATATATCATTCACCTTAGGCATCTCAAATAGAATAAACAATTTAAAAAATGGGGCCGTTGCAGAAATCGAACCTGCAACCGATTGGGGAGCTGCCTCAACATAGCGTTGCTCTTACCATTGAGCAAAACAGCGGCCGGTAATGCAAAGGCCAAAATAACTGTTATCAACACAAATTTTTATCTCACTTATTCTTGATCTATTCGTTTCTTCCAATGTGACTGTTACATATATATATATATATATATATATATATATATATATAGAGAGAGAGAGAGAGAGAGAGAGATGCATAGATAGATAGATGCAAATGTACTTGCATATATGTGTATATGCATGTATGTGTGAACGAGTGAACACATGTATTATATATATATATATATATATATATATACAAGTTGAAAAAATCTAATGCTGATAGACCCTTTCCACTCGATGTAACGAGATTCTTTTTAAAGTAAATATCGATCTTTATGTACTCACTGAACCCATTTGGCAAGGGTGTGCACCCTTTGGAGTTCTTCCTACGGAGTAGTCTTGTAGATTATCGGAGATTGAGATGAAATTTGATACTGGAGACTTTTGGTCCAAGGCGCAACCTTTGTTTACATCGAACAATAAAGAACACCCTTCCGCTGGCTTTAACATCAGCCGCTCCAGCTTAGCAAACTAACCCACACACCATCTTAGTGCAGAGACTCCTGAACAGTCTAAACCGGTACTAAGTATGCTGAAATATTCGATTGAATAGAGATAACTAAAAAAATTATTATTTTCAAAATTTATCATAGGTGCTAGAAATTGAATTTATGCAAATCAGTTGACTCCACCGCTCTGATATAAATAGAACTGTTACTATATAATGAAGTTCCAGATTAATTTGGTTAATTGTGTTGCGAGTAAATCCTGATTTTCATTGAAGGTTATTGCTTGCTTACTGATTGTTGCAATACTACCTCAGTGAGGTGGAGTCTAAGCCGTGGATGCCTACTTATCTGTCAATCTACAGAGAGTTACAATCAGGATGACCCCGCCTTTTTGACGACTCCTATCTAGACTATTTCACAACCAATAACAGAAAGATTATAATTTTGATATATATGGCATTTTCCGCAGAAAGAACATCTAAAATGTAAAAGATAAAACATATAGAAAAAATCTAGAATTTAGATATCACTAATAAACACATTCAAATAAGTCCTCAAAAGGTCACCCCCCCACACACACACACACAAGAAAAGAAACTTTTTTTTTTAGGAAAGGTCTAGTGGACTAGTTATGCCAACTTCCAAGTTTTTGTACAAAACAGTATGGCCAGGAGCGCAGGAATACATAAAGACACGTACATAGAAGAAGGTGGCTACAGTTGTTTACTTTAGAAAGTGAATTCCTTCAATCTGCAAACAGGTTTCATTGTATGAAAGTTCCATTACACTGGAAAACGACATAGATGAAATAACGCAGACGGATGGAAGCTCAAATGAGGTTAGATGCAAACATTTCAACTGCTCAGAACTGTTGTCCCTGAGTACAATGTTGCCAAATTGTTAGGCATGAAGTTTACGGGCATATAAATTCTACTCTCTTGTCCTTAGGGTTGCATCTCATTATGAAACAGCCTGTATGACTCACAATTAGAAGTCCATATAGTGAAGGCCACTGACTTGAGCGTTCAGTGGGATGCAAACGAGGCATTTGACTCCCTCTGGATCAGGCCTTTTCAGTTAGGGTGAGGGGCTTGGGAAGTTGGAACCTTATGGTCTTTACAGGATGATGGCGTTGTACAATTGTTTTATGTAACCCAAACTAAATGAACCAATATGAAGATGTTATCATTCTTCGCTGGTAATAGGGTTGCCACTTACATCTATTCTGAATGCAGCCTTTTGTCTCCACCACCGGGAGATAAATACTTTTCCCTTCTCCTTGAAAATTGGCGTGAACGCCCATGACAACTGAAAGATGATATTTGCCATTTAAACCTGCTTAAACAAGGAATAGACTATAATGTGTCTGCCGAATCATCTCTCTTTAAATCTGCTGAAGGCAACTGCAGCTTCATTATCATCATCAGTAGCAACAGCAATTGCAGCAGTCTTTTAGCGTTTCACGTTGGACATAAACCCTCCCCCAAATTCGTCAGACACCTCAATCATAGATGTGCAAGAGCCAGTACTTATATTTTGCCGGCCACGATTTTGCGTATGATCCTTGGGGATCCACCTCGTGAGTCGTGATGTCTAGTGGCAGTGTCATTCTTGCAACATGATCAGCCCATTGCTGTTTGAGTTTGCTTATAGATTCTATGATATATCTGACTTGTGTTAAATGTTCTTTAATATACTGTTCTATCTTGTGATATTGAGTTTGTGATGTTAAGCCTGATTCTCTCCTTTGCACGTTGCACGGTTCTATGTTTGAGGGTCAGTCTTTTGGTTACGTTCCATAAACTGGCTCAAATAAGGAATTGATCATTCTTTATCTGCCGAGTCACCTCCCTTTGACTCATCGCTTGAAATATGATATATGGCTTCGGAGACAAAACTCCTGAGTTTTAATGAACAACTTGCGCAATCGGCATTAATCCAGAAATATTCAGAAGCTGAAGTTTAACTTCCCTCTGGGGGTTATTGGAATGCTGACTCAAAATATGGCCAACATCAAAATTAACAGATTCTGTTCGTTATCATCAGATCGATTATCAGGTCAATAAATATTGAACCAATACTATTGCAGTATTCTTCTCCGAAAGTTACACACACTCAACACTCACAAACGTACACACATATTGGATAACCATAGCCACCAAAAGAATTGTTTCATATGCGCATGTGTTTAAGTGATTGCATGCCCGTGTGTTACCGTTCCTGGCTATACCATTTTGTCGAAAGACTTTAATATTGGCATCAGTACTCCACGACACCCGTTCTAAAAATGCTTGTTGTTGATTTTGGGGAAAAAAGGTCATTTTTTTACCTTTAGGGGCCTAATTTTGGTAAGGCCTTATCTAGACTCTCCAGAATTTGGATGTTAGTACATGATTTTTTTCTATTTGAGATTGTTTCCTGTGGAAAACAACAGTGATGTCATAGATAGAATTCATTCTGACCACATTTTTTATTCTTTGATGGAAGGTTTTGTATATGATTTCGAATTTTGACGCTACGGTTGTTCAATCATCGTTGGTGATGGCAAGTTCATGTATAATCAGAAAATAAGATCCAACAATATTAAAGCATTATGAAATTTACGAAAACTCATTCCACATGTTCTGCCAATTAGTCTTCAGCAGGAATAATGTCAAAATACGAAATCTAGAAAAAGCAAAAATAATGTTCGACTCACGTTTTGAGTTCACAAGACAGATATTATTTAAGCTCCCTTATCTTTGGTATATTTTTAGGGTCGTTACAATCGTTACATAGGCATGGGACTTCAAAGCATTCAAGAACGAAGAGAATATGCATATTTTTTTAAAATATAGATATATCTATATTGGTACAGTTATAAGTGGCTTCGTGTTAAACGGATAGAGAGAGTAGAGCTTAGGAAGATGGATGGGCACACGGGAACCGTTTTAGTATCTTGTGATCTGCACTCGCCGAGGATCTGTTTTTTCTAAGATGGCAATCATTACCTTTTTATTGGGGATCTACGCTCACATGTTTGGCGGATCTGTGTACGGTTTTTGGTGTCTCCACCCGCATCCATCTTCGCCTTCTGGTGTCTCCACCCACATACATCTTTGCCTTTTGGTGTCTCCGCCCACATCCACGTACGTTTTCTTATGTATCCACCCGCATCCATCTACGCTTTTTGGTGTCTCCAGCCACATCCACCTACGGTTTTTGGTGTCTTTGCTCATATCCACCCACGCTTTTTTGTGTCTCCACCCACATCCACCTACGCTTTTTGTTAACAAACTCGTCAAGGTGTCTTTCGTAAACACTTGTCATCAAGGTGTCCCAAGGATGCTTTTCTGCATTTGCACACCCTGTTTATCTTAATTGGTCGACACCATTTATCAGACCAATCCTTTGACCTTTGTTTCCGCTATTCAACACAATGTCATATGCGAATCATTATATCTGAATATCACTGTCTCACTTCCTCTTCATTGTGTTCCACATTTCCCGTGTCTGCAATGTGTGTATTCTTTGGATGAACACACAGAAAGGAGAAAAAACAATGAGAAGAAAGCGAAACAAGACATTTCGATGTAGGGATTCATGCAATACATTTTATTGTGACTGCCACAGCAAGAAAACAAGAAGAAACAATGAGGACGGAACCTGATGTCAATAACAATATGAACGCAGGGTGTGAACTGGACATTATTTCTGGTGAAAGTGCATGGGCGAAACAGACAGAATAAATGTTCTTAAATGTCATAATGCCACAACACACACACAGACACATACACACATATGTAGGTAGGTTTTAAATAACAAATAGATACATATATAGATAGACAGATATTAGACAACAAATGTCTGTTTTCAAACATAATCCTCCTTTTCTCTTCTCTTAAATGCACCGCATCAAAACACCTCTTCAATAATCACATAAATTGAATATTATGCACTGAATATTTCAGACCAGAATTTAGTTTATAACTGTGTTTGGCTACAGATTTATTGAATCATATATATATATATATGTTTGTACATATTTTTGGTCCGAAACTCACATATCGTCTATTCGTAGTCTATATCTGCGCTATTTGTTCCTTTCAATGAATGCGATCATGTTATTAATATATATATATATATATATGTATATATATATATATATATATATATATATATATATATATATATATTTGTATGTGTGTATGTGTGTATGTGTGTATGTTTATTGTGTGAATGTGAGGTGATACGACAGGATGTTGATGAAAACGACAACTGGGAAGTGAACAGAACAAATTTATGAGAAAAGCAGGTGTTGCATCTCAGAATGTTTTATTATCACGTGGGCATGTTTTGATTCATTTCGATAGTTGCCAACCATCTTTTTCAGAGAAATTTGCAGCGGTGCAGAGAAAATTGTATGCTGTTTACATGTTAGAGATTGAAAAAAGAAATGGTGCTATTTCTCCGTTGTAGGTTTGTTAGTAACAGTAAGAAATGATGTGTTTGTATCGGCCTGGGTGAGAGTCAAGTTTGGTTTGGAATAGGGAATGTCTGTGAGTCGAGGTGTCAGGATTTAACAATTTTTTTTAGAGATGTAACACTTGATTTTCTCTTGAATTTTTTCTCTTATCTTTCAATCGTTATTTCATCAACTCACACACACACACACACACATATATATATATATATATTTATATATATATATATATACAAGGTATGTCCAAAAAGAAAGCAAACTTTTTCATAAAAAATTCATTGCTTTACCTGTAACCTTTTATGACTTATATCCTTCGAAATAATCCCCTTCACGGTCGATGCTCCGTCTCAAGCATCTTGAATTCTTTCTAGAAGTCGTATTTAAAGATAGCGTGTAGGTCTCGTGGTGCATTTCCTACTATCACTTCCATCGTCTGTAATCGGCGACTTTTCAGGTTGTATTCCAGCTTTGGGAACAATTCAAAAATGGGAAGTAGCGATATTTTGAGATTAGCGGGGGTTGCAGAGTCTACAGTTGATTTTTTGCTTCGCCTAAACCTTGGATCCTCTGTCAACAGACGCGTCATAAATGTTACAGCAATGGGATGCATCACCAGTTTTCCTCTCAAAAATCATACGACCCGAAATTTTACAGAGTTCTACCTCTTGAGAAACATGGAAACCTAACCAAGAGACAGACCTACAAACTGAGAAGTATGCAACGTGTGCATGAGAGAATCATGCTCAATCTTACATGGAGAAATCACAAGACAGCACAGTGTATAAGGAAAAAACAGTTGTCCGTGACATCGTAGAAACTAATAAAAAAACTCAAATAGCAATGGGCAGGCCATGTTGCAAGAATGAAAGACAACTGATGGACATCACGTATCACAACATGGATTCCCAGAGATCACATAAGAAACCGAGGCCGAGAGAACACAAGATGGAGAGATATACAGGACAGATTCAGGGATTACTGGCTCAGCCACTTCCATGATGGAGAATTGTGGCGAATCCTGGGGAAGGTCTATGTCCAACGACGGACGTTAAAAGACTGATGATGATGGTGATGATCTCTTGAGAAACTTCACGAACACTTAGTTGATCATTCCCACTGATCACAGTACGCACTTTCTCAATGAGATCCTCGTCCATGGACGAGGTAAGTCGTCCAGATTTGATACCGTCTTTGGTTGCTTTTTTCCGATTTGAAACACTTGTACCACTCTTGACATAGCTAAAGCAATCCCCTCTATAGGTTTGCTGCAACATTAGAAGTGCCTCAAGAACTTCTTTTTTTTTTCAAAATTTGAAGCAGAATTTCACACAAACACCTTGTTCTTCAAAATCATTCATGGTTTATTTGAGAAGAAAAAGCGCCAAGTTTTTTTATACACAAGTTAACACTGGCTCATGTTGTTAGAAAAATAACCCACTTAGTTTGATGCAGTTTTTATTTTTACACAGAAGATCAAGATCACTGATCCGTAACATCTTTAGTCACGAGCACGCTAAAACGTCCAATAGGCGCGCAATTTCAAAGGTTCGGTTTCTTTATGGACACACCTAGTATTGTGTATACATGTTAGAGAAAAGACCTCGTTCACGTGCCTTTTTATATTGAACCGTGAACATTATGCGTCTTTCATGAATGTTCTAACTCCTTATCAATCACTAGGGACAGCTCAAACTATTTGAATAAAGACGACGTTCTGAATCTTCTGATTCTATCGGAGAGCTGACTCATCGAATCAGTGGAAACTTAACAGATCCTCATAAACCATCGTTAAAACGATTAATTCCCCATAATATTCTAGTTATGATGCAATACATAACATTTTCAATATGTCGCCTTTAGGGATCATTGGAAGGATGACTCAAAATTATTGACTGCACCCGGTCCCATAATTTGATGACGTAACTGAAAGTTCGGTTGAAGGAGGAAACGAGTCAAAATTGATAATAATGTTGCAATACTTCATCCAATAAGATGAATAAATTGTGAAGAAAAATTTAAGTATCATGGTATTAAAGACTAATCAGTCTCAAATGCGAACTTTAAATTGCGTCGAATATCGGTTATAGGGAGTCAAATTTGAGGTGTTAAATCAGCCTCTGTTCACTACGAACTCCTCGTGGCCGAATGATCTGAATTAGACAGGCGTATACTGGACTCCCTTTGGCTAGAGGTTGAGAGTTTGATTCTCACTATAGGCTTACTCTTTATTTTTGATTATGCTGTTTAATCGTTGCCGTGGAATGACGGTCCGATTCAAAGTTGTGATAAAAAGCAACTGAAAGTTAGGATGAAAGTTACAAACTATTCTAAATTGATAAGGTTCAGTGTTAAACTGGTGCCATTTTGAGAATTGCAGAAGAAAAGAAAATATTTTTCTTCTTTCTTTACCAAATTTTCTTAAGTACAGATTGCCCCGGTATCCAGAATATAGAGAGTTCCTATAAAGGCTTTTCGAAAGCCGGGATCATGCAAAGCGAAAAAAGCGATTACCATTGATTTATATGGGATTTTTTTTTAGCGTGCTTACACTCCAAAATTAGTGATACTCGTTAGTGTTCAAAACATTTGAATCTGATTGAATGCAAAAGTACACTTTTTTTTCTAAGAAGAATGGACTTTTTGAATGTATTATCCGACGGAATATACCTAGTCAAAAAAGCTTTAAAGCTTTAAACACTGAGCAGATTCAAAAACCTTTTTTTGAAGAGTTTTCGTATTAGTTCAGTCACTCATCTCCCAATATCTATTAATATAATTAATGTATTTTTCTTCAGTACTTAAAAAAAAATGTTTCACTCATGCTTTGATATTATAGTGCTATGAATATTTTTATCTTATTGGTATCATCAGTTGTTTACCAAGTAACTCTTTCGGGGATTTAAAAGCAAAACAGTTATATTAAAATGGCTTCCCAGGAGTGCTGATCAAACTATATATATATATATATATATATATGTGTGTGTGTGTGTGTGTGTGCGTGTGTGTGTGTGTGTGTGTGCATGTGTCTGTGTCTGTGTCTGTGTGTGTATTAAGAAATGGATATATGTAATCCGATAGAATGATTACTAATTGCGTTATATATTACATAGAAACTTATTTGAAATAATCTTCTGTCATTACACGGCTAATATATCACTCACCCTAGACAACGTAAATAGAATAAACAATTAAAGAAAACGGGATGGTTGCAGAAATCGACCTTGCCACCGATAGGGTAACCGCTTCAACGTAGTGATGCTCTTACCATTGAGCTAAACAGCCATCGGTAATGCAAAGGCCCAAATAACTGCTTTCAACCCGAATTCTCATCCCGTTTATTCTTTGTCAATTCGCGCCTTCAACACGACAGTTCTGTATTAGGAATTGAATAAATGTGATCCAACAGAAGGATTATAAATTGACTGGATGTCATTTCGAATAAGTATCTGCAATATATATATATATATATATATATATATATATATATATATATATATATATATATATATATATATATGAACATGAACTATAAAGAGTGAGACAGACTCGGGAGTAAAGTGTTTTGAGGTAAGGTTTTATTTACCTGTAGATGTTTTTTTTTATTGTTAATGGTCCAGTCATATTCCGGGATGTATTCCCATCTTTATATATATATATATATATATATATATATATATATATATATGTATATATATATATATATATATATATATATATATATATATATATATATATATATATATATGTGTGTGTGTGTGTGTGTGTGTGTGTGTGTAAACAGGGATCAGTTTCCGGGCAAAAACCAGGATTCTAAATGACTTGTAATGTTATCAAACTCTCCCTGTTCAGAAAATGAAAGCAACATAATATTTTATTGGAACCAAGCTGAGCTTAGTGGATAACTAGATGATGCTTGCTGTAGTGTGAAGTTTACAGTTCGTCTCAAAGACGCTAGTGTTGTGAGTTCGATCGTTTCTGATAACCCCATGACCAATTTAGGCTTAGTAAATAACGATAATAAAATCCATTCATGGTCCATATGTTTTGTTCCAAGCTCCACTCAGTAGGTAATTTATAGGTTCAATAGCTAGCAGACACCCTTACGCTGGCTACAGCATCAGCTGTCCCTGTCTGAGCATCCTATATCACAAGTTTCTCTTCTTCCAGTTGGCGATATGTGAAATAAACTTTCAGGAGACAAGCACCCGGTATGGCTTCACTCATTTCACTATTCTCGGTTACCCATCTAAGCACTGACAAACCAAACGATGCTTAACTTCGGTGATCGCACGAGAAGCAATACATCAAACATGATTTAGTTGCAAGCCTCATGACTTCCATAACCCTTGTGTTATTCAATGGAAATAATTTTGGTTGACAATGATAATAAAAACTCATCTTGAATATATATATATATATATATATATATATATATATATATATATATATATATAATGCTCTTCCACAGGAATAGAGCACTCTTGTGGACGAGGAGTTCCTGCGTAAATGGATATATAGCTTAAATTCAGCCTTATTGATCACCCAGTTCCGTAGTCCAGAGGTAGGTTATCAGCCTCCGAGTCCGATGTGAGTGTTTTAATTCTGCCTCGCGGTATTGGATGGGATAAAGTCTATAGCTACAATGAAGAGATGTAATACATCAAAACAGCTGTCTGTGGATGACACAATATTATATATATATATATATACATAAATAGATAACATTTTATATTTTACCGAGCTATCAGATAAAAATAGAGAGTAAGATTCAGGATTAAAGTCGATCTTCTGCTACTCCTAAAGATCTTATGGTTCAATCTGTATAGCAGCTGCGTTATGTAGTCGGATCTTCTGCGGTAGAAGAGGTGCTAGTTCGAATCTCACCAAGAGCTTATTCTTCATGTTCGATCTGTACTTTTTACTGATAGTCGTAGACAGACAATGAGAGCTGTTTCAATGAAAAGCAATTAGAATTAAAAGGAAAGGGATACTACTCAAACGTCTATAACAGATGACAATGCTTCATGGAAGATAACATCAAAATAATATTTAACTAATTTCAGTTTAGATATCTTCGATAACGAATTATTATTTTAATTCGTTGATCTATTTCGATTAGTCTCCGGATCTTAGTTGTAATAGTTATAATGTATTGGTCGTTCAAGTCCTCGGCCCTCTCCAGCGTCTTTCATATTCGGTAACCGTCTTGGAATTATGAACCGAACCATATATTTGATCCCACGTGACAAAGACCTAGAGATCAAAAGCAATGGTTAAGTATATCAAGTTGTCTGCTGATCGTGAGTTCAATCGCTGGTTTATGTAGCCAAAGTCATATACTCTCTTTTAATGGGAAAATCAGAATTGTTAAGACGTCGGTGACCTCACAAGATACACATCTGACGTGATTTTGCCGTAACCGCTTAGCCTTGGGGAAAGATCCATTAATCCTAGTCGTAGTGACGAAGGCTTAGCAGGGTAGCACCGAGCCCTATTTTAAAGTCTTAGATATGATACAGCGGTATATTGAATCACAGCCTACCTAGTCAAAGGCGAGCACTCTACCCGTGAGCCATCAGGATCAGTCGTATGCATTTATGTTTATGATAATTTCCGTTGGATCAAGTACGCAGCTCCTGTAGCCGCCTTCGACATATGGGAAGAGTTTAAATGTAAAACGAAGGTACTAAATTTTTTTAAGATTTTAACTGTAATTTACTGGACTATAAACTCTATTCGTAAGCGATATTAAGTGTTCTTGCAGAGCATAAAATATCTATGAGACGCCAGTGAACATTGGGCAATAAAGTTTACAAAATGATGGCCGAGTAAAATGGTGAATGTTTTGCTTCGAAAGGAAATGAGAGAGAAAGAGACAGAGAGAGAGAGAGAGAGAGGAGAAGAGAGGGAGAGGTAAAGAGAGAGGGAGAGGAGATTCAGGTTATTGCTGTGCATATTCATAACGGGAGATGCAAAAGGCAGTGAACAGAAAGTCTGAAAGAAATGAAGGAAATAAAGAAATACGAATTACGGAAAGAGGCTCGAATTACTTTTGAAAGTCTTTTAAAATGATTTGAAAAGGAAAAGGGAAAAGAAAGATTGTGGACAGAGGCGTAGCTGAGGGGATCAGGGGTTGATTTGGAAACGCCACCCCCACCGTGCCTCTAATAGTAGTGCTCCTAAAAGCTTGATAAATAGTAGTTCAATTACTGCATTTCTACTGAAAAATTTCACTAAATTATTAAAGTTGGTGGAGACTTAAGGAGCCATTCCCCTTGAAGCTTCATCCCTGGAACGCTTCTGACTGTAGCGACTGGGTGGGGGGTGGGGGGAATGACAGACGTGTGTGATGAGATGTTCTGCGAAAGAAAAAATGAACTGTCAAGAATAGATAGGGCCGATCATAAGGAATTCAACTGTCACGCGGTACACAAGATCATTCACTGTCGACTGAGTTATCTCTCAGGAGAGTTACTGTTCACAGGTATGCAGCAAGGTCCCCTCTGATTGGTTGCCGAGTTACATCAATACTGAATAACTGGTACTCGATATATTCAAAATGGTGGGATTCCTCCCTGACTGACCTCGTATATTTTATACATGTGTGTGTGTGTGTGTGTGTGTGTGTGTGTGTATGAGTGCGGGTAAAAAATAGAATAAACGGAAACATTTGCATTGAATTTCAATATACGGTTAGATGTTAGGTGAATTTGCAATCAGCTGAGAACAATGAAAATAAACAGAGAAACAACCCGCTTGTTATGTGACTGATTATTTTGTGCTGAAGCAAAAACAATTCAAAGACTTTAATATTCGGAAGTGTGATGAACGTTCGTTATATTTTAATTTCAAGAATTCCCAAATGACCATTTCTTTTAGGAATGGTTTCATTTTTTTCTCTTTTTTCTTTTAATTAGCTTTTCACATTTGTGCTCGGTGAGTTGCTCGAGAATTGGTTGCTAGCGAATTTACATTTAATTGAATGAACAAATACTTTTGTAGTGTGCTTCTTTAACCGGTGAATAATTCACCCAAGGGTGAACAGAATTATTTTGGAGGTGAAGGAAACAAGACGGGTGAACGAAAGTGAAACGAAAACGTTAATAGTTCCTGGAACAATTGTAATAAAGATTTATCGATGCGGTATGTTGAAATCAGTTGCTGTTTTTAGTCAATATAATATTGGAAAGTTGATAGAGTTTTTTTCTTACTATCACTGCGATATCACTTCTCATCACTTCTGTTTGACAGAGGACTAAGATGTATGAATGGTAGGTACCTGTGTGACATCAAAAGTGCTGGGGTTGGTGATTCAAGTCGTTGTAATTGTCAAACAGAAGACGACAGGAGTTACGGTTCAAATAACCAGAAGGCTCCTCTAATCCCGCTCACAGTATCAATGATATATGTATTGATGTGAATATAATTTTTCCAACAATATTAAAGTAAAATGACTATTCTATAGACCTAGTGTACAAATGATATTTTTTAGTTTATTTCGACTAATTCTCCGTTACATCCTGGCTTCTTCATAAAAAAAGATGATGGAGACACAAATAACAAGAAGGCTCCAATTACAGTATCAATGACGAATGTATTTATGTGGATGATAATTTTTCCGACAAAATTAGAGTGAAATGACAATTCAGAAGACCTTGTTGCGTACAAATGAGATTTTTTTTTGTTTATTCTGATTATTTTTCAGTCTATCCTGATATATGTATATATATGTAACAGACGGTTTCTTGTATCAGTATCACTTTTTTTTTGGAAGGAGCATCTCATTTGTACACAACGAGGTCTTCTGAATCGTCATTTCACTCTAATTATCCCTGTATCAATCAAATACAAATACGCTAATGGGAAACGGGTCATGTCCAATTTTGCCAAGAACACTCCATAACAATCTTCTAAACATCACAAACTTTGAAGAACTAAAGGACCCATGTATAACACAGAGCTCAAGACTAATTCCAGTAAAAAAAAAAACATATTTAAAAGGAACAGGGTGTATAAATAGTTCACAATTGAGTGACGTCAGGAGACCTTGATTTTGTGAGTCAGGACAAAGTCTTTAGGAGTGATACATAGTTTTAGACTGGTGTTACTCTTCAAGTAACCGGAAGTTTTTTTGTTTCAGGATCAATAGCGTACAACTTCGTTCACTGAAAACAAGTGGTGTTTAGTTCACACCGAAAACAGTTCATTACAATTTTCCCTATATCGATCACCATATCCCCACAAATGATTCGCCCAACGAACTAACCAAGTGGACTAAAGATTCTTAACTCGTGTGTGTGTGTGTGTGTGTGTGTGTGTGTGTGTGTGTGTGTGTGCTTCCTGGTGCTCTAGTTCTCATTTTGGGGGCTACAACTTTGAAAATTTGTATAATCTGAAAACGTTTTTTCAATGTGCTTTTCGGGGTTTCTATTACCATTTTGGACCAACAAGGCATAAATTTTGTAACTTTTAAAGATAATTCCAGATGAAAAATCTATTTGTATGAGTAGGTTGTAGTACAAAATCTGAAATATTTGGTATTTTTTGCTTTTTTTTTTCGTAAAGGTGTTTTTTTTTTGTCTCTATGGTCATTTTGTACCTTCGAACAATGCCAACATTTGCGCTAGTATTTGGATAATTTTTTAGATAAGTAGTTCCAGTACATGCACGGGCTACGTTGGTTCATTTGTGAGAAGTACAGATATTATGACAAATATTTAATACATACATATGACAGTCTTATCAAGTCAATAATACTTACATTTATTTCTGACTACGAATAAGCTTTTTTTCTAACTGGTTTCCCAATACATTGTAGCAGTAAGATCATTTACAATGCTTTTTTATAGCAGAATTATTTGTAATGCATTTACATTATACGCTTCTGATGAGAAAAATGGAACACGTGTGAAGCCTTTGATTTATTCTTCTCTTGCAAATGATCGTTGTTAAACCCAAGGAATTTTTGTAGAACTCTAATTGAATTCTGACTTTATTCCACCCACCTAAAATCAATGACAATTTCATACTTCAACTAAGAAAGAAAGGAAGAAAAAGAGGAAAACAGAGAAAGAGGAAAGGAAAGAGAGAAATGCAATATAGAGAAGGAAAGGCAGAGAGCAAGAGAGAGAGAGAGAGATAGAAAGAGAGGGAGAAAAAGAGGGAGAGAGAAAGAGGGAGAGAGAGAGAAAGGAAGAGAGTAAGACAAAATAGAAAGCCACAGACGTTAGTTTCCTGTTGATATCTAAATTGCTTCAAATCATATCTGAAATTGTCTAGATTTTCATGCTATTTATCTAGAAAAATATCTAGATACTATTTTATAAAGTCCCCTTCTATTGCCAAATTTTTAAAGGTTACAGATTTTTCCGTTGAAAGAAAAAAGGTTTTATACTATTTCTTATCAGAGGCAAAGTTTAACCCAGGAGCAGTCTCGTTTTTATCAAAATCTACTGAATTTGACCACGTATAACCCGCACTTTTCCTAAGATTTTTTAGCTAAAAATCCAGCTGCGTGTTATCAACGGAAACATAATAGCTATTGATATCTTTACTGGTAATTATACACATGGGATTTTGAATTTTTCATCGAAATTAAAGCGCTTTAGTATGTATGGGATTATCAATGGTAGCGAGTTATACAAGGAGAAATACGGTAATTACTGTATTCAGTTCTTTGTAATCCAATCTGATCAATTATTTCGACTTTTCAGCTTTGTTAAAACGCTTGTCCAAGTCGGTGGCTCGAGTTGACTTAATTCTCATACAATAGCAAGAACAGGGACGAAAACAATAAGATTAACCCCGGCCCTAATTTAGGTAAGTAAACCCTTTACTGTTTGTCTGTCCCATCACGTTAACCAAATTGATGTATAAGATGAACATATACCTTCCATGATTCGGAAACTCAACTAAGAGATTGGTAGGTAGCTCTTTTATTGACTAAGCCAAACTGACAGATCTAAAATATCAACAAAAAATCTATGTTGTGTGTTTTTTTTTGTTTGTTATATATCCAATATCTAATTTGCATCAGTCGAAATAATAGAAATGGAGATGGATCCTGAAGCAACTAGGCTTGTTTTCATTTTGTCAAATATCGTTTGGTAACTTCGGAAAAGAATATAGCAGCTTTTTGTAAATTAAGATTCAATTTCAGGGCGTTTTATTTGCAAGAGTTTATAGTTGTCATTTCTGACGTCTATTCTTACCTACAAACTTTCATAAGATTTGCCTACATGTTCTTTATGCGAACAAGAAGTTTAAAAAATCCTGCATCTTCCAGTTCGTACACACAATGACACATTTGTTTTCCTTTTCTTTTTTTTAAAAATATAATTGGTGCGATTATTTATTTATTTCCTTTTAAGCTTACTGTTTAACAAGATAAGGCGTCGAGACTGTCTCCTCCTGCATGTGTGGCTGGAACGTTACGAGATAATACTGGAGACTGTTTTCGCTTCGTGGCAGTTGACCAGTGTGATTTTGATTACCACTGACAGGAATGAGATAAGAGAACCCTGTATATTTGGGCAACCCAGTGAAGAGACAGACAGACGGACAGACAGAGAGAAAATAAGAGAGAGAAGAAAGAGACAGACAGACAGACAGACAGTACGAGTACTTGCTCTACCCGGTGATATATTTGAAATCCACACATCTGAGAAGCGTCGTTGTACTCGTCAGAGAAACACAGGGACATATAAAAAGGTTGAACAAATTTGCTGTACTTGTAAACGATTTTTTCCATCCCAGTATTATTTCGTGTTTTGGTTATGAAAGGGTTTCGCTGATATTTTTCTGCAGAGTTCGAACACTTTCCGGAGACTTTAAACTTTGAAGAGCTACAATATCACATAATCTCGTGGCAATCATCATCCGTCTTTTACCGTCCGTCGTTGGACATAGACTTCTCCCAGAATTCACCAAATCTCTCCATCATGGGTGTCTTAGAGCCAATATTTTCTGAAATTGTCTAGTTCGTCTCTCATTCTTATATTCTGCTAGCCTGGATATCCATGTTGTGAGTCGTGATGTCCATAGGTTGTCTACCATTCTTGCAGCATCATCAACCCATCGCCATATTATGCTCTCTTGTAATCTCTCAATGTGCAGTTAAGTATGATTCTTCCATGTGCATGTTGCATGGCTCTCAGTTTGCGGGTCAGCCTCTTGGTCAGGTGCCATGATTCAGCTCCATAGTCACCTATCGGGAGGAATCATTGGTAGCATACTCTTCTTTTTGAGACTATTGGGATTTTTCTTGTTCTTGACGATTGAGCTTGCTCTGTCGAAAGCTTTCATCTTAGAATGGTTCTTCTATCTAGGACAACGAATCTCCATGAAATCTCCAAAAGAAGAAATCAAAGTGATTCTTCTCTTGATTTCTTCTTTTGGAGATTTCATGGGGGCAATAGGAAAGGTTAAAAGAAAAACCTGGTCATGTACGAAGTGAATGAAATGCTCCATGACAGTGTCATACACCAGTGCATGTTGATTGTGTGTAAGCTTTGAGAATTGGAAATTGAAATCTTTCAGCGTCATCTATATTCACCTGGCATTTCTGAGCTAAAGATTATCGTATGTTCAATAATATATCTGCACCTCGCATAAATGATTCACCACAACACATGTATATCATCATCATCATCATCATCATTATCATCATCATTATCATCAGTCTTTTAACGTTTGTCATTTGACATAGACCTTCCCCAAGATTCGCCAAACTTCTTTATCGTGGGCATCGCGTAACTAGTACTCTCTGAATTTGTCTAGCTCGTCTCTCGATCTTTTACCCTGCCGGACTCGGTTGCGCATGGGATCTTGGGGATCCATGTCGTGAGTTGCGATGTTCATCAGTTGTCTGCAATTCTTGCAACATGACCAGTCCATTGCCATTTAAGATTTTTAATGGATTTTATGATGTCCCTAACTCCTGTCTTCTCCCAGGTGTATTCAGCGGTCTTGTGGTCTCTCCATGTGAGGTCGAGCATAATTATTCCATGTGCACGTTGCGTGGTTCTCAACTTGCGGGTCTGTCTCTTGGTTAGGTTCCATGTTTCAGCTCTATAAGTGACTATTTGGAGGATGTATTGGTTGTACACCCTTCTTCTTAGGATTTATGGGATCTTCTTATTTTTGAAGGTTGAGCTTGCTCTGCCAAAAGCTTGCCATCCTAGTGTGATTCTTCGCTTGATTTCTTCTTCTTTTGAGGGTCTCATGGAGATTCGTTGTCCTAGGTAGATGTAGTGATCTACTTTCTCCAGTTCTGTGTCCTCAATTTTGATCTCAGCGTTTTTATCCTCGATGTGGTTGTTGAACATGATCTTCGTCTTGCTGAAGTTCATGTGTCGGCCAACTTTCTTGCCCTCTTCATTTAGTTCACCTAGCATTAGTTGGTGGTCGTGTAGTTTCTCTGTGAAAAGGGCAATGTCGTCTGCAAATAATCCAAAATTATCTGAAAATTGATTTTTTTAAATAGTATCTAAAACAAATAGATTTTTCATCTAAAAATTATCTTTAAAATACTAGCACAAGACTTGGGCCTTACTGGTCCCAAAATGACCAGAGAGATCCCAAGGGCACTTTTTTGAAAAAAAAAACAACAACAAAAAGACCGTATCGATTGTGTTTAGTGGTGTTCATATGCAAATTTCCAAAGGTGTAGCCCCCCAAAATGTAACCACTTGGCTGGTTGGTCGGGTGGGCCATTTGTGGACTTATGGTAATTAGAAGGGTCATATTTTGTGCTTTCAGTGAATTTGTTACTTCTAAATCTGAATAATTTTGCAATTAAAAGATCGTTCAGAACACTTCAAACGGATCAAATCCTAATCAAATATTCACCATGTTTACATTATCATTTATCTTACCTTAAAAAACGACGTTTCTTATGTAACAACCTGTTTTGTCATTCAATAGAAATTTCTCATTGCAAACAGTGTTGGGGGCGATCAATCAAAAGTTGGAAGAGGGATTGTTGAATGCATAAGTTACTTCTCTTACCTTTTAGTGGATGGACATCACTAAAAAACGTCGGAATCAAAAAATCAAACAAAGGTGAATGCTGCCGGACATAAATTAAGTGATCAGTTCAGATTTAATCGATTGAACTGACACTGTAAACCTATTTAAGTGATTTAAAAAGAAAAAGAAAAAGTTTATTTTAATCACATAATAACTGTTGAAAATCTCAACCGTCCAGCTCCATTGGTATGGTCTGTAAAAGTGATTCGTTCGTACAGAACCCATCAATCAGCCGGACCTAGTAGAAAAAATTAGAAAAACCTATAACTAACAGTGTTGTTTGATGGTTTTTAACAAGGAGAAAAAAAGAGAGAAAGAAAGAGATGAAGAGAGACAAATTGAGGAAAAGGGAACTAAGAGAAGAACAAAGGTGGGGCAGAGAAAGGGGGAACGAAAAAGGGGGTACAAGAGGGGTAGAAAAAAGGGCAAGTGAGAGAGGAAAGAAAGAGAGGCCGAAAGAAAGAAGGAATGACGGAATTGAAGTAGAACGGTGTTGCTTGAAAAGAAAGAGAGTAGAAATTGTTAGGGAGTGATCAATGAATGAGTTACTTCTCTTGCTTTTTGTTGTGCAGTGATCACTAAAAAAAGTCCAAATAGAAAAAAAAACAAGAAAAAAAAACAGTGGAAACACAGCCGGATACAAACTATGAGACCAATTCAGTATGAACATACATCGTAAAATAAAATCCATTCTAAAAAGATACTGGGGGTGGGGAGAGAAAAAAACAAGAAGTTCATTTTCTAAACAAAATGAGGAGTAAAAGATCAAATTGTCAACCCTCTAGCTCCAGCGGTGCGGTTAGTACAATCGACACATACTTAGCCAGCCAAACAGCCAGCTAAACAGACCGACACACCTACTTAAAAACTGAAGAAACTTATGTTGATGTTGACAGTCTGGGTTGACGGTTTTTAATTGTTGTCGGGGGGTTGCATGCATGCACTTGCATGTGTACGTAGGATGTGCGTGGGTACGCGTATATTCTCTCCACATACCAGAGCAGAGTTCTAAAGAAATCAAACAATAATCGTGTAAACAGTGCACACGCCTCACGAGGGTATTTCCTCAACACACCCACATTATCACCAGCCGTCCCCTTACAGTTTATAAATAGCCCCACACATAGCTGCATACTTACCACCCGTAATATCTTGACCCAAATAATCCACCCGAGTAACTCCGTACACAAAAGCTGTGACTAACAATTACGATTATACACAGAAGTTCATATACACCTACTGCTGATTTGACTGGGCGTCCCACCGTTGGGTGATGGTTAATAAGCTTGTCGATCAGCTCATTACTACTGTAGAATGAGTTCAATCCTCACCAGGTGACACACAATAGTGGCCCTATGCCAGATTCTGGCAAGTTCGGCAAAAGAGTATGCTTTGTAGATTAGTAGCTGTGAATCAGATGATAAGGACTTATCTTTTAGGCTTTGTTTTGTACAGCGGTAGTTATTCATCAAGCTGAGGTTACCTCTGAGATTACTATAGCACAAGGCTACAATAATAGGGCACCAATGGTTATCAAATACTCTTCATTAGTGAACGTGTCTACCGGATGAGCTTGCTAACCAATACGTTACGGTAGGTGACTAAGCTTAGTTTAGATTAGTGTTTCCAAAACAGAGGAATTGTCCCCAAGATGAGGTATTTAGATAGTCCAAGGGTAACTGTGATGTATTATGCAAAACTGAATATCACTGTGCAAACAAAGTTCTGACTGTTCCTTATCAGTGTCGATTATTAAGATTACTTGAACATACCAGTAAAAAATGATGGAGGTATTTATGTATAGATCTGCACAAACGACCATGAAGTTATTTTATTAGGTAGTTTATTCTTGATGATTCAAGTGCTCTAATTTTAGGGCGTTTTGTGTAACTTTTTAAACGATGATCGGACATAAAGTCTTGAGACAAAATCTTAAGAGAGAAAAATGAGAAGAGTGCGTATAGTATAAAAAAAAAATATAACATTAGATTTATTTAGAAAAATAGTTGAAAGAGAAATACATCACGTGTGATTTTTTTAAAATCTGCACACCACTCCCCAAAACTGACAGACAAATAATTAGTTTTCAAAATTCAGTATTTTTTTTCCGCCCCGGTATCTGTAGGGCCTGTCTATACCCTATCTCTTGTCATGGCAATAGACGATCTGAAATATTCTGCTCTGTTACTTATTTACAAGCATATACCCGTAGAAAATATCTGCACTAGGGGGCCTAGAGCTATTTTATTAGGTAATTTACTGTAAATAATTCACGTATTCTAATTCAAAGTTTTTTCTAAAAGTCTCAACTCGACTCAGGCTGTTTAAATGTGTGATCAGACATAAAGTCTCAAGAGTTAATAATAATATGGTAAATTAACTAATGAAATGCTTGAGCTGAAACAGAGATGAAATTTGCATATATGCTTATTATAAGACTTGAATTTAATTCTAGCGTTGTTTCCTTTGTCGTAGAGTTTAGTTGGTTTTATTAACTTCAAGAACTGCGACGTTCGCTGCCCAAAACTGACTTGGAGATAATTCTATTCAATAATTATGAAATCAAGCTAATTCTCATTATGAAGCTGTCATTTAAAATTATTATTCAGTGCAACTTACTTAAATGTGAAGAGGGAAAACTAGTACTCTTATTGGTAAAAGTGGGCTATGACCTTGACAAGGTTAGAAACGACTGGTTTAGACTAACCAACACAGCGCCACAATAGTAGGGCACCCTGAATGATCAAACTCAATATATTGATTCGAGTATACCTTGATTAGTGCGGTTAATTCGTTCCATTGTACATACTATTCGAAACTACTCTGTTAAAGGTATTGTTGTTGCTTAATGAGTTTCTATTTCAGCTTATACTAAGTTCCATCAATTTGTATGGCGATACCTTCACCTTACTACACCAAATCTCACACTAATTAAAGTTGCTCCATTCAAGGTATTCCTGTATGTGATTTGTGAAACTTCCCTGTTAGCCATTGGTCCATAATTGTTGCGTAAAACGTACTGGGCACAAATAATGATAATAACATTTGTGAAATAAAGAATAGTGGGCATTAGCGTCCACAATCACTTTTCTTGGGAGGGGGATCAGAAGGATATGTTTTCAGGTGCAGGGAATATATTCGGATCATTCCAGTGACAACCCTGTTCATAATCAGCAGCAGCAGTAGCAGTAGCAGCAGCAGCAGCAACAGCAGCAGCAATAGCAGCAGCAGCCTTTTAGGGTCCATCGTTGGATATTGACCTTCCCCACAATTCTCAAAACCTGTCTCTTTCTGAATTTATCATCACGCCAACTCACTTTCTGTCGGCCACAATTTCCCATAAAATCTCCGGGAATCCACGTTGTAAGCTGTGATACCCAACAGTTGCCAGACATTCTAGCAACATGTCCAGCCACTGCCATTTCAGCTTTCAATGATATCTCTGACTCCTGTATTTTCTTTAATGCTGTCATATGATCTCCGTATGTGAGGTTCAGCACGATTCCCCCTTGCGCAGGCTGCATTGTTCTCAGTTTGAAGGTCAATCTTTTGGTTAGATTTCATGTTTCAGCTCCATAGGTGACAATTGATTGGATAAGTTGGAGCGTTATAATCAATAAATGATAATGGTACAGTATGGTTATTTTATGTAAACGTAACTTAATGTATAAAAAGACTAAATCAGTCGCTGGTAACAGGATTGTCTATTGGTAGAATGCAATCAGTGGTCTTCCAAGCACCCTCACCCTCGGTGGAAAAGCCTGATCCAGAGGGATGGGGGGTGGCAATTGTCCTATTTTGCCCGCTTCCAAAGTGGATACCTATGGTTATGGGTGTCTACCATGGTGCGATGGTTTGCAAACTTGTTTCACCGAGCGATTCGCCGGTGTCATAAGTTCGATCCTCATTGGGGACCTCTGTTCAGATCTTGTGAGCTACTAAGCTACATATTGTAAATGACCATCATAAATTGCGAAGTGAGTCCCCACCTTGGAGCAATAGGTAAACTAATTCACTGGTGTCGTGAGTTCGATCCTCGTAGAGGCTTCATTACCGTGGCCTTGTGTAAGACAAAGCTACGCTTTTTAAATAAAAAACCATGGAAATGGTATGAGCAATAACAAGTTTGGCTGAGCTAGGGTCAAACTCCCTTGCTTCATAGTAATCTAAAAAGTAAACAAAACAGAATTAATTTCACCTATACGATATTATTTAATTTGTACCATTTCCTCTCTTTTATTAATAGATCCTGAAAATGGGATTTGTAAACTCTAGCATAACAAGTCGACTAGGCTGGGCTTTGGCGGTGGAAGTGAATTCGTCATCGGTTTTGCTTATGTCACTGTGTCAGTGTTATTCGTAGATGACGTCAAAGGTTCTGGTCTGGTCATTGCCATCCGTCCTTGTTGTTACATACGAAAATAAAGTTAGAACTCAGTAGTAAGAGTTTGACAGAACAGTAAACTTGAGAGAAAGAAAAGAATAAAATAAAAGGAAAAATGTCTTATGGTTGAGGAAGAGTCGACACCCCTAATAATGGCCACGCCTAATGACATGAATGGAGGTTAAGTAACACTTCAACGGAAGTGTTTTCATTTGATTTCTCATTTTCTTGTCAATTTTTTCCAATCTTTTTTTATTTTGTTTCTTTTTTTTTTACTGTATATTTTTTAATTTCTTTTTAGTCTTTCTCTTTTCTCTTCCTTCTTTCTCCTTTTCTTTCATTTGAGTATTTTTCTTTTTTTCTCCCCTTCTCCCTTTTTCTTTTAACGTTTTTTTTTTAACTTCTGTTTTTTTTCTTTTCTCCTTTTTTCTTCTCTTTATTTCTTCTTTTTCTTTTTTATTTTCGTTTCTTCTTTTCGTCTTTTCTCTCTTTGAAGTATCTTTGTTTCCATCATTTTTCTTTTTTTCCCTTTTTTTCCTTTTATCTCTCTTCTTTTTTCCTTTTGTCTTTTTCTTTACTTTTTTCCCTTTCCTTTCGTCGTTTTCTCTTCTTCCTCTCTCGTCTTTCATCTTTTTCTTTTTTCTCCTCTTTCTTTGTTCTTCTAGATCTTTTTATTTTCTTTCCTTTCCTTCATCTCTTCCTTTTTTTTTCTATCTTTTTTTCTTTCTGGTATGTATACTTTTCTTCCTTTTTTTTCTCTTTCTATTTTCTCCTATTTCCCCTTTCTTGTCTCTCTTTCTAGTTTTCTTTCCTATCCCCTTTCTTTCTTTTTTTCTCTCGTTTTCCCTTTCTTTCTTCATTTTTCTCTACTTCTTTTTTTCGTCTTTCTGTTTTCTTTTCTTTCTCTTTTCTCTCCCTTCTTTCCCGTTTTATTTCTTTTAAGTATCTCTTTTTCTTCTCCATCTTTTTTCTTGTTCTTTTCTTTCTCTTTCCTCTATTTTTCCCCTCTTGATTTTTCCTCTTCCTATTTCAACTTTTCCTTCTTTCCTTCTCGCTATGTCCTTTCTTTCTATTTGTCTATTCGCACTTGCGAACTTACATCAAGAGAACACACGATTCCTGGTGTGTAAGCTACCCACTGTGCCAAACTACATTAAATTCAGATGAGAGCTAGAAGTCAACAAAACAAATAATGACTGTTGCTGAACAGAGAGCAACTGAACCTTTCAACAGAAACCATGATAAAAAATATGAAAAATTGAAAAAGATTTCAAAAGATACAAAACTTGTAAGATTTATTCCGATGGCCATTTATTTTTCTTCATTAGATGAATAGTTGCCAGAAAAAAAAATAATGATATGTAATACATCATCTAATGAAAAAATGATGAAATAACTGTGTTAAGTGTTTCTTGTACATTCTGGTTGGAGTGTTGATATAATCTAAATCTTCCCTATGTGTTTTTTCTGGTTTACTGAGTTATTCATTAAGCTATTTACAATTTTTGTTTTCGTTGAGTGACTTTGGACAACAGACTGAAGCTAATTGCCTTTCACTTAAAGGTAATAATTTTATTTTTCCTTTTTGTCTATTTGTTCGTTGTCATTTTTTTCCTTTTTTTCTTGCGTATGTTGTAATTATGTAAGTAAAAAAAAATTGTTTTCTACTTGTAATATTCTGAAGGGGAATTGGATGGACGAATACCTTTAAAGTATAATCATGCTCCCCTCATAATACATGTATTTTTTCAATGTATGTGATTATTTAAAACAAAAAAACAACTCTCCTCTTTTTTTTTCTACATTTGGTCCTTCTTGTTCTTGTTTTTAATACTGATACTACCATTTTGTTTACAGACATTAAGCCGAGAGATTGGTACAGAGGATGAATTTGGATTTGGACTTCGTGACTCAGTAGATGACACGTGGCCAACAAATGGAAAAAAGGAAGAAATTTGTGCAATACTATCTTCTAAATGGGGTTTGAACTGTCTGCCTAGAAAATCTGCATTTTAAATCCCAGTTTTTACTCAGGATGTAACACTGACCTCTAGCCCCGGTGGCAAAAATGGAAAGGCTTCAGTTGAAAAGAAGGGTACAAGAATACGAAATCTGACCAGAAAACTATCCAGCCATTCCGAATACCTCGAGAATTGATTGCGCGATCTCGATGTTAATCGGCAACCAATTAAAGTGACCTTACAGCAAATACATCAACCCCTCCTGTGGGGTAAGTCAGTCAACCGTGATACCCCACTGAGTGAGCTTCTCAACTGCGTCACGGTCGCATGCACTAATCATTCTTCACGGTCAGTGCAGGTTTTTTTTTTCGACAAAACATCTCACCATCAGGGCTTTTAGCTCTCAAACCACATTTCAGATAGGGCCCTCTGCTATTAGCGTGTTTCTCAAAGTGATATCAGACCGTGGACGAGATTGGAGAGCGCGCAGTAACAGCTTATGGCGATCCCGGAAAAGGACTTCGCAAGCTGTTTTGAAAAGTGAAAGGCACGCCGTGATAAGTTATAGAAGTCGGGAGTAAGTTGGAGTTGTCAAAGGTACCATTCCCCTGGGTTGGCTATTTTATGTTAATACTAGATGTCTGGATACTTTTAGGGTTAACCATATGTACTTTAGATTTATTCTTCTCTCAGTTACAGATATTTACCAAGTTTAGTTTAGTTTGGCACATGACCACAAAAGAGAGATTCTGTGATTAACAAAAACAAACGTCTTTGCAAATGAGTTAGTTTGGTTACCATCACTCTACGTCAGGCACCTATTTTATTTTTGCAAGTTATAACGCTTTTATACTGATCACCGAGGCCCAGTCGTAGAGTGCAATTCATAATCCAGTATCAATTAAATTACTATTGAAATGTTTTTCTTTCTTTCCTTTCTATAAAGATTTTTGCTACCTCACTGTTACGTTTAAACTCTTCCTATGTGTTACAGACGGATACTCAATTTGCATACTTGATCCAACTGAAATTATTAAACGAATAAATGTCGATCACGGAGGCCAAGCGGTAAAGAGCTCGCTTCCGGTTCAGTAGGCCATGGTTCAGTTCACCGCCGAGTTACACCGAAGACTTAAATACCGAAATGGTCAATAATGCCCCTCTGCCAATCACTCAGCACAAGGACTAAAATTGAGTAATCTCTCGCCAGAAGCTACGCAGTTGCAGGAAAAATTTCGTAGGATACGGGTACACTGGTTCCCACAAGATCACTGAAGTTAAGCTTCTTCAAGCCTGCTCAGTAACTAGATGAGTGACTATCGGGAAATAATAATAATCATCATCATCAGTCTTTTAACGTCCGTTGTTGGACATAGACCTTCCTCAGGATTTGCCTCAATTCTCTATCATGGGCGTTACGGAGCCAGTATTTTCTGAATTTGTCTAGTTCATCTCTCCATCTTGTATTCTGTAGGCCTCGGTTTCCTATGTGATCTCTGGAGATCCATGTTGTGAGTCGTGACGTCCATCAGTTGTCTTTCATTCAAGCAACATAACCTTCCCATTGCCATTTGAGTTTTCTAATAGATTCTTTGATATCACGGACTCCCGTTTTCTTCCTGATATACTATGCTGTCTTGCAATCTCTCCATGTAAGGTGAGCATTATTCTCTCATGCACATGTTGCATGCTTCTCAGTTTGCAGGTCTGCCTCTTGGTTAAGTTCCATGTTTCAGCTCCATAAGTGACTATCGGGAGGATGCATTGATTGTATACTCATCTTTTTAGGATTATTGGGATCATCTGGTTTTTGAAAGTTGAGCTTGCTCTGCCGAAGGCTTACCATCCCAAAATGATTCTTCGCTTGATTTCCTCCTCTTTTGAGGGTCTAATGGAGATTCGTTGTCCTAGGTAGATGTAGTGGTCTACCTTGCCGAGTTTTGCATCTTCTATCTTGACAGTACCAGGTACCATTGGCAGAGCAAAGCTTCGATAAACCTAGCAAGTGAGTCATACTAACAATTACCCGAGTGTACAGCGACACCCTTGATGAGGGTGTAAGTTAAAAACGTTGATGCATGAATACATATATACATAACACTTTTTTTATAGAGTTAGAGTCCCAAGTCCGTCAGCTGTCCAGAGAGACTACACAATGTAAAATTCAACATTTAAATTTACGATTGACGTGAATTGGAAAAAATGCTACGTAGGAATTTACTGAGCTTAGCTTAGTCTGATACAAGGCCACATGTATGGAACATTCAGTGAGAATCAAACTCACTACACAACTGATCTAGTTAGTCAATCGGTAGAATCCGTTACATTACCAACGTTTTGGGGCAGCATGCCAAGTTGAATGGGGATGATCAATTAAATCATTGGAAGATCAATGAATGACTTGCTTCTCTTGCCTTTTGTTGGGCAGTAATCATTGAGAAGTCTGAGTTTCCAAACTAACAAACGGGTGCAAGCTAGGGACCAATTTAGTATAAACTTAAGGGAATGTTTAAAAAGAGATGCTCACATAATAGGGAGTAAATGTTAAAATTATAAAGGTTTTAACTCCATTGGTGAGGCCTGTGCGCGTGATGTACACATAGCGAGCCAGTATTAGAGGGAAACCCATGTTGACAGTTTTGGTGTCTAGTTTCTAACGATGATTCTATGTTAATCATTATCCAATGGATAGATATCTAAGATATTTTATAAACTTAGCCTTATCTGTTACGAGGTCATTGTCGTGGGTCAATCAGTTGGTATCCTACTCACTTTATAAGTGAATTGATATGTGTTTGGCTACCTTCTTAAACATCAGTCTGAGATAAGCATCTTTCTTGTTTAGTCAAATTGAGAGAACACACAGTCTCTGGTCTGCGAGTTGCCCCTCAGGGCCAATTACATTAAATGCAAACGAGAGAAATTGTATACATCATTTACTCCGCTTATACCCTCATAGTGGGTTCGTCTAGATTAGGAACACATGGGCAATTGTTATTAAGACCCACCTCTAGCTTACCAGGCCTGTGGAAGATTTGTTTTGCTTGTAGCACCTCAATAGTCACCCATGTAGCCAACTATATTATTTGGCCTTGGGGAGAGGTTTCTCAATCCTTGTGCTGGGTGCTTGTCGGAACAGCATTGTGTTCAAGTTTGGGAATCTTTTGTATGACTCTTCGATGGATTGAATAACGGCATACAGAACTAAGAGCGAGTTCTTTACCACTGGGTCATAGTGATTGGTAATACGAGGCAGAGATCAACAAAAGAAGAAATTAATCATAACTAAAGGAAAAGAAATGATGAACTGCTCAAAACAGCATGAATAAGAAAAAAAGCCACTCAATAGAAGCTGTCATATGACCATCATCTTCTGACTGCATGCTGTGTTTGGGGTGATCAATTCAAACATTGGAAAAAAGTGATCAATGAATAAATTATTTCTCTCCCATTTTATTGGACTGTAATCATTCAAAAGTCCTAATTTTCAAAAGCAAGCGTTTGGCACTAACAGGAGAATGATTCAACAAATTGAACCTTGCTAAAAACCTATTTAGAGGTGGATTAAAAGGGTTTTTATTAAACATAAAAAGTAGTAAATGTTTTCATTGTCAGCCCTCTAGCTCAATTAGTGAAGCCTGTACGAATGATACATATATCGATAAATTATTCCATAGTCAGCTGGACCAACTCAAAAACTGAGAGAAACATACGATGGCCATTTTTATTACAGTTTTGGTTGACAGTTCCTTATAATTGTTAGTATGTGTTAAGCTGAAACAGTGAAATTACCAAATTGGTGAAATCTAAACGTTACCTTGTTTTTTTTACAAAAAGTGAAAAAAATACATAGATTTAATTTGATAAAAAGTCCATTCAATCAACACAAGGATGCGCAAAAAAGTGTGAAAAATTAAAAAAAGTAAATACGCAGTTCGAACTTTTTTCATAAAAAAATGAACCAAAACGTACTTTTAATTTGATCAAAGGTTTGTCTAATCGAAACAAGGTTATAAAACAAGTACGTTTTACGATAAAGACTCAATGTAATCAAACTGAAATCAGACTTTTTTTTTACCCCCCAAAAAGTAAAATTTCGCCAATAAGGCAATTTCGCCGATTCGGCATAACATAAATTAATGATCAACCGTTCAAAACACCAAGAATAAGAAAATGGAAAAATAAAATAATAAAAAATAAGAGGCGCTGCCGGTCTCTTCAACGGATTCTATACAAATGGCGAATAAACGTTAAAAATACATTGGAGAAAAAAAATAGAGTATTAAATATAGAATCACCTGCCATGTTAAGCGATTTGCGGGTTCATGGTGAATCGACTTGGTTAAACGGCATAGTGAATGTTCTCACATTGAAGTAAGCATGCTTAGAACGTACGCAAGGATGTTTTCACAGTTGACACACATCTATAAGAATATCCATGGGCATATATATATATATATATATATATATATATATATATATCCATGGGCATATATATATATATATATATATATATATATATATATATATATATATATATATATGTATAGTGTGCAATATTGCATAGAAACTCCTATTTGGAATGATCCTCGTCACAGCAAAGAAAATGCATAACTTGGTCGAGACAACATAAGTAGAATAAACAATTAAAGAAAATCGAGCAGCTGCAGGAATCGAAACTATGACCGATAGGATAGCCGCTTCAACGTAGCGTTGCTGTTACCACTGACCAAAACAGTAGCCGGCAATGCAGAGGCCCAGATGACTGCTTTCACGCCAAATCCTCATCTTATTCATTCTCGGTTTAAATCTGCCCTGTTCGTTTCTTTCAAGGCGAGTCTTAAAGAAATGGATATATGTGATCCGACAGAATGATTATAAATTGCGTTTTATAACATAGAAACCTATTTGAAGTGATTTACCGTCATTACATAATTAATGTTTCACTTGACCAAGACAACGTAAATAGAATAAACATTTAGAGATAATCGGGCTGCTGCAGGAATCGAACCTTCGATCAGTACAGTAGCCGCTCCACCGAAGCGTTGCACTGACTTTAATCACTTGTACACTTCTTGATAATCAAACTACTCATGATATTATATCAAATGGTTCTTTAAAGCCAGGGTTCTGTTCATCAACCCTTCCCAGTTTTAATCCCATTGTTCTATTACACCTTTTTCTTTCCCCACCTGGAATGTCCCCATAGCAACCAGTCTCTTGGAGATCTAACCCCTGGATGACCCCTACTTGAACAAGCCATTAACCAATTCTCAAGACAGCTATCACCATCAATTCAGTTCGCTGACCCCACAGAAGCAAATGAAGTGGCTCATTCCATTGATTTTACATAACCTAATACTGCTTTATCAACGCTGAAAATGTCAGACCTTTCCGCCGGGGATGACACTTTTTAAAAATATACGCTGTTATGAAAATATTGATACCAGTGTCACCAAATTAGTTTGTGTGGATGTTTATCTGTTTGCCTCAAAGAGTCACACGGGAAATATACGTTTTACTCTCTTTAGATTCAGTTAGAGCAACGGAGAGAGTGAAAATCATGTGACTGACTATTGCAACTGTGTTTGTGCATAATTGATACAACTAAAAATTATATGTAATCGGAATCGTAAAGACAATAACAAACTATGTCCAACTTTTTTCACACTTTCACACTTTTTTCACATATTTAATAGATATTAACTAAATTCTTGAAAATAAATATTAGAAATGAACATTGTGAAATGTTCATCAGTCCTCTAGTGTCCGTCGTCAGACAAAGACCTTCCTCAGGATTTGCCAGACCTTTATAATACTTTCTAAACTTATCTACTTAGTTGCACCATCTTACTTTTTGCCGGCAATAGCTTAGCTTAAGATCACTGGGAATCCATGTTATGTGTCATGATGTCCAGCGGTTGTCTGATATTTTAGCAGCATGACCAGCTCATTGCCATTTAAGTTCTTTTGATTGATTCTAAGATTCTGATTTTTCTCTAATGCACAGAACTGTTCTGTGATCTCTCTTAATGATATGGAGAATGATTCTCTCCCGTGAACGTTGCATGGTTCTTAGCCTGAGGGCCAACCTTTTGATTAGATTCCATGTTTCAGCTCCATGGCAGACTATCGAAAGGATGCATTGGTTGTATACCCATCATTTTAATTGGATTTCTTTGTTTTCAAAGTCTGAGCTTGCTTTACCAAAAGCTTATCATACAATAAGAACAACTTTTTGAATGGAGTTAGTGAAAACTAAATACAGGAGAAGTTGAAAATACTGAGTGATTAATGATATGAATTCATAGAAATGTGCTTTTTTCTTAATATCACTTGTTGAAATAAAGGAGGAGTTCTTATATGTCATTATTTACGATATTGTTTACTCGCAAAAATAACGATCTATTTCTAAAACGTCTCGCTGCTTTTCCCCATTGTAGACATATTTTGATTATAAGAATGTTAACTTGTTTGAAATATAAGTTTTTGCTTTACACTATAGAAAAAAGTCGACATTTCATTTGGTAAAACCTTTTAGAAAGAACCTATAAACAACAGACTCTGTTCAAAAACGTTAATGTTATTTATGCAATCTTTGACAACAACTGGTAAAATTTGTCAACATTTGTATCTGTAATAGAATTATTTGTTTCAAATTATCAAAAATGATATTTTAAATCTGTTTATTATAACAATGTAAGATACTTTCTAAAAAGTACGTTTCTATGTTGACTTTCCGTTGGGATTACAGTAATGTTATTCTTTGCTTCTCCAACCTCTACTTCCAAAACACGTTTCATCTTCCCTTTTACAACGAAAAACTCTGCCCGTTTCAACAGTTACAATAGAGAACATGTTTCCATAAACTACTGCTATAGACACACGCTGGAAGAGACAGGCGGTCTCGAACTGTTCCTTGTGAGTTTCGGTGGGTTTGGAGCGGTGGATGAGTATTAATGCTTTGGGGTCAGTTTATCAACAGCAACAAACTCGTATCTATCGGTTAATGAGTGACATTTGACTATTTTCTGATCTCTTGCCTGTCTGGGGACAATACCTGCCTCAACGGCCGATGAGATCAGGTTGCTGTTTACGAAAAATATCTGAGCTTCTTGAATTACAAATGCATTCTTGCGTCTTATATTTTATTTCGAGAACTGATTAAAACAAGACAAAAAACATGTCGTAGTGTGACATAGAAAATAGAAAAGGTGTTTCTTTCTTAGCACACTCTCGCTCTCCTTCCTTTCTTAAGAGGGCTCTCACATCTATTTCAGTTCGTTCAAAAAGAAAGTGATATCGGCATTCATAGCAACTGTCAACATCCGTCACAGGTAAAAAAAAAAAAAAAAAGAATAAAGAACTACTAAGTTAGTTTTTACGCTGGTTACGGCCTCAGCTGTCCCTGCTTGGGTACCACAAGTTATGATACTACGGCTTGTTGGCGATATGTGAATGAGACTTAGCGACAGCAAGGACCCGAAGTGGTGTCACTCACTTCCCTCTGTGATTTCTCAGCTATGGCTGGAAGAGAGAGATGGATTCGTGCATTTCCCAAGGGTATTAGTTCGAAGAGAACACAAACTGTCTTTGCCAGAGTATGAAAAGCAACTTGCTGCGTATATTCTTCATGTGGTTAACTACTCCGTCACACCACACCTCGCCAGTTTGGCCAATTTAGACATTTTTGTTTTAATTTGAAACTCCAGTGCAGCCGGTTGAAATACTTGTTTTCTTTCAAGTTTTCCAGATTAGAAAGTCCGATGAGGCTGATCTAGGGATTGTGGTTTTGTTTGTTTTTTTTTTTAATTATTTTTTCAAATTTGAAAGTCCAGGGTAGCCGGTTTGAACTTTTGTTTTCTTTTTAATATTTTTGTGGGGGGATTTGAAAGCCTGATGAGGTTGGTTTAGAGTTTTGTTGTTGTTGTTGTTGTTGTTGTTGTTGTTGTTGTAAATCGATTTTCGAATTTGAAAGTCCAGTAACGCTGGTTGAAATATTTGTTTTCTTTCTTTTTTTTTCGAGTTTGAAAGTCTAAAGAGGCCGGTTTAAAAGTTGTTTTCTTCTTTAGATTAATTTTTTTGATTTGAAAATCCAATGAAGCCGGTTTAGACAGTTTTTTTTTTTTTTGATTGATCTTCATGATTTGAAAGCCCAGAGTGACCATTTTTTTTTTCGGATTTGAAAGTAAGAAGAGGCTAGTTTCGACGTGTTTTTTTTTTGTTTGTTTTATTTCTATAATAATATTTTAAAATTTGAATGTCCAGTGTTGCAAGTTTGAATATTTGTTGTTTTTTTTTTAATTTTTGGATTTGAGAGTCCAATGTGGCCGGCTTAGAGGTTGATTTTTTTTGGCTTTTTTTGTAAATCGATT
>OY735223.1:29903420-29905920 GCA_963457665.1 Thysanoteuthis rhombus
TTTTGGTTTGGCCAGCTTCCGGTAGAGCAAGATTAGCCTTCAAGATCAAGAAGATCCCATTAATCCTAAAAGAGAAGGGTATACAACCAAATGCATTCTCCTGATAGTCACCTATGGAGTTGAAACATGGAACCTAACTAAACGATTGAAACTCGGGCTGAGAACCATGCAACCTGCAAAGGAGAGAATCATGCTCAGCATCACATGGAGAGATCATAAGCCTGCATGATACATAAGGGAAAAAATAGGAGGCAGAGTAATCATAGAATCGTTTAGAAAACACAAATGGCAATGGGCTGGTCAGGTTGCAAGAATTTTATCACAACTGATAAATGGATCCCCAGTGATCTTCCGCGAAAATATAACAAAAATGAGATAGTGTGACTAACTAAACAAGTTGAGAGAGTATTGTCTCTGCAACGCCCATGATAGAGAGGTCTGGGAAATCTTGGGGATCATCTATGTCTAACGATGAATACTAATATATGGATGATGATGAAGAATTGATTTGAAACGTCAATGAATTTTACATCATTTTCCACAATGTTACTGTAATTATGTTACATAATATAAGATGTACTTCGTCTTTTCCTCCTTTTTTTTTCTCACTTTCTTTTTTTGTTCCAGGTTGATAATCGAAAATTTCTGATCGATTATGTCTCAAGGATATAGAAAATGGCTATTTTTCCCTTCAAACTCAGGTTTTGTGCCAAGGACAGAGATAATTTGATATCTACTCATTTTCAATCGGACAACAAACAAATTTGCATATATTTAATCTGATCTGAAAAACAACAACATTTACATATGAATATCACTGTCCTGGCCCCATAAGAATACTTTGAAGGGGATAATAACGATTTTCGATACGTTTTTTTTTTTTGTACTCATGAACAATCCAAGCACTCACAACCGAGGAACAAAAATCACGTTGCATGATGTAATTAGACCATATCTTCTAGACGACGAAACCCCTAACTATTACCCGGACGTCTTAAAGTCCCCACGACCTACTGAATACAAAAACTCCTTAAAATCCTTACTCTGCGTTCTGCAGGGAAACGGGGGATGTCAACAAAGAAGGAATGCGGGTGGGTAAGCAATTTTTTAGAGAGCACAGGGAGGAGGAGCAAGCCTTTTTTTGCGTCGGCACATTCCAGTAGAATTTTGCGGGTAGTTGCAAATAAAGCTAGATAGTTAGGGGGGGAGAAGGACCTCTAAAACACTTAAGGTTCTCTCACAAGTGCTCTTTATTGGCTTGGGTGGAGCAATCTCGCCCCAACCAACATGATCAGTCGGTTATATTCTAACTAGCTGAAGTACCCGTCAACACCGGGTCAAATATTCAAGGATTGAAAAATGTCAACAGAGTTCAGACTTTTGTAAAAAGTTTCCCTTCACTTTTGACACCTAATGGAGGAAACATGTTTCCTTCCACTTTTGACCCCTTGAAGGTGAAGAATGGTGAGAAAGGTTTCCCTACATTTTTGATCCCTTGAAGGGAGAAAAGTTTCCATACAGTTTTGACTTCTCAAAGGAGAAATAAGATTCCTTTGAGTTCTGACCCCTCAAAAAAGAGAAAAATTTCCTTTCATTTTTGACCTCTTGAACAGGGAAAATTCCCTCCACTCTGGCTCCTATAAGGTGAAAATGTCTCCCTTCACTTCTGACCCCTTTAAAAATTATGAAAGAATGTATGGAATAAAACCATATATATACATATATCTATATTGAATTGAAGATAAGGGTCCAATTTAACCATACATTCACATTATGAATAGATTTCCCTTTAAAACTTAAAACAAAATTTCTGATGATTTTCTACTTTAAAACCTCTCCCAGGTCTAGTTTACAGTTTGGGCGATTATTTGATGTGACTACATCTAAACAATAATTATTTTCTGATTATTAATATTCAATGGTGATTCCAAAATATTGTCTATCTTCTGTCGTTACATAATATTCAGGACATTTGGTTTTAACTAAGTACGTTTTAAAAGATCGGTTTCCATTCTAACGTGCGTAACATCTATCATATCAGCGTACGTACTCAAAGTGGTTTTCTCAAAATAGGCGTATCCATGTTTATTTAATCTTACATTGAAGATGGAGGAAGATAAGGACTATTTTCAGCATATTGTGCTTTTTATTTTTTGAAAGTTGACTCGAAACGTAAGGAAGAACGATCTTTCAATCTTTCAATGCAGTAAGTATATATATATATATATATATATATATATATATATATATATATATGATTCAATGCGTCAAAAGTGGTTTGCGCTAAGTTTCGTGCAGAAGAGTTCTCGTTGAACCATGCTACTCGGTCCAATAGACTACTTGAGGTGGATACCGATCAAACGATAATATTACTTGAGAATGATCAATGAGAGTATATATACATATATGTACGTCTGTACATACGTATACATATACGTATGTATGTGTGCAGGTGAATCTGTACGTATGCATGTACATATGAGTGCATGTACGTATGTAA
>OY735223.1:29910920-29930920 GCA_963457665.1 Thysanoteuthis rhombus
GAATGAATCAATTATTGATTTGGTTAATATCGGGAGCCACCATTGCATTTTAAGATGCTGCTCTTAAGAATATATTTTGGGAAATATTTCCATCAACTTCGTTAAATTGGATTTGAAAAAACATTATTTAATGCTTCTTAGGCTTCTAACGAAGGGTCTACACGGTAATATATATTTTCTAGAGATTTTCCAACTAAATATTAAAAAAATTATTTGCATGAGAAAAAAGATAACTTAAGTTATCAAAAATTTTCAGGCTTCTGACGATATTTCTACCTTAAAGATTTTATGGAAGGTTTAAATGTGTGGCACTTGCTTCTTTCATTTTTATCATTTCGGCTATTTTTTTCGAATAAGTACATTGAAAGAAACACTGAAGAAAATATAAACAGATCAATATTATCGGAAGTTGATAGATAAAAAGATGGATAGGTATGAACAGACCAACGTGGATGGATAAGAAAGGACTGGTATATGGAAAGAAACTGTAAGAAATATAAGAAAAAACGAAGATACATAGAGATAGATATGATCAGTCTGAAATATAGACAGATATATAAGTAGATAAGTGGGTATTTATGGCGTGTTATCGATTCTGGTTTTGATTGGATCCTTTTCTAGGAAAACTAATTTCTGAAATATACTTCATTGATTAAACAGCAATTTTCTCGATTATTGAACTGAAGTTTTGATGGTGACCATTACAAAAAAACGGACCTAGTTTACTTTTTGCACCCCAAGACTGACCCCTTTGTAAACAGAAATATTTGACTTGATATTGGCGGACATCATTCAAACGTTTTGAAAAGGTAAACAAATAGCACGTGTTCATGGAAGTTACTTACCCTCAGATAATCGAGTCATTTTTTTTATTATTATAAAAGAAATTTTTGTCTTTCTAATTCCCAAAAGTCGAAAAAAAAATGTTTTGAAAGTTAATTACCGCTAGAGAGAAAATGTTCTGTTTGCTATCGGAAGTAGTTCAGAAAAAAAAAAATGATGCATGATTTTCGAAAGTTACTTACCCTAAAAAAAATATTTTTTGTGCTTTCAATCCAATTGCATAGATGTCAATTATAAGACAAAAAATTTGAAAAATGTAGTCTAGAAAGTTACTTACCACCAGAAAAACAAAATTCAATTTTTTCCAGAAAAAAATATTTTCTGTGCTTTCAGTCCATTCTCAAGACTGACAAATTTACAGAGGTAACAAAGATCTTTATTGAATCTTAACCCAGTGAAAGGAAACCGTTTTATAGTTCTCTAGTATATTTATAAAAATAATGTTTAAAATATATATTGAAATTTCAAATCATTTCCATAAAACTAGGATGATAAAACGAAATCTAAAAAGTTTTGATCTCCGAATTCCATCACGTGTCACCTAAAACCTTCACGTCATTGGTTCGACTTCACTGTCTTTACAATTTTTTTCTTTACAGACGACAATCAAATATGTAGTTTCAATTAGATCAAAAGATGATTTAATCAAAACAAGGATATCTTGTTTTTCAGACAAAATAATGAAAAAAGGGAGTTATCCATTCAATCCAAAGGATACTGTCGAGAAATTGTCACACAAAATTTTTAATGAACTAATGTTTTTGTCTGTCTTTCGAAATGAATTAAGAAACTTCTGAAAATGACTTTTTGGAATTGAATGGACAAAAATCGCTTGTGTCGAATAAAAAACATGTCTCGTTTATCAATTAATGTATGATTGGCTTGGAATTTTCAGCTAAGCTTTCATACTACATTAGTTAAGTCGGATACTTAGGGAAATATTGAATATACCCAAGAAAATGCTGTTCAATATATGATTGGTTGTTGGGCTAGTTGAATTTCTTCTCTCGTCCTTTACATTGGCAATACAATATTTCAGCCGGTCTATTCTTTGGTTTTCGTCAATTCTATAATTCGAGAAAAAAAAAGAAGCATTTTTCCTCCAAAAAGAACGTTTGCCTCTTTTCACGATTTATAAACCAGGCGATGACTAGAGAATGGACCAACTGAAACGTTGCACCGACAACATCAAGGCTGCCGAGAAGACATTCAGTTGTCTGAACAAAATTTAGAATGTTAACGATTTTCCCTAAGTTATGGACAATTATTGGCGTCAGTTAGAGTGGGACGGCAAATGGGGCATCACCCCCCCATATACAGCTGAATAAGGCCTTGTCACTGAGGGGCTAGGAGGGTTGAAAGTTTGATAATGGTGCAGTGCAATAATTTTAAACAACGCCAACCTAATGTTCCTATATTAACAACTGTGCTATCATTAGCTGGTAGAGAGTTGCCACCAGTATGGATTCCGAATATATCCTTTTGCTTCCTCAGTGAACTAGTGTTAATAATAACTCACCATCAGAGTCAATAATCGAGCAACCATAGCGTCAAAATAAGAATTCATGTGAAAAAATGTTTCATCAAAATATTTATAACATCACTGGTGTTTTTATGGGAAAACATCTTAAATGATGTAAAATAACATCTAGAAATATCAAGATTTTCGGTAATCTTGGCCCCCAAAAGGTAAAAACAGTAGGGTTTTTTTTTCCAAAAATTGACAAGAAAAATTAGAAAGGGGTCTAACGGACTACGAATGCCGAATTTCAAGTCTGTTGACTAAATGGTGCGGCCAGGAGCACTGAAATAAACGGTCACATGCACATATAATGAAGGATTGAACTCTTTGTCATCTTTGATGATTAAGGACGTTAAAATTCCTCCGAATCCAGAACAAAACAAACCTTATGTCAAATTATATCGTAGATACACGGCTAACCGTCAACACATATCGCACATCCTGACTTGAATCGAACGCTAAATTACGATCAAAGCAACGTTGAGTCTGGCCACTAACTGAATGGGTGATCACCTAGGAATACCAGCTGGGAATCAGTTGGAAATCCTTCCGTGGCTATCTCGTTACTCCTCCTAAAGAAGGAAACCGATCCCTACACGATACTTGCTAACGTAAGACAAAGGCCAACCTCTCCTTCTCCTACGCACCCCCGAACCCTTTTGACTGGCCTGGCTACGAGCAACGAGGAATGAAATGACACCCTTTGGCTAGAATCGAACGCGGGAATTATGCAGAGAGACCCAACATAACAGAGACTGCAAACGGTCGAGAACAGGGAAGAAGCGAATAGGAAAGTGAAAAGAATGTAACATAAAATTTCCCGATTCGAAAATTCTAATTAAACTCAAAGGCAGAGAGAGAGAGAGAGAGAGAGAGAGAGGGGGGGAGGGAGAGGTGGAGGGGGGGGGCTACCCAAGATGAAATCTAAAATAAGAATAATTAAATCATGTTTAGGCTTCGGGTAATGAAGTATTTGAATGTCACATGTGGCATAGCAGTTAGCAGGTGCCTATTGTTATTTGCTAATTAAATAATTGTTACCCCTGCCATTCTGCTAAACGCCGACTCCATGTCACAGAGTCTATTTCAGCACAGTGCAAAAAACCCTCGATATAACAAACCCTGATATAACGGACTTCGGCTTTAACGAACACGTGCACCACAACGAGCTTTCTTTCTCCTTATTTCATTTGCATTTTGCTAAACGCTGGCAACATGCCACAAGGTCTGCCACGTTGCATATCAAAAAATGCGGTGCATGAAACCCTCGCTATAACGAACCTTGATATGAAGAAAAATCCGGTTTTAACGAACACGTGGATCATAATGAGCTTTCTTCTTATTTACTCGCATATTTTTCCCATATTTTGCCTAACGCCGGTTACACGCCACAAAGCCTGTGTTGGCAAGTCATATCCAAAAACATAGTACATAAAAACCCCACTATAACGAACCCTGATATTAAAAAACATCGGTTTTAACGAACACATGGATCATAACGAGCTTTCTTCTTATTGGCCAGCATATCTTGCTTACATTTTGCTAAATGCCACAGTCTCTTTTGGCTTGGCATCTCCTAAACAGTAGTAATTAAACCTTTGCTATAACGAACCTCTCTCCTTATTTACTGGCATATCTCGTTTGCAGAGAAGAAATGAAGAAGGAAATAATGGCATCACTTTAATTCCAACGGAATTTTTTTCAATCCATGTACTCATTTATTTCTATAATTTTCTTTGTTTATTAATAAATTGTTTTCTGAGTGGCGGAACTTGGCGATAACTGTACACTTTGTCTAAACTTAGATTGTCTAAACCTTCATGCCTGAACCCGGTTTGTTTAAGTTATGATACTATTGGAAATGCTGAATTATTGAAAGATTTTCTTTTGATACCCAGAATTTGATTTTATTAATCATTAATGGAAATGGTTTAAAGAGCCTAAAAAAAGAAAAATTGTATAGTTTTGAGTGAAAATTTTTTACAATCTTTATTTGTCTTATTCTTGTCAAAACTAGCATAATGATTATTATTAAATCAAAATTTGTCAACAATTCTGAGTTAAAAAATGCTGGAAATTGCAGAACAAACTGAGTTGGTTTTTTTTTTTAGTTTGAAAAATAATAAAAACGAAAAAAGCGACATTCTAATTACTTTATTTGTAAGTATGACCAAAAATTTTCACTTGGAACTTGACACCCAAGAAATAAAAAAAGCATTAGATTCTTAGTAAAGGTAATTTTATCGTCAAAATCTTTGTCATAATTAAGGAAAAAGATTCGGAAAAAATTAATGTAACCTTTCTGTAAGAAAATCTGTAAAAAAAATATATTTTTTCAGAAAATTGAGAACGTGAAAAGAGCAATTTGTAAACATTAAAAGGACATAAATTAGTGATCGATTTTCCGATAATATTGAAGTATAAAAATTGAAAAAAAAAATAACATCCCTGATAATTTAAAAAATATTTTATCAATTCGGCAATTTCCAATTTTTTCTTTCAAATCTAGAGGCAACCTAACTGCCTTTAGATTTATATGCTGCGATTTATAATGTCCAGGGGTTGTTTGATATCCTAGCAATATGGCCAGCCCATTGCTATTTGAGTTTTATAATAGATTCTATCACTCTAGGATTTCTGTTTGTTCTCATTATAACGTGTTGTCTTGTGATCTTCCTATGTAATGCAAAACATGATCATCTTCTCTACACAATATATGGTTCTCAGTCAGCCGACCATTTGGGTTAAGCTCCATGTTTCTGCTCCATAGGTGACTATCAGGAGGATGAATTGGTTGTATACCCTTTTCTTGAAAACTAATCTGATCTGTTCTAAGATAGAGCTTGCTCTACCGAAAGATTGTTAACCTATTGTTGATTTTTTGTTTTCCTTCTCCCTCTTTTGAGAATTCCATGGAAGATTCATTGTCAAGTTTAGATTGAATGATCCATCCCCTTTAGCTCTGTGTTTCCAGCGCTCCTCGTTTGGTCTTCATTTACGATGTGTTCGTAGCACATGAGATTGGTTTCACTGATATTCATATGGAAACCTATTTTTTTCTGCATACTTTATTCTGTTTGTCTCGAATTGTCTTGAGATCAGAGCGAACTACATCCACGCTGCCCTCTCCTTGACTGACAGCGTCACCCAGCGTCTGATATTTATGGGGAAGATAACTTAATCTCTCTCATCATTTTCCTCTTTATCGGTGTCTAGACAAGCTGACATGAGCACATAGATTATTCAACCTAGCAATTAACGTTCATGTATTCGTTTCTACTGGGTGTCCCCAAAATTGTTCCCAACCAACTTTATTGATACGATAAGCAAACTAAAGATCCAATAAACATGTATTTCTAGCAACTAAACAAAAAACCGACACGTGAGCAATGTTTTTGGCAGCATACCTTGCTGGGGATGATCAATAAAAACGATTGAAGAAAAGTTGATCGATGGATAAATTACTTCAACCGCTTTTTGCTTGGCAGTGATCATTGGATAAAAAAGTCTGAATTTTCACAAAACGAGAGTGGGCTCAAAATAAGTAAGCAATTTAACATAAACTTAAATCACATACTGAACCCCAACTGGAAACCTATTTAGTTGGTTACTCAAGAAAATGATAAAAAAATGTTCTTACTAGACATATTAGGGAGGAAATGTTGAAATTTTCAACGTTTCAGTTAAATTATTGCTGCCAGGTGGAATACATTGCCAGCCAGACCAATTCAAAAACTGAAAGAAACTAATGCTGACAGTTTTTGTGGCGGTTTTAATAGAGACGGTTCAATGTGACTGTCGTTCGTTTCAATATATCTATTCAGTCGGCAAGCTCTGCCAATGCCACGTACGACAAGCATGCTGAGGACAAAGACATAACGATCAAAATCGAAAACACAGAACAGCAGAAAGTCGACCCCTACATCTCCCTGAGGCAGACTGTCTTCCCAAAATCCCCCCCAAAAGAAGAAATCGAACGAAGATTCACTCTAGGTCGACAAGCTTTCGTCAGAGCACGCCCGAAATTCAAGAACAAGCAGATCCCATTAGTTTTTAAAGGCAGAGGTCTACAACTGATTCATCCTTTCGATAGTCAGTCCCCTGTGAAGCGGAAACATGGACTCTCAAACTCAGAACTCTCATGCTTAATATCACATGGAGTGACCGACCACAAGACAGGACATAATATTAGAGAAGCCAGTCATGTCATGAGAACGATTAGAAAACGCAGGCTATGTTACAAGAATGTCGGACAACAGCTTGACATCACGATCCACATCGTGGATCCCAAGAGTTGGCGTGATAAATAAGAAAGTTCGGGTGATATTTTCGCGATAATGCTCGCGATCAAGAGGTCTGGCAGATCTTGAGGGAAGGTTTGTGTCCAACTGCAGACATTAAAAGGTTGCTGCTGCTGCTGCTGCTAATGATGAAATCTTGCCGAATGCGACTATACTCTCGTGATAAAATCGGGTGTTACTTTTAGTGCACCATGTATTTTAGGTGGTCATTAGCAGAAAGTTTATTAACAGAAATCTAACGAAAGAAAATCACAAGGTGTAAATTTGGAATCAACGATTTTTGCACGAAATGGAATTATAAGGTATAAATTGTATAAATTGATTAATACATATCACAACATATACATTTAGATTTTTTCTTTAAAGTTTTATTAGATACCCATGTAGATAATTTAAAAAAAAACTAGTATGACATGATAACATGTTGGCACAAATGATTCCAGCTTTTTTTAAAAAGATATTTCACTGTAATAAATATAGCATTATTACTCATTTTTTCTCTAGCTTTCTATGTCGTCACAACACCCTTCTGGTGAATTTTGTACTCCAACATGAAAGAATGATCATTTCATGAGCCAATAGATCGTCGGGTCATAATGATCAGGACTTCATTGTATTTCTCAGGGCTATGGAAAATATTGTCAGGGTTCATTTCATCTCCAAGTAGTATATCCGAAAAGTACTGGAATGCTCAGTACCAGCACATACACACACACACACACACACACACACACACACACACACACATATATATATATATATATATATATATATATATATATATATATATATATATATATATACATATATATATATATATATATACGAATATAAATTTGCTGTCCTCCACATGCAGCTGTTTCGTTGTATTACAACTCTTCAGTGTGATTATAGACTATCCATTATCCCATCCAGTACCACGAGGTAAGATTGAAACCTTTGCTTCAGAGGCTGGCATCCAACCTCTGCCCCACAGAACTGGGCAGTCAGTAAGGTTGAACATATCTCCCCATCTCTCCATCTCTCTCTCTCTCTCTCTCTCTCTCTCTCTCTCTCTCTCTCTATCTATCTATCTATCTATCTATCTATCTATCTGTATGTATATGTATACATATCTATTATCTGTTAATGCATTATATTGCTTGGAAACTTCATTTGATCACCTGTTATTATAAGATCATTTGAAATAGAGTTTCGAAGTAATACAACGCATTTATAATTATTTGTGTCGGATTATATAAACATTTATATATATATATATATATATATATATATATATATATATATATATATATATAGAGAGAGAGAGAGAGAGAGAGAGAGAGAGAGAGAGAAAGAGATTTACTGATTTATACCCGCCCTCTGAAGAGGTGTATCGAACTCAGTTAAGACTAATTCAAATTTACTATACCTGAAAACTATAACTGAAAGTTTGGTTTACCTTTTCTCACTTCTTTCTTTCGAAACCCTTATTGCATAATTTATTCTCACACAACCTCCCCCCCAATATATATATATATATATGTATGTATGTGTATATATATATATATATATATATATATATATATATATATATATATATATATATATGTATATATATATATATATATATGTATATATATATATATATATATATGTATATATATATATATATATATATATATATATATATATATATATGTATGTGTGTGTGTGTGTGTGTGTGTGTGACTCAGAAAATACTGAAGTAGCCAGCAAGAGATGTCTAATCGTTGATCGGAATTGAAAACTATTGAAATGATCACAGCTCTGTGGAATTAAAATCATCCCAGGGAAAGACCAGTGATGACCAAATGCAACATGAATTTCAGAAAATTCTAACAGTTCTTCAAACCTACTATGAAGAACGGCTTCAGAAAACTCGCAGTCAAATAATGGATTCGCTACACAAACACGTTCATGTTTCTGCCTTTTTAAGCTTACATATGAACCGTCTGGTGATCTATCACATTACAACGATATAGGGTACTGTTTCTAAACAATACCTTTTATTTATTCTCTCTGTTGTTCTGCACCGGGTTTTTTCGCCTTCCTTTTAATTGATTAGCCCGTTTGAACAGTCATCTACCAATTTGCTTCTTTTCATTCTTGCTGGCTTAAGGAAATGTTTGTAAGTTTCATTTTCGAGTCGCAGGAGAACATATCAAACAGGAAATTTGTTTACGCCAAGAAAAGGAGAGAAAACAGCTGTGTGTATATTATTCTCTCTCTCTCTCTCTCTCTCTGTCTCTATCTGTCTGTCTCTATCTATATCTATATCTATATCTATATCTATATATATATATATATCTATATATATATATATATATATATATATATTCAAATGTATATATATATATATATATATATATATTGAGATAGAGAAACGGAAATAGAGAAAATGATAAATATATTGAACAAAAATCAATATACTCGCCATCACAGTCAATAATTGCTCAGCTGTAGCATCAAAATTCGAAGTCATGTAAAAAGTTCCATTGAAGAATAGATATAGTTAGATTCTAGTGATACTAATTGTTATGGATAAACCGGTCAGAATGAGACCGAAAGAATCTTTTTTCCCTAAAAATTAAAAAGAGTATTTTCAGAGTGATTCAATTGGGGCTCTAATTTGAACTCTCAGTTCTGTAGTTAAAACGGTACAACTAGGAGTGCTGGAAGACACACGCGAATCAGTAAGCCGCACAGAATAAGACCCTAAAAGGTCCAGTGGCGTACATATTCTAATTTCCAAGTCCTTAGACAAAACGATACAAACCAGCAAAGAGACACATAAAAACACTCTAACATGCGAGCACATGCACCCTCCGCCATCTTTGATGGCTACGGTAATTCAATATTCAGAAATTTCGAGATCGCTCAATACAATGACGCAGAACTTCTGAATTAAATTTACAATGAATTTAATGTCCAATTTACTGCGCAGATTTGATCTGTTTCACTTGATAGATTTTTCGAAACGGGCGGCTACTTGACCATAGCATTGACTTTTATAGAATTAATAAGGCAGTTCCACTTTCTCTGAATTCAAGTACGTCACTTTTATATTTGTCTATTCGGGATATTAAGACAATAGAGTTATCTCCCTTCAGTGTTAAATTGAGAAAAAATTAAGGAAGGATTTAGTTTGGTTTTTGTCTACAGCTATTGAGTGGATGTCCTAGCTCACATTTAGATAAGCTGTCACTGATTTTATCATTCTAGATTTCTTTTAAATTACATCAAATATTGTGTTGTGGTATGGATTGAAGAGACATCTCTCCAGACATACCCAGACAGCTTTATCAATTAAAAATATATCCCTGTTCCACGGAACTCCACCCCATTCAGACGTTTCCAGTGAGGAAGCCATCATTCCTCCATCTACACTGCAACACATTTCCCCACCCTTTTTTTCATCCGGGTATTTCCATGTCGCGACGCCATTTTCCAAAACACTTTTAACTCAGCTGCTCATGAAGAAGTTCATTATTTGCTTAGACAGAACGTAAGCAATCACATTTTAATAAAGAATTTGAGACGTACTGTTTTGTCCCTCTAATCTTTTCCTTTCCACATTGTCTACTCCCCACAGCACACACACACACGTATATATATATATATATATATATATATATATATATATATATATATATATATATATATATTGCTATAATAGTTTCCTTAAGAGTTTAAAATTACTTTCAAAGACTCAAAATTAACTCCCATCCTTTAATGCCAACACCAAGTACCAACACAGCATCAACAAGTTTCCCGGAGTTCACTCATCAAAATACAGACGACACAGGCTATCTTGAGAGATATCTGATGAAAACTGAATAAAATTAGTCGTATCGAAAGAAACCAGACACTGCCGCGATAGAAAATGCTAATCAGAAGTCGTAATATCAATAAATAATATCTCTGAAACAATGAGCACTTCGTATCTTTTCAATTATATTTAGAGTCAATGACATGAGTTCGCGAGGGAATTTGTTACATATGAATCCTCAGTGCAATACAGTGTCAATACGAAAGCATCTGACTCGCATAAATAATTCATTTTGAAAAGTAAAATTCAATAACGTTGAATATTTCGAAAGAATACGTCTGTCCATTATTGCTAAACAGTTTACCGTCGAAAACAGATGGCTACCATCGAAGACTGATAGACATATTTAAGTGATTTTGCAATCGCAATTAAATAAAAGCTCAGAATATAAAGAGGTGTGAGGCTATACCAATTAGAAGATTATCACTGGATTCAAATATTTACTTAGACAATCATCTTTCTCTTCCATGAAACAATGAAAATCTTTTAAGGGAAGTAAATCCTGGGTGAAAAAAAAGAAAATTATTTCCTTTTCTTGACAACGAACACTGCGTTGTTGTTATTATTATTATTATCATCATTATTATTATTATTAGCAATCTCAAACCAGTTGCCTGGTGGTTACTGCTGGAGTTTGAGTGACTGCAAGTCTCCTCAAGTCTCCAGCCCTTCTCTCCTAATTCTCATAGGCCACGGTAATACTGCAGTTTACAGTTTCATACTGGTTGCCCAATAGTCATTGCTGAAGGCTGAGTGACGATAAGTCTCCTCAGATCTTCAGCCAACATCTCTTCTCTCTTTCGCCTATCATGGTAGTGCTGTGGTTCACGTTTCTACTTTCATTTCCCTTCCTCTGTTGGGTCACTGTTGACAATTTACATTGCAGTCTTTATATTTCTAGCACTTTCCTGACAGGCACATTATTATTATTATTATTATTATTATTATTATTATTATTATTATTATTATTATTATTATTATTTAGAATCTCACACCAGTTGCCTGGTGGTAACCGCTGGAGTTTGAGTGACAGCAAGTCTCCTCAAGTCTCCAGCCCTCCTCTCCTAGTACTCATAGGTCGCAGTAATTCTGCAATTCACAGTTTCACACTGGTTGCCCAGTGGTTATCGCTGAAGGCTGAGTGACAATAAGTCTCCTCAGGTTTTCAGCTAACGTCTCCTCTCTCTTTCGCATATCATGACAGAGCTATGATTCGTTGCAGTACTTATATCTCTAGCACCTTCCTCAGTATCCGTGCAGTTCCCAGTAGTGCTGTGGTCTATACGGCCTCTATCCTTCCCCTAATCTCGATCTCCTCCAGTCTATCCCTCAGCATTTTGGGGACAGTTCCTAGTGCGCCCACTATGACTGGTACTACCCTGGTTTTCATGTTCCACATCTTCCTTAACTCCCTTGCTAGGTCCTGGTATTTTTCCCCTTTTTCACCCTCCTTCTTTCTTATTCTATGGTCTGCAGACACAGCAACCTCAACTATTTGGCAGGCCTTCCTTTTTTTGTCTACTATTACTAAGTCCGGTCTTTTTGCCTGGATGAGGTGGTCAGTTTAGATGTCAAAGTCCCAGAGTAGTTTGTGGTTGTCATTCTCCAAAACTGCCTCTGGCTTGCGCTGATACCACTTTTCCACATGGTTGAATCCCATTTGTTTGCTTAGTTCCCAGTGTATCATTTTTGCTACTCTATTTATTATTATTATTATTATTATTTGGAATCTCACACCAGTTGCCTGGTGGTAACCGCTGGAGTTTGAGTGACAGCAAGTCTCCTCAAGTCTCCAGCCCTCCTCTCCTAGTACTAGGAGGTCGCAGTAATTCTGCGATTTACAGTTTCACACCGGTTGCCCAGTGGTTATCGCTGAGGGCTGAGTGACAATAAGTCTCCTCAGGTCTTCAGCTAACGTCTCCTCCCTCTTTCGCATATCATGACAGAGCTACAATTCGTTGCAGTACTTATATCTCTAGCACCTTCCTCAGTATCCGTGCAGTTCCCAGTAGTGCTGTGGTCTGTACGGTCTCTATCCTCCCCCTAATCCCGATCTCCTCCAGTCTCTCCCTCAGCGTTCTGGGGACAGTTCCTAGTGCTCCCACTATGACTGGTACTACCCTGGTTTTCATGTTCCACATTTTCTTTAACTCCCTTGCTAGGTCCTGGTATTTTTCCCTTTTTTCAGCCTCCTTCTTTTTTACTCTATGGTCTGCAGGCACAGCCACGTCTACTATTTGGCAGGCCTTCTTTTTTTTGTCTACTATTACTAAGTCCGGCCTTCTTGCCTGGATGAGGTGGTCAGTTTGGATGTCAAAGTCCCACAGTAGTTTGTGGTTGTCATTCTCCAAAACTGCCTCTGGCTTGTGCTGATACCACTTTTCCCCATGGTTGAATCCCATTTGTTTACTTAGTTCCCAGTGTATCATCGTTGCTACTCTATCGTGTCTATGCTTATACTCCTTCTGGGCGACTTGACTACATTCACTAGTTATGTGGTTTACTGTCTCATCTCTTTCACCGCACATGCGGCATTTGCTGTTTGCCTGTGTTCTGTCGATTTTAGCTTTTATGTAGTTTGTCCTTATGCTTTTGTTTTGGGCTGCCATGATGAGCGATTCTGTTTCTCTCTTAAGGTTTCCCTTTCGTAACCACGTCCATGATTTCTCATCTGCTATATCTTTTATCTGTCTTTTAAACTCGCCGTACAATTTTTTCCCTTCCCACTTTTCTTTTGTAGTTTGCTGTACCGTTCCATTGCTTTCTACTTTGTTTGTTGTTTGTTGCACTATCCCTCGCGCTCTTTATGATTTCTTCACTATTTGTTTGCACATATTTATCTAGGACTACTTTAGCTCTCTGGACACAATCTTCTATGCTGATGAGCCCCCTACCACCTTCTTTTCTCTTAACGTATAGTCTATCTGTATCATCCCTAGGGTGTAATGCTTTATGCATCGTCATAAGTTTCCTTGTTCGCCTATCCATTGATTGGAGCTCTTCCTTTGTCCATCCTAGGAATGGTCCTGTATACCTAACTACTGACACAGCCCAGGTGTTCATTCCTTTTATTAGATTTCTGCTATTTAATTTGGTTTCTAATATTTTCCTTATCCTTCTAAGGTATTCCCTCTTAATTTTCTCCTTCATCTCTTCCCGTTTTATCGTGTCACATTCAAGGACACCTAGGTACTTGTATCGGTCTTGTGCAGTCAATGCCCTAATCTTGTTGTTGTCCGGAAGTTCAATTCCCTCAGTCATTGAAAGCCTTCCTTTGTGCATCACCATGATTGCACATTTTTCTATCCCAAACTCCATTCCTATGTCCTCACTATATTCCCTTACTTCGTTGAACAGAGTCTCAAGCTCTCCCCTGTTTTTTGCAAACAATTTAATATCGTCCATGTACATTAAGTGATTGACCTTTCCTTTTGTTTTAGAGAAGTGGTATCCTTTGCTGTTTTTCAGGATTCTGTTAAGCGGTATCATTGTTAGAACAAATAACAGTGGGGACAACGAGTCCCCTTGGAAGATCCCCCTTTTTATCCCTACCTCGGCTAGTTTGTCCCCTGCAGCTGTCAAATCTACTTTCCAGTCTTCCATTGAATTACCAATGAATTTAACCACCGGTTCGCTAATTTTGAACATTCTAAGGCATTCGAGTATCCAGCTATGTGGAATCATATCGTATGCCTTTTTGTAATCTATCCATCCCATTGCGATATTCTTTCTCCTTTTCCTTACTTCTTTTAAGATCATCTGGTCTATGTAGAGTAAATCGTTTGCCCCTTTGGTTCCTATCCTACACCCTTTCTGTTCTTCTGGTAGTAGCCCCCTTCTATCCATTGACATGTATATTCTCTCTGCTATTTGCCCGGTCAGGATTTTCCACATAAGTGGTAGGCAAGTGATTGGTCTATAGTTGCTTGCTATGTTCCCCTTTCCCGGGTCTTTTTGGATGAGGGTGGTTCTGCCTTTAGTCATCCATTCTGGTGCTTTGCCTTCATTCAGACAATTTTGGAGTAGGTGAGTGAGTCTGCCGTGTAACGTGGTAAATTTTTTGAACCAATACCCATGGATCCCGTCGGGACCCGGTGCTTTCCAGTTGGCTACTTTCCTAAGAGTATGTTTCAATGTGGTTTCATTCAGTACTATTGGTTCTCCCTTGTCTATATCTCCTAGTTCTTTTCTCATGTTTCCTAACCATTGCGGTGTTACGTTATGTCTTTTTGGGTGCCCCCATATGCTATTCCAATAGTTCTTGGCCTCTGTGGCATCTGGTTTCATGTCTTGCCTTCTTTCCCCATTTAAATATCGGTAAAACTTTTTCTCATTGTTTTGGAATGTGCGGTTTTGTGTGTATTGGGCCGTTCTTAGTCTGTATCTTTTTAGTCTTGCCTCTTTGGCTAGTCTTTTCTGGTGTAACTCTTCGACTACAGTTGCGATGCCTTTTTGCGTTACCTTGTATTTGTTATAAAGTCTTACTCGTGGTCTGTCTGTGTGTGGTGTATTTCTAAGCAGTACTTCATCTCTCTGTAGTTGGGAGATCTGCCTTTGTAACCTTCTCTCCCAGTTGGGTTTCCCTTCCCTATTATTGCTCGGGCTCCTATCTTGTGTTGTAAAGCTTCGTGCTACCATTTTCGCCCCTGCGTAAATTAGGTTGTTAAGTTCTAGGAGGGTGTTTGTTTCTATGTGCTGTAAGAGGCAGTTGACCTGCTCGGTCACTTCTCCGACTTTCTTTCTGTCTTTGTCTCTTAGGGAGGGGAGTGTTGTTTTCTCTCCTCGCATGATCTCTTTCAAAGCTTGTATTTTGGTGTTCTCTTCTTCCGTTGGTGCCTCGTCGTCACCCTCTGATACATAGCTTACTGTGGGGGTCTCATGGGGAGTTATTCTAGTTTTGTTATTGGTACTAATTGTGCTGGGGGGGCATTCTTCAGATGTGTCACCTGAACCTCTCTCTACATTAATGCGAATCTCTAGTAGTTCAGTCTCAGACAGCCATTTCTTCTTTTGAATTTGCTTTACTTGGTCAGCAAGGCGTTGGTTCGATACTTCCACATCAGATTTTTCCCTCCATATTTGGAGCATACGCTCCCTATAAGATCGCACTGAAGGCTTGCTTTTAAAGTAACAATACATAACTAGCCTATTCTCCTCCCTTGTCCATCTCTTTCTCTTGTTTTTTATAGCAGTCACTCCGAGAGGACCGCGCCTTCCCTGGGTGTCGTTAGTGGTATATGAGTCTTGTATGTGCCTGTGTGTCAGCTAAACCAGTTACCCTCTTTAGCTGCTGGCCACACAATCATATAAGTATTCCTCTCTTCTTCTTTTCAATCGGCTTCAAAGAGTAGATGAGAGAAAAACTCAATGACGTGGAAGCTCCGAATGTAAAGAGAAGGCATGAGGCTCTTTCAATCGAAAAATATTCAAATAATTCACTTATAATTGTGGAAAATCATCTTACTCTTTCAAATCTATCCATATAAAAACCTTATTTGCAAATTAGTATGTTTAATTGTATAATGGTTTGTTTGTTTTTTTACGATGGTATCTATGTTTCCTCTGATACCTGTTATAACCCAAAACTTATCATGGATTCGTCCTTGCGAAACAGATTAACATAGCTGAACAACAGTTGACGGGTGTGACAAAAGAAGTCTTTTATGACATAAACATGAATGATACGTCGTAGAAACCCTATATGTTTAAGACCAAAAGAAAAGAAAAATGCGTGTGTAAGTGACCGAAAGAAATGATTTATGTTGAGTTGAAGCTTTAAAACAAATTCAAATTTACGATACTTGAATTATAAAGAAAAAAAAAAACACTACTAAAATAGCTTTAAGCTCCTTAGTGTTGATCCAGGCATGAAAATGACGAATATGCTAATAAGGAAATAATGAAAATTTCCCAACGGAAGTAACTCTTACGTAAAAATATGAAAGTTATCTTTTCGACGTGAGAGACGGACCAACCAACACACGTGCATAATATATGCTATATTTTTTACTGGCATTTCTTACGTCTTGATATCTGCTGTCTCTAATCGCAAGTCCAAGATCGTCATTCTACGATCGTTGAGTTTGTGTATACTAATTAGTGGTGTTGGAGTTCAGGTAGCGTAGAATGTTGCTATGAGTCATAATTTTGATGAATTTTAATGGTTGCTCATCGTTACCTAACTCGTAAGGCACTGTCACGGAAAGGCAGGCTCCCAAGGATAAGTAATGAGAGTTCAAATCACACAGAAGACTCATTTTTTTCATTTCCGATTCACGTTGCAAACTTATCGATCGTAGGATGACGATCTGAGAGTTCCAATAAAAGATGATAATTATCAAGTTGGAAAAATATTGGTTAGAAAATGATTAATATTTAATAATGCTTCGTCTGAGAAATACAAATATATCTGTTTTTATTATTTCCAAAACTTCATGACTACTTTTCGCCTTCATCTGAATTGTACTGCAAATTTCTTCTCAGACCGATTACCTTTCATCGGCGAAAGAATAACATTGATCAGAAATTAAATCATAAGCCTCAGATCAGATTCGAACCCACACCCACTAGCCAATGGGATACGCCATTTAGGTCGATCTCTTAACCACCATCACATCCAGATGCTGAACCTGAAGAAGTCTTCAGAATGAATCGGTCGGAAAGTCGTGTGTTAACAACAAGGAGTCCACTCTTTGATGGTAATGACCTTTCTCAAAACCAGAGACTTTCTTTATTTATTCATTTATCTATATATATATATATATATGTGTGTGTGTGTGTGTGTCATCCACAGACAGCTGTTTCGATGTATTACATCTCTTCAATGTGGCTATAGACTTTCCATTATCCCATCCAGTACCACGAGGCAGGATTGAAACCTTCGCTTCAGACCCGAAGGCCGATATCCGACCTCTGAGCTACGGAACTGGACAGTCAGTAAGGCTGAATTTAAGCAATATATTTATTTACGCATAAATTCCTCATTCGTATGGATTGAGTAGCAAAAATGCTCTAAATAACCATTCGAGCTTACCATCGTCAAGGTTGACAAGGGATGTAACAATTACTTATAGATATTATTGTCTGAATAGTAGTTATGTGAAAAAGATTTGCTGAAGTGCTCATGCACCTGCTTTTTCTTTGTCAACCATTGTTATGGTTATCAGGGACAGAAAATTGTTGCCCATACATCTGGCGATGAGACATTGTCTTACAGTGTGGATTCATGCATTCCCCAAGAATATTTCTGTTTGATCTTATCTATTTATCATGCCTCCACGGGTATCTCCAATTATTCAAAATATTTACTCTCCATCTTCGAAATAATTACAAAATTCATTAAAAATTAGACTTCTGATAATCTCATCAAATCTGATGTTCTTCCCATAATTTTTTTAACTTATCAAAATTATATTTCCGTACACTATTGCCATTTTTAACATGGATAGGCAACTTATTCTAAAAATATTTTACTCTATTAGAAAAAAATTCCAATTGTTTAGCAGATTTAATATCTTAAGTCTGCCTTATCAATAGATTTGCATTTCGAAGAGAGGTATTAACGGATGGTGTGCCATGTTCAAAAATTCCAATAATTATTTTGAATATCTCAATTTAACACTCATTCTTCTGTCTTGAAAAATTGTTAAATCGTGGAACCAAAGTCTTTCTTTTTTTCCTCGTATTTGTTCGTGTTCTTCTTGGTCTACGCATTCTACTTTCAAGATTTAATTCCAATTCCAATTCTCAAATACCAGTACCCAAGCCAAATACATGAGGTCTAATCAATATCTTGTATATTCGACCAATAACTTATGCATCCCTTCAAAGGATATTTCTAAACATCCGTCAAATTTTCTGATTCGCTTCTGATCTTATATTATTGCTATGTGAACATGAAAAACCTTTACTGGAATTCGAACTCTATCTGCCAAATCCATTTTCAGTGTCGATAAACGCTGCACCTCAGGGCTCACACTTCCGGTCGTTAAATGTTGATAGTCCAAGTAGACTAGTGAAACGGCTTGAATAATCATTTATCTGCGATTTATCGCAAAAGATTAGAGACCACCATCCAAAACTGTCACCAACGTGGACAACAAAGGTTTCGATCGGTCAAGTTGGTCCATCTATCCAAGTATAGATGTATCACTCAAACAGGCCGTATTAACGTTACTAAAGGACTTGAAATCTAAACATTTACTCCTCGTATATATATATATATATATATATATATATATATATATATATATATATATATATATATATATTTGTCTGTTTAAAATTCCTCCCCTAAATAGGTTTATGGTATGGGATTCAATTTGCAATGTAAGTACAGGCTAAATTGATCCCGTAGTTTGTGCCTGCTTGTTTTTTGTTTGTTTTAAATTTCAGACTTTTTAGAAATAGGTGCTCCAAGAATGTAAGCGAAGTAACTTTACTGATCACCCTTTTTTCAATTTTTCTAAATTGATCATCCCCAACATAGCATTTTGCTAAAAGACTTTGGTCACGTAACGGTTTCTATAGATAGACTAACCAAACCTGTTTTGGTTTCATGGTGGATCGGTGACAACTCAGTTGTATCCATGAGTCAGGTCTTAATCCCGCAACGAATCACCATACAATGGACAAGGGCTTTTATCTTGAAAAAGATAACTATTACACTTACTACCTTCTGCTGTCGATGGACCAAAGGAACAGTGTTCTCAAACTAACTCGGTTTAAGAAAAAAAGAAAAAGATTCAATTACGATTTCCCTTTTCGTTCAAATCGAGCAACAGATTTGCATATAATAGGATATACACTCAGCTAGCTCAGAAATAGGGTTATTTTGCATATATTTAGAGTATATATACATTCAACTACGTCGAAACTAAACTTGATTTGCATGTATATAGATTATCAGTTTTGTACGCTGATCTTGCCTGGCAGACAATCGTTACAATCCTCGGTGGATACCACGCACTGAGACATTGTGCTGTCATAAGTAAAACCTAGCGTATCTCATTACAATCAAGTGGTCTCAGCTGAACGAAAAAGGGAGATTTACTTGGAGCGTTTACATTGCTTTGGGATTTAGCATCGAATCAAATATGTATATATCAGGATATACACACAGTTGAGTCATAAATTGTTTTCATTTGCATATGTTTGAATACCACGAATCGTGCGTTTGGTTCGATGAGTGTTGGTCTTGAAGCTGTACGGTTATGGTTCTACTGTACAGATTTAAAAAAAACCATCAAGTTTTAATTGCTTATACATTGGATGGCATTACTTGTCATATCGTGCAGCTTACTGCGGAGAAATGATTATCAAATTAGTCTTTTGCAGATCAGTGCCGCTGAAGTAAGGTCGATTCTCAGTGAGTGTCCCACACTTGTGGCCTTGTGCTGCACTAGGTTGCTCTTACGATATACCAATTCCGATCAAAGTGATTTCGATTATAAAAAAGGGTGCTCCCCACTCATGACCTTGTGTC
>OY735223.1:29935920-30020920 GCA_963457665.1 Thysanoteuthis rhombus
GGTAAAGACTTTTCTCAAGATTCGACAGAAATCTCTATCAGGTTGTTATGGAGCCAGTACTTCCTGAACTTGTCTAATTCGTCACACTATCTTATTTTTTGCAGACCAAAGTTTCGCATATAATCTGTCGGGATCCCTGTTGTGAGTCGTAATGTCAAGCCTTTATCTGTCATTCCTGCAACATGACCAGCCCATCGCCTTTTGCATCCTCCAAGTGATTCTATATATTCGAGTCTGGTTATTTTCTTTCATACCGTACTTTTGGGGATCTTTCAAAGAGATGTTAAGCATGATTTTTGTGCACGTTGCATGGTTCTCATTTAGAGTATTTGATTATGTTCCATGTTCCAGCTCCATAGGTGACTATCGGTAGGATGCATTGATTTTACATCCTTATTTTCAGAACTAACAGGATTTTCTTGTTTCTTGAAATTTGAACTGGCTTCCATGAGTGATTCTTCGCTTGATTTCTGCTTCTTTTGAGGATTTCATGGTGATGTGTTTTCATTTGTAAACGTAGAGATCTATTCTCCTCAGCCTCGTGTTTTCGATTTTTATCGTCGTTTCTTAGTCTTCAGAATGTTTGATATACGTAGCGTTTGTTTTGCTGGAGTTATGCAATTGTATACCGTATCATCTCGTATACAAGTCGAGTTTTGAAGACCAAATTGTATAGGCAAACATTTTCGAACGTTTAAACCAAGACATGGGACAGACGAAGAACAACCTTCAGCTTCAAAACAGTATACCATAAATTTATGATTATGTAACCATAAATCAACGACCTATACACGAAAGTGACTCATAAACGAGTAATTAAAGCGTATATATATATATATATATATATATATATATGTATATTCTTGTGTCATCCACAAACAGCTGTTATGTTGTATTACAACTCCTCAGTGTGGCTATAGACTATCGATCATCGCATCCAGTACCACGAGGTAGGATTGAAACCTTCGCTTCAGACCCGGGGGTCGGTATCCTTTCTCTGCTCAACAGAACTGGACGGTCTGCAAGGTTTGATTTAAGTGATATATTTATTTACGCATATATTCCTCATCCACCAGAGTGCCCTATTCCTATAGAAGAGCATTATATATATTCGTAAGCATAAATACCTTAAATTGCGCAGCTTTGATTAATGCAGATGTTGATACGGAACAGTTATGGAATCGCTGTAGGAATTAACGTGACTAAGCTGGAAGAAAACACTAAATTACACTGTAAACTGGAACAATGCAATTTCGAACAGTACAGAAGATTTGGAACGAATTAACTGCAGTTATCAGGATATACCCGCGTGTATATCTGTGTGCTTGTATGAGTATGAGCGTGCAAGCAAATATTTGCCTCTTACGTAGGCTTATTCACCAATATAAATAGGTATGTACAAAGTAATTACGTATCTGTGAGTCTACAAGATTTTTCCGCTTTCCGCTCCAGAATACTCGTACATAAAACGGTTCCAAAACAAACTTAATCCTGCCCGTAATCCGAAGAAATAGTCCGTAATATTTCGGATGCTATGATCTCCTTCAAGACCCTTGAAGAGAATTTGAAAAAAAAAACAAAAAAAAACAGTAAATGAAAATAAAAAGGTATTCTGGTGAGTCACTCAATAGAAAACAGCCATGTGACTGACATCTTTTGGCAGCATGCCATGTTAGGGGTGATCAATTAGAAAAATTGGGAAAAAAACAGAGATCAATGGATGAGTTAATTCTCTCGTCTTTTGTTGGGAATTGATCGCAAAAAAGTTTGAATTAAAAAAAAAAAACAAGTGATCAAATTTGCCTGAACTCCTATCGCAAATTGCCCCTCACTTTCTGGAAATTAACAAAAAATCCCTCAAACTGTTTTCGTGGATATAATTGCTAGCTCTATTGATATGGCCTCTGCGCATAGTACATATATATATAGACAGTCAGCCTGACCATCTTGGAAACTGAAGAAACTTATGGTGACAGTTCTGGTGACAGTCTTGGTTGACGGTTTCTAATACATAAAGAAGGTTGAAAAGAAAATATCTAAGGATCTCTGATTAGATTAACTTCAGAAAGAAAATATTCAGTGCAATCCCCGGGGGCTGGGGAAAATAGATTCGGTTGGGGGTTCGGGGATCACACGTTAAATTAGACAAAATATAAGAATAAGTGGTAGGAGGGTGGTAGGAGCAACGATATTTTGAAGAAAGTGAGAGAGAGGGAGAGGGAGACGAAGAAGAAAAAGAAGAAAAGAGAGAGTTATAGAACAAATAGAACAAATGAGAGAGTGGAGGAAGAAAGAGTGGGGAGAGAAGGATAAAAAAGAGAGAGTGGCGGAAGAAATGAGAAAAAGAGAGGGTGGAAGGAAACAAGAAGAAGATTGAGAGAGAGAGAGAAAGTTGCAGAAGAAGGTGAAATGAGAGAGAGAGAGAGAGAGAGAGTTGTAAAAGATAGAGAAGGAACGAGAGTCGAAGTAAACAGTAGGAAAGATCGTCAACAGGGTAGAAAGAAGGAGGGGCAAATAAAGAAAAGAAAGAGCAGTATAGTGAGAACAGAAATGAAAAAGAAGAAGCATTTATAAAAGGAGAAATGGAGCAAAAAAAAGGGCAAAAAAAGAAAAGGAGGAATAAGAGCAGCAAGCTAAAAACAAAGACGCCGTACAAGGAGAAGAAGACTTACTGAAATTAAACGAGGGCTTTGGCTAGAAGAAATAAAAAAAATCCCTTTCTATCTTTTATTAATATTGATATTGAATAAACTTAGCTATGTCTGAAATAAGGCCACAAGTGTGGAGCGCTCAGTGAACCCCAATCATGTTTCTATATCAGAAATATTAGAAACTGTGAACCAAAACTGTCAACATAGGTTTCTTCAGTTGTCAAGTTGATCTGGCTGGCTAGCTCTGAATGGAATGCACGTATGTATCACAAGTACAGGCTGCACCAATCGACAGTTGAAATGTTAAATTTACTCAACGTTATATCAACAAAAAAACGTTTTCTACTCTTTGAAAATCTCCCTTAAAAGGTTTGGGAGGGGGATCAATTTTCAATGAAATTTTATGCTAAATTGATCCCCTAAATCGTATCAGGCAGCATTCATGCTTGTTCTTTGAAAATTCAGACTCTTTTAATGAACCCTGCTTAAGAAAAGGCGAGAGAAGTAATTCATTCGTTGATCAACCCTTTTTCCAAATTTTAATTGATTACCCTCCACCTGCCAAAAGACGTTGACCTTGCGTCGATTTCTATTAGGTGACTAACCAGACCTGTTTGGCAGGGAAGGAGCAGAGGAAAAATGACGAGATAAAAGGTGAAAAAGAAGAACGGAATGAGAAGCGAAGAAAATAGCTCAGAGTCAGATCATAGATGTGTGAGTTGCCTCCCTCGCACTTTCAGACATATATAAGAGTAGTACGACACACGAAATGTTTTTTTTTCCCAGTATGTCAGCCTGTCAATCTACCAGTCAGTTAGTCACAGCAATCGGTATTGAAGATGCTCCCGTATCTAAAGAGAGCTATAAAGACGAATTAACAAACTGAAGATCACGAAGTAGACGTGAAAGTTGGAGAAAAATTATTAGAAAGGAATGAAAAAGTATTATTAACAAAGACGTGCCTGGTTGGCCTATTAAAAACAGTCATGTTTGGCCGTATGTCGTGTTGGGGTGATCAATTAAAAAATTGGAAAAAAAAGCCCTTCAATGAAAGGAGCTTCTTCTCTCACATTTAGTCAGGCAAGGTTAACTAAAAAGTCTTAATTAAGAAAACAAAAGCAAGATGAAACTGTAAACAAAAATGTTCGTGCTTCCGTACATAAAATTAATGTATCAATACTGCATAAACTAACATTATGAATTGAAGCCTTCTCACTAAACTTACTTGAAAGATTTTCAAAAAATATCATAAACATTTTTTTCTAAACATATTAAAGAATGAATGTTTAAATTTTCAGCCATATACTTGCATTGATGAAGCTTATAAGCTTTATACATACATAACCAGACGGTTATTCAGTAGCCAGGTAGACCAGTAAGAAAACAGAAAAAAAACCTGTGTTGACAGTTTGGGTGAGGGTTTTAATTGACAGTCTATAAAAGAAAGAAAAACGAATGACAGGAAACTAGCAAGGAAAAGCCAAGTTATGAAGAATGAGTGAGCTGAAAGAAGGAAAGGAAAGGAATCAATCCATCTTGAAAGAATATGAAAAAAAAAAAGGAAGGAAGAAAATGAAGGAAAAAAAGAAAGAAAGCAAGAAGAGACAAACAGAAGAAAAGTAGAGATAAAAGAAGAAAAAAAACAGGAATGAACGAGATGAATGAATTTGTTGGCACCTCTTTGATCGTTCACCGTAATTTCACCAAAGAGTAATTTCTACTTGATGTAACGGACCCCCCCCCTCTCTCTCTCTCTCACACACACATACACACACACACCCATGCACACACACACACCACACAGATCTTTCATGGAGGCTTCATGATCAGCCTCAAAGCTCGTAGAGCAGACATTACTGGTTCAGAACAGCCGCCATTTTCTTCTCACAAAATATCTTGCATGGATACGTAAATCGTTGATGAGGCCTTCCCAAGAAAGTTGAGAGATTATATGAGTGGGTGCGCATGATAAGTGCCGTACAAACCATTTTTTTTCTCTCTTTGAAAGGTGATACTTTCGTTATTTCCAGAGGTACTATACTCAAGGTATTTGTTTATATTTCGTCCTGTTCGTCTCTCCAATCTCATTTTCTGCCGGCCCCGGTTCTGCGTTTGATCTCTGTGGATCCACCTTGTGAGTCGTGCTATTTGATGGAATATTGTCAAACGTCATTAATCCTTTGATCTGCGCAATTTTGACTGCTTTTTATCACAGCTACACAGACTGAAAGTCTACGACCATTTGTAGAACAACACCGATCAGAAATAAAGAATAAGCTTGACTCATAACACAAAAGACTATTGGGCGGTGTCAGGTAGTCTGGGTGGTAAATAGGAAGACCAGACTCAAAATGCTTCAAAAGGAATATGAGTGGTGGTGGTGGTGGATATGTTGGCTTTGTTATTGTATATGAGTGGCTGCACATAATGATTGCCCAACGAACCGTTTTCGAAACGATTGATATTTTCTTTATATTCACGGTCAAGATTCTCATTTTTTTTTAATTTGAAATTTTGAGGCTTGAATGCAGAGCATTCCCCAGGGATCAAATGTTGAACCAAGGCAGAATTCGAAATGGCAAGTTGAATTGAGAGAGTTCTGTAAATACTGGCTCCGCGACGCCTACGATGGAGAAGTGTGGCGAATCGTGTGGAAGGTATTTGTCCAACGACGGATGATATAAGACTGATGATATAAGACTGATGATGATGATGATGATGATGATGATGATGATGAATTAAGAAATGTAAATATATCTTATATAAAAGACATAAATGTCAAGTAGTGTGGTTGTTTGGTTGGTTGGTCATCTCTCTAGTCAGTGTCCTGTTATAACCTAAAAGTTATAATGGATTGGTCCATGAGGAATACAATAAAAAAACAATAAAAGGTATATCTCTGAATTTTTGAGATGGGGTATTATTATCATTTCTATTAATATTCGGACCATCCTCATCTTGGTTGTTTTTCATACAACGTTTCGGCCGTTGTACTTTACAGCCTTCATCAGGTATCATCTAGTAGGTGTGGGGAAGTAATGAACCAAACCCTTTATTTAACCGATGGGGGTATATTGACCGCACTCCCCTCTTAGCATTAGTAGTATTATTATTGTCTCACACTAATGCTAATACAGCTTGAGTTGAGTTGAGGCCTGAAAAAAACAAAAGCATTGCCACTTGACACTTGAATTATTGAAACAAACTTACCTGTAAAAGAACTTTATTCTTTTGAGTGCCAATCTCTCCATACAAGTAATCCCATCTTTTTTTCACAGGTATATATAAGTTGCATTAGGCAGCTAAGCACAAAACCGTGAAAATACCAATGCAAAAATCTAAGAATGGAAACGAATAGATTTATCAGTACCGTTTCAAAATGATCCAGCTTTTATTGGCTTTTGTTTAGGGGGGGGGCTCAACTTTTTTACTGAGACGAAAGTCAACGGCTCTCAAAACGAGGAAAATTTCATTTTTAGACTGATCTTCAAATTGATTTACAGCTTTTGTGGGGAATTAAGCGACCCGACATGAGAGTTGCTCAAACGGGATGGACGACTTTCCTATTTTTTGACAGTCCATAGCGTTAGGAAAGATAGAAATGTAGGATATTGAGAGTGGGCAAAAAAAGAGGTATCTATATTTTTCCCTTTTTCAAGTCACACTACGTCACATTATCTCTTATTCGAGATCTATTCTCAAGATAAAAAAAATACAAAGTAAAAGAAAGAGGTGTGTGTATATATGTGTGTGTGAGTGTATATGTGTGTGTGAGAGAGAGGGAGAGAGAGAGAGAATATTATACGGTGTTTATATATACTCCATATTTATACCTATTGCATTTTGGACAGTATTTTTCGTTTTATTTCTTATGCGATCATTATTTTTGTTCCGGACGTTTTCACAGGAACAAGGTGATTCCAGCTCACCAAACTCTTCATAGACTACCTCGAAATGATTTTCGAAAACCTACAGTGGGAAAATGAAGGAATCAGAACAGACAGTGAATACCCAACCAACATCAGATTTGCAGACGACATCGTTCCTTTTGCAGAGAACCGCCACGACCTCCAACTAATGCTATATGAACTGAACGAAGAAAGCAAGAAAATCGCCCTTCGCATAAGGTCATGTGCAACAAATAAATTAAAAATAAACCCACGACAATTAAATCAAAAACATAGAACTCAAGACAGTAGACCACAACATCTGCCTAGAATAACAAATCTTCATGAAATCTTCAAAAGAAAAAATCAAACAATGAATCACTCTAGAATGACAAGCCTTTAGCAGAACAAGCTCAAACTTCAAGAACGAGAAAATCCCAATCATCCTAAAAAAAGTGGGAGGGATACAACCACTGCATCCTCCCGATAGTCACCTATGGAGCTGATGCATGGAAACTAATCAAGAAATTGACTTGCAAACTGAGAACCATGCAACGTGCATAGGAAAAATCATGCTGAACCTCACATTGAGAGATTACGAAACAGCACAATATATAAAGGGGAAAACAGGAGTCAGGGATATCATAGAATCTATTAGAAAACTCAAATGGTAATGGGCTGGTCATGTTGCAAGAATGGCAGACAACCGTTGGACATCACAACTCACCACGTGGATCCCCACTGAACGCATGCGAAACAGTGACTGGAAGAATGCAAGATGGAGAGACGAACTAGACAAGTTCAGAAAGAAGTTGCTCAGCGACGCCCATGATTGAGAGATCTGGCGAGTCTTAGGGAAGCGTTCTGTCCAGCGTTGGACGATAAAAGACTGATGATGATGATGATGAATTTGAAATCTCAATTAGGAATCAATAGTTTCACAAATGTAGATAAATGTTGGCAGAAGTCATATACACAACGTCGCAGTTTTTGAACAGGGTCTGTTTTTTTCCTTGCACCTTTTTCTTTGTTCAGACAAAAGTTCTTTTCAGGTTTCCCAGGTAACAAAAAGCAGAGTGTTCTTATAAGAGCCTTTTGTAAGCCGAAATCACGAAAAGCGAAGAAGCAATTACCATTAATTCACATATGGATTTTTTTTTGTTGCGTTACCAGACCCTTTAGTTATTGATGGTGAGTCTTTAGAGGTAGTGGCAGTGGGAGGTACAGGAGACCAGGGTGTAGAAGAGAAATTGAGGTGTGCGGTGCTTCTATAATGACTCGCTGCAAAACAAAAACTAGACTCGATTTTCGGGTTTCACAAAAAAAGAATTGGTGTAAAGCAATCTTTCGAATAGCGGGGACCATCTGCATTTGAATCCGATTAGATTTTTATTTAGAAAAGAAACTAAAAATACTTGTTACAGGGGAAGAGTCCATTGCTTTAAATGATATTTTCATCAGCAATATTAGTTATGTTTGTCTGGAAGAGTACAGGATTACGGACAGAGAACCAAGAAGATCATATTGTTGTTAGTACTTGTTCGTCTGTTCTACGGAAAATGATCACTTATATGAAATATAAAGATGCACATAGCATTTTATATTCGAGAATAATAGGGATTTGCATTACATTGGGGAAAAGCATTTGGTTGACTATAGAAGGATCTTTTTAAAAAAAGTGTTTTTATTACTTCTTTTCTTTGTATTATTCTCTAAATTCAGCATTCTTATTACGTCATTACAACATGAATGAAATTCTTTTCAACTAAGTCAATCATATGAATAAAAATTCTATTTTACTACGTCAGTAACGTCCTTTAACGTGACAGAAGACATCAGAATATCTCTTATTATCATATCTGTGGATATTCAAAGAAATGTTTCTCTGCCCTCAGTAGAAAGGGTACGATGATGTTTGCCAGATCATTTTCCCGTCATTCATGAAACTTCTTCACAAACAGTCAAGAAGTCACCCAGGCAGACAAATCGTTTTCTATGGACAAGTATTTACTTATGCTCACCTTATCCGGGGACAAAGGTCTATTTGCGTTTCAATATACTCAACAATGCCGTCCAGGAATTGGATTCCTGAAGGACGGGTCTGGGTTAGTCGCTCAATAGAAACCATCACATGACCAACGTCGTTTAGCAGCATGCAGTGTTTGGGGTGACCAATTAAAAAAATTGAAAAAGGGGTGATCAATAGATATGTTACTTTTCTCGCCTTTTATTCAGTAGTGATCACTGAAAAGTCAGATTTTTTTTCTTAAACAAACTTGAATGCTAATGGATACAAACTAAGGGATCCATTTAGCATGAACTTACATTGTAAATTAAGCCTCCTACTAATGACTATTGGGGGACGGATAACAAATAAATTGTTTTTCTAGACTCGATGAAGAGTAAATGTAAATCTCAACCCTCTTGCTATATTGGTGTAACTTGTACTACACGTACATACATACAAAGCCAGCCAGCCAGATCAACTTGAAAGCTGAAGAAACCTATTTTGACAGTTTAGTTGATCGTTTTTATTGACGGTTCCTGATACTTAGAGGAATCTTCGACCAACTTTGAATGTCATTGACATCTGAAATTGATATGTAGCGGGCTATTAAATACAAGAAGCTTTGAATATGATAGGATTACTGCAGCCGATTAGTGACAGCATTCGTGAGTAGGATCAATACTATCAGCTTTTTTTACGTTAATATCTCCGTGAAAATAATGTCTACAAAAGCGATCATCTATACGAGTATTTCTCGAATATCTTTTTTTTTTTACTGTGACCCTGAATATTTATTTCCTCTTTTCTTTTATTTCTCATTTTCCTTCCCCTCTTCCTCTATTTCCTCCCAACCTCTCCTTTTCCCACTTGTTCCTTCCTTCCTACAATTTATTCCTCTCCATTTTCTTCCTCCTTTCTCTTCTTCTTTCCTTTCTTCTTCCCTGCCTCCTTCTCGTCCTTCCTTTCCTCACCTCCTTTCTGTCTTCTTTCCTTCCTTTCCACCCTCCTTCCTGCCTTCCTTCCTTCCTTCATCCCTTCTTTCTTCCATCACTTCTCAACTTTCTCCCTTCCTCCCTCTTTTTTCCAATCACCCCCTCCCATGCCAACCTAATCATCAGTCCCTCTCACGTCTCCTCTTTCTTTCCTCCTCTTCCCGTTTTTCCTCCCTCCTTTTCTCCCATCCTTTCTTCCTCCCTGCTTCCCATCTTCCACCTCCCTTCAATCATCCTCTCCCTTCCCTCCCTTCCTTCTTCCTTCCTCCCTTCTCCCCCCCTCCCTGCACCCTGCATTCATTCACAGTCTTCTGAAACAGATCCCTTCGTTCTTGGCTCCTTGCATTGAAGAACTCAAATAATTATTGACATGTCATCTAAGTCTTGGATTCTATTTTAAGACCAGTCTGGTTAGTCACTTAATAGAAACCGTCTTTTGGCAACACACTGTGTTGGAGGTGGAATGATCAATTAAAACATTGGAAGAAGGGGTGATCAATGAATAAGTTACTTCTCTCGCCTTTTGTTGGGCAGTAGTCACTAGAAAAGTCTGAAAGAAAAACCAGCGGGCACAAACTTGGGGCCAATCTAGCATAAACTTACACTGCAAACTGAACATCCCCACTAAAAACCTTCCCTCTCTTTCTCCCTTCCCCGTCAACTGCTTAACTTCCATCGATCCCTCCCACCTTCTTTCCCCCTCTTTTTCTATCCACCTTCCCTTTCTTTCTTCCTCCCTCTATCATATTCATTCTTCCTTCTTTCTCTCCATCCTCTCTCCTTTTCTTCCTTCTTTCTTTAAATAAGAGAGGGATCTAAAAAAATAGAAATAAACTTTTTTTTTCTAAACATAATAAAGAGTAAATGCTGAAAGTTTCAGCCCTCTAGCTCCATTGGCGTGGCCTGTACGCATGATACATACATACATACATAGCCAGACGGACCAACTTGACAACTGAAGAATCCGATGTCGACAGTTCTAGTTGACAGTTTCTAATGCACAACTCATGTCTGCTGACAGGTCACTACTTGGCCATCACGACATTCACTATCGCCAAATAATATCACCAACAATACCACCACCGCTGCCATTAATACCATTAAGTATTCCTGATGCTGAGTATAGCTTAGTGGTAAATCAAGGGACTGTTGATGACTTAATTTGAGGTCCCAGCCCAGCAACTAAATCAATAATGCCTTCTTATTCGTTACAAAATCTTCAATTCCAGTTGACCTCAAAACAGTAGTAAGTTGGGTTATGAAAGGATGGGTGACACTAGTACGCAGGTCAAACTTTTGGCTTTACATTTCTTTTACAGTCATCATCATCATAATTGGTCATCATAAGTCCATTGCTGGACAAGGTTCTTCCCAAATCCTAGCCTTGTTAGCGTCAATCTATACTGTGTCTTACCGGCAAACAATTCCGTATATCCCCATCTTTCGTCTAATCATCTCATACTCTGCTTGTTATCTCTAAAGCACCAATCTGTTCACAATTGGTACCATCTGTTATCCTTTCTCCTTGCTATACGGCTTACCCATGTCCATTTTGTCTCTCAGTTATTTCTATGATAGCTTTCACTTGGGTCTGAACTTTAATCCATGTCGACCTCAAAATAAAATGTTTGGTAAAACAAGATATCAAATAGAGATTTGGCTCCTCAAGGATCCACCCTTCGACTCAGTTCACGGTTTCCCAACGTAAGGGCTGTAGTCCACAAAAGTATTACTGGGAAGACCTTTCAAAGGCGTAAGGTCCGTGAACATTTAGTGAGAAGTCCTTTTGAAAGTAGTAGTGGAGTTTGGGGGCTGAGAACCAAGGTGAGAGCTTGGCTCTTTAAAGGAGCACATCCAATATTTAGCAAAATTTGTTATTGTATAACGTTAGAAATATAATAGCTGAACTGCTTTTCATGGAGTTTTTGAATAAACTATCAATTGGTGGCCCTGTGGCGATTTTAAATTGCTCTTCCCTCCCTCGGCTAAACACCCTTTGGAGAACCTAAGTAAAAAATTAATTTCACTATTTTTTCCATCGGTTTTACATCCTTGTAGAAACGAATTTAAAATTGAGAGGAAAGGGATTTTCAGTGGTCAAAAATTAATGCAAGCTTTGCCGAAAGAAAAGGGCTATTATTACACATGAAGTGAAACATGTATTGCTTATGATTTTACAATAGAAACAAATTGAAAATCTGATAGAAAAAAAGATTATTTGTGACCTAAAATCAATGCAAGAATTACAGACAGAAATAGGATTATTACAGATATAATGTACGAGACCATTATTGTTAATGATTTTGATCATCAGAGATCATATGCGAAATTGTGACTGGCCAAATATTCTCAGAGTATTGGCTCCGCTACGCCCATTATAGAGGAGTTAGTCGAAACTTTGGGAAGGTCTATGTTCAACGACAGACGCTAAAAGGCTGCTGCTATTGATAATGATGATGAGTTAGTGATCATTACAATCGCTTAGTGCAAAGCGTTATTGACAGAAGAGAGATAATTACTATTGAAAGTATCATAAGTATTTGAAGTACTATATAGCATGCGTCATCCTTCATTCATATGTTGCTGCTCTAATAACGGAGCCCGGCCATTGAAAGGGTCCACTGTGTGTGCGTGTGTGTGTGAGTGTGTGTAGAGAGTGTGTCTAAGCTTCGGGAAAGAGAGTTGCACCCAATGACCCCCTGACGTTATTCAACGTTGAGTAGATATTGGTCGCCTCTTAGAAAAAAAATAATTGGATTTGCCATCAGAAGGCTTTCTTCAAGATCACCATTTACTATTATAAACGGAGGTGATCTAACTAAAATTTGAGATATCTGTTAGGGGGTGCTTGTGCATAGATCTAGAAGAAGAAGAAGAAGAAGAAGAAGAAGAAGAAGAAGAAGAAGAAGAAGAAGAAGAAGAAGAAGAAGAAGAAGAAGAAGAATTTTTGTTTAATTTCAAGAGAAATTCTAAACAATTTATGAAAATCTTTCGAAGCCGTTGTATCGTATGTTGGACGGGCAGTCATTTTACATGACAGATATGGCAAGCTTTTCCACAGACCATAGAGTTCAGGGCCCTTCCAAACATGTATCTTTGGAACAGGCATTGCCCTAGTAATTAATATAGTGAAGTTAGTTGCTACATATATACTCGTCTTGTGTACGTGATTTTGATTTTCTTGTTATGCACGTTCCTGCAGTTTGAATGCAAAAGTAGAAAGGATCAGAAAAAGACTTTTCATAAATTGATCCGAATTTCTCTTGAAATTAAACAAAAATTCTAAAATTCTTCGTTGCCGTCTTCTTCTTCTTTCTTCTTCTTCTTCTTCTTCTTCTTCTTCTTCTTATTATTATTATTATTATTATTATTATTATTATTATTATCATTATTATTATTATTATTATTATTATCATCATACTACATTTTCACACCAGTTGCCTGGTGGTCACAGCTGGAAGCTGAGTGACTGCAAATCTCCTCAGGTCTCTAGCCCTCCTCTCCACACTCTCACAGGCCACTACAGTGCTGTGATTTACAGTTTTACACCATTTGCCCGGTGGCTATTGCTGAAGGCTGAGTGACAGCAAGTCTCCTCGGATCTCCAGCCCTCTTCTCATCTCTCCCTCACCTATCATGGCAGCGCTGTGATTCGTACCTCCATCACCATTTGTGATGTGTTGTAGTATTTTTTCTTCCTTTCCTCTCCTCTTCTCTCAGTAGGGTCACTGCTAACAGCTGGGGGTCGTAGAACTCGTTTTCTAGCACTTTTCTCAATATTATTGCAGTCCCCAGTAGTGCCTTGGTCTGTAAAGTTGTGGTCCTTCCTATTATCCATCGTCCTTTTAATCTTGCTTTCAATTAGTTTAACTGTATTGTAAAAAATGACGGTTTTTTTTTCTTATTTTTATTACGCCACCATAACATGATGAACTTCTATTTTACTGCCTTAGCTGCATTCCTCAGCGTGACAGGAGACCTCTGCACATTATTATCTGCGTACATTAATGTTATAAGAAGGTTTTAATATGAGTGTCCTTACATATATTTTTCCAATGATAGGTATGATACCATGTAATGCATTTATAGAAAATTATTATGACATTATCTAACATAATCCGTTACAATTACATTTTAGTTGATTACGGGTGTAATAGACATAAAATGGATATTATATACGTGGCGTGTTCTTATAGCAGATAGTTGCGACTCAACAAAAACTGTCAAGATAGGTTTCTTCAATTTTTCTGTAGATCTATCTAGCTGACTGGCTGGCTATGAATGTATACATGCCTCACGCGTACATAGATCTAGAGGGCTGACAATTTCGACATTTACTCCTTATCATGTCTAGGAAAAAAAGGTTTTTCTCCAAAACAATAGCAAATAGTCATTCTTTGATTCAATTGATTCACATACTTGCAAGATATTCCAATATGGAATATTCTTCAAGGATTGTTTACTGTAAAAATCTTTTTCCTGGACATTTTGGTTTTCTTCCATTAAGATAGCATTTGCATTTTGATCGGATTAAATTTTCTCTCAGTGCATTACAACTCTTATACGACGTCACGCCTTTTCCTTCCTATTTCCGTTATTCAACATGAATGGGACCGACAGGCAGACCGACCAAATAGCGTCTAATAGAGATGCGACTCATAATTCGTGTTTTGTGAGTGCATGTTGTTGTTGTTTTGTTTTTTCTTGTATCATTTGTTCTGTAGGTTCTCGCAGCTGGAATGCAAAAAGAGGAAATTTCTTTTTTTTAAACAAAAAATTAAAAAAGAAAAAAAACACATCGTAAGATGTTTAGATTTTTCTTTTAAAATTATTTTTTTTAAAAAAGCCATGGTAAAAGGAAAGAAGAAATTTAGTTGCCCGCTTCCATCAGAACGTTGACTGCTGTCGGCCATTGACGGATTCAAAGCTCTCAACCAATTATCGATTTGCTATGATTATTTGCATAGTTCAGCCGACAGGATGTTTGCAGTAAACGGCTCGTCCGTATTTTCAGTACATTTAGTATGGATTTTGACTTGTTTTTTTTTTAGACGAGTGCGTGTATATTGATATCTGTCAAGCTGGTTGCACCAGTGTCAGTGTGCGTGTGTTTCGTTCTGTGTGCGAGTGTGTGTTCCAGTGTGTGTTTGTAATATATGTAATCTCTTTCAGGTGAGTGTGTTCGTGTCTGTGTTTGTGTGCGTAAGTGTTATTTTTTTAATGCAAGTGAGTATATAAGTATTGATATCTGTCGAGCTGGCTGCATTGGTGTCTGTTTCCTTGTGTGTGTGTGTGTGTGTGTGTGTGTATGTGTGCGTGTGTATTTCAGTGTACTTCTGTGCTTATTAGTAACATACGTAATCTCTTTCATGTGATTGTGTTTGAGTCCGTGTTTGTGTGTGCGTGTGAGTTAATTTTTTTTTTAATGCAAGTGCGTATATAAGTATTGATATCCGTCAAGCTGGCAGCATTGGTGTCTGTGTATATATTTCTCTGTGCTCGCACGCGCGCTTGCGTGTGTGTGTGTTCGTTAGTAAACATCATGCTACCTCTATTATATGAGTACATATGTGTAGGCGCTGATGCGCGCGTAGAGAGTGGTGAAAAAACAAAAGAGAAGGAAGGGAAAATCAGGAACAAGGAAAGACACAAAGAAAGTATGTGTGTGTGTGATAGAGAGAGAGAGAGAGAGAGAGAGAGAGAGAGAGTGTGTGTGTGTGTGTGTGTGTGTGTGTGTGTGTGTGTGATTGTAAGCACCAAGAGATCTTTCTTTTTTGTAATTGAGGTGCATACATACTCACGCGCATTCACGCATGTCTTCAATTGCAGTTAGATCAGTTTTAATTATAATATTGACAAATCATTATCCTCATTAGTTTTTTAACGTCCGTCGTTAGAAATAGACCTTCCCCGGTATTCGCCACACTCCTCTATCGTGGGCGTCGCAGAGCAAGCACTTTCTGAATTTGTCTAGTTTGTCTCTTCATCTAATACTCTGCCGGCCTCGGTTGCGCATGTGATCTTTGAGCATCCATGTCGCGAGTCATGATATCCATCAGTTGTCTGCTATTCTTGCGACATGGCCTGCCCATTGCCAATTGAGTCTTTTTAATGGATTCCATGATGTCTCGGACTCCTATCATCTCCCGGGTGGATAATGCTGTCTTGTTGTTTCTACACGTCATCAAATACAAATAATATTATTAGTAATGACGAGGGGGACGCCTGGAAATTCCACGGGTGTTTACAACTGAGATTATCCAATTGCTCATGCTTCGATTTCTTCTTTTTTATGTTTTTTTTTAATTTCAAGAGAAAATGCAACTAAATTTCTAATTACTACACAACAGGTGATCAGGTATATATTATACATAGATTTTGCTGGTTCAAGGCCACAAGTTTAGAGCGTTCATAGAAGATCGAAGTCTCTGAGATTGTATCAGTCAGAGATCTGAGCTTGCTGACCACAACTCTAAAATGATGTACCCTGGTACTTCCTGGGCTTACCTTAGATTGCCACAAAGCAACGATATTTGGGCTCATTGCTATACTGCAATGCCTCTAAGATCGCACTTGACTAAAAGCAATGTGAAAAGCAATTAAAATTATGAGATGAAATCGACGTCAAACCTTCACTAGGATAGTAACGTCATCAAATGTATTATCAATGCAGTATTGAAAACATACTTAAAGTCTGGCATTGTTAAAAACCCTGTAAATGCCACCAACCACCGATTTACGAGTTAGTGACGAGAGGCTTTCTTCATTTAGTGACTAGTTGATAATTCATAATTGTTAATCGGTAGGGCTCACGGCAAAAAGGACGATGTCGTCAGCAGATCTGGTTAACTTGGGTATTCGCCGTAAATATTATACGCGAGGACGTGGCAAGCAAAAAAAGATGACGTGATGGACAAGACAGGTCAAGAGAATTTCGGCTTCGGGACGCCCACAATAGAGAGGTTTGGCGAATCATGAAGTTGCATGTCAAACGACAGCTGCTGGAAGGTGTCTACTGCTGCTGATTGTGTTGATTATGGAAGGCAAATTAACACATCATGAATTCCGGCCACTTCCAAACATGCACCTTTGGAAGGGACACTGCCCTAGAATGATCAATGCAGCATTGTTGAGACCCTATGAATGCCATCAACCGTCGATTTACGAGTTTGTGACGGGAGGCTTTCTTCATTTAGAGACTAGTTGCTAATTCATAATTGTTAATAGTTAATCAGTAGGGTCGGTCGGTCGGTCGGTCGGTCGGTCGGTCAGTCGGTCACTTTCTATGGGACCAAACAAAGATGGATCGAGTTTATACCCAGCTGATTAATCAAACGGTAAGAGAAAAGATATCTGCGAAGATTCGCCTAGTCTGGCACGAGGCTAAATGTGTTGAGTATTCTTTAAGAATCGAATGCGAATCACTATAAGGTTATTTCAAACGTAGGAGAAAGGGGTTACCCTAATCATCCAAATGGGATGGGCCCATTTACATGGAAAAAAAACAATATTAGTAAGTTTGCTTTTGCCTAGGCGCGTACATTGACCTGTGGCACCGGTGAAAAATGAATGAATGGCGGACAATGGGACGCTTCCTTCCAGGTGCATGCCTGGATGGAGAGTAAGGAGATCTTGGGATGCCCGGTCGTCAGAGTCACCCTCTTGGCTCTCAAACCACTTTGGGGGTGGGGAATACCCTGGTTTGGAATCAGAGTTGCCCTCCTCTTAGACTGATTGACTAGAGAACTATGTCTGCCAGATTTGGGGTGGGAGTGAGGAAGAAGTGGGTTTATGCCTTTCCCAAGGGCATTAGTGCAAAGTGAACTTGAACAACCCAACGCAACCGGAGTTTGAACAGGGATTGCCGATACCATTGTTCAGCTTGTCACCGACTACGAATGACAAAAATTACCTAATCTACGTTGTAGGCCACAGTCCAGCTAAGTAACTCAATAAAGCGTAGGTGTATATTTTTTTTTAAATAAAACTCACTTGTATAAAAACAGCGGAAATTCTCAAATAATTCTTTAAGCATCCCACAAGCCCACAAACAGATGTGTCAATTCGCTTATATATCTAAAAACATGACTATTCAGTGACAGGCAAACACAAATATGGTCCATTGTCAACACTAACCTTTAAAAAACATTTACATAGACTGAGAAGTGCAGATTATTTCGAGTTTTATCCGTCAATTTCACTAATATTCGAATTATTTTAATTCGAATATTTTTGCTTTCTCTTGATTTTTTCCGCTAAATGTGTTCATGTGGCGCATGCCCTTGAGAAAGGCATGAATTTTTCTCTCCAATTTTTCTCCAAGTTCAAAGGCCGTCCCTAACTTTTTCTTCATCTAGCATTGTGTTTGCTGTTGATTATCTAATTTTCACAAATTTGTCACAAATCCACAAGAACAAAGTGTTCGATGAAAATCAAACTCCTTACCTACGCGAATCAAGCTGCGTGACTGATTTGCACACCATCACGTAACGGTAAGCTCCAACATAATGACCAAGTTTACGTTTTGCCTGACACAAGGCCAAAATAGTAGGGAGTAACGATGAAATGCATCACACTAACAAATGGTCTACCACAACCTTTTTTTCAGTCCAATGCAACCCTGTAACCCCTAGCTACACGTCAACACCCCCCTTGGTGTTTAAGCATGAAGAGTGTTCAACGCAGATTCTTGGTTATTAAGAAAAAAAGCATCAAAATCGAGTTGAAAGGTTTTATTGAAGAAAATGTTTAAAATAAGTGTATCGATTAATTTCTTAGCAGATACTAAACTATTCTGATATACAGATAGATGGCTACTGTTTACAATAGCCATTCGTATATCAGAATCATAGATTTTCAAGGAATCTTCACAACACTCACTATAAGAACTCAAAATGGGTTTCGTCTGTCTGGCTAGCTGGCTGGTTATGTGCGTATCATGCATACAGCAATGGAGCTAAAGGGCTGAAAATTTCAACATTTATCCCTCATTAGGCGTAGAAAGAAAGTCTTTGAGACGTGGTAGCTTGTTATTATAAAGAAAAAGCATCAACGGTTTTATCAGTGAAAATCTCTTAATAAATACATCAATGAATTTCTACGCAGATACTTCCTACTGAACAACAGCTGCTTATAAATCAGAATCATAGATGTTTATAGAATCTCAACAACGTCCTCTCTAGGAGCTCAAACGCCCCTTTCGGGTCCTTAGTCGCCTCAACGTCCCTTTGAAACGAGCCAATGCCCGCCCCGGGATGGCACGAGATATCCCGTTGAGAAACGTAAAAAAGCCAAAGAGAATTTAATTTACAACGTTAGTTAAAGTCTTTATCGTTGAACATTACTTTTGTCTTTAGCTGGCACTCAGTTGTGAGGGAGATGATGATCTTATTGGAGCGAAACAGCAACACACAAATAAATCAGCAAGTAAGCGAATGAATTGCAGAAAAATTCAAATTACCAGTCAAGAAAGGTGTATAGCAAACCTCAGTACATAAAAGTAACAAGAGGAATCTTAATCATATTAGAAACTGTCAACCAAAACTGCCAACGAAACTGTCAACATTGTTTTTTTCCAGTTTTTAATCTGGTCTGGCTGATGAGCCATATGTGAGTATATATCTTACATACAAGACGCATCAATGGAGCTTGAATGTTGAATATTTAAACATTTACTTTTTTTTCAAAATTTCCCCTTCATGGTATTTCACTTAAGTTTTCAATTTACAATGTAAATTTATGCTACAATGGTCATTAGTTTGTGTCCAGCAGTATTCGTGCTTGTTTGCTGTTTTTCATCTAGATTTTCTCAATGATCACTGTCCAACAAAAGGTGAGATCACTCTTTCTTCCAAACTTTTTAATTGATCAATCCTGACGTGCTGCCAGAAGACGTTGTCATGTGTTAGTTTCTATTGACTGACCAACCAAACCTGTTTTGTATACGATTTGTTATACTTTGGGCACTCGAGTTTTCTTTTAAAAAAATTTTTAAAAAGTGTTATTTTGGAAATTTATCGGTATACCGTTCAGTTTACCTATCTCCTTGCCTGTGGATTGATTACTGATGTATTTTGTTACTTACTTTTCAATCAATTCATATCAATATCTGTCTTCTTTGGAAATTTCTTGATTGTATTTCTGATCGATATATAAGTATTTTTACGGTTCCCAAATTCTTTTTCAACTGATTGATTGATTTTATTACTATTCATTCCTATCTATCCATCCCAGTCTGTTCCTATATCTATCTATCTATTGATCTGTGTTTGTTGTTCCAGCTCATACCTTGTAACGGGTTTCACTCTAGTTTTCTCTATTGCAGAGACTTCTGATGAAGCTATCGGCGCACATCGAAATGCATAAAGTCCTTACACTTATGATGATAAAAAAATCTTGATATCGAAGATAAGTTTTTCTGACTCTTTCATTTCTACATTATTGAATCAGAACTACCTATCAATTTAGATCTGCTTATACTTATATATATATTACTGAGCATGTATGAATGTACACTTTCCTGTGGGTTTACTCAGTCGGCAGCGAGATGCAATGGAGTGGCTCCGTGTATTGTAGTGATTGTTGCATTGACGATGACCATACCTGACCGGCATTGGGTTTTCTTTGTGCATGAAAAATCGCATCACCGAGCTCTGGTTTTAGAGATTTCAGACCTTCGACGACATTGACGGGAACGTGACGAGGTAGCTCGCAGCATAAAAAGAACTTTGTAGACTTACTGTGTCAAGTACCAAGGGGAATACTTTTTAGAGACAAAGGCGTTAGGCAGGATATTTTTGCAGTTCATATCAAATGAGTGAATATTTATGGAAAAAGAACTCGTACACCGCGGATCCAGCCAATTCATATTTATCTATCTATCTAATGCATTTTTTGAAGATCATTCTATCAGATCACTGGAGCACTGCAAATGGCGCGCCCGACCAAGCAGCCAGCCGAATTGGCTACTGATTCTTCTTTCTTTGCGCGTCTTTGCGTCCCTCTGTTTGTGTATCCAGGCACTTCTGATCGAATTTAAGAGCTACAACCGTGAACATTTACATTAGTACACCACTACAGACCATCTAAAAACGATTCTGCTTTTCTGATTTCTTTTCGGAGTCCCTATGGACATTTCGGACGAACAAAGCCCGAATCTTTTGTAGGAATTTTCTACTTCAGATAGTTTTTAATAAAACATCCATTTCTGTTGATAATTTTAGATGAAAAAAATCCGTCTTTACAGATGATTTTAGATAAAGGATTTATTCCTTAGATAATTAGTTCTAGTACAAGCGAGGGCTACGGTCATTCATTTACGTGAGCTACAGATATTTATTTATTCCAATCCTTTCATATCCTATTTAGTTCATAAACAGGTATACCTTGATTAGCGCGATTAATTCAATCCAATATTTCTCTTCACCGTTCAAAACTACGCTGTTCAAGTTCTTATTGAAATTTAATGCGTTTTGCTTTCGACTTATACTCGGTAATATTAATTTGTAAAGCAATAAATTAACTGTGCTACATCAAAACTTGCATTGATCAAAACCGCACTAATCAATGTATATCTGTATTCTTGAGCTCTCTTATATCTATCTTACACATGGACATTTTAGAAACCATCTACCAAAACTGTCACTAAAACAGTCATCATAGGTTTTTTTCAGTTTTCAAGTCTGGCCCGATGGTTTGCTACGTACATATCACGCGAGACCACATGTGCAACCGAAGCCGGCAAAATGTTAGATGGAGAGACGAGCTGGACAAGTTCAGGAAGTACTGGCTCCGTGATGCCCATGATAGGGAAGTGTGGCAAATCCTGGGGAAGGTCTATGTCCAACGACGGACATTAAAAGACTGATGATGATGATGATGATGATGATGATGATGATGATGAATGGAGCTAGATATCTAACATCTAAATATTTGCTCCCTTTTATAGAAAAGTTTTTTGGTTTTCTTTAAATAGCAACCCCAAAAGGGGTATTCAATTTACGTTATAAGCAAATGCTTAATTGATCACTATTTAGAATCAGCTTGTTTTTTTTGGGGGGGGGGTGTTTTTGCTTTTGTTTGTGCTCCCGTAAAAGGTGAGTGAAGTAACTTATTCGTTGATCTCTCTTTCTGCCATTTTTTAATTGATCACCCTAACATGACATGCTGCCAAAAGACATTCGTCATGTGATAGTTTCTGTTGGGTGACTAACCAGACCCGTTTGTCTTCCTTGTTCTTATTCTATGTGACTAATTATCTCCCTAACTAACCGCATTGTTTTGTAGATGAAAGCTGAGGAAGAAGCAATCGTCATTGACATCAAAAACAATTTCCAAGTAATGGTTCTCAAAGAAAAATACCCTGATTGTCCCTCTCATTACAGAAGCATTTTGGCTGTACATTACAGTAACGATTGCCCTTACGCTGGTTACGGCCACAGTCGTTTCAAGTTAGGCTACACATGTCACATTGCTACTATTTCAAACTGTTCGGTATGAGAAATAGATTGAGAGTTCACTAAAACCCGAAGGGGATTCCCTCATTTTATTCTATGCAACTCATTCCAAAAGAACGAAGATTTTTTTGCTTCCTATAAACTTAAACTCAGACTCTGTTGCTTCTTCGTTGAGTGACACATTAAGGGGTCAAGGAGCTATACATTGTTCGATCTTCAGTTAGTCTAGTGGTGTCGTTGTAGTTTTTATTAACTGGGGCAATATTCACTGCTGTTCTTCACCCCCAAGTGTAAAGCAGTATATGTTAATTTGGAATATAAGTTATTAATCGAAATAAGAAATACTTATTTTTGTCAACTAGAAACAAGCCCATTAATTGCTGGGTGGTGGAATTCTGGAGTCCTGGACCCAATGAATTCTGTAAGGCATTTAGAGCTGAAGCCTTGTCATTGGAGACATTCTCAAGCAGCAAGTGGTCGAAAAACTAGAGAGATGCTTGAAAAAAATATTATCAGTCGTAGAGAGGCCAGATAAGTGAGCTGGGTGAGGTGAAGTTTCGTATCCTTCCATTTCTACAGGGTAATTCGTTCGACGCCGAAACGTTTTTGCTTTTCATTCTGGGTCATTCGTACGACATATCGTTTTTCAATCCAGTTTGGTGAAAACGTCGAACAATTGTTGAATGTACAACGTTTAGATCCTCTGCATCATCTTCTGCGTGGGTCCCTCTCACTAATGGCCCTCAATTGGATGTCGCCAATCATAAAACGACGTTCACATCTTCTAGGCTATCGTCTCCATTTCGAGTTTTTTGAACAGATATTGAGTTGTACGCTCGTTGATGTTCCTCCTGGCCAAATATTTTGTTGATATTGCGAGCAGTTACCGCTGATTTACGTCCTATTTTGAATTTATGCAACAGAATCGCTCGAATTTGACTTTTTTCCATCTTTTATTTGATAACCTAGAATAAACTAGGATAGATAGCGAAAAGAAAACGTTCTGCTTAAATAAAAAGGTCCCTCTTCACTGTCTGTTGCCCATACATCTTGGATCTGTCCTCTGCTTCTTTGGTCTATTGGTGTCCATTTGATGTCTTGATTAGCAAATCTTGTTGTGGGGGAACCTCAAGACGTGCCCTAACTAGCAAAGGCATTGCATGCAAATACCGGTTGATACGACAGACGTTAGGGATATTTCCTTGGTTTCTGTATTTCTCTCCTTTGATGCCCGTTGTTTTACATAGGCATTTTGAGTCCACAAACTGTATAACTTTGTCTATTCATTTAGGGAAAGAGAGATTTGAGATCAATCTTTCAACACATCGGACACCATTTCGAAGGCTATGTTGCATCATACACAAAGAAAAGTATACAACATTCGGTGTTTTTAGTTTCAAATCTTCATTGTGGTTATAATCCGAAATGAGTCCAATGTAGAGTGACCTTCATTGAATGCAAATATTTTTGCTTTGTCGAGAATCATGTTTGTATCTTGTGGCAGTCACTGTTGTCACTCTACTGGGCTTCCATTACAAGAGTTCAAAACAAAAGATTGACCCTCAATCTGAGAACCATTCAATGTGCACAGAAATCATGCAGAATATCACATGGAGAGACCACAAGATAACATGGCGTATAAGAGAAAAAAGCAGGAGTCGGGGATATCATGGAAACCATGAGAAAAATCCTTAGGCAATGGGCTGGTCATGTTGTGAAAATGTCAGAAAACTGCTAGAGATTACGACTCGCAACGTGGATCCCTAGAGATCATATGCAAAATTATGGTTAGCAAAAAATGATATGAGACAAAACGAGACGAACGAGGCAAGTTCAGGAAGCATTGGCTCCCGACGCCCATAATAGAGAGATCTAGGGAATCTTGGGGAAGGTTGATGTCAAACGACCGACTCTGGCTGCTGATGATAATAAAAAGAAAAATGAAAATAGTCAGAAGAAGATCAGGACGTTGGGTGGATATTAGATATATTAGACATATAAATCATGTTTGAGCTATTTTAGTAGCGGAGAGCCGTCACTCAACAATAGGGAAAATAATGTGACACGTCTTGAGCAAATAAGTGAAGAAGAGTGAAGAAAATAGACCAGTCTTGTGAGTCACTGAATGGAAACCGCCACGTGACGAACGTCTTTTGGTAGCATGGTGTGTTGGGGGTGATCAATAACAACATGAGAAAAAGAGGTGACCAATGCAATAATTACTTCTATCGCATTTTGGTGGACAGCGATCACTAAGAATATCAGAATTTTCCAACACAGGCGGACGTAAATCAACGGAATAATCTAACATGAATCTCCATCATGAATCGACCCAAACCCCAACTAGTATCTATTCAGGGTGCAATTTTTGAAATATAAAACAAAAACGTTTTTCTTAGATATAATAAGGAGTGGATGTTTAAATTTTCGAACTTCACTGGTTCGGCTGGTGCGTGTGATACATACATACACAGGTAGACCAACTTAAAAACTGAAGAAATGTACATTTTTTTGTTTCGCAGTGGGCCATTATAGAGGCAACCCTCTTTTACCCCCTTTCCAGTTCGTATGCTTCCGGCACATTAATGTAATACATCAATATCACCATTTGGAAGCGACAGGAAAGCTGAAAATTGATTTTTCTTGTGGATTAAGTCATTTCCTCTTCGCTTTGCGCCATTTCGTTTTACGTATGGTTCCTTCCATACGAACCTTTTGCTTTTGGATAGCACGGAAAACCTGCATCAAACACTCGTCCTAAAATGCTTGTTGAACTGCAGTCAGGACTGGATTTAGCTTGTGTTGAACCTGCAGCATATATATATATATATATATATATATATATATATATATATATATATAATGCAACCCTAAATTAAGATAAATGCTAATGAATATTGAAGAAATGTTTGGTTAGTCAATCAATAGAAACCATCACATATCCAATGTCTTCTGGTAGCATGCCTTAGGAGTGATCAATTAAAATACAGGGAAAAAGGGGGTTCAATGAATGAATTACTTCTCTTGCCTCTTGTTTGTGCAGTGATCACTAAAAAGTCTGAATATCCAAAAACAAAAATAAAAAAACAACAAACAAACAAAAAATGAAACAAGAAGGCACAAACTATGTGATCACTTCAGCATGAACTTTGATTGAAAATTGATCCCCCTTTAAAAACCGACAGGGAATTTTTTCATAGACATATATAAGTATAAATGTTTAAATTTCAAGTCCTTTGGCTTTATTGGCGGGTTCTGCACGCATGATATATACATACATATATAGACTGCTAGCCAGATTAACTTGAAAACTGAAGAAAACTATGTTGACAGTTTCATCATCATCATCATCATCATCATCATCATCAACATCATCATCAGTCTTTTAACGTCCTCCGTTGGACATAGACCTTCCCCAGGATCTGCCAGATTCCTCTACCATGGGCGTCGCAGAGCCAGTATTTTCTGAATTTGTCTAGTTAATCTCTCCATCTTGTATTTTGTCTGCATTGGTTTCGCATGTGATATTTGGGGATCCATGTTGTGAGTCGTGATGTCCATCGGTTGTCTGCCATTCTTGCAACGTGATCAGCCCATTGCCATTTGTGTTTTTTAATAGCTTCAATGATGTCTCAGACCCTTCATTTCCTTCCTGATATATTGTTCTGTCTTGTGATCTCTCCATGTGAGGTTGAACATGATTCTCTCATGCGCACGCTGCATTTCAGTAACAGTTTAATTCGACAGTTTCTGATATTTTTACTTACAAGCCGTATAATACGCTGAAGTATCCGACATATCAATAATGATATTCGTTTTCATTTCAATCTTCGTCGAGTGGCCATGACAGTTTCACGTGTGTATTTACAAGTTGTATATGTATCGCATAGATACTATACTTCCATTAATTACTGTGTCAAAATAATAACCCCGTTTGCAGGATATGATTAGCTTAAAATATTTGTCGTTAAACACTAAGTTGTTCTTCAATGTTGAAGGCTGTCTAGTACAATAGTAATAAATCATGGCGCTGTGATGGACCCACAGCGGAATTTTGGAGATGACAAATGAAACCTATTGAACTGATAGAGGAATATCAAGTCAAAATATATTGGGTAGTCATTTCAGATCAGTTGTAAATGGATCAGTTTCATGTTTCAGCCATATAGGTGAGTATCGGGAAGGTTTCCTTCTTTTTAGGACAAACCGGATTCTCTTGTTCGTCAAAGTTGAGTTTGCACCACCCAAAGCATGCTAACTTGGGGCGATCATTCGCTTGATTTAATCTTCTTTTGAGGATTTCACGGAGATTTGCTGTTAAAAGTAGATGTAATGGTCTATTTTCTTAAGCTGCGCGTTATCGATTTGATCGTTGTGTCTCTGTCCTCAACCTGTTGTACATTTATTTTACAGAAGTTCCTGTGGAAACCTACTTTCTTGCTTCAGTTCGTCCAGCATCGTTAGGATATCATCAAGGTTCTCAGCAAAAGGTACGATAGCGTCAGCAAATCTGAGGTTACTTAGATATTGGCCCTCAATTCTTTTATTTTCCCAGTCTCAAATAAAACTATTCATTCCCAATAGAGCTTTAATCTCATAATTATGATCATCAGTCTTTTATTCAGCAGACATCTCTGACATCAGCGTCACAGAGCCAGTATTTTCTGAACTTGTCTAGTTCGTCTCTCCATCTTGTATTCTGCCGGCCTCGGTTTCTCATGCGATCTCTGGGGATTTGTGCAATGAGTCGTGATGTCCAGCGGTTATCTGCCATTCTTGCATCAGGACCAGTCCATTCCTATTTGAGTTTTTTAATGGATTCTGTGATCTTAGGCTCCCATTTTCTCCTAATATACTGTACTTATCTCGAGATCTTTTCATGTGAGGTTGAGCATGATTCTTCTTTTTGGCTGTTACATGGTTCTCAGTTTGAAGACCAGTCTTTCGGTTAGGTTCCACGTTTCTGCTCCGTAGGTGACTACTGGGAGGATACATTACTTGTATATTAATAGCATATGATATTTTTTAGGACTAACTTTATTTTCTTCGTTTTGGAGGTTGAGCTTACTCTGCCGAGGACTTGCCATCCTGGAGTGATTATTTGCTTGATTTCTTCTTCTTTCGGGGTTTTCATGGAGATTCGTTGTCCTAAGTAGACATAATGGTTCAATTTTTTCAGTTCTGTGTTTATTATTTAGTCGTTGCGAGTTTATTTCCATCGAGTTTGTTGCACATGACTTTCGTCTCGTTGAACTTCACGTGAAGGACGACTTTCTTGTTTTCTGCATTCAATTCATCCAGCATTTGTTAGAGGTCATCATGGTTCTCTGAAAAAAAAAAAGACAAAGTCGTCTGCTATTCTGTGGTTGATAAGGTATTCACCGTCTTTTCTGATTCCTTTATTTTTTTTTTGTCTAGGTTTTGGAAGATCATCTCGAGGCAGGCTGTGAAGGGTTCGGGTTAGCTGGTATTGCCTTGTTTTATTCGGAAAAATTGGTTATATGCATCAGACAGAGGGACAAAGTTATCGATTCTAAGCTAATAAGTAAGATATTAAATAAGCTTCGAGTCACACCTTCCCTTTCCCCAGACCCACTCGTCTTTCTCACCAACTTGAGCCACACCACTCCCCACTGACCAGAGTAAAGGTCTGCGCTTCAAAAAGAATTCGGTCGGAAAGCAGCTGCAGCAGCAGTTTTATAGGTATAGATTTATCTCTTCTCTCTCTCTTACTCTCTCTCTCTCTCTCTCTCTCTTTACACACACACACAGAGGCACACATGTACACACACATGCTGTATATAAATGTGTGTGTGTGTGTGTGTGTGTACTTCGTTTATTCGTTTAATAGATCCTTTCACGTGGTATTACGGATTACATAAACAGCCAGTTATATATTCTAAGTCTATCCGCTATTTAATATCCAACAGAAAGATCATAAAACATCACTGCTTTTCTCCTCACCTAAGCATTCCCTTTAGGATCTTGCAAACTTATCACAGCTTCTTCCCCACTTTTAAAACAGTCAGAACAGTCTCCTTTCGAGGTCCCCGTCAACTGGCGCGTCGCAGTAAGTTAGGGGCTAACTCATTTTATATATATATATATATATATATATATATATATATATATATATATATATATATATATAATGTATAGCTCAATGGTGAAGGTCAGGTTTCCATAGAAAATAATTTTAGCTTCAAATGTTTTGCTTTGAGAAATGAAAATCAGTTGGAGACCCTAGTGGTGAGTCTGTTAGATATCATTCATATATATATATATATATATATATATATATATATATATATATATACATATATACATATATATATATATATATATATATATGTATATATATATATATATATTGCTACATTCTGGTAGGTTGTGTCATTGATTTTTACAATTTTTAAAGCGATTTAATGTGTTGAACGTATGATTTTTTCAAAAATAATTTTCTTCTCTTTTGCGGCTTCACTATGTGATGTGATCTGTTCGTTTTCCATTATCTCTTACAATTTTCATACTGTGCGCACCATCAACCAATTTTTTAAGTATATATATATATATATATATATATATATATATATATATATATATATATATATATATATATATATATAGTTCTTTCTGCTATAAAGCAAGTTTTGAAGTTTGGTGGACTTTTCCTACCTTAAAGTGGCACAATCTTCTCATTTCACACAACAATTATTTATTTTCCAACATCATCTCCTTCCTTGCCAATGCACTAAACCTGACAACTCGAATAATTGACATCGACTGGGTATTACATTTTAAAATTCAAAATTTAATCAATCAACCTGTCTGGATATGGGTGTATTCATCGAACTCTTCTGATATATATATATATATATATATATATATATATATATATATATATATATATATATATCCCTTTCTTTAAACACGTATCATCGGAAATAGACATTTGTTATGGTCGGAAGTACTCAATGGAGTTAGTGCAACAGGAATTCCGAAAAATTCTTCCACTCATCAGAACTGACCATGAGAAACATCAGAAATCAGGAAAAACTCAGACCCAAATATGTAGATGGATATCACAAGGGAAAGGTAACGAGAAAAAAATCAAGAGATTACATCTTACATATCAATGCTTTTTAATTATTTCGTGGGCGTATTTCGATGCATTTCAGCGGGAGCCAGCCATCTTTGTCAGAGAAAAATATTTGTGGCAGTTTACAGATAAACATATCTATACTATCAGATATATATATATATATATATATATATATATATATATATATATATATATATATATTAGTCTAGAAAACTGTACAGCATCATACGTTAGATTTTTTAAAAACTTTATATCAATTTTCTTCTGTACTTTCTTTCAATGCTTTACACAGAATTTTACATTAAGACACTTTCTGTGTATTTTATCGTATGGACCATCAGCTGTTTACAATGTAACTTTTTGGTAATTTTAAAAGAATTTTATTAAAATGGCACCTCAGCAGTCTTGATGAAACGCCACCTCCCCTTCAGTTATGATTTTAGTATATAGCTCATGTCATACTACATTCAATTTGTTATATCATAAAGCTTATTATTATGATATATCTCTTCTGAATGTTACTTCATACTACACATCATTTATATCTATATATATGAATTATAAATTGCCTTATACTATAGAAAAACTCATTTGAAATGATCAATCGTTACACAGTTAATATATAACTCAATTTAGACGAGGCAAAATCGAATATACAATTAAAGAAAATGGGGCTGCTGCAGGAATTGAACCTATTCTCAGTCTTTTTCGTCTCTCTCAACGCGACAGTATGTATTAAAGAAATGTATACATTTGGTTTGGCTGAATGAATTATAAATTGCGTTATTTTACATAGGAACCTATTTGAAACGATCTCTCGTCATTACTACGGTTAATATATCACTCAATTTAGACAATGTAACAGAATTAACAATCAGAGAAAATGGGGCTACTGCAGGAATCAAATCTGCCATCGATAGGATAGCCGCTTCAAAAAGCATCACTACGTTGAAGCGACTACCATATATATATATATATATATATATATATATATATGTATTTGAAAATTTGCACATTATTGCTGAAAGTGAACAAGAGAGTTTTAGAAATTTCATACAGTCCTTAATCATCATATAACTTCACGTAAGTCATTTTATTAATCGCTACTAATGTATCGTGTTCAGAGTATTCGGTGTTTGATACAAAACATTTAATTTTATTACTATTACTTAAAATTTGGTCCTAAAATAAGAAGCTCAATTTCATTGTGTGGCACATCAGCTGTCTTACCATGGACCTGCTTCGCCATCGGGCACGCACCGTAAGTACTCAGAGTAAGCAGTCGATCGACCACTATCAAATAGTCAGCAAAATGATTTACGTGAATCTACTACAGTGGACACCCGGGGCTAGTTTGGAGCAGGGGCGGGTTGGATCACATGCTTCAATTAATGGCACCTCCGTTACCTTCAAAATGAGCAGGAAAATTTCGCCTTTGTTGTCACTACGTTTGAGTCATATGTGTTGTAAGTACGAAACCTTTGAAAAAAGATGTCCAGTTGATGATATCATAGATTCCACTTGTCCAGATGGTCAATATATTCCCAAGATCCTACCCTTTAACGTTCTACTGTCTGGTTAGAAAATTCAAATTTCTTAATTATAACATCATATTAATCAAAAAATAATAAGATCCCATTAATCCTAAAGAGAAGGGTGTATAACCAATACATCCTCCCAATAGTCACTTATGGAGCTGAAACATGGAACCTAACCAAGAGACAGACCCGTAAATTGAGAACCATGCAACGTGCACATGAAAGAGTAATGCTGGGCCTCACATGGAGAGACCACAAGACAGCACAGTATGTCCGAGAAAAGAAAAGAGTTAGGGACATCATAGAATCCATTAAAAATTTCAAATGGTGGTGGGCTGACCATGTTGCAAGAATGGCAGACAATCGATGGACATCATGACTCACAACATGGATCCCCCGAGACCACATGCACAACCGAGGTCGGCAAAATGTTAGATGGAGAGACGAGCTAGACAAGTTCAGGAAGTACTGGCTCTGTGACGCCCATGATAGGGAAGTGTGGCAAATCCTGGGGAAGGTCTATGTCCAACAACGGACGCTAAAAGACTGATGATGATGATGACGATGATTAATCAAATGAGTACCAACTAGTAAGAGAACCTACGTGCCAAATCAGATTGAATCAATTATCAACTTCGGTGGGACTGGTTGGCAAACTTTCTCTCTAAATGTTCGAACGATCATATAATAAAGTTGACGTATGTTTTAGATTCGAACGATCCAAACAGAGAATGTCTTTTCTTCAAATTATCTTCCGGTCATATTTGCATTTTTATCAACCAATTTCACAGGAAGTTTTAGTCATCAGAGTGGGAAAAAAAACTAGCCCGATCTCCCCCGCCCGATATTTTACTAAATGAAACTTAAAAGTAGCTAAGCGAAGCATCTCCTTAGTTAATCTCACAGTTTTAATTGTTTCAAGTAAGGACAATAATCAATCCTTATCGGACTATTTTTTGAAAAAATTTAATTGATATGAATTCCTCGGATATTTATCTTTTTTACAACGTAAACAGTATTTGGCTCCGTTGAGTATTTTCTGAGATATCTTAGAATTAAGAAATGGTTCCTATGTAAGAAAGTATATTTGGACCAATTCATTTCCAATAAGTAACCTCTCAATGATCAGCTTCTGTAATCGCTGGATAAACACTGAACATTTCAAATAATTGAATATTTAAACATCGTGTGCATTTCTTTTAACAAGCAAACTCAATGTGTTTTTGCTAAAAAAGCCCAGTGCTGAAGGACTATGAAAAAATGTATCCCAATTTTTCCAAATCCGGCCTTTGGTGAAAAGGAGGGCAAAGCCCCCAAAACTTGTCATCAGTTTTTGCTTAATATTTGCTAAAAAGTGCAATCTATATCATTATTTTTGACACTTTTTTCGGGGTTGGGGAGTAAACTTCACATTTAGGATTTTCGGGACAAAAGAAGCGCAAAATACCCCATGACTAAAAATGTGCTTTTTTTACAACTGGAAAATTTTTGGCTGAAATTGTTCAAATAATTGCAATTTATGATCAGAAATGATATAAAACCATTGGCTACTACAGTGGTAAAATGGGGTAGAAATGCCGCCAAATGGCCAAAGATTAGCTTCTTTTTGCCATAACTGAAAAGCGTGTCATTATTTCTGGCTCAAAACTTGTCAGTAAGTGTGATCTATAAGAAACGGGTTGACAGGGTTGGTTATGGTAGGAAAGTTCTTGTTTCGAACTTTTCAGCCTAGAAGTGGACAAAAATACCCAAGATGAACGTCTCTGGCTCACATCTTAAAAATACGTCATTGTTTATGACTGAAAACTTACCAGCAGTTGTGTTCTATGATGAGAAAATGTATATTGTTAGTTACTGCAAGAAGATCCTTATTTATGATTTATGTTATAAAAAAAAGATGCAAAATGCCTCTAACATCATCATCATCATCAGTCTTTAAGCGTCCGTCGTTGGACATAGACCTTCCCCAGTATTTGCCACATTTCTTTATCCTGGGCGTCGCGGAGCCAGTACTTCCTGAACTTGTCTAGCTCGTCTCTCCATCTAATATTTCTAGTGGCCTTGGTTGCACATGTGATCTTGGGGGATCCATGCCGTGAGTCGTGATGTCCATCTGCTGTTCTCGCAACATGGCCAGCCCACTGCCATTTGAGATTTTTAATGGATTTTATGATGTCCCTGACTCTTTTCTCAGATGTACTGTGCTGTCTTGTTGTCTCTCCATGTGAGGCCCAGCATTATTATTTCCTATAAAATTAAAAAAAATTCTGATTGAATTATAAATAGAATCTCCATCTTCATCGGAATCATTGTCTCTTGTTGCTGTTCGTATGTTACCCTCTTCCCTATTCCAGCCATTGCAGAAGCACATCCCAGTGCACGTAAGGCCTTTCTTTCGACATCTGCAATGCCTGTTTGCACATCCTGTTGTGCATCAACAAACACCTAGTTCAATGACACCCTCAGGCACTGGAAGCTGATCTGTCACGGTCGGCTCGCACAGATTACTGGCTGCTTTCCAAGGTTCTAAGTTTAAAATATCAAGAATAGCTATGTTGAATTACGTCAAACTTAGCAACCATCATTATTAGACACTTTTCAGTCGGTCTTCGGTAAATTGGTTGGTTGGTCCCAGAACAGAAATAAAGAGGGAGATGTAATGTCATAAAGGGTGTGATATCATCAAACGGTGACATCATCAAGAGAAAAATACTCTAATAATTTTTCACCAGCTGCTAATGATGTCATAATAGGATGTTCGAGGTCTGCGTTTTTGTATTCTAAAAATAAGTCAAAAATGTCCCCCACCCCCCAAAAAAGACGTCAAAAATTGTGTGATCATCTGTTACGATTTCTATGGAAAATAATGCTTTCAGAATATTTCCATACCTCAATACTTCGGGAGAATGAGAATCAATCAACTCAGTGAGTCTACTTGCTCTCTGTCCTCCTCCCCCTCCTCCTCCTCCTCACTTCCTTACTCCTTCCACTATTACTACCACAGACGGTGGACATGTCGTTGAACTTATGGTTTTTTGCTGTAAATTCAAGCGCTGCCAGAGTCGGCGGTAGGCGACCTGATTCGATTTGTGACTTTATGTAAAGATTCCAGCGTAAGCTTTGAATATCTGAAACATTTTCCGGGCAAGGAGTACAAATTAAGAAGAAAATTAATCAATCCTACTCTCGATAAATCTAATAACATATCAACATTGCAGTCAAGCTCAATGAAGGCTGTCAAAATTTGACTTGAACTCTTCATAAAAGTTTTCCAACATGACAGCTTTGATTTGCTATAAAACTCAGCTGTTACGTCGCAGCCAGCAGAACTAAAATCGTAGACAAAATAAACTTTAAGCGATATCATGTGGTATGGACCTATAATTACAATGAAGAGAAGATCGATCTAAAAATTTAATCGTTTCTTCCGTAATTCATAGTCTACCATTCAACAAAATTTCATCCAGAACATTTTGAGATATCGTGAGGACAATCAGGAAATTTTGATGATAATCTGTGGTGTGGACGCATAACTACGACAGTGGGAAGGTAGTTTTATATGAATCAAAAATTGAATCATTTCTTCCATCATGAATTGTGTTTATTCCAAAAAGATTTCCCAGAATTTCTCCGGTAATTTTTTGAGATGTCGCGTTGAGAGACGCATATTCACCACGGAGGGGACATAGATAAACGTAGAACCACACCAAATATAATGGTTTCTCCTTCTAAACTGCTAGCCTGATCAGTACCATGTGTACTATACACACAAATATATATATATATATATATATATATATATATATATATATATATATATATATATATATGTGTGTGTGTGTGTGTGTGTGTGTGCGTGTATGTGTGTGTGTGTGTAAAAAGTTAACAATATGGAGTATCCATTGATGAAACAACCACTTTCCACAACCGATACCTATGGGTTTATCAGCCAACCACATTCGGGGCATCTTTTTTTTTTAGTTTTCACCATTTTACTCGTGCAAACTTTTACTTCTAAGCTCTATGAAGAACTGTACAGATGAAACGTACGTTTGCAATTACACTTTTTAGATTTGTAATTTTCTAAGGAGTCTCAAGTCATTTTCCTTTCCCACGCTGTCAGCTTTTCCACAACGTTTTGTCAGATCTACACCTTTTTCATCACATGTATAATTATCAGACACTACTTTTTCTGATGAACGTTTCTCGCAAAACACAATGTTAAGATCTCTCTAGCTTTGCTTTGTATACACACACACACACACACACACACATATATATATATATATATATATATATATATTTATATATACCCACTGTACATGTGGTACTAATCAGGCTAGCAGTATAACATAATATGATGATATATTAATAATCTAAAACCACTTCTGAAATGTGATGGGTTTATTTCATAGAGTGCTCGATAATAATTTTTACTGATAAAGTTTGTTTAGAGAAGAGCAGGAATTAAATAGTAGATTGTGGATTCGCCTGATGAGGCCCAAAGAGGGCAGAAACATGAGCTAGTTTGTGTAGCGAATCTACAATCTACTATATATATATATATATATATATATATATATATATATATATATGGCTTGGATTCGCGAAAGAAAAATTTAGGACCTAGGGGCTTGTGTTGCAGAATATCCCTCCAGCCTGCTCTGTAAAGTTTTTAGGTGAAGTGCAACGATATATATATATATATATATATATATATATATGTATATATATATATATATTCTTTTTTGTTGACACTAGATCCATTAGAGGAAGACAGTAAATTGTGTGCGTGCATAAACCAGAATGCACTTACATTGTCTCCCCCCTTCGGACGTTATTTCTCCTTCACTAACATTAATGACACCAGATGGCGCTCACACTTCACCTTCTCCGTCCAAACGGTCAAACCAAACGGCAGCGGTGGCAAGAGAAGTGAGGAGTCACAGGGTAATCACTTCTACTTTGTATCACATCTCCTACACAGGAGTTATCTTCCCTTTTCCCTCCCCCCTCCTTGCCCTTATTGACATCCCCCGTTGTCTGACATGGAATCGACGGTCCTTGGGGTGGACATTTTTCCCTTTCCCCTACTGACATTCCTTGCATTGCTGCGAGGGAAACAGCCCGGCTGTCAGAGGCTTAATCCTTTTATATTCAGCGGCTGAAGGCATTTGTCTTTCTGTCCCCCGTCCACCCTCTGGGGTGACTGGGTAAGTAACGGAGGTGGGGGGAGCTGGGGCGGTTTACACAGAAGGACAAATAGATTTGCTTGAGTTTTGGGAGGGAAAAAAAAGTTACATGTTCTTGTTCCTCTCCGGCGAGCATTTTTCTGAAAGGTCTGACAACGGCTTTGCCTTTTTGCTAGCAAAGCGAAAGCTGTGTGTCTGTTTGATTTTACATCGGGCATTCTACCGATCCTTGCTTTGCAAATCCCCCCCCCCGGACCACTTTTAGGGGGGGGGGGGATTTCAGTGGGTGCAGGAGTACCAAGGAGGCCCCCAAGAGCTTATTGAATGGAAGTATGTATTGAAACTAATCGATAATAATGGAAGTATTGATTGAAACCAGTCAATACTAGAATCGATAGATAAAACACGGGAATACCCGTTTGAAAAGTGCAGTAATAGTCATGAAAAATAAATTTCCGCCCGTCGTTCGAAACTGCAGCTTTGAAGTATTTCGATTACTTTTCTTCAGTCTTATCAATTTAGATCTTTTAAATCTAAATTGATGTCTTATGAAGATTACATGTTTTATATCTAAACTTAGATCTATGATATCAGGTGAATTAATACAAGAATCTATTTATTATAATTAGATTTCTCGAGAATCGCTGATCCAAACGACTTGACACTTCGATGCCTGGTGTACCGACTAATATATCTGACGAATATCAATTACATACGATTTGTTAAAGGGGTGGAGAAAGTTGTGATAAAAATGAATGGACGGAATGAATGGGCAGGTGGAAGTTGACGCAATTGATTCATTGGTGGAAATCAGAAACTAGTTCTATATAATTCGCTTTTAAAAAGTGAGTTCAAATCCTAAAGGAAGGGCCTAATGTTAGAGGGGTTTCTCTAGTTGGATTGGTGCATACGCACTGCCGTTGGATGTTTGTTATGAAGCAGTTCGAACATTTCGAAGTTTTGATAAATTTCGAAGTTAAGATTAAAATTAATGTTAGAATGAAATTTCATATTGTATTTATAAAATTGCTATCAAAAAAGTAATTAATAGTTCTTTATCGAAAAAAAAACAATTAGAGACGCACATAGCATTATAGACATATTACTCAAAAGGTCGAAAAGTGAGTTCATTTCAGCATAAATTTTCATTGTAAATCGAACCTTCCCCCCTGCATCAAAAAACACTGATTCAAACAGCTTGACTGTGCAATGTCTACGACGTGAACCGATGTATCTAATTATATGCCCTAACACACACACACACATTTCTCAAATTCTAGTGAGATAGGTCGACTTGATCATTTACTAGCGAGGGACTATAGCATGGCCTTCTGAAAGTTATAAAAGGATGGCTAAAGGACGGAGGTTCTATGCACTATGTGTACACGGCAGGGGATGGGGCAGTTCCTCTTGGAGGCCCTACCCTCATCTATCCACTTGAAAGTTAAAAGATGACGTACAGGTAACCACGCTTTCCGAAAGGTCGCTTTTTTTTACGAGACAGAAGATGGAAAGTGAATGTTGCATCAAGTGTTTGTGATACAGCGAGCCGTTACAGGGTCAGTGCGTACATTTTCAACCATTCTTATAACGGAGAAAAACTTTCACCGAGCTTCTCTCAGAACTGTATGTTTCTTGAAGTCCAATAGAAATGTCAAAATTAGTAATTTTGTGATTCTTACAAAGGGATTAGCTTCACCAGATATATCAATCAAATTATTGGGAACATTCTACGAAAACCATCATCAAAACTGCCAGCATAGGTTTCTTCAGTTTTAAGTGGGTCTGGCTGGCTATCTATGTAGGTGTCGCATCCGAGAATCGACGTGTACACGCAGAACTAATCGAGCTAGAGGACTGAAAATTTTAAATATTGACTCTTTATTGTGTTTAGATAAAAACTTTTTTCCTGCCCCTCCCCCATCAAATAGGATGTTAGGGAGGGGGTTCGATTTGCAGTGTAATTTTATGCTAAATTTGTCCCACAGTTTGTATACGGTAGCATTCGCTCTTGCCTTTTGGAAATTCGAACTTTTTCCCCTGGTGATTACCACCCAACAAAAGCTTATGGAGGTTTTCATAGGAATGCTTTCCTTTCAGATAGCATGTAAACCTGTAATTACACATTCCTACAAATCAGGAGTTAGAAACCGTCAACCAATACTGTCACCATAGCTGTCAACATTGGTTTCTTCAGTTTCTGGGCTGGTCTGGCTTTCTAGCTGATTGGCTGTCAAAAACTTTTTTCTGCTCTTTTGAAAATTCACCCTCTAAATAGGCTCTTGAGTGGGTCACTTTACTATGTAAGTTTATGCTAAATTGATATCTTACAATGTGGAACGATTTAACTCTCACGTTTGTTGTGATCATTGCCCTCTCTCTCTCCCTCTCTCTCTCTCTCTCTCTATATATATATATATATATATATATATATATATATGTGAGTGTGTGTGTGTATGTGCGTGTGTTAAATATAACTCTGACATAATCATTAACGTACTGCGAATTGTAGTGAAAATCTCACACAAGGTTATTTTTGGTTGTGGAAACGTTCAAAACTTTTTTCCCCATATAAATGGTAACTTCTTCTTCACTTATGCCATTCTGCTACCGGAGGTTTTTTTTCTCTATCCAGAGAGCGGGTTAACCTGTAATTATACAACTCTGAAATTCAGGGGTTTACTTTTTACTATTTAAAGATGTTATTTTCATTCTTTGCAAAGATGAAATCTTTGCATGTCACTTTGTGTGTCTTCCGAACGAGGAATTTGATATGCTGAAAGGAAATGCTTAATTACAAGGGAATGCTGGGAGTTTCTTTTTTCTTTCTCTTTTTCTTCTTTCAAACCGTTTATGGTGAAAAAATGGACACTGCATGATGAAGAAAAAATCATTTTTGCACGTGGATGTATACCTAGATGTCTTACCCTCTTTTAGAAAGTATTCCTCCATCTTCCAAAAAATTATTTACATAAACTGTTTAACATCTCTAAGTGTTGTGTAATGGCGTCCATTTATCGTTCTTGAGGTACTGCAGCTACGACAAAGAAAAGAACGAAAATTGCAAGACCCATGTCGGGATTCAGAATCGAACCATTAGTTTTTCTTTATTTCGGTCGACCGAAAATACATCGGTAGTATTCGCTTGAAGAACAAACAGAATCCCCACTTACATAGATTGAAAAGGAAAGAGAGATAGATATGGGGTTATCAGTCCTTCTACAGTCTGCAGCCAGGGGCTGGCGGCCAGTAGCTCGCCCGTAGACCATCTATAGACACCTGACTACTCCTTTGCTTTTCTTATCACCTTCTGCTATCCTGCTCTTCTTTTTCTATTCCAGTAACCAACCTTTGGTCCCTTGACTTATTGGCAATGGTCATTTTTGTATATCGCTAATTCTTTTGCTAAAGTAAATTCTCTTCCTCCTGCTTTCTTCCGTTTTTTTATGCCTCTAATCTTACTGTCTATTCTTCTTACTTCCACCGTTAGAACACTGTTCCTCTTTCTGTCAATCCCTTTCCTTTTTCTGTCTGCTCATGTCATTTTAATTAAGTGGCTGTGACTGGCTATCTATCTGTAGGGGTACAATTGACCACGCTTTATCTTGTCAATAAATCTACTGGAGATGTTTAAAAATTGTTTCAAAATTATCTGTAATACTACAGCCCGACCAGATGGGTAGCTACATATCTTGGAGAATTTTTGGAGCCGAAGGAAGCCTCTTGTGAGGCCCCTCTAATGTGTTGTGAGATTTGTCACTAGAAATGCAGTAAGTGAATTATTGCTTGTAAAGCTTTAAGTCTTCGTTCATTTGCGACCCGAAGCGTTTTCAAATAGCCCAAAACTTCAACTACACTTTTATTTAATTTTCATTGAATTCATATTTGTTAAACAGAGGGACTACTCTCATATCAGCAGTCACAAGTTTCACACCATTCATTCTTCGGTCTGGGGATCCATTTTACAGAGAGCACCTCCTCAGTACATAGAGAAGGATAAAGTCAGAGAAACGACACCCTGTTTGTGGCGAATGATGAGGAAACCAAAATGTTGGACACTATTTTTTGAAAACTAAGCCTTGCACTGTACTTCGCATTTACGAATACGCAAAATAAATACGGCTTGACTCAAAATCGTAGAGACAGCACCTCCCCTTTTCAATCAAATACAGGTAGGATCAAGGTCAGAAAAACTACTGAAGCAAACACTGAGGTACTCAATTATCCTTTAATATCGTCTCTCGTGGAAGAAGAGATCTTTGAAGCATTTTGCAATCGTGGGTAATACTCAGTTCAGGATGTCCCGTCTCAAACTTTTGGTAAGAATACGAAATTGACATGTAGCCTCGGTACAGAGGGGTTCATTCTTCAGAGAGATCTTCTCCGCTTGAGCAAAGTGGGACAAAGTATAAGATAGCACTTGATAACTATGGCCAATGCCGAGGAAATCAGTTATTCGATAATCTATCTGTATAAAAGCTTTGTATGTAAGTTAGTATCTTTAATTGTATTACTTTGTGACTGTATGTCTGTTCCCTGTCATAACCTAAAAGTAATAATGAATTGGTCCATTGGGAATAGATTAACAAAACTTACTAAAAAAAATATAATAGGGTTATGATAAAATGTGATAGACCTGGTAGACATAACAATGAAGAACAAGCCTGTCTGCTTCAGGGTCTGACTCCACTATAAACGCAAGAATTTCAGCCGCTAAGCCAAATTTTAAAAAAAAATGTTTTCCATGGTCATTGAGGGGAGAGTGTGTGCAAAATTTCACTAAGGACGGTTTGGGTTGAGGAGAGTTGAAAAAAAAAGAAGAATTTTAGTGTAAACTGGAGCATTGTATAAAAGAAATTTAACCCTGCTATTTTTGTTATTGCTTGACAACAAGTTACTGAGCAAATTCATCATAGGTTTTGTGTACGCCATCGTTTTACGTATATGATGCATCGGTATTTGGAGAGGGAATCATGTTATGGAAGGAAAACAAAGTCAACTAAATATGAAGTTTGAAAATACGTCATGGAATCGCTGGACGTTTGGAACTAAAACAGAAGAAAAAAGACAGTACAAGTGACTGAAATGAATGTTGGATTTTGAGTTGAGACTTTTAAAAAAGCTCAAAATTAGGATACTTGAATGATGTAGAAGAAATTATCAAGTAGGATAACTTTAGGCTCCATACGTAAATAACCCGGACATTTTTTTTACGGGTATTTGCTATTTACGCATATAAAAGCATCGTGTCTTGTGCTGCATCTACAAACGTACAAAATAAATATCTTTTCTTTCATAGTTACAGAATGTTGAAATACTTATGGTTTATTGACCGGGGATCCGTCTCTGAGACACCATCTCTCCATTGTACTGAGAGGAGAACAGTCGGTGATCGCCTGATGTCTATGGTAAAGCACGGGTTGACTCAATAGAACGATGCTGTCGTCTGTATTATATGGTGGGGTACAGATTCCAAAGATAAATAATCAATCTTACGCGATATTTTGTTGTTTTGGGCCAGGAAATACATGAGGTTGACAAACATTCAGAAGAGCAAACTCAACCTTCAAAAACAAAGAGATCTCATGAGTCCAAAAAGAAGATTACACAACAATAAATCTTCTCGATAGTCACCTATGGAGCTGGAATGAAATATGGAACCTAACCAAAAGATAAGATTGGCTCTCTGATCTGAGAACCATGCAATGTACACAAGAGAGAATCATGCTCAACATCACATGGAGAGATCACAAGACAGCAAAGTATATTAAAGGGAAGCAGCTGTCCGAAATATCAAAGAACCCATTGGAAATATTAAATAGCAATGGGCTGATTATGTTGCAACACTGTCAGACAACCACTAGACATCACGACACACGACGTGGGTCCCCATAGATCTTATGTGAAACTGTGGATGGCAAAAAAATAAAATAGTTGGCAAGACGAACTAGACAACTTTCTGAAAGTATTGGCTCAGTGACGCCCATCATAGAAAGGTCAGTCGAATCTTGGGAAAGGTTTATCTGCAGTGACAGATGCTGAAAGGCTGCTACTACAGCTGCTGCTGCTCCTGCTGCTGCTGCTGCTGCCGCTGCTGCTGCTGATGATGATGATGATGATGATGATGATGATGATGATGATGATGATGATGATTACAGGCTGCCAATATCTGATCGGAATAGCCAAATGTGGCATTTGTCAGAGGCCATCGGACCTGCCTTCTGGAAAAGAGCGCATCGTGTTGGGGAGGATCAATTAAAAAATTGGAAAGAAATGGATAATCAATGAATAAACCACTTCTTTCACTTTCATAGGGGGTGATAACTAAAAAAGTCTAAGTTTTCAGAAATATAAGTGAATGCTGCAGAACACAAAACAAGGTATCAATTTAGCATAAACTTGCAGTGCAAATTGAACCCCAACGAAAAATATATTTAGGCGGATAATACCAAAAAAATCAAAAGAAAGAGGTTTTTGTAGATATGAGAAGTAAATGTTCAATTTACCAGTCTTCTAGCTCTACCTCTGCGGCCCGTAAGCGTGATACAAAGTCAGCCAGCCAGCTGGACCAACTTGAAAACTGAAGAAAACCTGTGTTGACAGTTTAGGCTGACGATTTCTGATATACATACATACATATATCGCCAGTCAGACAAAACTATTTGGAAACTCGAGAAAACTTATTGACATTTTTGGTTGAAGGTTTCTAAAGAATGAAAACTGAGAAAAAAATATGATTGAAGAAAAGGAGAAGGAAAAGGAGACAAAAGGGTGAAGGAAATCAGCAGAAAAGAATGAAGAAAAGTGGGGGGGCGATGGAATGAAAAACAGAAAAAAGACAAATATTAGTAAAATAAAGAAAAAAAGGAAGAATGAAAGAAGTAAAGGAAGAAAATATGAAATAAAAAACAGAATGAAGAAAAGAGGGGGGGGAAGGAAGAAATGGAGGAAAAAAGAGTAAGAGACAGAAGAGAGAAAAAAAGAAAAAAGGAACGAATAAGAAGAAGAAAGTGAAGTAAGAAAAGGATAGTATGAGGAAGAAAAATAAAATGAAAAAATTAAGTAAAAGAAGAAAAAAGGAAGAAGTGTAAAATAGAAAAAATAGAAACATGAAAAAACAAGTCTGGTCAGTCAGTCAATAGAAGCAATCACTTGACCAACGTCGTCTGGAAGCATACTGTGTTGGCCACGATCAATAAAAAAAAAGGGGGCAAAAGTTTCTTCTTCCGCCTTTCGTTGGTTAGTGATCGTAAAAACTCAGTATTTGCAAACAGATAAAAGTGAATGCTGCTGGACGTAAAATAGGGAAGATATTTGGCAAAGACCTTCATTGCATCTTGAATCCCACATTAAAAGACTATTTGGAGGAGACAATATTGACTAGATATAATTTTTAGCCCTGTAATCGTACTGGTGTGGTCCGTACGCATGATACATACGTGGCCACACTGAGAGCCAGCAAGACCCACTTCAAAACTGAAGAGAAATTTCTTTTTTCAGTTTTTGTGACATGTTTGGTTGACGGTCTCTAAAAAAAAAAGGGAAAAGTGAAGGGCAAAAGGAGAAGGGGTAAGAAGGGAAATCAGAAAAAAATCAGTGAAGAAGGAATAGGAGATGGGAAGAAAGAAGAGAAAAATAAACGAAAAAGAAGCGGCGGACGAATAATGGATGAAAAAACAGGAAGGAAAAACGAAAAAAGGGAAGAAGGAAAATGAGAAGAAAGTAGGAAACGAGGGAGTAACCGATCTAGCAAAAAGGAAATAAAGAGGGAAAGAAAAAGAAGCAGCTGACAAATGAAAGAAGAAAAGAAGTCGGAAAGGAAGAAAAAAAGAGCACGAGAAGAAGGGAGATGATAAGAAAAAGAAGAAGAAAAGTAGAACAAAAAGAAGAAAAAGAAAGAAGAAGGAGAAAAAGAAGAAGAGGAAAAAAACAAGAAAAAAACAAGAAGAAAAGAAGTAGACGAAGAAGAAAGGGAAAAGGGAAAAAGAAAAAGAAGGAAGAAGAAGAAAAAGAAGAAAAAACAAAAAGAAAAGAGGAAAAAAGGAAGAAGGAAAAAAAGAAGAGAAACAAAAAGAAAAAAAGAAGGAAGAAGAAAAAGGAGAAGAAAAAACAAAAGGAAAAAAAGGTGAAAAGGAAAAAGAAAAAAGAAAAAGAAGGGAGAAGAAGAAAAAGAAGAAGAAAAAACAAAAAGAATAAAGAAGAAGAAGAAGAAGAAGAAGAAGAAGAAGAAGAAGAAGAAGAAGAAGAAGAAGTGGTTGCTAAAGGACAGGAAAAGCTCCAAATATTTGCAGACATAGGAAAGTGGACGTCAACATCCAACGTCTTTGAAGTGCGTCAACATCCAACCTTTAAGCTTATCTCAGCAGCTGGGTGTCGGATGAAAATCTGCTAAAGTATTTAGGCGTTGAGACATTCCATCCATTTTATTTACTTGACTTTACTTATCCGTTACTCTTTCTACATTTGTTCTTCTGTCTTTTATGAACGCGCCAACTCACATGGTCGGGGAGGGCCATTGAAGAATAAGTTTACGTTGATATATATATATATATATATATATATATATATATATATATATATATATATAATATTGTATAGAAAGTTATCTGAGGTGTATATCTAAGTTTATGTGATATCCAAATTATAATTCCCACGGGTAAATATTTATCAATGGATACTGGAAAAAGTATACATATATATATATATATATATATATATATATATATATATATATATATATATATATATATATGTGTGTGTGTGTGTGTGTGTGTGTGTGTGTGTGTGTGTGTGTATAGATAGATAGATAGAGAAAGAAAGAAAGAAAGAAAGAGGAAGAGAGAGATTCATAATATCCGGGCATGTGAAAAACTGCATTTTTACGACTGTTTTTGTGTATCGCTAAGTGCTTCTTTGAAGACGCCGACGAATTTCCGGTGAGATGCATCAAGCCTATCTTTATGATAATATTTTTTCTTTAATGTAGCACACTTGTTCTCAAACCTTTCACTTCCACATTGTCAAATTACTGCCACCATTTTGTCGGATCAACTTACTTCTACACACAAAAAAACATACATAAATGTGTGTGTGTGTTTTATAAATAAGTTACGTGGTTTTACTGCTCATAATAATGTATTTCTTGTCTATGATAGCATTTCTTTCCATGTATGCATAAAAGGGTTTAATACTATTTAACTACCTAGTTCAACAACTCTTCTAGGTAACAATGTTAATCGGCTCTTTTAATCTCTTTGATTCACTCTGAACAAAATTTTTGCAGTAAAGAAAAAAAATATTCGGTTCAATTCCTTTAACAATTTGATTTCATTTCTTTTTTGAAATTCCCTTAAAATATGCAACAAAACATGCTTAAATGCATGTCTTGTTGTGCTGATTGCAATTATTTGGTTCTTCTTTTAAATGGTTCAAGATTTTTAACTCTTAACTCTCAAAATCATGCCATATAATCAAAATTTCTGTTTATTCAAATACTCAAGACCAGTGGAATGAACAAAGGTCCAATGGTCTTGGGTAGGCTCGATTAAGCAAACTCAATCGTCAAAAACAAGAAAATCCGATTAATCCTAAAAAGAAGGAAAAATAACCTATGAATCTTCCCGATAGTCACCTATGGAGCTGAAACATGAAATTTAGCCAAAAGATTGGCCCTCAAACTGAGAACCATGCAACATGCTCAACATCGCGTGAAGAGATCACAAGAAAGAAAAGAGTATTAGACATAAAGCAGGAGATAGAGATATCATAGAAACAGAAAAGTCAAATAGCGATGGGCTGATCATGTTGAAAGACTGTTCAGACAACCGCTTAACGTCACGACTAGCCACGTGGATCCCCAGAGATCATATGTGAAAGTATGGACCGCAGAAAATAAGATGTTGTGGCGAACTACGCAGGTTCAGAAGGTGTTTGCTCCGTGACGCCCATGACAGAGAGGCCTGGTAAATCTCAAGGTAAGGTCTAAGTTCAATGACGAACGCTAAAAGGCTAATGACGATGAAGATGATGATAAGACCAGCACTGCACACAAATAAACTGCCTTATTTCCTGTCTTATTTAGTCTCTTGATGAATAAACAAAAACAGGTCTGGTTAGTCACTCGATAGAAACTGTCACGTGAACAATCATGCTAGGATGATCAATTAAAACAATGGAAATAGAGACAAGGAAATAATAATTTGCTTTATTTGCCTTTCGTTGGACAGTGATTACTAAAAAAGTTTGAATTAGAAATAAAAAAAAAAGAAGACTGAATGATCATTTTAGTCTAAACTTATGCAGTAAGTTGAAACCCTTCTTATACCCTACGAAGGGGAAGTATTTTCAGGAACCAAATAAAAAGTTTTTTTTGTAGACATAAGGTGTGAATGTGCTCGTGATATATTTATATACAAAGCCAGCCAGCCAGCTAACTTAAAAACTGAAGAGACCTGTGTTGACAGTTTTTGTGACAGTTTTGGTTCACAGCTTCTTATGAACACAAGATATTTCCTTTTAAGAGGAATCTGTACTGCATAATGTTTCAAGCAATTCGTTTTCTTGTCAACACAGACGTGACTGAGATGGAATATATCGGATTATCAGAAAAAAACTAAAAAAACATAGACAAATGCCTCCGTAGACGTATAGGTACTGACACATACAGAGAAACACACAGAGAAACACACATGCAGCGTGTGTGCACACACAAACACAAATACACACACAGAGCCATGAACTCAAATACAAATACACACACACACACACACACACAGAGACACAAACGCATACACTAGCGCGCACAAAACACACACACAACCGAAAACACGCACGTGGCAAAACACAACTACAAACACGGACACGCACATACACGCACATACTCACATCCAAATATATACACAACCACACACATCTGCCAACTTACACACATACATACAAATACACACACAAACACATGGATGAACATGACTAAAAACACATACACAATATGTGCACAAACAAGAGGTAACCACAAACACATACACTAACGCACACAAAATGGTGGTAGTAAACAACTATGAATACAAACACATAAACGCATGCACACACACACACATACACACACACACAATAAAAAAACTGAACAATAAACTTGAATACACATACGCATACACAAATATAAGTAAACCTCCCTCTATCGATAAGTAGTGGGTTTTAACGTAGGAAAATATAGCGTGGGAAAGAACACATGAGTTATTCTAAAAATAGTCAAACTTTCTCTCATCTTCTTCTACAAGGAGAAATGCACTGAATCTGAGACTACGCCCCATCGGAACAACAAATCAAAAAATATCATCTCTTCGAGAAAATGCTTCCGTAAGTGGGTTTTGGATCAGTGCCACGAAACGGAAGAAAATTAGGACTTTGAATTATTGCTGAGGGCAGAGATTTTTTTTTTCAAATAATGAAAGGTAAGAGTTGAGGAAAATGAATTCACCTATGATGAGGTAAGAATACGAACACTGACAAGAAGAGCCACTGTAAGAGTAGATAGAGGGGTAAGAGGGAAGGGGAAGGGGAAATTATATATATATATATATATATATATATATATATATATATATATATATATATAAGAGAAAGAGAGAAGGCAGATGGAGAAAGGAAGCATAGATATACTTTCGAAGCAAACAAGCCTTGAAAAAGACCAGTGATGGTTGAAACCCTGGGAAGATCAAGAATTGAAATGCACCATGGATTTTTGGCAAATCTATTGACTCCTTTAAACCAACGATAAAATACATCATTTGAAGATTGGAGAAGCTCCCAAAAATTGAACCGAAAAAATATCGACATTATCCAATAAGACCTGTATAAGAGAAGAAATGCTGCCAATATATATATATATATATATATATATATATATATATATATATATATATATTGTGTCATCCACAGACAGCTGTTTCGATGTATTACATCTCTTCAGTGTGGCTATAGACTATCCATTATCCCATCCAGTACCACAAGGTAGAATTGAAACCTTCACTTCAGACTACTGAACTGGACAGTCAGTAAGGCGGAATTTAAGAGATATATCAATTTACACAGAAATCTCTCATCCACCAGAGTGCTCTATTCCTATGGAAGAACTTATAGACAAGAAAATGCCATAACACTATTTGTATATGCTGATTCCAATCACCAACTTAATATTATCAAACAAAAACCAAATTCAACAAGCAAAAGATTAACAGACAAATCTATAAGCAATGGTATTTTCAGTGATATAAAAGAGAAATATCAAAATGCTTTGCAAACTAGTGGATAAAATTATAAACTAGATTTCAAATTATTGCGAGAAGGATAATAATTGCAAAAGAAATATCATATGGTTCAATTCACCATTAAACGTAAACGTAAAAACCAAAATCGGAAAATCTTTATAAATTTGATAAACAAATATTTAATACAAGACAGTAAACTACATAAAATATTTGATAGAAAAATATTAAATTGAGGAAGAATTCAACAAAGCAACTATAATAACAGCTTAATTACAAATGACAAAAATGAAATCAATGAATTCAACAATACACAATTGCAAATGTGGAAATTCCAATGAATGCCCCATAGATGGAAAATACAATCAGGTCAATGTATTTTATTGAGCTACAGTTAATACTAAGTAAGGCCCGAATGATAGAAGATATCATATTAGAGTTTCTTGATCTAAATTCAAAATTAATTTTGGCAATCATATGTTATCATTTAACAACGCAGAATACAAAAGCAGAATAATTCTATATTGATACTTTTTGAAATTGAAATATGATAACAAAATATTGATTAACACGAGGGATTTCCCTTCAAAACAACACCAGCAATCAATAGTGCTATACAGATGTGCTATTCGTAGTTGGAAGAAAAACTTAATATAATTTTTTCTTCCCGAATGATCAGCGAATCTTAAATTTATAGAATGAATTGATTGCAAATGTCAATATAAAATGAGATTTCTATTAAAATGTCCAGATATGAACAAGACAAGAGACCCTTACTTCAGAGATTAAAATAATTACTTAAAATAAAACTGGACATTCGACTGATAATGATGATAATAATAATGATGATAATAATGATAATGATATACTCATGATGGTATTTTCGATACATTCAAGCTTATGCAATGCTCTTCCATAGGATTAGAGCACTCTGGTAGACGGGGAGTATATGCTAAAATAAATATATCACTTATATTCAACCTTACTGACCGTCCAGTTCCATGGCGTAGACGTAGGATACTGGTCTCTGGGTTTGAAGCGAAGGTTTCAATCCTACCTCGTGGTACTGGATGGGGTAATGAATAGTCTATAGCCACATTGAAGAGTTGTGATACAATGAAACAGCTGTCTGTGGATGACACTCTATATATATATATATATATATATATATATATATATATATAGCTTATTAACTTGACAATTTGGAAAAATAACCAAGTTATTAGATTTTTCATATTTTTTCCTGATAATGCATTTTGCAATCAATGGCATCGTCAGAGAGGATTTAAATAAGTTTTAGAAATATATTTGGTCCCAAGTTGTTATGGGGACCGCGTGCAAGTCTCACGTTTCGAAGACGTGATTTGGTTCCATCATGGATACTTTCAGTTCTTTGGTTTCTGTTACTTGGACTTTAGTCTCAGGTCCATCTTCCAACATTATGAGAAAGAGAGAAGGAAAGACAAAGAGAGAGATAGAGACAGAGAGGGTACTATGAAGAGTCTTCCTCAGTTTCCAGATTTACATCAATAATCTTATCAGCCTTGAACTGATCCCCTAATTTGCGCCGCTTTTGTTGTTATCTCAATGTACCGGTCGATCTATTTGACGCTGCGAAGATATTCACGGACGAACGCTGTCACTTTTTCAGGGGCTGGGGCATCTATTCCAGATGGAGCAAAAAAGTATATTCTGGGAGCTGGGGCATATATTCCAGATGGAGCAAAAAAGTATATTCTGGGAGCTGGGTATGTTTGAAATATATCTTGGTGTCAACCCTGTCACGCGATAGGCATTCCAATCGCCATTTGTAGTGTAAGCTAGTACGACCCACCGTTATATTTAGATGTCGGACAGTGCACTCTACTGTAGATAGAGACGCATGACCTGACCTCGGCGAAACACGATGGAGTGAGCACCAACGAATGATTATATAATCTTTTCAAATGGGAACATTAAATTGGGGTTACATAAAATAATTGTACTGCACCATTACCGTCTATTGACTATACGCTTTTCAACTTTCGAACCCTCTCACCCTCGCCATCAAATGTCCTGTTTGCCCCCTCTCTTCAGCGGACGTAATTTTGGGATTTTATGAAAAGTCATTTTATTCCAAGAGCTACTGATCTCAATTTCGTTCTTCCTTCGTGGTTACCACAACTTCCAGACCGATCCATTGTACGGTCACTTTTAAGTGTTACAATCCTTATAGAAAGTAAACAAAACTCGGGTAAACTGAAAATTGATGGCCAATGATGACGACAACGAAATGTTCCGATCAGTATATTTGCTCCCTTCTTCATTTACGGCCAGTATACCTGACGAAGGTTTGGAATATATCGGTCGAAACGTTTGCTGTGAGAACCTGGGTTGCTAGTTATCCTTTGCCGCATGACACCTTACTTGTTTTGTCTTTGCACCAAAATAATCAAATAGCTCAAAATCCATCATCAGATCAAGCTTGCAGGAAGTACGGGTTCTTAGCATTCCGAAGTGAATCATGAATCACCGCCACCCATATGAGCTACTTTTCATCTTGTTAATCAAGCTGTGGCTGTGGAGTTAACATCGAGTTACCTTGATGAAAATGGTACCAGCAGGGTTTGAATCATGAATTTACGATTTTTAAAAAAGCAAGTCTGGTAAGTCAATTGATAGGTAGACGAAAAAAAAATCAGAAAAAATGGTGATCAAAGAAAAAGTTACTTTTTCTTGCCTTTTCTTAGGTGTGACCACTAAAAAGTATGAATTTGCAAAAACAAAAATGAATGCTATCGGGCACAAAATAAGAGACCAGTTAAGCATGAATCTTTATTGTAAATTGAACCCCAATAGAAAAAAAATAATTTAAAGGGGAAGATTTTCAGTTGACAAAAATCAACATTTCCCATACCCATTGGGGGACGGGCGTAAAATTACAAGATTTTTCTATGGACCATCGGAGATAGAGTCCTGATCGATACATATGAACATCAGAACACATGAATTGCCAAAACGGAACAACAGTGATTTAACTGGTCTGTTGTCGGTGGCAGAGATTAACTAAATCTGGCGGCAATGATTAAATTGGTCTGTTGTTAGTAGCAGTGATTAATTATATAGGGTCTTTATTTTTGCAACCAAATAACTTTCCTCGATACTAAATTTGCTAAATTTTGGTCTTGAAATATACCAGATGGCAACCCCGGTAATCCTAGTAACTACGAAAGAAGCAAAAATTTCTTCAATTGTCTGAACAACTCATTGAATGCAGTGCTACCTGTGCGCGTCATACGTACATACATACTTACATACATACATAATGATCACTTAGAGATATAGATATATGAGGAACGTACATACATACATACTTACATACATAAATAATGATCACTTAGAGATATAGATTGATAAGAAACGTATATACATACATACATACATACATATATGCATACATATACACATACATGCATTCATACATACATACGTGTATACATACATACGTACATACATGCATACATACGTACATACGTACACACATACATACATGCATACATACACATATTCATATATACATACATAATGATCACTTAGAGATATAGATTGATAAGGAACGTACATACATACATACATACATACATACATACATACATACATAATGATCACTTAGAGATATAGATTGATAAGGAACGTACATACATACATACACACGCACATACATATATGCATACATATACACATACATGCATTCATACATACACACGTGTATACATACATACGTACATACATGCATACATACGTACACACATACATACATGCATACATACACATATTCATATATACATACATAATGATCACTTAGAGATATAGATTGATAAGGAACGTACATACATACATACACACGCACATACATGCATACGTACATACATACACACATGCATACACAAATACATACATACATACACACACACATACATACATACATACATAATGATCACTTACGTGATATAGATAGCTAAGGAACTGCATACATATATACATACATGTATGCATACATATATACATACATATATACATACATATAGACACACATTGATACATATATTGCCAGTCAGCCAGCTTAATCAACATGAGGAAAAAAAAAACGATTTGAGGAAATATGGAAGAACAAATATTTTTTTCAAGACATTATAAGTAAAAATTCAATCGTCAAATTTTCTGCCTCCTAGCTCCAGTGGTGCGGCCTCTACGCTTGAAACATAAATACACATATACATATATATGCATAGCCAGAAAACTTGAAAACTGAAGAAACCTATTGTGACTGTTTTGGTGACCATTTTGGCAGGCGCTCTTCTAATACTTCCCCTTCGTGGCTTTAGAAGTAGGAAGACGATGTTGCGTCTATTTCTCGAATAGACACGACTGCCAAAACCAGCATTTGAAATCCCGGTTGTTGGTGTACTGGGCCCCCCCCCCCAACACACACACAAAACGACGAAACAAAGACATAGATATAGATATCCGCTCCAAATTTTCCGGGGTTGACGGAAGATATATTTCTGAGAGCAGGGGCGGGGGCAAAATGATATACTTGGAATGCATCTTAGTGGTAACGCCCTCTCTTGCCAGATAAGAATAATACCACCTTTTTTCTCCCGATAGTCACTTATGGAGCTAAAACATGGAGCCTAACTAAGAGACAGACCTACAAACTGAGAAGTATGCAACGTGCACATGAGAGAATCCTCACGTGGAGAAACCACAAGACAGCACAGTACATAAGGGAGAAAACAGGAGTCCGACACACCATAGAAACTATCAAAAACTAAAATGGCCATGGGCAGGCCATGTTGCAAGAATGGCAGACAACCGATGGACATCACGACTCACAACATGGATCTCCAGAGATCACATGAGAAACCGAGGACGACAGAACACAAGATGGAGAGATGAACTAGACAAATTCAGGAAATACTGGCTCCGCGACGCCCATGATAGAGAATTGAGGCGAATCCTAGGGAAGGTGTATGTCCAACAACGGATGTTAAAAGAATGATGATGATGATGATGATGAAATAGGGGTCACATTATTCAATTGTACGCCAACATTATCATTCATTGACTATAAGGTTACAAATTTCCACCCACCTCATCTGAGGTGAGAAGACCTAATCAAAGAGGTAGAAGGGAAAATACCACACCAAGAAAACGCCTACATGCGTTTCTATCTCGTCAACCTGGGAAGTTTTACATTGACTGAAATAAACAGACTGATCTAAACAGATAGATTGATAGATAGGTACAGCACAGTCAAAATTATTGTACCCTATTTTCAGAATTGACATTCCATTTTTAAACCCTATTTAACTCTAAATATCTAAAAAGTAATAGTTTTTCTTATGCTTTTGTGATACTTCATTGATTCTTGTATTTTGAACAAGGAGAATTTGAACCATTGTTGACCTCATGTGACCTCAAGTTCACCTTATCCCAGAATGGCAGCTGATCTCAAGTGAACTAACACGCCCTTTTCAAGACTTCCTATTTGTTTCCGCGTGTCCAGTTAACCTCATTTACAATAACAGGTCTCAAATCAAACATGTTATTCTTGTTGCTGTATTTACCGTGCGTAACCATCTTAGCTGCCAATTCATCTCTCTCTCTCTCTCTCTCTCTCTATATATATATATATATATATATATATATATATATATATATACATGTGTGTGTGTGTGTGTGTGTGTGTGTGTGTGAGTGTGTGCGTGTTTTGTAGATATTCTTTTTATTTTCGGCTCTAACTTTGTTTACTTTTTATTTCCCCAAGAAAATTTATTTTGGTTAATTTTAAAAACTGTGCCCCGACAAAAACTTTTACAAGTAATTAGATTAAGGCTAAAATAATCAACCATTCTTGATGAATGGAAGAACGAAAAAACATGTGCTGGGTGATTTGTTTCCCAAATCCTAAGTATATATATATATATATATATAGAGAGAGAGAGAGAGAGAGAGAGAGGGAGATTAAGTAAGGTGGGTGACTCACCTTGAAGCAAATGAGAGAAATGTAGTCTCGTATACTTCCAGATCACGCGGGATTTCCATCCCCACCAGGTGCCATGCACCTATCGGGCTCTGCTATTCTAAGTTCAGTGAATATTAATAGATACTTTCTAGCGTACAGGAAATATACACTTGGAAATGAATTGAAATCTATAAATCTATAAATATATAAATATATGCATAGCAGAGTTATTTATAGATCGCAATTTATATGTGTTAGCATGCACGTATGTATGAATGCTCTGGGAAACATAAAAAAAAGAAAAAAAGAAAAATACTATAGAAAATTTTGAAAATTCTTAAACGATTCGTATATTTTCAATTTGTTGTTAGGCTGCTTAACAACTGGCCTAGAGCCAGTTCAATGTACATACGTCACAAGGAGAGGAGATTCCAGCTGAGTGTTTGCATGGAAATAACTTTTAGGATTCCTTTATACGTCAGTGGTGTGAACAACAACAACAACAACAACAACAACAATAATAATAATAATATTAATGATAATAATAATGATGATGATGATGATGATGGAGGTGATGATGATAATAAATGATAGTGATAATAATAACAATAATAATAATAATAATAATGATGATAATGATGGTGATGATGATAATAATGATAATGGTGATGATGATGATGGTGATGATGATAATTATAATAATGATGATAACAATAATGATGGTGATAATGATGATGATAATAATAATGGTGATGATGATGATGGTGATGATAATAATAATGATTATGATGATAAAAATGATGATAATGATGATGATGACAATAATGATAATGGTGATGATGATAATATTAATGATAATAATAATAATAATAATAATAATAATAATAATAATAATAATAATAATAATAATAATAATAATAATGATAATGACTGCTACAGGAGGAAAAAAAGAAAGAGAATCTTCCAGGGAGACTCTTTGTCCCCAGTGTTATTTGTTCCAGCTATGATGCCACTCAACAGAATCATGAAAAACAGCAAAGGATACCGATTCTCAAGAACAAAGAGAAAAGTCTTAATGTATATTGACGACATAAAACTATTTGCAAATAACGGGGGCGGGGGGCTTAAAACGTTATTGAACAAAGTGAAGGAGTACAGCGATGACATTGGGATGAAATTTGGAATAGAAAAATGTATAGAATAATGGTAATGCACACGAGGAAGCTCGCAGTAGCAGAAGGAATCGAACTCCTGCAGAGCAAAAAATATCAAAGCATTGACCACACAAGCCCGATATAAATACATGGGAGTTCTCGAATGTGAGAAGAAGAAGAAGAAGAAGAAGAAGAAGAAGAAGAAGAAGAAGAAGAAGAAGAACAACAACAACAACAACAACAACAACAACAATAACAACAACAACAACAACAACAACAAAAAAAGAAGTGTACCTGGTTCACACAAATTTGAAGCTCGTATTGACACAAACGAAGGGACAATATGTCATTAGTCTGATATTGGGGAAGCAGGTGATTTCTTATATCAGTGTGCGACACAATCTGAGGGCTTGCCTACACACACACACACACACACACATATATATATATATATATATATATATATATATATATATATGTGTGTGTGTGTGTGTGTGTATATATATATACGTTAATGTGATGTGCAGATAATGCGTATATAATTACTTATTTGTATGTCGTGGTTTGCTAGTATCTATCAATCTTTTTGTGTGAATGTAGTTATATATATATATATATATATATATATATATATATATATATATATATATATATATATATATGAATTCATACAATACGAATCAAGAATACAATATGATATAATATCCGATGTGTGATTGGTTGTTTTCATAAAATACTCAATACATTCAACATTGAACACTAAGTTGATATAGAGTAGAGCTCAAAATATAATGCTGTAAAGATTCGCTTCACAGATACGTTTGTGTTTCTGCCCTGTTTGATCAAACTACTTCCACTATTTCCTACTCCCTCACCAAACAATATTTTTCTTCCTTTCCTTTATTTTCTTTTCTAATTCTTCTCACTTTAAAATTTTCTTAACCAATTTTCCTTTTTCTCTCCTTCCCTCTCTCTACCCCGTTTCTTTTTCTTCCTGTGTCCCTTGGACTTTCTATTTTTGATTTCGAGAATTGATTTTTAAAAAAAAGAAGGATATCATGACGTAGTGTGACGTAAAAAAAAAGAAACAATCCTCTTTCCTCCCCCACCGTTTTTCTCCTCGCTTTTTTATGAACGCTGTGAACCTATTTAAAATTGGTCTGAAAGATTTGGCATTCATAGTACGTTTGTTGCGTAAAAGAAATACTCCTACTTACAGTCTGGAACTCACTTTAAACAAGTGGTTCCCAAAATTGTTCCATCAAGGAACCCTTACACGATTTTCCAAAAATCGTGGAACCCATACTGGCTTTTCACGGACAACGCCCTCCAGCCTAATTTTAATGAGACATTACATGAAACAAAAATTATTTGAAAAAGAGAATTTACTCATATAGAAAAATATAATAAATAAAATATCAAAATGAAAGAAAAGAGACAATAACTGTTTTGAGTTGTTATAAATTTGTGTTCGTTGTGAAAAAATATTAAGAGCAGATTAATGCTAAGAATGTTGCAGCTCTCCATTATCTTCTGGAAATCTGTTGCCATATTTAGTTTTCGTGCTAACTTGTTATTTGGAAATGTTGAATGCCATTTTTATTTTTTGATGGAATGAATTTTTATTAGATTTTATTAAAAGACACCTTATCTCGCCAAACTCAAGAATTTTTTTTTCGTGGAACCCACTTTGGGAAACACCGCTCAAGACGGAATTGCATAAGCGTTACCACACGACATAACAAAAGTCAAGTCGCATTCAAAGCTACTCTTTTTCTTCCGATTCCCACAATTCTATTTGAAAAGTAGAAGACACTGTGGAAAAGAAAAAGATGAAGATTCAGGGGGTAAAAACACAGAATGATTTTTTTTCTCTCTTACCAAACGTTAATTCCTTTAAAGCACAATGCTCATCCCCCAGTAAAACAACGTCCTTTGCTTTCAAGGGGACTAAGTAAACGGCGAGAAATGCTTGTCTGACGCAGATTGACGTCTATGGTTTTAAACAAAATAATCGAGTCCCTAAAAAGGGAAACATTATGTGGTTTGCCCTAAGAGGAAGGTCACCTTGTTAAGATAAGATTTTCCACGATTCCAACTCCACCGCCAACACTACAATAAAATCTACAAATACTTGGCACAGCATTCCTGGCTAAATATTACAAAAATGCCAAACCTATGTAGTAAGCCCAAACGGTAGTTGTTAGGACAAAAATACACTAATATCTCCATTAACCAAATACGGATGCTCTATTTTCTTACTTCGTTATCAGAGGAAGGTAAAATATGGATTTATGCAGATACTTATTAATTATTAAAAGAAACTTACGTTTATTTAAATAGGTGTAAATATACGAGAGAAAAAAAACCTTTAAAGGTAGCAGTTTTGAAAATTTGGTCCGCGAACCTCTGACGGTCGATTAAATCATGATCAGGGTCCGTCTTGGGGAATTCAAATTAATAATATGATTTTAAAATTAGGATAACTGAACTCCTTTTGTACGGATGGCACTTGTGAGATGCTTTGCTTCATGTTGCTGCTGATACAAAATAAATCACTAATCTGGACATCATCATCATCATCATCATCAGTCTTTTATCGTTCATCGTTGGACATAGACCTATCCCTGGATTTCGTCAGACCTCTCTATCATGGGCGTCGCAGGATCAATACTTTCTGAACTTGTTTAGTTCTTTCCATATTGTATTTACCAGCCTCGGTTGCGCTTTTATCTCAGGTGATCCATGTTGTAAGTCGTGATGTCAATAGGTTGTCTACAACTCTTGCATCATAACCAGCCCGTCGCCATTTGAGTTTTCTAATGGATTCTTTGATGTCTCGGACTCCAGTATTTTTTGTTACCTGATATATTGTGCTGTCTATGGATCTCTCCATTTGAGGTTGAGTATGATTCTCTCACGAGAACATTGCATGATTCTCAGTAACTCGGTTAAGTTCCATGTTTCAGCTCCACTGGTAACTATCAGGATTATTCATCGGTTGTATACCCTTCTTTTTAGGATTAATGGGATCCTTCTGATCTCGAAGATTGAGCTTGCTTTGTCAAACGCCAATCATCCTTGAGTTATTCTTTGCTTGATTTCCTCTTCTTTATAGGATCTCATGGAGATTAGTTGTCCTTGGTAGCTGTTGTGGTCTGAGTCAAATATTGAAACTGATATTGTTAATCATGAGACAGAAAGCTTCATATGTTGCACAGGAATAAAAAAACAGGATTCGAATAAATTTAATTCGTATCGAATAAAAATTACTTTGAAGGACTAACGTGAGTTATTATCGTAGTTCATTGATTATTGTCTAAAAATTAATTGCGAAAAATAGGAGTCTCCCAGAATATTCCGTCTATAGAAGGATTCATACGATTTTCCAATGTTTCGTGATCATTGTCATAAAATAAAATTATATGCAATTTAAAGTCTCAAGTTCCAATCCCACATTGACATTCGCTCTTAACAACAATGTGAGATGATGTTTTGTTGTTTTTTAACCTGGTGCCTTTTCTCCTCTTTGGGGGTGACAGTTTCAGAGGTTAAGCGTTTCCAAAATAGCCCATTACATAAACATCTTGATTTGAAAATAATATGAAAAGATCTTGTTAGTCTTTCAACTGGAACCACCATATGGCCAGTGTCTTTCTCGTGTGAGGAGTGACCAATTAAAACATTGTGAGAAAAAGGATGAACAATGAATACATTTTTTCTCACGCATCTCGCTGGGTAATGATCAGTAAAAAAAACCCTGAATTTTCACAATACAAACGTGAATGCCGTTGTACACAGTTCTTAAGATCAAATTGGCTTAAACTTATATTGTAAAATGAATCACTAATAAAAAAAAATATTATGTGGGGTAGATCGAAAAAAAAAACACCATTTTTTGTAAACGTTATGAGATTTAAATTTTCTTCCCTCTAATTTCATTGAGGCTGCATGTACGCCTGATGCATAGTCAGCCAGCCAGAGCAACTTGAAAACTAAAGAAACATGTTGACAGTTTCCGTAACAGTTTTGGTTGGCGGTTTCAAATAGTCCACACTTGTGTACATAAAAATACTTGATTTTTAAAAATTGAATAAACACTGTAATTCCAAAATAACAAAATTACTATCCAGGTGGTACTATGTATCAGGAGTGAACACTTGCGATTGTAAAGGGAAACTAAACGCAAGTGTCCGACTGATAGCGATTTTCTTTCCCATTTACGGATAAACCAACAGGGTGATTTCTTTCTTTCTTTCTATTTCAATTCTTAAGTTGCTAACAAGTTTCGTAACAACCTGGTTTCGTGCACAGAGGAAACGGACAATCCTTGGTCTAACACATCGAGCATCGCCATTTGAATGGCTTAAATTGACTGCATTTTTTACCGTTGTTCAAATGGCCTTATTCTTAATCTAAGAATACTGCTTGCTTTGGAGCCAATATGGCATATGTAAGGTTAGTGTTAAGGTTAATAGATAGGGTTAGTGTTAGGATTAGTAGGTAGGTTTAGGGTTAGTAGGTTGGGTTACTGTTAGTGATATTAGGTAGTATTACTGACAGGGTTATTGTTATTAGGTAGGGTTAGTGTTAGGATTAGTAGGTAGGTTTAGGGTTAGTAAGTTGGGTTACCGTTAGTGATAGCAGGTAAGGTTACTGACAGGGTTATTGTTATTAGGTAGGGTTAGTACTAAGATTCGTAGGTAGGTTAGGGTTGGTTGATAGTGTTAGGGTTATTAGATAGGGTTAGGATTAGGGTCAGTATTAGAATGGATAGGTTGGTAGGCTTTCGGTTAGTGTCTCTAAATTCCCAATTATTTATCGGCATTTTTTTGTTACCTGAGTTTCAATTCTACCCAATTGTCATTCTTTCATCTAGCTACTTTAACCACTTGGAAATTGCCAATTTAAAAGATAGGTCGCCTGATGTGCTAGCGCAAGGATATTCGAGGAAACGTAAAAGAGGTTTGGGCATATTCAATATCACAATGTACCTTAGATGAAAGACAATCTCTATTCCGAATCAGGGGTGTAAAGAGCGAACATGCTTGTAAAATCTATTACTGCCTCGGGATGACAATGATTTGGAAGAAAATCACATCGGGGACCACTCAACACATTTCATGAATGTCAACCGGAACATTCCCCCATCTTGGTAGAATAGAGTATCCTCAGCAAATATTCACAGACACGACTTCGGCACAAGACACTGTGACCATCTATCGACATTTTCATGGTCTAAAGAAAAGCTCTTCAAAAGTTTTACATTGGTGACACGCTTTTAGAAGATATTTCTATCAACACATTATTCTACTCTTATTGAGTTTTCTTAGCCAAGCCAAATCAAATAATGTCATCCCAGTAGTTCAACTAACCCAGGAAAAGTATCTTTTGGTTGATATACAAAAATTTATTGAATTTCACACCTATAGATTATCGACAACACACAAAGTTTGGAAGGCTCTGATCCGCATCGTCAAGCAGATTGAGCTCGTTATTACTCATTAGAAGAAGGATCGGTCCCTATGAAGCTAGACTCAATATGAGACTACTATATGTAAATGGAGAGGTAAGAAAATCTTGCATGGCAGACCATTTGTGGAAATCTGAGAACTTGCTCAGTGAGATCCAAATAGATTGGGAATATCGACAACACATGGGAAAATTGGACGAAACACCAAATATCATCCTGTTCGACAGTAGTGTAAGTCAGACTAGTGTGCAATGGGTTTTTCTCTGATCAGCATGGAGGGAGGCCGTTTCTTTCTGCGCGGATTGTACACCCTCCCATCCCCCCAAAATGCTGAGCGAGTCGGCTTAAACTTTGCAGTAACAACATAAGCAGCCCCGTCTTGTTAGTCATTTTCTTGGAGCTGAAAGATATGGCTAATATGAGGTAAATGAAATCCTGACTTACATATATATATATATATATATATATATATATATATACGTACAAGTTCAGCAAAAAGTATCAAAACCCGTATTCTTTGCCTTGATTTCTATCATGGGCTTCGCAGAGCCATTACTGTCTGTAGTTGTCTAGTTCTGCACACCATATTATTTTCTGCAGGCCACAGTTTTGCATATGATCTCTGGGAGTCAGTGCTGATCTGACGTTTTTGAAACATGACCAGACCATTTTCTATGAATTACCTGAATCCTGTTTTTTTTTCTTTTACATACTGTACCGTCTTGTGATCTCTCCATGTAATATTGAATATGATTCACTCCCGTTCACGTAACATGGTTCCAAGTTTGAGGGTCAATCTTTTGGTTAGGTTCCATGTTTCAGTTCCATAAATATTTCGGCATTTGAACTTGTGAAGTTTGTGCTATATGCAGGAGAGAACAGGCAGTTCTTCTTTTCCACTTTCGGCATAATCAGACGAGTTGATAAGCAGAAGAATTTGAACACAGAGCAATATCAGCTGGAGGCTTGGCACAGGGCGTGCACCCGTAACTATCAGCTAATCAATCGTTATCAGATGAGAAAAGGAGAGAGAGAGAACAGAGAGACAGAGAGGCAGCACGGTTGAGAAAGAATGGAAAGTGTGCTAAGCTAAGGCCCTGGCAAACTGTTGGTAAGGAAAAGTTGAAGTGATGATTTCTAGAAGGCTATGAACAGATCCCTGAGATTAGGGTTACCCGTCGGATCAGGGAACAAAAAGAGAAAGGAAGCACAGAACGGGACATAGAACTTCAGTTGGGAAGAATACAGATATTCCCTGGTATCCGAAAGTTGAACGTTCTTATAAGAAAAAAAACAACTTTTGTAGGCTGCAATGGCGTAAAGCGAAGAAACACTAACCATTAATTCATATAGGATAATTTTTAGAGCGTTTTCAAACCTTCAAAGGGATCATGATTTTTTTTCGCACTAAATTAGTGCGGTTTGTTTTTTTGTTTTTGTTTTTTTTTGCAGTGCGAAAAAAGCACTAAAAAGTACTTTAACATTTTGGTCATTTTTAGAATCTTTTTGGTTTGGTTCTGTCATTTTGGGGGCCTTTTGTGGGGGCTATTTCTCTTCAAATTCGGTGCGTTTTAGTGCTTTTTTCTTTGCAGTCAGACTAACACAATTTTTTTTAGTTTGTAACACTGGATGGAGGTAGTGGTATGTAGAGGAGCCTGAGATGTAGAGGAAAGGGAAATAGGGTGTGCTCTGCTTCTATAACAGCTAACTGCAAAACAAATGCTGAATACCGTTTTGAATTTTCGCTCTTTTCATAAAAATGAAAAAAATGGCGTAAAGCGAATTTCTGTAAAGTGGGGGATACCTGTACACAGAAATGGCGGAGGGTGGGGTTGTGATGGTGTCGAGAATGTATTTTAAGGAAGAAAAGTTACTCTTGACCGATCTGCTAGAGCGAAACGGTTTTCAAGACAGTGGTTCCCAACCTTTTAGGATCATTCCCCATTGTTGTCAATAAGGCAGTTTCCTTCGTTCCATTTGGATAACAACGATGAATTTCAAATGATTAATTCATTTTGGTTTATGATCAAAATTAGTTTAATTTCTCAAGTGAACAGCTGCTGCTGCTGCTGCTGCTGCTGTGTATTTGTTACTCAAAGAAAGTAAGCATATGTAACTGGGAACACATCGTTTAAAATATAAGTTCATCGAAAAAAAAAAGAATTCTGTTATCGTAACTGATATACACACCAATGTGATCTCCGTTATCGTTATTTTTTGCTACTAATTCTTCGACTTGTGGGTCTATTAGTGAGAAATATGTCCCCACTACTCTTAAACCAAAACCATCTACCCTCATTGGGGGAACTTTCTAAATTCCATCACTGGAGGGACCCCTACCCACTATTGGCAACCTCTGGTCTAAACAGTCAACCGACAAAATATTTGTGTTTAAAAGTTTTTTTCAGTAGTTGAAATATTCAAGGGGGCGTTCTTTGTTATAAAGCCGTCAATCAAAACAGTCAACATAGGTTTCTGCGGTTTTCAAGTGATTCTGCCTTGCTGGCTGCACATTTGTTGTGCATACGAGCAGCACCTAAGGAGCTAAAGGAATGAAATTTTAAAGAATGTTCACCTTACTATGTCTAGAAAAACACCTTTAGTGGGAGGGTTCAATTTACAATATAAGTTTACGCTAAATTGGTCCTTTAGTGTTTGCCTCGTTGTTAGTATCTATCCAGCTACGTTTTCTGAAAGCTCAAGAGATAATCACTTTTTTAATTGATCCGCCTGAACAATGCTGCCTGAAGACGTTGGTCACGACACGGTTTCTTGTGAATGACTAACCAGATCTATATTTATGATGTTTGTTTGTATCAGATTTTGCTGGATCGGATTCAGGGAAAATCTACGATAAACTAGAATCCCCAGCAGCAAACCAATAGAAAATATTGCAATACCTTGAATAATGCAGTTTTGATTATTGCGAGTTTCGACTTAGTTGCTTTAAGGTATTGGCGTGCAAACTAGAGTTACTAATCAATCAAGAAATACCTATCTAGGTATAATTTTTTTAATCTTCAAACCATAGTGTGCAAACAAATGAGAAGATCCCATTAATCCTAAAAATAAGGGTGTATAACCAATGCATCCTCCCAATAGTCACTCATTGAGCTGAAACATGGAACCTAACAAAGAGACAGATCCACAAATTGAGAACCATGCAACGTGCACATGAAAGAATTATGCTGGGCCTCACATGGAGAGACTACAAGACAGCACAGTACATCCGGGAAAAGTCAGGGACATCATAGAATCCATAAAAAATCTCAAATGGCGGTGGGCTGGCCATATTGCAAGAATGACGGACAATCAATGGACATCACGACTCACGACATCCCCCCTCCCTGAGATCACATGTGCAACCGAGGCTGGCAGAATACTAGATGGAGAGACGAGCTAAACAAGTTCAGAAAGTACTGGCTCCACGACGCCCATGATAGAGGAGTGTGGCGAATCCTGGGGAAGGTCTATGTCCAATTACGGACGTTAAAAGACTGGTGATGATGATGATGATGATGATGATGATCTACGTATACTTGTGTGGCAATCCAAGACTCAGCCATTAGGTCCAAGAAAATCTGTTCATTTAGAGTGCATCTTCAGCTAAATAGTTCTTGTTTACCATTGTGTCTGCTAATGTCCTCTCTGTAACATGTCTGTGGAAATGGCACGAAAATAGATTCTTTGCACTTATGGCCGCGGGGAATTGGTCTTCAAATATGGCCGACGATTTGGAGCAGTTTCCTTCTTGCATCAATTTGCTTTCAACTGAACCCAGATTTTCGGTTTGAATGCCTTGCGTTGCCGAACATACAAAGGAGGACACACTCTCACTGGTAGAACGTTAGTTATGGAAACGTTATTCCTCAGTCTGTACATCTAAGTATGTGTGTATATAAGTATGTGTATATGCACGAGTATACAAATGTTTTTATTCGTGTATATACATTTACTTGATCATATTTGTTAGTATTGATCTTTTTGTAAATTTCAATGTTTATGTGAACAATATGAAGTGAGACAGACTGAGAAGTAAGAGTGAATGGAGATTTTGTTTATCTATTAGTTAATCCAAAAATTAATTAATTGGTGTGCAATACATGTTTTGGGAGGTGCTCCCATCTTCAGTAGTGTGTTGTGTGTGTATGTGTGTGTGTGTGTGTATGTGTATGTGTGTGTGTGTGTGTGTGTGCGTGCACTTTTCAGTGATTCAAATGTTTATAAACGTTTCTAATGCCTATCTATCTGATTCCTCCATATCTATCTATTCATGTGCATCTATCTTCCCCTTCTCTCTCTCTCTCTCTCTCTCTCTCTCTCTCTATATATATATATATATATATATATATATATATATATATATAATCTAGAAAGTCATATTGCTCTAAACACTGAATGTGTAGAAGAAACTTTTTTAAATGTGTCATTTCAGTCAAATATTTCTCAAAATCTATTAAATTAATTTATGTAATTTTCTTCAGTGTTTTTTTTTAATGTTTTGCAGAGAATTAGATATCATCGTACTACATGTGAATTATATATATATATATATATATATACATATATATATATATATATATATATATATAGAGAGAGAGAGAGAGAGAGAGAGAGAGAGAGAGAGAGAAAGAGATTGAAAAAGGGTTAGATCCATGTATTAAAAGATTGATTGATGTATGAATTTTTATACGTTTACAAATTTATTCATGTACGTATGAAACTTCAAATAGATGGATATATTGTTGGTGTATGTGTGTGCCTGCGTATGTGTGTGTGTGTGTGTGTGTGTGTGTGTGTGTGTATTTACGTCTCGATCACATATTCTTCCAATCCGACAGCGGCCATTTTGATCTATTTCAAACCATTTTCTTCTTCTTTTTCTCTCCGGCAGTTGTCTAAAAATTAATATGGCTGCCAAAGACAACTTTTTTTTCTTTTATCTATTTTCTCCTCTTTCTTTCTTTTTTTTTTCCAAACGATCTTTACTGACGGAAACATACGATACCACGAAGGCCACTTTTGCAATTTTTGTTTTTTTGTTGTTTTTTTTGTTTCGCCTTTCCTGGCTAAAACGGGACATAATTTATGGCTGTGTCTCCGATATTTCAATCTTTAGCATTTTTTTTCACCTGTCTGTTTGTGTTCCTCTTTTCTTTACCTTCTAGCTGTCGTAAGAATAAGCAGACGATATTCAATGGTTTGGAGAGAGAAGTGTTGCTAATTTAGATGTTTTCAATCTAAATCCAAATGTTTTTGTTTGCATCTAAATGTCAAAAGCCGATTTCTAATAATATAATTAATTTTTAAAATAATGCACAGCAATAAATTAATTCTTTTGAATAAAAAAAAACAATATTGCGATACATTAATTGTTAAGTCACAACTTACTGATAATATTCAATTCATATAAATTTTAGATTTATATATTGAGATGTTTTAAGATGTTTTTAATCCAATTTTAGATTTAAAACTAAAACAAGATTTGGCAAAACTGAGGGAGAAACATTTTTTCTAAAGATTTGGGTGCAAGTCTATTTGTTTTTAGCTTTTGACATCGCCCAGAGAAGATACGATTCCACCGATGATTAGATTAACTTTTGAGTGGTGTCACAACCGGTATGGTCATTCAAATGTCCTGCTATCGTCGATATGTCCGTGTTGGGGTGCAGAAATGGCTTTCTTAACACTGTTTCACTTATGACAGAGAATTGAATTCTTGCTATAGAATTTAGATGCGTGCAGAAATTGATAAATAAAGAACAGTGGAGAACATGGATAATCCCGGCCATATAATAACTGTGCGTCGAGAAAAACTAAAAATACCATAGCACGACTACTTCAATAACATAATAGTGAAATATAGTTTCTTCCATACAACTGACGCATGTTTTATCTTCTGGCTTTGTTGAATAGAGTTCTGATGACGTAATTATAAGATTTTCACTCAAGTAACATCAGATCAAAATACTTATTTCATTGGAAGCAAGGGAGGAAATGCTCCGTAGATATCGTGTAAGGCGTTTATGTCGATTTGTCAGATTGCTAGTCTGTCAGTGACAGCGATCGCCACTATAGCTGCTACAACAACTCGAAAAGTAACTATTTCAGCTATGGAAATTTTAATGTCCAACAAAAGGCAAAAGATGTAACTTATTCATTGATCATCAATTTTCCTAACTTTTTGATTGATCACCCCCAACTCAGCATGCAATCAAAAAACGTTGGTCACGTGACACTTTCCATTGAGAGACTAACCAGATCTGTAATGTTCATGTTCTTCTGAAGTACGTTTCGTTCTTCTTTACTTTTCCCATTTTCTCTCTCTTTCTTTCCTTTTTTTTTACTTTCATTCCTTGCTTTCATTCATTTTCTTCAATGCTTTCTTCCCTTGGTTTTAATGTTCAGTTTTTCTTTCCTTCTCTACCTTTCTTTTTCTCTTTCTATGCAGCCTTCAAATCTTTATTTCTCTCTTTCATTCTCCCTTTCTTTCCCTCTTCCTTTTCCTGTTCCATTCACTCTTTCATTCGCTTTTTATTCTCTAATTTATTTCTCTCTTTTATCATCTCATTGATTCTCTCTCTCACTCTGTCTTCGTCTCCTTCTTTCATTCTCTCTTTTATTCCCTCTTTCTTTCATTCTTTCTTTCTTCATAAATCGCCTACTATATAGCGTACAAACATGGGATATCAATGGCGTTAACTGGAGAGTGTGTGGCATGGATTCTTGCGAAAGATAGTTTCAAACGGCTGTGAAAGAAAATAAAAGCCGCCTAAATATAACAAAGAAGGAGTAGAGGCTGCTATCAAGGTAATTGGCGAATTAGATCGGTCCTTTGGATATTCAAACAAAGACCAACAAACCGTCACAAAAACAATTCCATTACATGCCAAGTACAGTATTTTAGATAAATAGTCCAATTGCTATTAAGCCAATGAAAGAGAAAAATTCTTTGGAAATTCATGGGTAAAGATTGAGACAATGTTAGATTTATCTAAGTGATGATGATGATGATGATGATGATGATGATGATGATGATGATGATGATGATGATGTAGTGCAGTCCAGTTGATCGTGGCCCCAACATTTCTGCCTGTTATCGCCACCGTCCAGAAAACTGCAGATGAAAATAAGATTTCTTCGAAAGACTTAACAGTACCAGAAGTTGAAAGTCGTTCTATATTATTAGGTTTATCTACGATCCAAATGCAAATGGAAAGAGGGCAACGTTTTTTTAAATGCCAACGTGATAAGGATTTGCAAAGACACTCTAAAGGCACTAACTGTTCAGATTAGAAAAGATGATGATGATGATGATGATGATGATGATGATGATGATGATGACGGTCGAATCGTCATGCTGCCAAATGATGTTGGATACGAGCAAGTGTCTTTTGAGTGACTAACCAGACTGTTTTTCTCTCTTCTCCACTTCAATTTTGGCTCTGAATTTACATTTCTTTTCTTTTTTTTCTTCATTTTCTCCCCCCTTTTTCTTTGAAGTGTACTTCTATCCCATTATCCACTTCACCGACATCTCTTTGCCCAGAATGCAATTCTTTGACTTGCTCTACGATGCTGGCGCCGGCATCGTCGCCGGAAAGTCTCTAAGAGGCCGGCACGAGGTTTAGCGAAATTCTCGTTGATACTTACTCTTCAGACATAGAAATATTTGACATCAGGGGGGTGGCAATAGTGAAAGTGAAAATAGAATCCAAAAGAGAAAGTGAAAGTAGATAATGAACTGGCGAACCAGTCAGAAATGTTCGTTCTATGTCCGCTTCCTTTTTTAAGTGAACCAATTCTGTACATCGTTACTGTAACAACTGACCATCGATCTTTTGGGAAAGTCTGTCCCTTTCCAGTGCACAGAACATGGCCTTCTTTTACGGCACAAGCACTAAGCCCCTCGTCACCTGCAGCGATTCGAGCCCTTGACCACATATAGGACTTTGAAACTTGGAGTGAGAGTCACTAAATTTTCTGAGTATGTGGATATAGTCTGCAAACAAGCATATATATATATATATATATATATATATATATATATATATATATATATATATATATATATATATATATATATTGAGAGAGAGAGAAAAGCCTACAAAAACAACACTGAACGCTATTTGCGCTTTTTGCTTTTGCTTTATCAAATTGAGAAAGCGATGAAGCAGCCTTTCCAAAAGCTGGGATAACTATGAATTCATATATATATATATATATATATATATATGTGTGTGTGTGTGTGTGTGTGTGTGTGTGTGGATGACAATAATATGTGTGTGTGTATATATATATATATATATATATATATATACATTAATGTTGATATAGCTGAATGCCATTTATGCCTTTTGTTGTTTTTTTCCTAATCATAAAAGCGATGTGAAGCAGCTTTCCAATGAGCCGGGATACCAGTATATATATATATATATATATATATATATATATATATATATATATATATATATATATATATATATATATATATAATTCAATATTGCACTGAATGGCCAAAATGAATGTCCAGCGTTCTATCTCTACAGACAATTGGACAATATGAGAATAACCCTCTTCCTTTCGATTTTGCTGACGTATCATGGAGGGAAAAAGAGAGCTCTACGTTTGGCATCAACTTGGCTGCAGGATCTACCAGGAGGATGTCAAATTGGGCGTCAAACCGCATCAAGGGGGATTTTGTTTCAGAATTCCCCTCTCTTTTACTGTTTGCTTTCCCGAAGCTAGAGAGCCCTATATTCACTTCTTTTCTTGAAATAACTGGCTGTGTGTATGCACCGTGATAACTCGACAAATGTACAAAATTTGATATTCAATATATATATATATATATATATATGTATATATATATATATATATATATATATATATATATATATATATATATATATACTATTCAGTATACCAGGTATCGCAGAGTTGAGTTTGAAGTTGTTTGGATCAGCAAGTCTCGACAAATCCAATGGAAAATAATGATGAAAGAATAGATCCTTTACCTAAAAGTAGAAATTTAGATTCATACACAAAATCTCTAAATTGCCGATGGATCTAAATCTAGATAAATAATATGCCTAAATTGGCAACACTGTGGAGAAGTAACTGAACTACTTCGAATCTGTAGTTTCATACGACGGACGGAAATTTATTTTACGTGGCTTTCATGACAGACTGCTCCAGACGCCATAAATTCCAACCCTTCCTAACTATTCTGGAACTGGCACTATTCTAGTTACTGAAATGTCAGACATATTAGTCGTATCATCTGGTTGTATGGTGAATGAAAAAATCAATTACTTCAATATGTATGTTTATTCGAATGTTGAATAGAGAGAGAAATAGAAGTCCCGCATGAGACAAGATTCCCTCATTCAAAATCATCTGACCATTTATAACAACAACAGGTTTGGTTAGTCACTCAACAGAGACCGTCACAAGACCAATGTCTTTTGGCAGAATTATATGTTGGGGGTAACTAGTTAGAAATGTGAAAAAGTAGTAATCGATGTATAAGTTACTTCTCTCACCTTTTTTTGGGGGGGGGTAGTGATCACTGAAAAATACTGAATCCCTAAAAAGCAAGCGTGAATGATGTCGGACGTAAACCAAGGGGCCGAGTTGGCACAAGCTTACATCTCCAGTTACATCTTTAAAAAAGGGGGAGGTAAGAAAACAACGAAATTCAGTTATTTTTCCTCGACATAACAATGAATGTTGAAAGTTCTATGGACAAAGTAAATGTTGAAAATTTCAGCCCTCTAAATTTGAAGAAAGAAGAAATGAATATCATTTCTCTCACCTTTTGTGGGTGGGCAGCGATAAATAAACAAGCGTGAATGATCAATTTAGCATAAACTTACACTTCAAATTTAACTCCCCCGCCAGAACCTTTATGGAGGAGGAATTATTAGAGAACGCAAATACAAATCATTGTAGAAGGAAAACATAGAATTTTTCAGCTCTATTGGTGTAACCTGTATGCGTGAGGCATACATACACATATACATAGCCAGCCAGCCAGCCAGCCAGCCAGAGAAACAGACCGCATAGCTTAAAAATACAAATTGGCATAAGTTGACTGTTTGGGTGACATTTTCGATCGATTGTCTCTGATGAACACTTACTCATTGCGCAAGGAATGCCGACGTTACGTAGATATCATATTCGTTGATATCCCGAGACCTGTTCAGATAATTGTGGGTATCGTAAATGCAACATTAGTCGGCGTGTCTGGGTTGGATGAAAAGCAGTAATTCGAATGCTGATTTCCCCGGCAAGCAAACTTTCCTCATATAGAAGTTTGAAGTAGCATCCGACCCCAACATCCACCCTCGTGTCTTATCAAATAAATCATTTGTTAAATTGCTTAGGGGAAACGTTGTGTATCATGCGGGTTTGATAATTATCAAGGTGTTGCCATTTTGCTTCAAGGAAATCTATTTCTCTAGGAGCAGCGAGGATGGTCTCGTTTGCTCTTTCAAGAACTGATGGTAATTTGGGTTTATTTTCTTTTTCTCACTCTCCCTCCCTCTCTCTCTCTCTCTCTCTCTCTCTCTCTCTCTCACCCTGCCTTCCCCTCCTCCCTCTCTCTTTCTCTCTCTCTCTCTCAGTAATTATATTAAGTGTGCATTCGTGTCCCAGTCACCTAGGAGTGGAGAATAAAATGTCTATATTTAAAGTTTGAAACAATGTCGAAACATTAAGTGAAACATGTAAAAATGAATGATCCGAAATGTTATCATACTTTATTACCATCGGATTATATATACAATTAAACATATTAGAATACATAAATGATGATTAGTAGAAAATAAGTCCCATGTACAGTACATTCTGATACTACCTTATACAAAAAAAAACAAAACAAACTACATTGATCTGGCCCTAAAAATGATAAAATGAAGTTCCACATTAAAATCATAGCCCAAGGGGGAATGTTTGATCAATATTGCAGTGACGTATGGTGCTTTGTATCATGGGTGTACTCTCTGCTACAGAAGCACAAAAGCGCAAAAATATTTCAGTGTATGTATAAAGCAACAGACGGTAAAAAAACTTATTAGTACAATGTAGGGAAGGTGGTCTCAATTGTAAATTGTTTCATACCTTGCTCATTCAAAATCATAAACGTTAGACAAATAAAAAATTAAAAAATACTTAATGAAAAGTCTTTTGATGGCACAAAATATTAAAATTCCCGTAATTAGCGGATGAATAGTAGAAGATAAAAGAGGAAAAATAATGTTTTGAAATATTTCTTCAAAATAAATCCTCAAAAGCTTCTTTAGACTGACAAACACCTCAGAGGATGACCCATCAGAAAATGTTCGCATCTCCCCTATATTGTATCAAAAAGAGATTATACCGTCAATGAGAAAAAAATGAGCCTGCTGAATGAATCGAACCTCTCACTGAAGGTGGTTGCTTGCAACATAGCGATGCTCTCACCATTGTGTTCAACAGCGGCCGGTAAAGCACAGCTCCGAATACCTCTTTTACCACCAAATCTCGTTTATTCTCGGTTTATTTGCTCCTTTCAACGAGACTGTAATGTATTTAAGAATGGACATATGTGGTCCGACAGAATGGTTATAAATTGCTTTATACTACATAGGAACTTATTTTGAAATGATCTCCTATCATATATATAAACTGACAATGTAATACATACTCTGGACAAATTGCTAACGCACACAAACATAAACAGAGATGAAGACATATGTTGTTATTATTATTATTATTATTATTATTATTATCATTATCATTATTATTATTATTATTATTATTATTATTATTATTATTAAGAAATGGCTATTTAATCTGAAAGATATAGTTATAAATGCATTATATTACTTTAAAACTCGATTTGGAATGATGTCCCGTTATTACACAGTGAATTTATCATTTGGCCAAGACATCATAAATAGGATAAACAATCAAAGGAAAATAGGGCTGCTGCAGAAATCGAACTTTTCAATATAGCTTTGCTCCTGCCATTGAGCTAAAGTGTCGCCAGTGATGCAAAGGCCCAAATAACTGCCTTATCACAGAATTCTCATTTTGTTCATTCACTGTCAATGAGTGCCCAATTTGTTTCTCAACGTGGACGATTTTATAACTGAGAAATGGATGTATAATCCGACAGGAATAATCATAAATGTGTTACATTACTTTGAAATTCTGTTTGAAATGATCTACCGTTGATACACAGTCAATGCATCATTTGGTCTAATCAGTATATATATATATATATATATATATATATATATATATATATATATATATATATATATATATATGGACCTATTTCGGTCGTAGGTTTGATTCCTGTAGCAATTCCATATTCTTTACTTATTCATTCTATTTAAGTGAAGCACGCATCAACTCATGCCCTGAAGCCACAATACTCTCTGGATTTGGCTCTTCCAACATCTTTTGTTCCAAAACCTAGAAATTCGTCGATTTCAGACGATAGAAGGAAGAGAAGAAAATGCACCGCGAAAACTGAACACAATCCCCGAAACTGCAATCTAGAACGAATTCCAAAACCCTGGGAATGGTGCATCGATAGTGGAGAGGACTTTTCCAAAAGAGACAAGTCTTGTAAGGATACATGTCAAGATATTAACCACACAGATCGAAAATTATCATTTTTCATGACTCATATTTTAACTTAGCACAGTTTGATTTTCGACAATCAAATAGGAAACCCAAATGAGGATCAAACCCATTGACAATGTCCTGCAAGATTAGCTTCTTGATCATTGCTATTCAACATGCCTCCTGATCCATTTTTTATATGATCTTCTCGTTAATCCCAATGGACAAAATCCACGTATATGCCAAATTTCTATTTGTTTCTGTTTGGGGTTTTTTTTTAGAAAGGCTGCGTTTTTTGGGGTTTTTTTTTCGAAAGGGTCCATTGTTTTGAATCGTGATGGGCTATTTTAATCAGAAAAGAATCGTTACGTTTGCGTGGAAGAGGCCATGGTTACTGCCAAAGAAACAAAACAAAAAATGTCGAGTACAGTTCATGAATAAGTTGATAATCGCTGTGTCTTCGTCTTTTATTCATTTTATGTCTGTTGAGTTTTATAGTAACTCTCGTTTCATTATTTATGATATGGTCGGACTGTTTTCCTCATCTATGGGTTGATTTGTTCACAACGTTTCGGCTTCGTACTCTCCAGCCTTCGATGGGTGTCGTTGGTTAAGCCAATCGAGCATCGATATCAATAGCGTCTGGGAACTTCTATCCCACAGAATGATGAAAAAAGAAATATTAAAAATTGTAAAAGCAAGAAAAACAAAAATAAAAGTCAGTTTCTGGTTAACAGAACGCTATTCTCCAAGCTCACTACACACACACACACACACACACACACACACACACATACACACACACACACACATATATATATATATATATATATATATATATATATATATATATGTGTGTGTGTGTTTGTCTTCATATCTATCTATCTCTGTCTGTTCATATTTATCCAAGTCTGTTTATATCAATCTCTCTATTTCTCTCTCCCCTATATATATATATATATATATATATATATATATATGTATATATATATATATATATATATATATATGTATATATGTATATATATATATATATATATATATATATATATATATATATATATATATATATATATATATATATATATTTATGTATTACTTGATATCTTCGTCTGAAGCAAATGATGCCTGTGTACCCTGACATTTTCATTTCAAAAGCAATCAGATGGCTTGCAATTCAGTGAAAAGAATTCTTAATTATTGTCAACCATTTCAAAAGATGGGCTGGTCAAGATCCTTGATCCTTCTATAGATCTTAATCAAATACTGACCCTCAAGTTAATCGGCTCTCGACATTTGAACGAATTCACAGGATGGGTCCTGTTTACACGGTTCAGAAGTGGCAATTGCAACGTGGGCTCAGTGGTAAAGCTGAAGCATAACGATTTTTCCAGCCATAAATCAAAACGCACAAGGACACTGTATCTCTTGGAAATCATGTTCCTTTATATTAGGCGTACCGGAAATTAATGTCGTTTTTATTTTAGGGAGAGACAAAAATCTTCTTTTCTAATCAATTGAATAATCACCATCTTCATGGGTGTGCACTGCCAATTTTCATAAGGCTGGGGTGGGGGAAAAGGCATACATTTAGAGGGTCATATATTCCTGGTAGTGGGGCAGAGGGGTCTAATCGGAAAATATATTAGAGGTAACCCTGTTACACGATAGGCGTTCTACACGCTATTTTTGTGCCCTACTGTATGATCAAATTGCCCGATGGTACACCTGACCGTTGTTGGAGACGCGTGAGCAGACCTCCAGCAAATAATAATACATTTTTTTTACATAGTAACATTACATTGGGGTTACATTCCAATAGTCACCCTACAGAGCTGGAACATGGAACCTAACCTAGGGACTGACCAAAAAAACTGAGAACCATGCAACGTGCGCAGGACAGAATCATGCTCAACATCACATGGAGATACAAAAAAAAAAACAACTCAGTATTTTACGGGAAAACAGGAGTCTGAGACATCATAGAAACCATTACAAAACTCAAATGGCAATCGGCTGGTCATATTGCAAGAAGTGCAGACAACCGATGGAAATCACTACTCACAACATGGGTCCCCAGAGATCAAATGTAGAACTGAGGTAGAATATGAAATGGCGATACGAACTGGACAGATTCAGAAAATATTGGCTCTGCAACGCCAACAATTGAGAGATGCTGCGAATCCTGGAATAGGTCCATGTGCACAACGGACGATAAAAGACTGGTGATGATGATGATGATGATGATGATGATGAGTGACATAAGAGAAATGCACCATCATTATTCATTGACCATAAAATTGAGTTCCATCTTCCAAACCTGTCACCCTCAGTGAAGAGACCAAATGCTTTGTTATCCCCCGACCACCACCGATGGACGCCCATGACCATCATGATTTAACACAGTTCTCCATTTCAAAACAACTTCCCTCTTTTTAGAAGAGGGCTGGCTATGGTGCTACTATGTATGATGCAAAGAAAATGGGTCTGCAACAGTAACCGAACCTGTAACCGATTGGGTAAGCGCTTTAACCTAACGTTGCTCTTGCAACTGAACAGTCACCGGTGAAGCAAAGGCCCAGATAACTGCTTTATCCTCAAACCCTAATTTTTGTTCATTTGCTGTCTATATCTGCTCTATTTGTTTTTCAATGCAAGCAATTACATTACCAAGAAATAGATATGCAATCCGACAGAAAAATTACTATTAACGCGTTATATTACTATGAAATTCTATCTGCAATGATTTTCCGTTATTACACGTAATATAACAAATTCGTAGAAGTGAGATGGTAGGAATTCTTTACTCGTGTTTCTAATTGTAGTGGCTGATTTTCATTCTTTTTTTGGAAGGTCGAGGAGGCTTCTAGTTATCAAACATATCCAGTATATATATATATATATATATATATATATATATATATATATATATATATATATATATATATATATATATATATATATATATATATATATATATATATATATATTCCTATTGAAGTATATATATATATATATATATATATATATATATATATATATATATATACTTCAATAGGAATGGAGCATTCTGGCGGATGGGAAATTTCTGCATGAAGGAATATATTGTTTAAATTCAGTATTAATGACCATGCAGTTCGTCAGCCCAGAGGTAGGATATCTGATGTAAAGGTTTCAATCCTACCTCGCAGTACTGTGATGGGACAATGGAAAGTCTTTAGCCACACTGAAGAGATGTAGTACATCAAAACAGCTGTCTGTGGATGACACAATTATATATATATATATATCAGTTCCAAAACTTTTTCCAACTAAAATGTATGATTCTCGTTAGGACTTTGTTCATGCTGCAGAACAGGAAATATCTGAAACGATGTTCTTCGACCTTTTTTGTTCAATGCCCCACCTCAATAGAATGTCCCCCCCCCATGCCGTAATGAAAAAAAAATTTTGTATCGACTCAGTATACCAATATAATGTTTAATCCAGAAATTTCCAAAAGATTAGTGTTTTGGATTGACGAGAAAAAAATCTAGAAAAGAAACATTCTCTGAAAAAAATAAAATTATGATCTTTAGAGCACTTTTTCTTTTTCTTTTTTTCTCATAATCTCTTCATTGTGTGAAACTTGATAACAATAACACAACTACATTTTAATACCTCACACAGTGAGGTTCAACATCAGATACCATAGAATCTATGGCAAACCTATTAATTAATAATATTGTGTAATTAGGAATTAGGAAGTAAGCAATTATGAAAGAAAAAGATTGGACACTATTATCCCCTGATTAATTCTTTAATTTCTAAAATCAAGACCATTTTCCTTACATTGTGCCAAGAAGCCTTCAACTGTCCTTTGCTTTTTACCGACCTAATATGTTGTTGTTTTTTTAACGTTTTGTTCATCCGTAGCATACAGCACACCAAAGATGCAAAGCACCATATGCTACCGAAAGGCATCCTCAGTTGCCTTGTTGATCTCTAAACCTATTGGTCTCTTATTTCTTCTTCAAGGTCTTCAGTATGGACGAGACGGGGAAGTGGAACTTAACCCTTTTCCTAAGTTACGGATAACGAATACAGGTAAGGTTTTCTATATACATTTTTACAATCTGGTAACTTGGGTCCCAAACTCAGGCTCTTGATTTTAATTCATGATTCATTACATAGTGCATCTATTGAGACTATGAGTGTGTTTGCACACTTAAAGGTAGTGAGATACTAAGTACGTAATATGACATGATAGGTCATCTGGTTTAGGAGAATAACGTTACTATCATGGCTTATCTCACAGTCATTAAGTGTGCGAACGCCTTTATATTCCCAGTTGAAGCATTACGTAAAAATAACTACTCTGCAGGTGCAAAATTTCTAGGACCGAATTAAAATCAGGAGCCCGAGTTGGGACCTTAATCAAAAGGTTGTGAAAATATCGATATTTACGTTTCTTGTATTTGTTCCCCATAACTGAGAGTGGACCTTTACCACTAGGATACCTTTAGTAGTCGGACCTTGCCTCCCTGGCTTCTCACATCTACAATGAAATGATCCGTTTGTTACGTGTAATACAAATCTGTGAAAAAAAATGTTCATCATGATATCATGTAAACACTTGTTAATACGATTCTCAAAATAATTCTATGCTTTTTTCCCTGTGGGATCGCGTCTCCTACTTGAGACTACTCATGCCCCCTTGGGTGGGGCGTGTCCCCTGGTTAGAAAAAAAACTCTGCTCCCTACTAAGCGTCCAGGCATAGCAGCTCAAGTCCTAAAAACTGCTAAGACCCTTTTCTAAGAAGAAAGATGCCATACAGTATACAAGTACAGGAGAGAGAGAGAGAGAGAGAGAGAGAGAGAGAGAGAGAGAGAGAGAGAAGAAGAAGAAGAAGAGAGTGCGTGGGGATATGGATGTAGAGGGAAGAGCAGGGTGTGTTTTTTTTTTATTCCAACGTCTTGCGTTGTCTCCGGTGGGAAGGTGGTTAACGGTAGCTACACACACCAGGCGGATAAATCGATTACAGTCGAATTCAATATGGCAGCCATGTTGCTGAGTTCCAAGTGGAAATGATCACAAACGTGTGACGTCATACATGGAGAGTTTCCCCGCCGTTCACAAGCGAGGCTATCGGAGAGCAAGGAGGAAGAGCAAGGTGGAGCATTCGAGATAGGAGACTGCTGTATCTGTAATGAACTCAATGGTAGAGTCGTAAACGAGGAAAAGAGGTCGTTGTTGAAATGAACGAGGGAAATCCAGGGATGCCAAATCAGCCATTTTCTGTTAGATTCAGCCGATTCCCCCCCCCCCCATTTAGCCGCTAAAAATCTGCTGTAGCTGTTAGCCAAAAATCTGGCATTTTATAAAAAAGAATCAGCCAATTTAATTTTTCTCATAGCTAACACAAAATATATATATTTAGTAAATTTAGTTATAAAGTTGGCTGAAAATGGGGAGATTGAGCCTTTTTTTAGCCATTTTTGAAGGTCAGTCGAAGCAAATCGAACTACATAGGAAGGATATTTTTTCTTGATTTTAATCATTTTTCACTCGGGATCGATAAACCGAATTTTAACTGAAACTTTCGCTCTGAGGATATCTTTAGAGTCAAATACTACATTTTTCTGCAATTACATTACAAATCATGCAAGTTTAAAGAAATATAATGTAAAATCTTTCTCAATTATTTGTTCTGGATTCCCAGTATATAGTTATTTTATTTGATAATCGCGCTCTAAGTGAGCATAAGATATATTTAGCCATAAAGTTAGCCGAAAGTGGAGAACGTTTAGTCGGTTTTAGCCAATTACAGAAGCAGTTTTGGTGGGGAAAAAAACAAATTGGAGTTGGCAACACGGTGGAAATCTATTTGATAGCAGTTCGAGGTGATAGTCCTCATCCATCCATACTTCTTCCCATAACAAATACTGGCTTGCACGAACATGCCTCTTTGCAAGATTGGAAATCGGATGGAGCAGTAGGTGTATGGCGTATACCTACGTCTCAATTTCGGTTTTTCTTTTTTTTTTTGTTTTGTTTTATCCGCCCATTGTCTACTAATGGGGATATCACCGTATACCTAGTTCCCGGCACCAAGTCTTCCCGTATACTTAGTTCCGAAAACTCATTTCCATATCTGCTTCTTTATCAAACACGTGACACAAGTGTATACGGCTCCGTTGACCGTGTTTTTTTTTTCTTTGTTTTGTTTTTTCGCTTCATGTCATTTGTCAGGGCCCAGTGTAGTATTAAGCCGAGTGCTGGGTGAGCTGAATCCAGGGGCCCCTCAATATTTAGGATTTTGCGAAAATTAGTAATCAGAAGACAATTGCCATTAGCAAAGTTCGTGAGTTAACGATGTAATAATAATAATAATAATAATAATAATAATAATAATGATGATGATGATGATGATGATGATGATGATGATGATGATGATGATGATGATGATGATGATGAGTGTAGATGAAATTCAATCGAATTTATTGCTCACTTACTGTAGTAATCCTTTTGATGGGAAGACTCCTGTTTGAATTAAAGACAGGAGTCCCTGTTTGAATTAAAAAGAAGGGATCCATACAACTATAATCCAGCTCTGCATACATACATACATACATACATACATACATACATAAATAGATAGATAGATACATAAATAGATAGATAGATACATAAATAGATAGATAGATAGATAGATTGATTGATTGATTGATTGATTAATACATACATACATACATACATACATACATACATACATACATACATACATACATACATACATACGCACCAGTGATTGAAATGAGTTTGGGGAACTATTTATAAGATAAAGATGTACCAAAGATTTGTGCTTAGGGATCAGAAGGGATCGCATTAAGAATCAGCGATGTGAACCCGCACAGCTGATGGTTTGGTGAATTATTAGTCCTCTGGGATCATTTTTTTTTCTAAGATATAGCCAGTTTCGTCGTCGTTTTGAGACATACAAAAACCTTAAAGAGATAGAGTAAGTATACGCCATGCCCCACTTTATTGGGGGATGGATTGGAATCACCCCCAAGCTACACCCAAGTCTAAATAACCATTAAAAAAACAATAATAAGTACCCGCTACCCCTATCTCCATCACGGATACACACTCGGAGCACTTCAAAATCTACACGTAGTCGTGAAGATGGACTCGACAATTACATATTAATCCGTGTAAGGCATAGCAGTTCTACACAGTTCTGTGTAGGCTTTGAAAGTGTGTAATATCACGAAAGCAACAGAGTTTCAAAATATTGATAAAGAGATCATCATCTTCAATACAATCTTCAACATGGGTGTTGCAATCTCAGATATTACCGCAGCTTCACTTTTACCAACGGTAACTTGTAATTGAATTCAGGTTACCGGGAGTTCAGATGAAATCGATTTCAAATTACCCCTTACTGTAGCTGGATTCTGATTTCAACTCACCCCGACGATTTACACCCTCAAAATATTTATTTATTTTTACCATTTTGTTCATTTATTATATTTCTACTAGAATACACCTGCCTAAAATGACGGTTTTTTATATGTGGATCGGCACTAAAGAGCCCAAAGCTACTTTATTTGAAAATTTATTTCTAATAATTCGAGTATCCTAATCTTAAGTTTAAGCCTCAACACATCTCGTGTTATTTTAAAGAGTGGTCAGACATACTGTCTCAAGACAAAAAGTTATTATAAGAAAAATCACTTGTGATATCGTGCAGTATCAATAAAAAGTCATAGGAAAGAAATTATTTTTATTCAAAACATAATCTATTTCATTACAACATAAAGTTGAATATCAAGAAATATAGGCCACATTTAACAAATCTGGCCTTTTTAAAACAGTTTTGGCCATGTCTGAATTTTGTGCCATTTTAACTTTGTTGTAGTAGTATTCTTGATAAATTATTATCTCTGTGTGTGTGTGTGTGTGTGTGTGTGTGTGTGCGTTTGTGTGTATGCGTGTGTATGCGTGTGTGTGTGAGTGTGTACGCTCGCACGTGTGCTATGGGTATTACGATGTTTTACAAATAATGATTATCATTATTTCTGCATTTGACCATTTTTGGCCCATTTCGCCAGTCTTTGACCAAAAAGGTATCCAAGTATCTATCAACTCTGAATCCCCTTCCTAGTTGTCAGTGACCTTATCACAGAATTTGATATATCAAAAGAGACAAAAGAAAAGGAAGAACAAAGAGAGACTCGGTGGATAACTCTCCCCTTCTTTTAACATGACCATTCACCCAATAAGTCACTTCTTCAACTCACTCAAATGCATTTTCCTCATCAGTGCCATAGACCGGTGTTCGAGCCTGGGAAAGAGTCCGGATAATAACCACAGAGATTGGCGTGACGCAATCTTCCCATCATCATTTCGCTGTCACCCTCATTTTGCTAGTGCCGAAGGAGGATAAAATTAGCAAGTGTCGAGATGGTTACATATCTCACACCAGTGCCAGGTATAAGGTAGGATTGGGCTTGAGGGGCTATATGAGGTTAGAAATTAGTAAGTATCGAAATAATTATATTGGGTGTTATCAAAATAAATAGACGGTTTTAGAAAATGATCAGAACAAAACTATTCAAGATAGTTACATTCATGATGCACAGTTTTGTAGAGAAATAAGGTCCGGTAGCGCTTACACAAGATTAGAATAGTTTTGAAAAACCCAAAACTTCCATTGGAAAATTGTTTATGTTTTCAAATATCAAAGAACAGATGTTTAGATGTCTAGTTGAGTACCTAAGTAAATTTTCAAGACTTTATGGCAAATTCTGTTGACACAGAATTGTGGAAAGTAAAAAAAAAAATTTAAAAAAAGAGTATTTTTTTAATTTTCAAAAATCCAAAACGCTATTTTTAGAAGATGTCTAGTAGAGCACTCCTTGTGAACTGCAAGATTTTAGGCCAAATAGCGTGTCCGGTAGCGCTGACACAAGAATCTATAAAAGACAAAAAATCCAATCATACAAATAAAAAATGTTCACATCGAGCAACTGATAGTTGCAGTAATAAACTTGAATAGTTTTGCTCTGTTTAATTTTTGAAAGTGTTTATTTCTTTGGTAAACTTCCGAATACTTCTCTCTGGTGCCAGATTTTCAACTGGTTTTCAAGGCAGGTAAGCATTCCTTCCACAAGTGGTAAATTGGCGGAACATCATCTTTCCAGTTACTTTTCACGCCAAGGGGAGTGTGTGTGTGTGTGTGTGTGTGTGTGTGTGTGTGTGTGAAAGAGGGCAATAGAGAGAAGACGGAGAAATACTCGTTTATTTCTTTCTATTACTTTTCTCTTTCTCTCATTTCTCATTCTACTCTCCCCCTCTCTCTCTCCCCTCTCTCTCTCTCTCTCTCTCTCTCTCTCTCTCTCTCTCTCTCTCTCTCTCTCTCTCTCTCTCTCTCTGTTTTGTTTAGGGATGAATGCGGATAGTAAGATTATGTTACGTCAAAATCCCAAGGGTGATAACAGTCAGATCATTTGAGCATTGAGGTGTTCCTGGGACAATAAGCAGTACTTGTTAAACATAGCTTAGTACGACACAAGGCCAAATGAGTTAAAATAAGATTTTTTCAATCGATTTCATTATATCCCTGACTCCGGCTGTTTTCTTTTAATGAACATGTGAGGTTGTACGTGATTCTCTCATGTGACTATCGGATGCATTTGTATTTTGTACACCTTTCTTTTTAGAACAAATGGGATTTTCTTGTACTAGAAGGTTAAGCTGGCTCCATGGAAAATTTGCCAAACCAAAGTGATACTACGCCTGATTTCTTCTATTTTCTCAGGATTCCATAGTTTCAAGTATATGAAATGGTCTAACTTCTTCAGATCTGTGGTTTCGATTTTGATCGTTGTGTTTTTGTCCTCAGCATATTTGTTGTACATGACATTTGATTCAAACCTAATACTGTTCGGCATAACTGAAACTCTGATTTGGATCCGTCATCCGATCCAGAAGAGCACTTCTCCAATTTTGATAGGTTCAAAGGTGAACCCTGATATAAGGCACTTCTCAAAGGTTCGAACAATTTTAACAGTGTGTACGAAACGAAGGCAGTACAGACATTTACCAATTGTGAGCACTACCATATGTCTATAGAGAGTACTTCTCTGTGAAGTATTGTGGCAGGCTAGTAACGAGACATTTTTTGACAAGATATCTGACAATGGCTCAAAGCACAATGAAAGATTGATTCTTGCCTTTCCCCAAGAGCATCAGTACTAAGTGAACATATACAACCTCAACCGAAATTTGAACTCTGATATACAAATTGTCCCAGAAAAATGTATACTCGTTGTTTGGTAAAAGCAGCCCTGGTTCTTACCTGAAAATTGATCAAACATTTCCATAAGAAGGAATAAATGTAGTATAGAATCACTGTAGCCCCACAAATGACTAACCAGAAAAGTTGGCTACAGATTCTTCTCTCTAGTCTCATCTGTGTGTGTGTGTGTGTGTGTGTGTGTGTGTGTGTGTGTGTGTGTGTGCTGCTGGGTGCTCCTGGTCACAGTTTTTGGACTATAACTTGGAAAATTTTCATGAGTTTTCACAATTTACCACATAGAGACATTCATTTTGTTTTTTTCAAAAAAAGTACTTTTGGGGGTCTTTACGGTCATTGTAGAACAACGATGCCCAAATCTCTTATATAACTAAAAATTTTAGACGGAAGATCTTTCTTTCATTTTTTTTTCAAATATCATTTTAGATTATTCAGTTGAAATTTTTTTTTTCCGAAAATTTTAGATACTTATTTAGATAATTAGGTCTTGTACACATGCAGGTTACGTTGAATCATTTATGCAAATGCATTTTTCTGGGACACCATATATATATATATATATATATATATATATATATATATAGAGAGAGAGAGAGAGAGATACGCTCCTCCAATTTGAGAATTGAGCATTCTGGTGGATGGGGAATATATGCGTGAGTACATATATCGCTTAAATTCAACCTTACTGACCGTCCAGCTCTACGTGGGGCAGAGATAAATGCCAGTCTCTGGGTCTGAAGCGAAGGTTTCGATCCTACCTCGTGGGACTGGATGGGATAATGGATAGTCTATAGCCATACTGAAGAGTTCTAATACAACGAAATAGCTGTCCGTGGATATATATATATATATATATATATATATATATATATATATATATATATATATATATATATATATATATATATATATATATATATATATATATATATTTGTTTAAAAAACCTTTCAACTGATCCACTATCTATTTAACCCCCTCATTTATTTTATTTCATATAAGACTTATCACGATTCAAGCTTAGTAAGGACAATTAAGCTATTATTTCTAGAAAATAAGGGGATAAAATTAGTGCATCATCCTGATAGTCATTTATCGAGCTGAAACATGGAACCTAACCCTCAAATTGAGAAGCATGCAACAGGCATTTAGTATGAATAGATATGTGTTGAAGAGCACTATGTCGATGTGCTTAAAGCGCAGGATATCCAAAGGATGCATGATTCCAGCTGTGACTTATGGATGCAAAGTATAGAAATTATCAAAACGAACTGAGAACAGACTCAGAATCGAGAGCAATGGAAAGAGCGATGCTAGTGTTCACTCCAGAAGATAGGAAAAAGATCAACGTGTGAATT
>OY735223.1:30025920-30115920 GCA_963457665.1 Thysanoteuthis rhombus
TGTAGACATTATTTATTATGTGGTGTTTCTTCTCAATTCTGGTATTGATATAACCTAAATCTTCCTGATTTGGTTTCTTCATTTTCTGATTTAGTGGGTGATTCATTAAGCTATTTGTGAATGAATGTTTTTATTGGGAGATTCTGTACTACACACTGAAGCTAATTGCCTTTTACTTAAAGGTAATAATTTTGCTTTCTCTTTTTCCTTTGTTTGCTCGTTCGTCTTTCTATTTCTTTTTATACGTGTAGTAAGTATTAAAATAAAAATGTTTGTTTCTATTTGTTTGATGGGGGGGGGCAGAGAATACCTTTAAGGTATGATAACGTTCCTATTACAGTATATGTGTTTTATAATGTATGTTAGTTTCTTGAATAAGGACGTTTCCTTCTACTGGTCCGTCTCTCCGCCTGTCTATACAATATCTCCAAAAGTTATCCATGAATTTCAATGAGATTTTGTGACAGTTGTGGCAATTAAGAAATAATCAATCTGAAGGGGGTAGATCCAGCAATATATTTTTGATCTGGGGGTGTTTTTCTTCATACACATATATTTTAGTTGAGTAATCCACAGAAAGCTGTTTCGTTGTATTACAACTCTTCAGTGTGGCTATAGACTATCCATTATACCATCCGATACACGAATTAGGATCGAAACCTTTGCTTCAGACCCAGAGGCTTGCATTTTACCCCTATCCTAGACAGAACTGGACGGTCAGAAAAACTGAATTTGAGCGATATATTTACTTACGTACAATTCCCCATTCACAAGAGTCCTCCATCCCAGACCTTGAAGAGCATCGCCTTGTAGCTTTTAATGGATGAGTTGCCTTACTTAAAGTGTGCTCAACCCTGAATAAGGTAGCGTTAATCATAACATATATATATATATATATATATATATATATATATATATGTGTGTGTGTGTGTGTGTGTGTGTGTGTGTAGGTTCGTGGCTGTTAACGCGATATCTCGAAGGAAAAAATTCTCAATGAATGTCAATTAGATTGTGTAGAAATGTGGATGGTGAGCTATGGAAGTATTGATTGAAATTGGAGCGGATACATACACAATTACCTCCCCTTCATTGTAGTGATATATCCACAGCACATAATACTACCAAAGGTTCACGACTTGAAATTCCTTCCGAAATCCTTATGAGCTAAGACCAATAATGGTTATTATGACGGTAGTGTTGTTGATGAAACCCATGATATCCTGGGCCATCATCATCAACAATCTTTTAACGTCCGTTGTTGAATATAGACTTTCCTCAGGATCCGTCCAGGATCTCTATAATGGGTGTTGCAGAGCTATTCTCTAAGTTTGTCTAGTTCATTTCTCCATTTTGTACACTGTCAGCCTCGGTTTCGCATGTCATCTATGGGGATTCATATCCTGAGTCGTCCATTGGTTGCCTGCCATCCTTGCAACATAGCCTCCCCATTGCCAATTAAGTTTTTAATAGTTTCTATGATGTCTCAGACTCCTGTTTTCTACCTGATATACTGTGCTGTCGTATGATCTCTCCATGAATGGTTGGGCATGATTCTCTCATGCGTGCGTTGCATGCTGGGTACGATCTGTCAAACAATTATACGTTAAAACTTTAGTTTGATCTGTTGCAGGGATAACACAGCAATGTGTCTCTTAATCATAAAAAGTATTGCTAGATCCGCCTTCGTGACACCACAATCTCTGGTGGGAGGGGATAACAAAACAATAGCTATCGTTGAATTTTAGCGCCAACTGCATTTACAGACAGTGTACGTTGGCAAAGTTTTAGCTTTTCTAATCTCTGCCTACTGATAATGCCGCTTCTTCACCAAACGCCCTCTGCCATTTGCTAGCTTCAGTAGTATTTGTGCTAACCAACTAAATATTTGAGTCAGTGAAGAAAAAAATGCTATGTTGACCTAAAAATTGTTTCTAGCAAGTATCAGCGCACAGTCGGTATGCTGAGCAAATAAAAAAAAAGAAATATGAATAGTCAATGGCCAGGAATTATAACAGGCATTGCTGACAGAATAAAGCTATATTTATACCAACTATCCTATCAACGTCGCAGTGAGATTCCTGAAAACCGTGACTTTAACTGAAACAATGTTAAGTGAAACCCATTTTGCCATAGACACAATTATATCATCATCATCAGGCTTTTAACGTCCGTCATCGGACATAGACCTTCCCTGGGATTCGCCACAATGCTCTATCATGGGCGTTGCAGTATTTCCTGAATTTGTCTAGTTCAATTCTCCATCCTGTATTCTGCTGGCCTCGGTTTCTCATGTGATCTCTGGGGATCTATGTTGTGAGTCGTGATGTCCATCCGTTGTCTGTCATTCTTGCAATATAGCCTGCCCATTGTTATTTGAGTTTTTTGATAGTTTCTATAATGTCTCTGACTCCTGTTTTCTTCCTTATATACTGTGCCGTCTTGTGATCTCTCTATGTAAGGTTGAGCATGATTCTCACATGCGCACGTTGCGTACGTCTCTTGGTTAGGTTCCATGTTTCAGCTCCATAAGTGACTATCGAGAGAATGCATTGGTTGCATATTCTCCTTTTTAGGATTATTGGGATCATCTGGTTTTTGAAAGTTGAGCTGGCTCTGCCGAAGGCTTCCCCTCCCAAAGTGATTCTTCGCTTGATTTCCTCCTCTTTTGAGGGTCTCATGGAGATTCGTTATTCTAGGTAGATGTAGTGGTCTACCTTGCCGAGTTTTGCATCTTCTATCTTAACGGTTATGTTCTTATTCTCAATATGATTGTTTAAATAAGGGTTATTCAATGTATTGTAGTGTAGGAGTTCTGCAATTAACTTATGTCAAGTCAGAAAAATGACCTTATTCGCAATACCACCTTTAATGTTCTATATCAAAAAGGGTATACAACCAATGCATCGTCCTGATAGTCACCTATAGAGCTGGAACATGGAACCTAAGACCAGAAACCATGTAACATGCACAGGTGAGAGTCATGTTCAACATCATATGGAGAGATCAAAATACTGCACAGAATACAAGTTCAATTAAAGTAGTCAGAAATATCTTAGAATCCATTAGAAAGCTAAAATGGCATGGGCTGGTTATGTTGCTAGGGTGGCAGAGAACAACGAAGTGAATCTCAAGAGATCATATGTGAAAGAGTAGTCCGTGGAAGGTGAGATGGTGTGACGAATTACACAAGTTCAGAAAGTACTATGATGTTGAATGAAACGGTATAAATAGGGGAGAGGTACGCAATGTAAATGAATTTCAAAATAGTTTTGCCGTACAAGTACATTAAAAAGCAAGGAATGGTTGGTGTTCATTAATCGATACAGACGTTAGAAGCGAGAAATCGGATGTATGATGTGAATACATTGCAAATGATCTGACTACGAAAATACATTGCAAATCAGGATTCTAGGGATTGTCGGGGGTCAGGAATGAAGGCTTCTGAAAACATATAGATGTTACTTGTACAGTGCAAATGCATTGATGATGATTTTCTATACAAACGCATTGAGAAATTGGGAAGTGAGGGATTGTCAATGGTCAGGAATTGAGGGACACATTGCTGACAGAATAAGACTATCATATTCAAAATATACACGATTTTTACACATATTTTACATTCTTTTACGATAGAGAACATTGTAACAATTTTCTTGGAGGTGTTTTGAGACTTCGAAGTCACTGGTTGATAATGGTTTGTAGATAAAATTTATCAAATTTTCAAAATAGAATTTTAGGAATTCTTTCAAGAAAATATTTCATATTGATTCAGTTGTCATTTTCAATTCTCTTCTGTGAATTCTGATCTGTTCACGAAAACTCAACTGAAAGAAAATTCCTCATATTACCATACACACACGCATTCTTGCTCGCACACACACACACACACACACACACATACGCACACACATATATATATGTATTTTATTTCAATATAAAGTCTACCAAAATTAAATTGATTTGAATTTTACATAAATTTATCTTTCGTATCTCATATTTTCGGCTCTATCAGAAATATTGATGAAAAACCAAAGTTAAAAAAAAAACAATTAGGTACTAATATCTGCCTTGTCCATAACGGCATGAATGCAGTATATATATATATATATATATATATATATATATATATATATATATATATATATATATATATATATATATATATATACATATATATATATATATATATATATATATATATATATATATATATATATATATATATTATGTATATATATATATATATATATATATACTGCATTCATATATATATATACTGCATTCATATATATATATACTGCATATATATATATACTGCATATATATATATATATATATATATATATATATATATATATATATATATATATATATATATATATATATATTATGTATATATATATATATATATATATACTGCATTCATATATATATATACTGCATTCATATATATATATACTGCATATATATATATACTGCATATATATATATATATATATATATATATATATATATATATATATATATATATATATATATATTATGAAGATAGTAGATAGTAGAAACTTTTCCGAAATGATTTTCCATCATTACACGGTCCAAGACAAGGAAAAGACCGAGAATAAACGAGATAAAAATTTGGGTTGAAAGCAGATATTTGACTTTTGCATCACCGTCGGGCTGTTTAGCACAATGGTGAATGCGTTGCTGCATTAAAGCGGCTTCCTAGCGGTGGCAGGTTCGATCCCAATTTCCAACCCCAATTTCTTCAATTGTTCATCATATTCACAATGTCCAAATTGAATGATATATTAACCTTGTAACGACGGGGGATCATTTTAAAAAGTTTTTTTCTATATAATATAATGCAATTTTCAATTCATTGTGTGCGGCCAAATAATGTCCACTCCTTGAATACATGCATACATAAGAGTAAAATGTGCTCGGTAAAGGGTACACCCTACCACACCCTACCACACCCACACGCCATATACATATTTTAAAAATGTGTCACAATCATTTTACCCTCATATTGATGGATTGACCATAAATCCATAAATCCATATATATATATATATATATATATATATGGAAGGGTCACCAACCAGGAGAAAAGGATCTTCAAGAAACCCTACAAACCTTATCTTTCAAACCTACAATCTATGTTTAAAGGGTGGGTTGATTCAGGGAAAGTTGAACTTCACCTTGAAACTCGATACCTCAGGCTAGGGGGTTATTCCACTCACAGACATTACTGCTGTGAATAAGAAAGAATCTTCGATCGCTAAGCCAAGCCATATATATATATATATATATATATATATATATAATGAACACTTTTTCAAGGGTGATGCTGTTCATGTGATTAAAAAAAACTCTTACATTAATTAAGGTGTCCGAGTCAAACTCAAACCTGTGGAGAACTGCTTGATTAGTTGAACAGTTTTAATTCCCCAGTGTCTTTTAAAACTAATATTGTGTTGTAGTTAAGGTTGTTTTTTTTAATGCAATATTCGCCTTACAAGGAATTAAGACGAGCGCTGGCAAATTGTCAAGACTGTGTCTGTCTTTATGTTGTAATTTAACGTAAACGAAAAAATAATCTATATCTTTTGGCAAACGTACAACCTTTGCAAATTTCCACTTGCAACAAGGAAAAGAAAATCAAAAGAAACAATTTGTTTGCTTTTAGATTAGTTTTGGAATAACGGTTAGTCTTTTTGTTAGATTAGTCTGAAAACTCGCGAAAAAAGACATAGGCGAGCCCTAATTATAACCTGAACTAAGTCAGGTGAAATAAAAACACCACATCAATCTACGTTCGGAACAACCCATCAAAAAACAAAAACAATAGCAATTATAATAACTCGCCATTACAGTCAATAATTGAACTACCGTAGCGATAAAATATGAAGTCATGTACAAAAATTCCACCGAAGAATAACAAAAGTTAGAATAAATTCCATTTATAATACAATAGGCATTTTCTACAGGAAACATTCAAAATAGAGTGAAAACATCGAGAAACGTCTAGATTCTGGAGAATCGAGGTTTTATTAATGAAAACGTCAGAATAAGGCCCCCAAAACGCCAAACGAGCCATTTTCCCGAAAATGAAAAAAAAAAAAAAAAGTCCGAGAAGCGATGCCAATTTTCAAATTTGTAGACAAAACGGCATGGCCTGGAGAGATGGAACATGAACACATAAACATTCAAACACACAAAAATATAAAAGCACAAACACAGGCGCATATAAAGAAAAAATAGATCCCTTCGTCGTCTCTGACGGCTACAGTTGTTCGATGATAATAATAATAATAATAATAATAATAATAATAATAATAATAATAATAAGGAACTCTCATTTTTCACTTTTAGAGGGTGAAATTCGGAGAACTTTCTTTTTTCTTTTCTTTTCTTGGGGCGAAATTGGAGAGGAAGATTTTTTTACTCTGTCTCTCTTTTCTATCTCTTTTTTTTCGGGGGTTCCCTTTAAAAGTCAGAACTTAGGACGAAAAGAAAGGAAGCGAAAGAAAGAGGATTGTGTTTGAGAAAGAGAGAGAAAGAAAGGGAGCGAGAGAAAGAAAACGAAATGAAGAAAGAAATAAAGGGAAATTGGAAAGCTAAGAGAGAAGGGGGTGAAATCAACACGGAATTTTTATTTCATTTTTAGGGGTCAAAATCTATGCGAAATTTCTTTTTTTCCTCCTCTTTTCAAGAGTTGACAGAATCCTAGGGAATATTCTTCCATGTTTGGGATCAAAATCGAGGGGGATGATATTTTTGTTTCGAAATCGAGGATAGAATATTTTTCTCTTAACGAAGTGGTAATTTTCTAAATTGCTGGGTGATTTTTTTTCTCATTATTTGTGGTCAAAATCGAGAGGGAACATTTATTTTCATTTTATGGGCTCAAAAATAAAGTGGGATTTCTTCACTTTTTTAAATATTACCCCTTTCCTTTCCAACATCTACTCCCAACACCTATTTCACTATTTGCCCAATTTTTTAACTTTAGCCCTCTCCTTTTTTGACATTACCCTCATATTCAACATTATAGCCCTCCTTTTGAACTATCTACCATTTTTTCACACTCTCCTTAGAGATTAATCTTACTTTTTTCTAGCATCAACGCCCGTTTTCAACTTTCCCTCATGACCCCACTTTTAATATTAACCAATTATTTTCCCTTTGCCCAACCCCTTCTTTACATACGCCGAACACCCTTTTCTACATTAGCACCCTACTCCTTCAGGATTAACCCCACCCACTAAAATAGCACATTCGTTTTTACTTCTTAAATAATCCAACGCATTTGCAATTATTATTATTATTATTATTATTATTTGGAATCTCACACCAGTTGCCTGGTGGTAACCGCTGGAGTTTGAGTGACAGGAAGTCTCCTCAAGTCTCCAGCCCTCCTCCCCCAGTACTCATAGGTCGCAGTAATTCTACGATTTACAGTTTCACACCGGTTGCATAGTGGTTATCGCTGAAGGCTGAGTGACAATAAGTCTCCTCAGGTCTTCAGCTAACGTCTCCTCTCTCTTTCGCATATCATGGCAGAGCTACAATTCGTTGCAGTACTTATATCTCTGGCACCTTCCTCAGTATCCGTGCAGTTCCCAGTAGTGCTGTGGTCTGTACGGTCTCTATCCTCCCCCTAATCCCGATCTCCTCCAGTCTCTCCCTCAGCGTTTTGGGGACAGTTCCCAGTGCGCCCACTATGACCGGTACTACCCTGGTTTTCATGTTCCACATTTTCCTTAACTCCCTTGCTAGGTCCTGGTATTTTTCCCTTTTTTCACCCTCCTTCTTTTTTAGTCTATGGTCTGCAGGTACAGCAATGTCTACTATTTGGCAGGCCTTCCTTTTTTTGTCTACTATTACTAAGTCCGGTCTTCTTGCCTGGATGAGGTGGTCAGTTTGGATGTCGAAGTCCCAGAGTAGTTTGTGGTTGTCATTCTCCAAAACTGCCTCTGGCTTGTGCTGATACCACTTTTCCACATGGTTGAATCCCATTTGTTTACTTAGTTCCCAGTGTAGTATCGTTGCTACTCTACCGTGTCTATGCTTATACTCCTTCTGGGCGAGTTGACTACATTCACTAGTTAATGTGGTTTACTGTCTCATCTCTTTCACTGCACATGCGGCATTTGCTGTTTGTCTGTGTTCTGTCGATTTTTGCTTTTATGTAGTTTGTCCTTATGCTTTTGTTTTGGGCTGCCATGATGAGCGATTCTGTTTCTCTCTTAAGGTTCCCTTTTCGTAACCACGTCCATGATTTCTCGTCTGCTATATCTTGTATCTTTCTTTTAAACTCGCCGTACAAATTTTTCCCTTCCCATATTATTATTATGGCTACTATGCTTAATGCACTTTTTTTATGATTCTAGCTGTATTTTTCTCGTCAACAACATTGAGGGATACTGTTTTTTTTCCTTTCCAATTACGTCCGTTAGATCTCGTTCTCTTTACATGAATATTTGTGTAATTTTTAGATCTGTGTAGAAGCCGTGCATCGACTTGTAACGGACACTTTTTTCTTATGGTAAGAAATAGATCTATATCAATATCCTAGCTTCGCTTTGTTTCACTCATTCGGTTCGTTCCATTTGCGCACTTGGATAATAATAATAATAATAATAATAATAATAATAATAATAATAATAATAATAATAATAATAATAATAAAAACAATAATAGTAATAATAATAATAAAAGTAATAATAAAAACAATAATACTGATAATAATAACAATGATAATAACAATAATAATAGTAATAATAATGATAATAATAGTAATAATAATAACAATAATAATAATGGTAATAATAGTAATACTAACAATAATAATAGTAATAATAACAATAAAAATAACGATAATAATGATGATTAGTCACTCATTCGAAACCGTCACCTGACCGAGGCTTCAAGGATTATAAATTTGAAAGAATTGGAAAAACGTGTAATCAATGAATAAGAGATTTCTCTCGCATTTTGTCTGAATTATATATATGTTTGTATAATTACACCTCTTTCTATTTAGCTTGAAGAAGCTGACAGTCGGATTATTTCGTGCGAGGATTAGTATTAGAAACCATCAACAAAAACTGTCAACATCGTTTCCAAATTGTTCCGACCGGTTGGCTATGTGTGTATGCATGTATCACGCATACATGCCATTGAATGGAGCTAGAGGGCTGAAAATCTCAGCATTCAGTCTTTAACGTTTGTGTTAACCCAAGTAAATAGGTTTTCGGGGGGCGATTTACAATATAAGTTTACACTAAACTGATTCCTTAGTTTTTTTTGGGGGGGGGTAATTCACACTTCCTAGTGATCACTGCCTTACAAAAGGTAAGAAAAGTGACTTTCCATCTTTCAATTGATCACCCTCAACGCGACGTGTTACCAAAAGACGTTAGTTGCGTAATGGTTTCTATCAAGTGACCAACCAGACCTGCCTATAACTTTTTTTATTTTATTTTCCGATGACAAACTCGTCATTATTTCTTGGAGAAGTGATCTTTTTAAGGTTTATCTAAAATCAGGCCTCAGGTACATATTTTCAACCTGCGACGCGAGACTAGTGTTGCTACGTGCTTTGCACACTAGCGGCAGCATTAGTAAGACATTCAACTTGTCGCAGTACTGGAAATAGTCCCCCAACAAGGCATCTTGACTAAATATATGCATGACCAGCGGCTGTCGCCAAAATGGCGAATCGTGGTAGCGGTTCACAATAACTCAAGAAATCAATCTTTTTATTCTTTGTTCTTTAAAGGATGTCGCCAGGTCAAAGAAATTACCAGATTAACTAGAGTTAATGCCATCGGGACCACGAAGCTGAAGTTAATGCATACAAGACCATGATTGTCAGTAGGCGTGAATCGAACTGGCGTAAAAACAGAACAAAAACTCGAAGACAGAATTTAGATAATGAAAGCTATATAATGAACTGTAAATGCGATTCGCGGTTATTCTTGTTTGTACAATCGGATTACACCGGTTTGACTTAACATTAGTTTAATCTTTGTGATGAAAGAACATATAACTTTTACTTAAGTACTCTAGATTAAGAGACATCACAAAGAAAAATAATCTCAAAATTAATCCATCCATATGAAAGGTTTATATTCGAAATTGTATGTTTAATTGTATGATTGTCTGTAGCCCTGTTTCAGCATAGAACCCAGAAAGTATTGGTCCATGTGAAATAGATTAAGGTAGCACACAAACAATTAAACTGTTATAGAATGTGACTGTCTGTTATCATTACGACGAAGAATACGTTACAGAAATGAAATTAAAAATACTATTGCAGCAAAATCAAAATTTAAACATAGCTAAAACTATCATTTTACTAATCTTTTCCTAATTTGTTTTTAATAAAATGTTCAATTTCATTACGTGATGAAACAAGTCATATTTTTAATTAAATAATGTTTTGCAATGACTCGTATCATAACACATGAATTCAATAGAGTTGTTTTTTTTTTTCCTTTTTTCATGAAGGATTTTGTCTTCAGACTTTATGACTATCTTATCTTCATAATCCATTAAAACAGCTTCAGTTGAGTTGAGACTTTGAAAAACCTTTAAAAAAAAGATACTTGAATTATCAGAAAGAAATTACCTAATAGAATAGTTTTAGGCTCCATAGTGCCGGTCCATACATTAATTACCTCGTCATTTCAGAAAGGTATATCCTGGTATATATGATAATAAAATACTCTTCCAATAATTCCTGACCATTGACTCTTCTTTTTTTTTTATTTGCAATACATTTCCAAAAGATACCGCGAAGCAAAACTGACAAAATGAGTTTCTACAGTTTTTTAAGTAAGTCTGGCTTGGTGGTTATGTATGTGTCGCACCTAGGGGTCGCACCAATGAAGAAAGAAAGCTGAAAATTCAAATAATCACCTCTTAGGTCTAAAGGAAACTATTTTTATACCTACAAGTAAGTTTTCGTGGGATATTTAATTAATCATGTAAATGCATGCTGAATTGGTTGCTTAGTTTTTGTCCGGCAGTTCTTACGCTTTTTTTTATTTGAAGTTTCTAGTGATCACAGCCTAATAAAAGGCTAGAGATACGATTTATTCATTGTTCGTCATTTTTTCCTATGTTTTTTTAATGTTTTTTTTTTCTAAATTGATTTATTACCTAAAAAACAACGGCACTTCTGACATGTGAAGGTCCAGCCTTAGAAAAATAGAAACATTTTTTTTTGCGTGTATTTTTGTGCTTTCAATCCATGAAACCTTCTTTTCATCAGATAATTTATCAGTTTGGAGAAAGTTGGTTTTCTCATTTTTTTAAATTTTTTTCACAAGGATTTCTATTTTATCGAAAAAAAAAATGAAATTCTGAAAAAACTTAAATGAAAAAAATGAATCAACGGTTTTTCAGTCAAAATTTTTTTTTTAAATTGCAAGCAATTGTTTTATGCTTCCATATGGTTGCTATTGACGAAAAAATAAAAATGAATAAGAGAATTCATCAAAGAAAAATAAATAAGTACATCAATTTTATTGTTTCTGCTTTACTTCCTGAACGTTCGTTAATTTTACGCAGCAAGACCATCTACATACGATCGTACCTAAAATATTGTTCTAATAAATCTTATGCACAGTAAATATTGTAAGTATTAATCGTATTGTGAATAAATAATGCATTTAGAAATTCTACAGTAGATGCTTTTTTTACATAAATTGTAAACATTCTAACTGAATTTTTTTTAAAGTCAATCGCTGTTTTCGTAATGACACAATAATCAATGCTCCTCTATTCAGGGTTGAGCACTCTTTAAGTGAGATAACTCGTTCATTGTAAGCATCATGCAATGCCCTTCCATAGGAATAAAGCGCTCTGGTGAATGAAGGATTTAAGCAAAAATAGAATATATCGGTAAAATTCAGCCTTACTGACCGTCCAGTTCCGTAGTGCAGCTGTAGGATACAGGCCTCTTGGTCTGGAGCAAAGGTTTCAATCCGGCTTCATGGTACTGGTTGGGATAACGGATTGTCTATAAACACACTGAAGAGTTGTAATACAACAAAACAACTATCACAATAATATATATATCGAATTTTCCCCCTTTGTTTTTTTGGATGAGCCAACGGGATGACAAATTGGCAAGGGGCTGCAAGATAATACAAAGACTGCATCACCATGAATCTGTCCTTCCCTATGATGACGAAAATCAACAAAGCTAGGTGACATCATGAGGTATTACTGGAGTCCTTACAGTAAGTGCGAAAGGGTTTATAACTACGCCCAACTATGAGATTCACTTTGAAGAATTTGTTGGAGTCAGTGCTGCTGTTACCGCATCACTACGATCAACGGACATCTACAATGTCCATCGATCTCAATAATGATTAGGTATAACTTGGCGGTTAGGTATCTTTCTCTTTTCAGTCATCTGATCATCCGTTCAAGAGTCTATTTTCAGTGCTCCTGTTACCTTTTTTTTTTTTGCATAGAGCCCTGAAAAATTACGTATGTATTCCAGTAGCTATCTTTTAAAAATGGGGTTTTCATTCTTTTTAGAATTGTCTTTGTTCACTTGTTTTTGGATAGGTGTTCGATTTACAATAATCTAATATAATTTACAAATAATAATCATTTGTTAAATGGATACGTATTTCATCATCGCCCCAACGACGTAGCATTATGACATTTAGGCGTTTGTGGAAAAGCTTGGTTGAAATGAGAGAGACAATGAAACTCAAAGAGACATACAGTGAGACAGACAAAGAGTATATCTCTGAATTTTTGAGATGAAGTATTATCATTATTATTTCTTTAGTTATTCGGACTACCCTCATCTTGGTTGTTTTTCATACAACGTTTCGGCCGTTGTTTTCTACTCTAAGGCCGTAGAGAAAAGGTCAGAGAATGGAGACGAGTCGAACGTCTCTACCTAAAACAAGGCCGTAGAGTACAACGGCCGAAAGGTTGTATGAAAAACAACCAAGATGAGGGTAGTCCGAATAATAATAGAAATAGACAGAGAGAGGTTGAGAATAGGATTAAATTAGTTTATCGTTGAATTTTAAATCTTTTTTTCAAATAAGAATGACATCCTTTTTTTGTGTCCTACTGGTTTTGTTACACGCGTTCCTTTCGGCAGACAAATCCAGTTGGCCTATGCCTTTGATCTCATCAAGTAATGCATTGCTCTATGTAACCTTGTATCAACGTCAGAGTTGGTGGAATTTTTTTTTTTTATTAAAAAAATACTTCTTTTTTTCAGATTTAAAATAGAGATATGAATTCATTGGAATGGAAAGTCATCTGTGTTCTTGGTTGGCTGGAAGAGAATCTGTCAGCGCTGTCAAAAGGATATTAAAAACCCATTGGTGGCGAAGGATTTTATTAATTTTTAGATGTTCATGTGTTTCAGCGCTCGAGACCATACCGTTTTGAAAATTGGCATCAGTACTCCTCTGAACCTATTCCAAATCTTAAAAAAAAGAAAAAGAAACTTTTGGGGGGCCTCATTTTGGTTTGTTAATAACATTCAGCTTCAGCAGAATTTAGATGTTTCACTCTTTTCATTTTGACCATATTTAATTTTCAATGGAATTTTTTTTTTTTTTTTGTACATGACTTCAGCTTTTGACGCTACGGTTGTTCAATTAATGACTGAGTTTTAATGATTATCATAGTTAATAATAGCAAAATAACAAGAAAGTTTATAACGACTTTGAACATGTGTGAGCATATCTATCCTTATTCCATCAAAACATTCGTCTATCATGTCTCTCTCTCTCTATATATATATATGGAATCTCTTTCGAAAATGTCATTGAAACCGACTGGAGTGATCTTTTCTGTGAGACGGAAAATACCACTATGATCATAAGACATTTTAGTAGAGTAATCAATTATAAAATATTCTCCCACAAGTGTGGTTATTCAATACTTCTTACTTACCTCTTACGTCTATTGGACCCATTTTGTGGAATATTTGAACCTTTCTCTCTCTATATATATTTATATCTCTTTCACACACACACACACACACACACACACACGGGCATATAAGTACATGTTTTTTGTGTGTATGTGTGTGCGTGTTTATGTATACGGTAATCACCTTGTTCAGTGGGAATGCAGTTCTTGCCCCTGACGACCTTCAAGAGATTCCAGCTGCCGTCCGGTTCCAAGAACGGAATTCCCGAAAATAGACCACAACTAGCAAAGTCTGCTGAAGATTTAGAAGAACTGCCCCCACCCCCATCCGACTGCCGTGCCTCAAAGAAACCATTTCGAACACGCTCAGGAGTCTGGCCGTAAATAGAGTGGCTTGTGTTTGCTCCAAATACTATTTAGTGAATGCCCCTTGCTCGGCTGTGACAAGCAATCTTCCCGGGGCAATAAGGGGGTGGGAAGGAGTCTCAGGAGAAGGGGGAAAAATCAACGTAAGAAAAGATGATAGTAAAAAAAGGTCTGGTTAGTCACTCAATAGAAACCTTCTCATGACCAACTTCTTATGGCAGCGTGCTGTGTTAGGGATGACCAATTACAAAAATGATGAAAAAAAGAGGGGTGATCAATGAATAAGTTACTTCCTAATTATACTACAAATTGAATGTCCAACCAAGAACTATTTGGGGAGAATACGAAAAACAAAAAGACAAAAAAAGTTCCCTTTTTTTTTTAGACATAATAAACAGTAAATGCTACAATTTTCAGCCCTCTAGTTCCATTGGTGCGATCTGAACACATAATACATACTCGGCTAGCTCGTCAGCAAGACCAACCTAAGAAGTGAAGAAACCCACACTGGCCGTTTTGGTGACAGTATCGGTTGACAGTTTTGAACAGAGCAGATGTAAAGAGAGACTCAAGCATGAGATACAGCTTGATAGAGCAGACAAAAACTGGTGGACAAATACCAAGGAAATGATAATATTTTTAAAAAAAGAGAGATGTAACATGATAAATAACCAACGAACCATTTTGAAACAGTTGATATTTTCGTTATTCTTTAAGCCAAAATGATCTTTTTTTTTCATATCTAAACACTAGATTATGCAGGATGTTCCCGCTGAAAGGTGTTCTAATGGAATAGAAATAACAATGGAGCATTGCAGCTCTGGAAACTATGGAAGTATCAACTTCTCAAATGGTTCGTTGGACTTTTATCATGCGCGGTCAATCATATATGCTAAAATGTATACTGTCTTAGAATAGCTTAATTAAACACATATGGGCGACACGAGTGTGGAGCACCTTCGAAGGATGAAACTTACTGTTTTGATGAAGTCGTCCACTTAAAGAACTTGTTAACCATCACAAACAGTAATCGATGTTTAATGTTGTCTTAATCTGCTGTAAGGCTCGGATAATAGAAAAATCGAATTGATTCACCATTGCACTATGTTAAGGATCTTGTGTCAGATTACCATAAATTTAGTACATGAATGGCGTCCGTCCACTCTTTTCAGACAATGGAATGTCCTTTCCGGGGCGAGGGGTACGGAGATCCTGAGATGCCTAACCGTCAGAATCGTCCCTTTAGGTCTTTGCTGGTGTAGCCTAGTGGGAAGCAAAGAAAAATACGTTAGGCATAAGCCTCGCCGCAGGGGCTTCTGAAAGGATGTTGAATTGGGCGTCAAACCGATTTGATTAAAAAAACAAAAACATAGTTGTCCTTCTCCTAGACTGGTTCCCTTCCCCGAGCAAAAGAGCCCGATCCGCCTTCCAATTTTGACATAGCTGGATAGAGAAGATATGGATTCATGCTTTTCCCTAAAGCCATTAGTGTGAACTACACATGAACAACCCTGACCTGAGTTTGAATGATCGATTCCATTTTCCGTCAATTGCCCTGCCCGGTTTAGAATATATTTGTCTCTGAAACCACAACTACCGTTGTGGGTTTTATCCTAAATTAGTGCTCCATGATTGTGTCCTTGTGTCAAATTAAGCTTTGTGCAAGTTTGATCTCGTAGACCAATAATACCGTCGTGGGTTTGATCTTCACAGGTTGCTCAATAGTTGGGGTATGTGTCCGACGAAGCCAGGCATGATGAATGCACAGAAAAAAAGATGAACCTTCAATGGTGGAGGAATTACCATTTGGAATAAGTCCAGTCAGGTGAAAGAACACATATTTCAAGAACCCATGATTTAATTCAACAACTATAGCCATCAAAGATGGCGGAAGGTTCTAACCATTTTTTTTTAAATATGCTTATCTTTTGTGTTTGGTCATGCGTTTGTTTGTGTATGCAAGAGCTCCTGGTCATACCATTTTGTCTACAGACTTACGAAATGGCATCATTACCCCGTTCAGAATTTAAAAAAAATTTTTTCCCCCTTTTGACGGGTTTATCATTACATCTAGATTCTGGAGAATCTAGATGTTTCTAAAAGGTGCGTACTCAATTGGAGATGTTTTCAAGACAAAACGCCAGTAGTGACATAAGGAGAATTTAATCTAACCATATTCATTTTTCGATGAAATGATGGCGAGTCCTTATACATTCTAATTTGATGCAAAACTGATATAACTTAGAAGATTTGGTGGACGACACCGAATTTAGGGCAATTTGGGGGCAGACCCATGCAAAACAACTTGAGCAGTTGCATAGGAAATAAATGTTGACCATTCAACAGTTGTTCGGCATTTCCACCAAAAAAAAGCTTGACGTATAAAGCGAAAGACCCCTGCAGAAATTGAGGTAGGCTACGAGACTCTACCCCATCCAGCTTAATCGCCCTACCCAGACCCCCCACCGACCGACTACCACTTTTTCAAGCATTTCGCGCGGCTTCCTACGAGTGAAAATCTTCAACAACCAGACAGGAGCACAAAACACATTCGGAGAATTCTTTGGTTTCGGGACTTCAGAATTCTTTGCTTCTGAAATAAATGGACTTATATCTAGTCGTCAAAAATGTGTAGATCCTTAAGGTACTTATTTTGATCAATAACTTTTGTTCCAAACTGGGACGTGCTGTTTTGGATTTGATGGTGAAAAAACTGTAATTATTTTCGCACCAACCTAATCGTGTATTATAACATGGCTACGGACGCATTGACATTGAGTGGTTGAGTTTCCGAACATCGAAGTAAGATAATTTCTTTCATGAATTCTCTTATATCTTAGCATTTATGAGCCATTTTTAACATCAACTGTGCGTGGGCGTGAAAATTCCACGGACATATTTTCATTAAAAAAAAAAATTTCATATATATATATATATATATATATATATATATATATATATATCCCGAGATCACATGCACAACCGCAGCTGGCAGAATATTAGATGGAGAGACGAGCTAGACAAGTTCGGGAAGTACTGGCTCCACAACGCCCATGATGGAGAAGTGTCAAATCCTGGGGAAGGTTTATGTCCAACGACGGATGTTAAAAGACTGATGATGATAATGATATATATATATATATATATATATATATATATATATATATATATGATAGAATTGATGAAAGAAGAAGCAGATCATTCCACTATTCGAAAAAAAACAGTGATGACACAATCTATTCTATTCAGTATCATCAGCTTCATCAGTATCATCATCATTATCAGAAGCAGCCGCTGAAGCTGCAGCAGCAGTAGTCTTTTAACGTCCGCTGTTGGATATAGACCTTTCCCAAGATTCGCCAGAGCTCTCAATCGTAGGCGTCGCGGCGCCAATATCTCCATTCAAATGATTCAATTCCGATGGTTGGAAACTCTATGTTTGCCCCTTCTTGTACGTAAAATCTAGCGTGTTAGTGGCAACCATTGCTATTACGAAATGGGGGTGGGCAATGAGCAGAGTGCAGGAAGACAACAGATGTTAACAGGACTGTCACAGCTTCTATTCTCTTTTAACAGGACGCGTGAAAATGCTCAAGTAGAAAAAAAAGGGGAAAATTTTGAAGTCTTTAATGGAAGACAAAAAAAAAATAAGTGAAACCTTTTTTGTGGACTGCTTCTCAACATGGTCTCCGTTTGTGTTTCTCTGAATTTTTGAGATGAGGTATTATTATTATCTCTATTATTGTTCGGACTATCCCCATCTTGGTTGTTTTCCAAAAATCAAGATGAGGATAGTCTGAACAATAATAGAGATAATGGTCTCTGTTTCTTGCGTGGACATCGTCATGGTAACTGATATATATATATATATATATATATATATATATATATATATATATATATATATATATATATATATATGTATATTATTTAAGCTTCCAATCTGGCTGACGTCTTTCGGTGGCTCCTCAATGAGAAACTGAAAGTACCGTTGTCCCTTTCTATTTGTGGGGGTTAGGGCACCCGTATTGCCTGCACATAGATTTGTGTTATAAGCGAAGAACGTGAAAAAATATTCATAGGTCAAATTTCCAGTGCATTCCAGCAGCTAATTGAGTACAAACTAAGCTGTGTGATTAGATAGGAGGGTGTTTCGCAAATGGTTGCGTCTTTCCAGAACGAAACCACTCTTGTTAAATCGTCAGCTTGAAACGCCCTTAAAGTCCTTATAAGATGTTTGGCCAGCATGGAAAATTAGGCTGAATTGAGACCCCAATGACAGAGGAGCAGATGTCTCGATATCATGCAATGGGCAACGTAGCAGAGGAAGTGTTTAATCTTTTAAAAAGTAGGGGTACAACGAGGCTTCAAATACGAGAATCCACAAATATTTTTGCTGACCTCCCCTGAACCGTTTTAGTCGCCAAATTGAATTCAGTAAAGCGTACGGTAAAAAAATTAAGATTTTAAGATTTAACTTTTCCTTCTAATAGATCAATCAATCGTAGTGGAATCGATATTTTTTTAGTCAAGAACGTAAAAATAGCTTTAATCTTAGAAATCTCACGTGAGAATGTAAAAGTATTATTTCTTCATAACTTTATGCCTTCGTTTTCTCGCATTCATAACCAAAATTAAACTATCAAAGAAAGTATTTAATTACTGCCATATGTTTTAAAAGATAGTAAAAAATGTGCGGTAGATGCTTGTAAAAATATGCTGTCAATTAATGGGCACCATAAATGTCATGAAACTACAGTGCGGTGTATATTAACTTTTTTGTTATTGTTATTGTTGTTTTAAGCTACTAATTACATAAATATTTATATTGGTGTTGCTTTTGGAACATTTTATCCAGTCTGAGAAAAGTTGCGATGAAAAATGAACAAATATGTTAAGATAAAGGTAAATAGTCGTATAAAAATGAAGACAAAAGCCGTTGATATGGATTCATAATTCTTCATCAACTAAGAAAAAATAGTTGTTAACAGCACGGTGAATTGGGAAAAAAACATATACTGTCATAGAGTATTTTTTCTTCTGAACTTTTCAAAACTTTTAACATTTTATTCATACTGAAAAGCGTATTTCCTATGATGCTGTTCTCTAAGATATGCCGTAAACCCCCCTCCCAAAGTCCCATGTTCAGGATTGAACCAACAATTATCGAAACTGCGAATAGAAAACCTGCAAATAGCAAGGGATAACTGTACTTGCGTTTGCCTCTACTGGGCTAACCCAAGCTCTGACTTGAACGTTGGTATCAGTAGCCATTCTGATCGTATTTATCCTCCAGTGGAAACATGACTTAATGATTAGAGTTGTTCAATTATTGACTCAAGTATTTCTTCTCTTTGTCTTCTACCTTAATTTTGTCTTATTTGAAACCATCAAACAAAACTGTAAATGGGCATATCTTCAGTTTTTATATTGTCAGACTTGTGTAAAGTCTGACTGGCTGGCTACGCACGTATGTATGTATGTATGTATGTATGTATGTATGTATGTATGTATGTATTGTGAGTACAGGCCATACCAAGGAGTTAGAGGGCTGAAAATTGATCATCTACTGATTATTATTTCAAGAGAAATTTTTTTTGTAATCCTCGCCCTAAACAGGTTACTTGTGGGAAGTCCAATCTAAGTTTATGTTAAATTGGTCACTTAGCTTGTGTCCGACAGCATTTACACTAATTTTTTTTTTTTTTTTGAAAATCCAGATTTTTTAGCGATCACTACCCAACAAAAGGTCACGGATGTATCCCATTCATTTTTTTTCCCTTTATTTTCTTTCAAATTGATCATCCTCAACAGAGCTTGCAGCGAAAACGCGTCGGTCACGTAACTCTTTCTATTCAGTAAATTAACCAGAACTGTTTTCTTGTTATATTATATCCTTATTATTCAACTCCATTGACACGTCTTCTCTATATCGTATTTATTAAAAGCTGTTTCATTCGCTAGAAAATCCTTGTCAAAAAATGCTGACCCTGCAAAAACGTCAAAAGAAAAAAATTGCTCTGATACATTTCTTATTGTTCAGGATTAATTATCATCACACACACAGAGACACACACACATACACACAGACACACACACACACACGCATACACACACACAAACACACAAACAAACAAAATAATTTTATTCAGAGCACATTGAAATTACCAAGACAGATAGTTCAGTCGAAAAAAGTTGGTTTACGTTAACCACCCAGATTTCTTTTCACCACGTTGAAGAATCTATTTTCATGATTCTGCCTGTTTCCAAGCTGAAATAATGTCCCATGGAGTTCATTTTTAAACCTCTATAACTTCGAATCAAACTTAAAACCAGACACCGGAAGATAGAAAAACGGGTAACTTTCGATACAACACACAAAGAAAAATGGGTATATTTCCTCATTCTTTTCTGACCGAGGAATCAGAAATATAATCATTAAGATTCAAACACTTCTTTACTCTATCTAGAACGAAAACATCAAATATAATGTTCGTAAATCTGATCATACATTTTCATGTATAAACTGGATATCAACCATTAGTCAGGTATTCTGATTTTTTTTTTTCAATCCTTAAAGTTTCAATTTCATTTTTTTTTTTCATGATACTGCCCGTTAATAGATCCCAGTGACTTGGGTCAAGACGTGTTTGAATTTTAATTGAAATCATTTTCCTGAATTCCTTGGCTCAGAATTTTGTCAATTGTATGATTCTGCCTGCTCCCTAGCTGAATAGCGAAGGTTCATTTTCAACCCTATATCACCTAGAGTCCAAACTCACACTTATTCTGTCTCGAAGAATCCAGAAATATAATATTATAAAGATTTGAGCGCATCTTGTCAATGTTCGGAACAAAAAAAAGGAAAAAAAATGAAGAAAAGTTCGACGATATGTTAAACAAGTATAATCATGAAGTAGACAATTTTTGGATCAGGAAAAAACAGGTACCGTAAAAAAAAAATGTAGTATGTGTTCCCGTTGACTCATTCTTTCGACGGGATTTAGAGAAAGAACAGGATTTCAAATAAAGGAGAGACAAATAAACGAGCTCATGAACTCTTGCTTGCTTTCCTGTAGGTGATCGATTTAAAAATTTGGGAAACGGGTGATTCATGAATGAGTCACTTCTCTCGACTTTTTGGGGGCAGTGATCAGAAAACAGTAAGGATTTCGGAGAAAGAAACGGATGCAAACTAAGTGACCCATTTAGCATGAAATTTTATTGCAAATGGAACCCACACTAAAAATCGATTTGGGGTTGGGATTTTCAAAAAACAAAACAAGTAAATATTGGAATTTTCAGCCCTCTAGGTGCGACCTGCATGCATGATACATATGTGCATGGCTAGTCAGTTACGGTGTCCCCAATTTAGCGCTATTTACGCTAAATTTAGCGCGTTTCTTGTTCTGGTGTCAGGAAATATGTTTAGGGTTATATTTAGCCTATTTCAAACGCTATTCTCCTGCTATTTTTCAGCTATTACAGCTATTTTAGCCAAACTGCAGCCATAATCAGCTACTACTCAGCAAACAAATCCAGCTTTTTTTGTTACTAGAATAGCTACATAATGTTGGGGGATGCGCGTTTTGGCATTTTTGACATTTTTTTCCATCCTATTACAGTGCGATTTAATGCAGAAGAATTTTTCGAGTTGGCAATACTAGTTAGCCAACCCACCAGCCAGACCAACTCGAAAACTGAAAGAAACCTGCGTTGACGGTTTTGGTGACAGCTCTGGTTGATGGTTCCCGATTGATCATAAGAATAACTATTCCAATCCCAGCGACAGTAGAAAAAACTCGTTAATTGTATCACTCATCAGAAAACAAAGACGGAATTATTTTTTTTGTACAGGTGTACATCACTAACCGAAAGTAAAGCGTCTCTATAACGAAAAAACGTTTCGTAAGTTAAAATAGCGTAAAACGAAGAACCTGTCACAGATCAATTATTCATACGGGGAAAATGTTTGACCGATCCCAAAACTAAAAACGGTAGTGATGGTATATTAAACCAAGTCGCTGAATGTTCAGGGGAGGGTGGTACGTGAGACTGAGGTGTAGGAGAGAGAGAGAGTGAAAGAAGAAGAGGGTGATCTGTAACAGTCCACTGCAAAATAAATGCTAAACGCTATTCTCACTGTCCATTGTTTTGGCACATAGCGAAGATTTAAAAAGCGCAGTATACCTATTAAAACAAATATGAAAATCATAAATGCAAATTATATTCATTTAATTTTCAGTCGTTTCTGAGTCTTTTTATAACCGAAAAGTTATAATGGTTGGTCTCTGTGAAATACATTAACAGAGCTAGTAAAACAATACAAAGTTTGTACGGCTGTAACCGCTACAATGTAGGTTACGACACTGAAAAGATCATCATCATCATCATCAGTCTTTTAATGTCCGTCGTTGGACATAGACCTTCCCCAGGATTTGCCACACTTCTCTATCATTGGCGTTGTGGAACCAGTGCTTTCTGAACTTGTCTAGCTCGTCTCTCCATCTAATATTCTGCCGGCCTCAATTGCGCATGTGATCTCGGGGGATCCAAGTCGTGAGTCGTGATGTCCATCGGTTGTTCACCATTCTTGCAACATGGCCAGCCCACCGCCATTTGAGATTTTTAATGGATTCTATGATGTCCCTGACTTTCGTCTTTTCTCGGATGTACTGTGCTGTCTTGTGGTCTCTCTATGTGAGGCCCAGCATAATTCTTTTATGTGTAAGTTGCATGGTTCTCTATTTGCGAGTTTGTCTCTTGGTTAGGTTCCATGTATCAGCTCCATAAGCGACTATTGGGAGGGTGCATTGGTTGTATACACTTCTTTTGAGGGTTAATGGGATCTTCTTATTTTTGAAGGTTGAGCTTCACTTAAAACTAAAAGAAAAGGAAAAAAGGGTGAGTCTGTTATTTTATTTTGTAATGAAATAAACTTATATTTTTAATGAAATAATTTTTTTTTTCATACTGCAAGATATCAGTGATGGATTTTCTAATATAATATTTTGTCTTGAGACTCTATGTCCGATCAACCTTGAATTGAGTTGGAACTTTAAAAAAAAATAATTAAAATTAGAATACTTGAATTATTAAAAAATTAATTGCCTAATAAATTAGCTATTATGCTCCTTAATGCCGATCCATACATTAATAACCCCGATCATCTTTGACAGATATATGCTAGTAACAAATATTTACCTCGAAGGGCAAACAATTTACGTAAATGTCAACAAGACATTTCAACCCAAGTTTATCAACGCCCCAGCGTGGGCGCCGATAATGTTACCTCGATGATGTAATAGTTATGGAGGCCCTGGAGAATGAGAGAGACAAAGTACAGCTCTCTAGATCTTGTGTGGGCGTCGATGTGTTCAGCATCTGACCACAGCCTAAGGAGAATAGTCAGGTTAGTCACTCAATGAAAACTGTCTCATTATCAACGTCTTTTCACGGCATGCCGTGATAGGGATCATCAATTAAAAAGTCGGAAAAACGGGTGATTAATGCATGGATCATTTCTCTCGCCTTTTATTGGGCAGTGATCACTAAAAAAGTCTGAATAAAAAAAAATTAAAAAAAACAACAAATGTGAATGCAGCCGGACACAAACTAAGGTATCGATTTAGAATAAATTTACATTCAAAAATGAACCCCCATCATTAAGAAAAACAATCCGTTGGGGGTGGTAAAAAAATTGGAAAACGTTTTGTAGACATAATAAGGAGTAAATGTTGATAATTGTAGCCCTTTGTCTCCATTGGTACGGCCTGTACGCGTGATAAATACACATATAACGCTTTTATCCGATATGTAAGAGTCACCTCAATTTTCGCTGGCCTATTCTCGAAAAGATAGAAAGAACACATCTTTCTTGTCCCCAATCTTCATAGCCATGTGCACAATCGGATAGGGTCAGTTTATTTTGCTCTTACTTACACAAATCTATTTCAACCCCTACGGTGACAGGCTGTTTACATTACTTGTATAACACAGTATTGTTAGTAGACAATAGATGAGACGTTCGCCTCGCGAGACAAAGCTTGGAATAATGAAACACGTTTTATATTTATTTCTATTATAATTCGGACTATCCTAATCTTGGTTGTTTTTCATACAACGTTTCGGCCGTTGTACTCTACGGCCTTCATAGCGTAGCGGTTACAGAATCAGACAAAATTACTGCAAGTAATCTGATGGTTCTAGGTTCAATCCAAGTGTGAGGCAATAATAATACTACTAATGCTAAGGGGTGAGTGCGGTCAATATACCCCAGTCGGTTAAATCAAGGGTTCGGTTCGTTATTTCACAACACCTACCTGATGATACCTGATGAAAGCTGTAGAGTACAACGGCCGAAACATTGTATGAAAAACAACCAAGATGAGGATAGTTCGAATAATAATAGAAATAATAATAATACCTCATCTCAAAAATTCAGAGATACACGTTTTATATGCTGTGAAATATGGTACATAGCCAACCACCCCACCGGCCAGCCAGCCAGCCAACCAGCCAGAGCAACTTAAACACTGGAAAAACCTATTTTGACAGTTTTGATGTCAGTTTTATTCGACAGTTTTTCTAACAAGTTGGTCTGATAGTGATACTGATTTCGTTGTGTGACAAGGACACTGGCCCAGCTTCGATAGGACGAGGGGTTTGGTTACGGATGCAGAAAATAAACAGGCGGTTAAATGTCAGCTTCTGAACGAGAGGGAAAACATGTAAGTCTTAGGATTCTCCCGTATGAAATTGTTGTCCGTCCACGCGGTGTGAGAAATCACATCTATCCGCCCCTCCACAGAAGAAGGAATGTGACACTGAGTCACTTCAGTTTGGGGAACCCTCGAACGTCGTCAACATCAGCATCATCATCATCATCATCAGCAGCAGCAGCTTTTGGACATCGCAACTCACGACATGGCGAATACTGGAGAAGGTCTTTGTCCAACGACGGACTGTAAAAGACTGATGATGATGATGATGATGATGATGATGAACATGCACGTTCCCTAAGATTTGCATCAGGGAGCCACTACATTCTGAACTCATCTTGTTCGCCGCACCGTTTCAATTTCTGTTTTCTATGTGATCTCTGCGGATCCACGTTGTAATTCTTGCTACATGGCCAGCACATTGCCATTTGAGTTTTGTCATGGTTTCTATGATATCTATGACTCCTGTTTTTTGTCTGTTTGTTGTTTTTTTTTCTTTAATGTACAGTTTTGTCTTGTGATCACTACATGTAATGTTGTGCATAATTCTTTCTCGAGCACGTTGCATGGTTCTCATTTTGAGGGTCAATGTTTTGGTTAGTTCCAAGGTGACGAACGGGAAGATGCATTGGTTCACTAGCGTACGTGCACTGAATTCGAAAAATAGTCCGTTTTTATTGGCACTTCCAACGCCCCAGACACCATGTAATGAATCTGGCCCTATCCCTTCAAGTGCAACGGGCAGCACCTGCCTGGGGAAAATGGCCCTTAAAACTGGATTCAAGGCTTCATATGTTTCGCGTCCAAAAAAGCCTCAAAGCTGATTGTAGAAACTGCACTTTGATATCGGTTGAGTTTGAGTTGTTTCGATCTTTTATCTAAAATCATTGATATAAATCTGAAAATGAGATATTTTCCCTAAAATTCACCTTTGGAACAGGCCTTGACCCAATAGATATTAACGGGAAATTGATTGACGAAAAGAAAGAGAGATTTGTCACGTTTAAAAAAAGATAGTGTTAGGCGTTACACTTATACTGATAGACACACACACACACACACACACACACACACATATATATATATATATATATATATATATATATATATATATATATATATACACATATATATATGCAATGCTCTTCCATAGATATAGAGCATTCTGGTGGACGGGAAACTAAATAAATATATCGCTTAAATTCGGCCTTACAGTTCCCTAACGCAGAGGTAGGATATCGGTCTCCGGGTCTGAAGCGAAGGTTTCAATCCAGCCTCTGGATGGGATAACTGATAGTCTGTGGATGACAAAATATTATATATATATATATATATATATATATATATATATATATATATATATATATATATATAAAAATAAATATGTGTGTGTTTGTGGTAAGGAAACGGGGTGAGATTTATCTGACATGATGGTGGACTAGATAGATAATATGGGAATACGAATGTTTGGGAACTGGGTTGAATTTATTTCCGTTGCGTTTGGAGAGACTCTTTGCTTTTTATCATTTTTCCCCATTTGAGAGAAAACGGAAATGATTACAATCCAGTTTCAAAATTTTCGTTTTTCTCCAATGTCTATTAAATTCACTATATATATATATATATATATATATAAATATATATATATATATATATATATATATATATATATATATATATATATATATATATATATGTATATATATATATATATATATAGAGAGAGAGAGAGAGAGAGAGAGAGGGAGAGAGAGAGATGGGAAGGGAGAGAGTGAGTTAGAGAAACTCGGCAAGACCACTACATCTACCTAGGACAACGAATCTCCATGAGACCCTCAAAAGAGGAGGAAATCAAGCGAATAATCACTTACGGACGGTAAGCCTTCGGCACAGGAAGCTTAACTTTCAAAAATCAGATGATCCCAATAATCCTAAAAAGAAGAGTATACAACCAATGCATTCTCCTGATAATCACTTATGGAGCTGAAACATGGAACCTAACCAAGAGACAGACCTACAAACTGAGAAATATGCAGCGTGCGCATGAGAGAATCATGCTCAACCTCACATGGAGAGATCACAAGACAGCACAGTAAAAAAGCAAGAAAACGGGTGTCTGTGACATCATAGAAACTATTAAAACCTCAAATGGCAATGGGCGGGCCATATTGCAAGAATGAAAGACAACCGATGGACATCACAACATGGAAACCGAGGCCGACAGAACACAAGATGGAGAAATGAACTAAACAGATTCAGGGAATACTGGCTACGTGACGTCTATGATGGAGAATTGTGGCGAATCCTGGGGAAGGTCTACGTCCAACGACGGACGTTAAAAGACTGATGATGATGATGATGATTTATATATACATGTATACAGAGAGAGGGAGAGAGAGAGAAAAGGGGGAGAGAGAGAGCGACTATAAATGCGTTATATTACATTGAAAATCTATTTGAAATGATCTCCCGTTATTAAACGATGAATGTATCATTTGGCCTTGACAGCGTAATTATTCAATCTATTCACGCTGTCAAGACAAGGTGATACATCCACTGTGCTATCACGCGAGATTGTCTCAAATAAAGTTTCAAAGTAATATGATTCATTTATGATCATTGATTATTGGGCCTTTGCATTACCGGTGGCTGTTTAGCTCAAGGTAGCTTCGTTGAAGAGGCTACACTATCGGTTGCAGTTTCGATTCCTGTAGCTGCCCTTATTTTATTTAATCATTTATTCTACTTACGCTATCTACACCAGATGATACATTCCGTGTGTAGTAGGATTTCAAATTAAATAACGCACTTTATAATTATTTTTGTAGAATTATATACCCATTCCTTAATAATGTGTGTATATATAATGATGGATTACAAAAAAAATATATCACAGCTGGAGGTTTCTTGCAAATTTTTTTTTTTTTTGAATCCCTAAAAGCAGCTGTTTGTAAAAAAACTCCCTGTGAGATGAATTCAATGTAATTTATAATCTTATGTTAACCCTATAACAATATCGAGCATTCTACGTGTATGGATTGCAATACTACATGATTATGATGTACGTTATGTTGATGAAAATGATGATCGGAAAGTGAACAGAGAGAATTTAAGGGAAAAGCAGGTGTTACAGCTCGAAATGTTTTATTATAGCGAGTGCATGTTTCGATTCATTTCGACAGTTGTCAGCCATCTTTTCCAGAGAAACTTGCAGCGGCGCTGAGAAAATTGTATGCTATTAACATGTTTGAGATTCCAATTGTCACTTCCATTAAGATTCTGTCAGATCACCTCACATCCAAACCAAAAAAAAAGAAATACATACGAATATTTGCCCGGAATAATCCTTCAAAAGGTTTCGGTGATTTATGGGTCATATAGCAATAAACAGCTCGTAGCAGCAGTTAGAGAGACAGATGTATGTTTTGATTTCTCCCTCTACCCTTTTCTTTCCCCGAATGACAGAAAAAGGGAGTGGGAACGAAGAATTTATTTAATCATCATTAGCAGCCTTTTAACGTCCGTCATTAGACATTGACCTTTCCCAGGATTCGCCTCAATTCTCTATCATGGGCGTTGCAGAGCCAGTATTTCCTGTGTTTGTCTTGTTCATCTCTCCATCTTGTGTTCTGTCGGACTCGGTTTCCTATGTGATCTCTGGGGATCCATGCTGTGAGACATTATGTCCATCGGTTGTATGGCATTCTTGCAACATGGCCTGCCCATTGCCATTTGAGTTTTTAATAGTTTCTATGATGTCACAGACACCCGTTTTCTTGCTTTTTTACTGTGCTGTCTTGTGATCTCTCCGTGTAAGGTTAAGCATGATTCTCTCATGCGCATGTTGTATACTTCTCAGTTTGTAGGTCTGTCTCTTGGTTAGGTTCCATGTTTCAGCTCCATAAGTGACTATCGGGAGAATGCATTGGTTGTATAGTTATTTACTTAAATCATACATATATACGCGTATGTATGTGTGTATGTGGAACCATACGTGTCCGTAGACGTTTTTGTCCGTCCCTTTCTGTAAATATCCATGTTTTCTTGCACTCATCTAGAGAGGTCCCTACCCAACCACTCGTTTCAACGAACTACAAGCCTCAATTAGTGTCTTGTTAGACAACAGACAGCTTGTTAACTCGACACAGAGTGTCCGCTGTCCTCAATTACAATGAAAAATAGCACAAAACGTTTACCCATTTAAATAATTGCTCTCTCTGTCTCTCTGAATCTCATTCTCTCTCTCTCTTTCTCTCTCTCCGTGATTATACACTTGTTAGCACAAGGTTCTTGCCCCACGACACATATACATGTAAAGACAATAATATGTATATACATTTCAAATGTAACCGATAAAATTTAGTGCCAGTGTTTAACACGAAACAGATTTAAATTTGATATTGGATATATTCATGTTTAGTATTTAACATTACTATTAGATATATTCCCTGTCCCGGCATTGAGACCTCTACAAATAAATAAACATCAACTTCAATTATACATATGAATTATACATATGAATATTTGTAAAGCATTATATATATATATATATATATATATATATATATATATATATATATAGTCTAAAATGTTTTATAGCTCCAAGCACTGAACATTAAACCTTTTTAATAGATTTTTTGTGTCACTTCAATCACTTTTTTCCCAATATCTGTCTATTCAACTTATGTAATTTTCCACACTGTTTTTCCCAGTTTCCCCTATATTTGTTATTATGGAACAATGCATAAATTGTCTCTTGTTGGGATAATCAGTACTTTATCATGTAACCGTTTCGGGGATTTTAAAAACAAAACACTTATATTAATTAACATGACACCCCAGCAGTGTTGATAAACCACCACCCCTTTTCTCATTATGTAGTTTATGCCATACATGTAGTTTGTCATTATATATTCATAGATGCATATAATTGAAAATTAAAGAAATTATGGCTGTAGCAGGACCTGCAACCGATACGGTAGCTGCTTCAACATAACGTTTTATATATATATATATATATATATATATATATATATATATATAATTTGGACAGGGGTTATAACAGGCTAAGGTGAAGTTTTTCCTATGGGTCTGGGTGACTTTGAAGCTTCCATTATAGAATGTGTCTTAGATGTGGGTGTGAGGATATTAATGGTAGGAGTTTTGTGTATTAGGGTTCTGTGTGGTGAGGGTTGTTCAGTTTAGTGTTTAATCCATTGGGATATTGGGTTTTAAACCTGTTGATCCACATGTCTTTGTGTTTCTCTAGAACTTTAGTTATGTCAATTGGAGTAGTTTTTTCTATTTTTTCTATGATGGTGAAGCTAGCGTCAGTGGCAAAATTGTGGTCAGGTGTGCGAAAGTGTAGTTCTACAGGAAGTGGGCTACGGTTATTTTTTGACTTGATCCTATTGATCCCTTTAATACACACTCACACAGCACACACCACTGATGATGGGAAGAATCCCGAAACATGTATGGACTATTTACTTATAAGGATTAATAAACCTTACCACCAAACACTCCACTCCCGAGTCTGTCTCACTCTCTACAGTACACATTATATATATATATATATATATATATATATATATATATATATATATATATAATATGGTTTGATTGGCCACTCAATAAAGAACGTCATGCAACCAAATTCTTTTGGCTGCTTTTAGTATTTAGGTGATCAATTGAGAAATTGGGGGAAAAATGGGATCATCATTGAATAAATTGGTTCTGTCGCTTTCTGTGATCACTGGAAAACAAGTGGACACAAAAAATTTGACCCTTTCACTTGAGATCTATTCAGCGGGGAATTTTTTTTCGATTTTGGTCACAGTGAGTTCTTACAGTTTCTGCTATCTATCTATCTATCTATCTATCTATCTATATATATATATATATATATATATATATATATATATATATATATATATATATATATATATCATTTGCTGGTCAGTGATTAAATACCAATCATCGCCGGGTATGATCTTCAGAATTACTCTCACCAAATTCATTGTATTTCGCCTGTTTGTTTGAATGACTACATCGACTGAGTTCCCTTGGACAAGAATCACATTAGCAAATATATCCGTCTGTTGGGTAAGATTTTATCCTGTGTACGTTGCATGGTTCTCAGTTTAAGATCGTAGAATACAATGAAAAACTTGAATGGCAATGGGCTGGTCATTTTGCAAGAATGTCTGACAACAGCTGGACATCATATGTAAAACGGAGGCTGGTTTAAAAAAAAGAGAATAAGATGACGTGACGAATTATGCAACTTCTGACAGTAGTGGCTCCGTGACACCTATGATAGAGGGATCTGGTGGATCCTGGGAAACTTCTGCGTCCAACGAACGACACTAGATGATGATGATGATGACGATGATGATAATGATGATGATGGATCTGTTTTGATTATGTCTGAAACCATATGATTCAAACCAAGTCAATTCAATTTTGCCTCAACCTTGTCTCAAGCCCGCTCAATAGAGATCAAATGGATGTTTCAAAATATGGCATAGAGAGTGAGGAAAACATTCCGTTCAAAACCCGCACGTTGTACATATATATATATATATATATATATATATATATATATATATATATATATATATATGTATATATATATATATATATATATATATATGTATATATATATATATATATATATATATATATATATATATATATATATATATATATGTTTCTGTAATGAAAGCATTTGCTTCCAATTGAGTTTTCCGTGATAAACGTATTTGTTTCCAATTGAGTGATCTGTAATAAAATTATCAGTTAATTTGATTAAATTTTTCCCCGTTCTAAGAATTGTCAACGGACGACAAAGTTACCAAGCCTGACAGTCATATCATAGATACGCTAGTTTTATATTTAGTGCCTTTAAGAAAAAAAAATTCCTTTAGAAGCCCATTCCTCCAGAAGCACCCAATTTTGGAACCCTTTCCTTTGGAAGAAATTTCATTCAGTGCAAATAGAAGTAAAATAGAATTTCATCCATGCGATTGACACAAGTTTGTCTTCTGACGTAATAAGATTTCCACGTTCTGATGACGTAATAATAGAATGTCACTTGAGCGATATTAAATTCATAGGAGGATTGAGGAGAATGCTTCGCGAAGATAGTGCGACATTTTGTCAATCAGATCGTTAGTCAATGAATAATAGAGTATCAAAAAATTGAGCAGTTCCCATGGCTTGGAACGGTCATTATTTCATTTTTTGTTTCATTACTTGCCCTTCCATCCAAGATCCAAAACATCTCTTATCTGACCTGCCTCCTAGTAAATTTGCAGGACCCTTAATTTGATGGACAGTCCATCTTTAGTGAAGTCATATCATGACAACCTGTCTGAAGATTGTGTTGGTTCAAGCCTTTGCCAGGTCTGCATGAACGTATTGATAAGAGATCATTAGAATGTTAGGTCGATCTGAACCGGGGATCAGCAACTTCTTTTTATAATGGCCAACATGTTTTTCCTTATGTCCGATCTTACATACATAATTTTACACTGGGGGGGCCTATAAATTTACATATATATATATATATATATATATATATATATATATATATATATATATATATATATATATATATATGTGTGTGTGTGTGTGTGTGTGTGTGTGTTTATATATATATATATTATTGTGTCATGCACAGGCAGCTGTTTCGATGTATTACATCTCTTCAGAGTGGCAATAGACTTTCCATTATCCCATACAGTACCATGAGGCAGAATTGAGACCCGGAGGCCGATATCCTACCTCTGGACTACAGAACTGGACGGTCAGTGAGGCTGAATTTAAATGATATATCTATTTACACAGAAATTCCCCATCCACCAGAGTGCTCAATTTCTATGAATATATATATATATATATATATATATATATATATATACTCTGCAATTGAAAAGTTATATAATAATCTTTATAAAGTGTTTATATTTATTTATTCAATCCATATAAAAAAAAAAGATCTCATGAATGGAATAAATGCTGAAAAGGTTATTTGAATCCGCTGATTAGTCAATTTTTGGTATAATTTTGAAATATGATTGTATCGACACATTTCATGATTAGTCAAAGTCCGTGGTGATGCCTGCAAGTAAACAAATTATGCAATACAATGCTTATATAAGCAAAAATTGAACAAATCGTGACTCAAAAGACTATGAAAAAGCCATGAACCACTCTATGGCCCAAAGAAACATCAAAATTGATATTTTTTTTCAGTAACTGTGCAAGGACCACAGAGAAAATTTCAATGGTCCACTAGGGGGCTGTGACCCCCCCCCTGCCCTGTTACCCACCCTTGACGTAGACAAAAGTTCACTCGTAGGTCAGCACGTATGAAAGTAGTTTACTCAAGAAAATTAAGATTAATGAACTTGCGATGGGCAGCTGACGAAGGAACGGGCGTTCAAATCCGATTAGAGAAGATCTAATCAAACATGCTCAACCTTACATGGAGAGATCACAAGACAGCACAGTATATAAGGAAGAAAATGGGAATCTAAGACATCATAGAAACTATTTTATGAACTAAAATGGCAATGGGCAGGCCATGTTGCAAGAATGAAAGACAACTGATGGACATCATGACTCACAACATGGATCTCTAAAGATCATATGAGAAATCGAGGCCGACAAGATGGGGACATGAACAAGGCAAATACAGGAAATACTGGTTCCACGACGCCCATGATAGAAAATTGTGTCTAAATGCATTTCATTGAGACACTGTTCGGTCGGTTGGTCACTTGCTCCCTCCTGATCACGTTAAACAACAAAAGAAGAAAAATTAGTATCATTAGTGTTTTATTCACCAGCTACTATTACGTCATAAAAATGTGTGACCTCATCAAAAGGTGTGAAATCATTAAAAGAAGATGATATCTGATCAAATTTCATCAGCTCCAAATTTTTGTATTGGAAAAAAAAACTTAGAATGTCCCAAAACGATTCCTATTGAAAATAATACTCTCATATAGCAATACGCAAGACTTTATTCTCGTGTTTAAATTCTATTTATAGGTTGCAAGTATGAGAATCAATTGACAGCTTGCTCTTCTTCATCCTCCTCTTCCTACTACTACTACTACAGTAGATGGTGGATACGTCGTTGAACTTATGGTTCTTGTTATTTCATTACTACTGAAGGAGATTGGTAAATGAGCCCGGTGCAGCAAAACTTGTTTGGTTGGAGAGTATATTTCTTCTGCGTCGTGCGATAGTGAGATAGGATCCATTTAAAATAATAAAATCTTTATGGATTGAAACTTACTCTCACGTACGTTGCGGACAAGAAGCACGAATTACAATTTGAATTCATCTCCACAGACGCATAGCAAGAGAGCTGGGGGTCCTTCTTTAGGGATCCTATCCAAAATTTACTAAGATTCGTCAGTATAAAATGGGGTAGGTTCAGAGCCATTTATAGGAATTTTGGAGTCCTTTCTCCATGGAAAGGTGAGAGGGGGTGTTTTCAAATATCCACCTTCTCAGAGAGGTCTACAAAGTATTCGACGCTTGAAACAGTTTATGCTTATACATATATATATATATATATATATATACATATTATTGTGTCATCCACAAACAGCTGTTTCGTTGCATTACAACTCTTCAGTGTGGCTATAGACTATCCATTACTCCATCCAGAACCACGAGACAGGATCGAAACTTTAACTTCAGAGCCACAGGCTGGTATCCTCTCTTTACTCCACGGAACTGGACGGTCAGTGAGGTTGAATTTAAGCGATATATTTATTTATCGTATATATTCCTCATCCGCTAGAGTGCTCGATTCCATGTTGAAAGAGCATTGCATAAGCTTACAATGAACGAGTTACCTCACTTAAAGAGTACACACACACACACACACATATATATATATATATACATATATATATATATATATATATATATATATATATATATATATATATATATATTAAGAAGCTTTTTAGCTTTAAATACTAAACATTAAAATTTAGAATAAACGTGTCACTTTAGTCAGTTATTTCCAAAATGCAATTTATGTAATTTTCTTCAGTCTTTTTTTTACATATACTTTGCTACTATGGTACTATGTGTAAATTTTGTAATACTATGTAACTCATACGGGATTTTGAGAACAACACAGTTGTATTACCACGGGACCCCAGCGTTGATCAAATGGTAACTCTTTTTCAGCTATGATATTAACTTATAATTTATTGTATTCGTGAAGTTCGTTATTTTGTAAAAGGTATAATCATATCGTCTGGTATAAGCGAAAGTAAAACATATTGCTTCACAAAACGACACACACACACACACACACACACACACACACACACACACATATATATATATATATATATATATATATATATATATATATATATATTAGTCTTAAGAGATTCACTGCTCTAAACACTACACATACATTTTTTTTAAATTTAAAAATTTCTGTAATCTGAAGTATTTCCTAATATCTGTTAAAGTGATTTATGTAATTTATACATATTTTTGTTTTACACAAATTTCTATAAAATGGTATTACATGTGAATATATATATATATATATATATATATATATATGTGTGTGTGTGTGTGTGTGTGTGTGTGTGTGTGTGCGTGTGTGTGTGCGTGTTCAGTTGGTCAATTTTGTTTCAGTTAACTACAGCTCGTTTCAGCAAGGTTTGTCTCATTCCAAATATCCTCAGTCCAATTCATTCAACAGTCAGATTAACGCAGGGACATTCTGATACGCTGGACTTGGATGAGAAAAAAAAGGCAGATCAGCACGAAACGGCACTAAAAGACTGAGCTGAACTAAGTTAGTCGTTTTTTCCTCGTTTCCCTCTGATTCATCTCACTTTGGTTCAGGATTGATATGCGAGGCGATCTCTTTTTTTTTTGCGAGAAAGTGGATCCAATGCTCGGTGTCCATTGGGTTTTCTTCAAGACCAAATCTGGGCAAATTTGCAACTGAACAAAAGTATTAAGGCTTAGCACTGAAAGAAAATTTACAGCAGATGAAGATCCCTTAGAAACAAATTATATGATGCGAAATGAATAAACATGAACAATGAATAAGAAAATGTGAACTTTAATCCGTTTTCCCTTCAAGCTTAGTGTGATGATGAATCTTAAGTGTTTTGATTATGTTGGTACTGACACTGCTTAAATCTAGTCTCAAAACCTGACAAGCAAATGATAAGACAAAAGATTCTAAGAGAATCAGTATATAAATCCATTTTTTCCTGCAAGCTTAGATGGATGATTGCTCTCAAGTTATTTGATTATTTTGGTGCTGGCTTTTCTCAACTTTGATCCCAAAACATACAAATTAGGTATTGTGCGGCAAAAGATGTATGGAAGCCCCGAAGTCTCTCTTCTGTTTAATTCAGGTATGCTTTTGGTTTAGTTCAGATATGTTAAGTGATATATTTTCTTGTCAGAATCTGGATCTCTCATCATTTGATGGTGCGTGTAGTTAAAGCCTCATTGAACGAAAGCCAGTTTAGAAAGCCGTCATCTCTGTAGCAACAGTGGTAACCTTGGCGTCACTGGACCTCCTAGGTATTTTTTGCCCCCTTTCTTCCACCCTACTCCAAGGGCGATGAGGAGGGAGAATGTAGCGTAGATAAAGAGTGAGGAATTGAATCATTGTAGCGAGATGATAGGTAGACAATCAATATAGAAATAAAATCTGCAGGTTGCCCGGATGCAAAGATCGCAGACGCTGGACGTGAGTCTGCGATGCCACGCCGAGGGTGAATGGTCCGCAACAACTAAGATTGTTATTTGATATTTTTCAACACCAAAATTTGTACTGAATGGAGCTATTCGGTTCCAAGCAAGAACCGGAAGTGTCAATGAGGCGTCCGCTAAACGCCATTGATCTCAGATTATGTGATCCCGAATTAAATATAATTTCAGGTAAGAAGCATCTTTTCAAGGGACACCTTTCTATCAAGTTTCGGGTAAATCTGGCTTAAAACAGCTGGAAAAAAAGTCATCATTACCAGATCCCTGATTGAGAGTTTGCTTTTTTTTACAAGTAATAAGCATCTTATCAAGGGACACCTTCCTATCAAGTTTCAAGTAAATCTCACAGAGAAAAAAATCGATTTTGATAACTAAAGTTTAAACGCTAGTAATGCCAGATCATGTGACTCTGATTGGAAGATTTTTCACGGTAAGAATCTTAAGAGGCACTTCTACCAAGTTTCATGTAAATCTGACTTGAAACAGCTGAGAAACAATGTGGGGGCAGATCGATCAACCAACCGACGGACAGTGCCTCTGATGTGTCACTATAATTCGTGTATGATGTCACGGGTTTTGGCCAGGTCATTGTCATCCGTTATCGTTGTTTCATTCGAAAATAAAGTCAGACGTCCGTACTAAGAGTTTGTTAAACGATCTAACAAATGAATATTTCTGAGGGTGTAAGAAAAATGGAAAGAGAGAGAGGATGGGTAGGGAGTTTGGGAATCGGCGTCTACTACCGCTTTATCGGGGGCGGGGGCACAAAATATATTTTGGGGGGAGGTTGGGACGAAAGGATATACTTGAAATTTATCTTAGCAGTAATCCTGGTACCAGGATACACTCTTTTTATACGGGTACATTGAGTAATGGTTACATGAAACGATTGTACAGCGCCAATTCCCTTTATTGGCTATAAGTTTGTGATTTTCAAACCTGTTCACCCTATTGCTCAATTTTCCCCTCCCCTCCCTTCCGCTGTGGACACCCATTAGAGGAGAGAGAGGTTCATGAAAGTGTTAATATCTTAGGATATGGATATTTGGAATATGATGAAGATCCAAAGAAAATAAGCAATAGAGTTTCCATGAAATACCTTATATTCAATATCAAAAATATATCTAATTGTCCATATGACAATGAGCATTGCGCAGATGTCTTCTATCACGCTGTAGAACACAACTGAAGCTGTAAAATAGGATTTAATTCGGGTAAGTGATGAATTTCAGGCACGCACTGAATACAGAGTAAAATATAGTGTCATTCATGTTCTATCGACGTAATAAAAACGCCGAATTTAAAGTATGATGGAAAAATATGAACTGAAATAGAATTTTAAAAAATAAAATGAAAATGTGTTTGTAATCAACAGAATGCTATTCTCCAAGCTCGATGCAACACAAACCTACTGTTTTTTGATTAAGTTGATCATGAATATTTCTATATAATCAGTCTTATTGCTTTCTGCACAAGTTTTGTATACCACCTCAACTTCGTTCGCAGAGGTAAAAATTGTTCCTTTGAATGGGATATGCAAAAATCAACATCAAAGAAGTATGGATTTGCCTTTGTACGATCTTTTTATGTTCTATCTAGGCCAAATGATACATTCACTGTGTATTAATAGGAAGTCTTTTCTAATAGAGTTTCAAAGAAATATAACACATTTGTAATTGTTTATGTGAGATTTTTCATACATATATATATATATATATATATATATATGTATGTATATATATATATATCTTAATGATTATATGTATATATGTGTGTGTGTGTGTGTGTGCGTGAAAACAATATGAGCAAATTAGTATGTTCAATTGTATAATTGATTTTATGGTTGTCCAGTCCGATTTCTGTTATATTCAAAAACTTTTAATGGATTAGTCCATGTGAAATAGAATGACATAGCTAATAAAACAACTAAAGGTTTGTAAAAATATGAGATCGGCTGTTGTGACATCACAACGGAGATTATGTCATAGGAACTTTTGAGAATTTGTACCTGATCACAGGTGGAAATGATTTTTCCAACAATGTATAATGAAATGATTAGACAATTTTGGTGGGAAAAAAATATTTTCATACATTTTTATTTCCAAATATGCATTTTGCTTTGGGTAGTGTTGTCATATTGGATTAAATTGATATAAAATATACATAATGTTCATTGTTGCTATTGGGACCACGTGATGACATTACGTTTCGATGACGTCATTCGATCTTCATCCTAGCATACTTCAAATCCTTCAGCTACCATTACTTGGAATTCTGACTCGTGTTTCTCTTAAATAATTTGAATCCGATATCTCTCTCTGTATAACACTGGAACTGGTACGTTATTTAAGAGCTGATGACACCCACTATGATATTTAATATACAACATTAGAATCCAAATTTGAACAACAATAATCAGATTTAATAGTCCATGTATAACGCAAAATTTCTGAACGAAGTTCTTTAATAGGGATCGAAAAGTAACTGACTTGCACGACCAGACTTTGTTGGATGACCTGGACTAACATTACGAAATTTCTGAGCTAAAATCCTTTTTTCGGCTACATACACATGTAAAGGTTTCTTTCTACGCAATAATTATGTTACTGAGAAATGGACGTATGGTCCGACAGAATGGTAATAAATTGCATAATATCATATTGAAACTCTTATTTGAGACGATCTCCCGTTATCACATGGTGAATGAATCAATTATCCTAGACAACGTAAATAGAATAAACAATCAAAGAAAAAGGGACTGCTGCTGGAATCGAACCTGAGACCGATACGGTAGCCGATTCAACGTAGCGTTGCTCTTACCATTGAGTTTAACAGCCGTCGGTAATGCAAAGGCTGAAATAATTGTTAGTTTGTTTTTTTGTTGTTTTTGTTTTTAATCTCAAATTTTCATTTTGCTCATTCACGGTCTATATCTGCATTATTAGTTTCTTTCAACACGACGTTTATGTTATTAATAGATGGATATGACCTATTCTATGAACGTTATCTAGGACAAATGGTATGTTCGCTGTGTAATAACGGGATAATGTCTCAAATAAGAGTTTCAGTGTAATAACGTAATTTATTATCATTCTGTCAGATCATTAATCCATTTCTTGATGATAATAATAATAATAATAATGATAATAATAATATATATATATATATATATATATATATATATATATATATATATATATATATATTGATAGATAGTGGAATAAACGCATGCATAAGTTAACGTAGAAAAACAGGCAATCTTTGTATCTTATCATAATTCTCAAAACGTCTGTCCGTATGTGGTAGCCTACATTAACCCATGAAATCATCTACGTGTACCAATGTGACTCCGGGTAAGGTTTTTTCGCAAATTTGCTTGTTAAAATCAACGTCAAAATATGTATTTAGGGGGTCGATTCACAATTAAAATTCATGCTAAACTGATCCATTGTTCCAAGAAGCGTCTCTTACGTCAGTGATTGATGCTCTGTCGTTTCTATGGTAAGAACCTTTGAAATCAATAAACTGAGAGTTGTTTTTTATTTCTTTCATTCTGTTTGCTTGTTTTTAGGAGTTGGAGGATTAATTCTTCTTGGGTCTCATATTCTCATATTCAGTGTAGACAATCGATTAAAAGAACTTTTAACAATTTCTTGAGATTGTAAAAATAACCACCAGCAAAAAGTAAAAATTCATTCCTAGCGTCAAAGTGTTTTTAATCAACTCATTTTAAAGGAAAAAACTTTTTTCTCCCATCAGATTTGAAAAAAAACCCAAAAAAACAAAGTCTGATTTACAAAATTAAAAAAATGTTAACATTCATTTGAGCGAATGTACCTAAAAAGTTACAAAAAATATTTTCACTGTGCAGTATTTACATTAAAAATTGAATGTCGCTAAATGTGAATGGATCATTCTTTTGAAAAAAAAAAAGATTCCCTAGCTTCATGTATCAAAGTTATCATATCCGAAAAACGAGAACTTTCCGAAAGAAACGAAGGCCGAATTCAGTCAAAGCACCGTATTACAGAAGAAAGAATATTTTTTCATAATGTTTCACGTACGTTCGCCCATACAAATAACAAGCGGTGTATCATCATCATCATCATCAGTCTTTTAACGTCCCCAGGATTTGCCACACTTCTCTATCATGGGCGTCGCGGAGCCAGTACTCCCTGAACTTGTCTAGTTTGTATCTCCATCTGATATTCTGCCAGCCTCAGTAGCGCATGTGATCTCGGGGGATCCATGTTGTGAGTCGTGATGTCCATCGGTTGTTTGCCATTCTTGCAACATGGCCAGCCCACCGCCATTTGAGATTTATACACACTCTAAAATATATCTGAGACTGTAAAAATAAGCTCTGTAAGCCGCTAATATCATTTTTTAAAAGAAACTGAATTAAACATTACCAAGTTTTCATCTATCTATCTATCTATCTATCTATCTATCTATCTATCAATGTATTTATCAATTTCATTAATTCTTTTATGACTGCAATTATACCCACCCTTTAGAGCGAGATTTTCAGTTTTGCATATATAAATTATTGTACATTGTCATGCATATATATATATAAATGATCGTATACAGTCATGTATATGAATAAATATTTTGCAGCAGTCATATCTTTGAAAGCAGTCATTTGGCCTTTGGATATATGTCTATACAGATATATATAAACAATCGCATATAGTCATATTTATATAGATAAGCGATCGATAAGTGCTTGCAGAAAGAGATATTAGAAACTTTACCTTGAATTTAAGCATATATAAACAGACGAAGGCGGACACAGACCACAGAAAAGAAATCGACGTTAATTTCGTGTGGAAAAAACAACCGTCTCGACCGTTTCAACATGCGCTTTTCTTATGAAATATTTTTGCTGGTTTTACTGGGCCCACTTTCCTGCCAAAGCGTTGGAGGGGAAAGCACAACCAAACAAAATGGCGTCACCGGGAACATAAGAGAAATACTGATTCGTGAGAAAGTTCAACTAACGATTGCAACTAGACCGAAACATGATGCAGAGCAGTCGGACTCGGACATCGTCAGTCAGATAATAGGTTTGCTCAACTGTGGACCATTTCCACATTCTCCAAACAGTCACTTGGAATATTCTCTGGACTATACCAAAAACGGTCTTCGATTATATCAGGCATGCGATCGATATTACGAAACGACTAAAAGCCGCACATCTTTGCGAGTGCAATGCAAATTTAAAACGTGGATATTCAACAAGATTGACTGTAGAATAATTACCTGCCCACCTCTGACAGCACCTCCCGATGGTCACATTTCAACCACCCAAAATACTTACAACACAACTGTGTACTTTTGGTGTTCCAGTGGTTTCAACATTATCGGTACTGTTGAACTTTTGTGCGAAGAAACTGGTCTTTGGAACTTACCAGTACCTACCTGCCAAGTATCATATTGTCGCCCGCTTTCGTCACCACAATACGGTTTCGTATCAAACCAGGAAGAGGTAGCTACCAATCAAACTGTCGAATTTAAGTGCGAAAGAGAATATTCTTTAATTGGGGATGCCGTTCTGCGATGTCAAGATGATGGTCGTTGGAATACTACAGCACCAGCTTGCAGGAAAATGTGTATCGTTCCTAACATGACAAACCAATCAGATGATTTACGGTTGATCACCGAATCGAAGAAACTTTCCATCGGATCCCTGATCGAACCGGGTCAGCGCATCATTTTCTCTTGCAAACCTGGCTACATGACCCTGTCAGAATCTTCCATCTGCATTGAAGGAACGTGGAAGCCGCCAATCCACTGCAGGGAGGGATGTGCTGCCGTAGAAATAGCGAACGGGAAATATACTTTATCGAAAGATGCCTCCACCATCGAATATACCTGTCTGCCAGAATACCAGCTGGTCGGTCAGCAAAAACTATCGTGTACAGCTAACAGAACATGGGATAGAGAAACCCCTGTTTGCAGAGGTCCGTGCGAACTTTCTGATGTGTACGAAGTGCTGTCTTACAGACGAAAAAAAACGTACGAAATTATCCCTTTTGGAACACGTATTATGAATGGGGTGCAGGTTAATTCTATATGTCGATCCGGGTCCTCGATGGTCACAGAATGTCTCAACGAGAAACTCAGTCCATATCCCTGTATATCAAGAGTGGAATCAGGGGTTTTAGAAATTTGGGATAACCAACGATGGCACAAAATTTGCGATCGAACTGCTGACGTCTGCGCTGCATTTGGGTATAAAAAAATCGACCGGGTGAATTGTGGTAGATGTTATCAATTAGATTTGGAAGTTTATCTCAGGACATCACGCATTCTTTTGGGTCAAAAGTATGGAGATTGGTTTTCCACATTCAAATGTTTAAGGTGCAACTAAGTGGTGGGACCAGGGAAAATCGGATGCCAGCTTGTTTGTTCTTCAGGTATTTCTCCATTGTTTATACATCAATTATTTTCAGGTTATTACGATTATACTAAGTGGTAGGTCAGTCTAAACCTAGCCCTGAACCTCAAAATCATAATCCTTACACTAAAAACCCTAAACCTAATCACTCGTCCCCTAATGCTATGAAGGAATATGTCGACCATGGAGAGAAAACCTTTTGTCCAAACTGTCAGCAAGGGTTTCTTCAATGATGAAGTCAGTCTAGAAAATTAAATATTAATTAATTTACTGGGCAAATAAAAGAAAATGTTTTGTAATTTATGTACACTTATTCCTGAGTTTGTCTCATTCCCGATTGTACACACACACAAAACACGTTTTTGCTTCTGTCCTGTTTGGGCTTTTCCAGGCAAATGATCATCATTCATCAGAAGAAGCCCAAACAGAACAGAAACATGAACATGTTTGTGTAACGAATCCTCACTCCATTATATTTGAGCTCTATTCTAAATCAGCTTAATGTTTAATGTTCAATGTATCGAACACTTTATGAAATAAACTCATGTGTCGCATATTGTATCATATTATATTGCATCCTTGATATATGTATATATATATATATATATATATATACGAATGAACATATGGACAACATATTATATATATATATATATATATATATATATATATATATATATATATATATGATGTGGATTCACTACACAAATAATTTTATGTTTCTGCCCTCTCTGGGCCTCATCAGGTGAATGATTGTGTTTTTTTTGGATTATAGTTTGAGGAATTTGGTGAGAATCTTATGGGCGTTGCTGTGAGTGGGAGGAGTTATTTTGTTTTATTGTTTTTAGTCGTGTGAATAATGAATAACTCCTCCCATATATATATATATATATATATATATATATATATATATATATATATACATATATATATATATATATATATATATATATGTACACACACACACACATATATATATATATATATATATATATATATATATATATATATATATATATATATATATATATATATATATATATATATCCTATTTCTAAATTGTTATATTTCTCTCTCTTTATAAAGTTCTACAATCAGTTAAACTTCTTTCATGATTCTTATTTGAAAAATGCCTTCATATTCAATCATTTTTCACCTAATTCTGTCCGTCTGTCTGTGTTTGAAAAACTCAAGAACGGCCACAGCTATGTCCATCAAATTTGAGGATCACTAATACGACCACGGATCAAGTTTTTAGCAAGTAAGTTTTGGACCCCCTACCCTAAATATAAATTTCATTGGGGTTCGATTTAAGAATGTTATCTTAAATCAATAACTAGATTCGTGTCCAACAGCGTTCATGATCACCTGAAAAATGTATTATCTTTCTACAATTCACCATGTGTCTTCCTATCTGTTTTTCATGACAGCCTACCACAAAAATCATTCAACATCACCAATTTTCTGTGTGTACCAGTTTTTTCGAATCAACCCCTAAATAGGGGGGGGTAACAGGGAGAGTATCAGGAAGAATAAATCTTTGCTGATTGGAGTTTGGGGTTAATATTTTCATAGAGTTGAGTGGAAAACAAGAGGGGGGGGATGATCATCTATCGGCTAGAGGGACTGAGAGTAAAAGGAAGAATGATAATTTGTTCGTGATTTTTACGTATATTTTTCAAAAATCCACAAATATCACTTTTAAAAAGGTCAAACATTTCGCTTTCATGTGGCTGTCAATTCTATTAAACCCCTTTTTTGAGATTGATTCACATTCGCCGGTTCGAGTAGGTATTTAGTCAAGGGACCAAGATCACTTCTTCCATCCCGAGACTGGCCGCTTTGTAAACAGTCACATTTGACTAGGCACCGGGTGACGTCATTTGAACGTCACTATTTTTAAAAACGTAAGCAAATAACATGTATTCATTTGTGTTAATCGTCCGAAGAAAAACGAGCCATTTTTTTCATTAAAAAAAAAGTAATTTTTCACCATTCGATACCCATAAGTTGAATTAGAAAAAAAAAGTAGTTCTGTTAAGTTTAGAATGTTACTTATCACCAGAAAAAAGTTTCATTTTCTATCAGAGATAGTTTTTTTAAACATAATTTTCAAAAGTTACCAACCCTTTAAAGACTGTAGTTGTTTTAGGGTTTCAATCTTATTGCATAAACATGTCGAATATTACATTAAAAAAAGGAAAAAAGTAGTTTTGAAAGTTACCGCCAGAAAAACAAAAGGTGTTTTTTGGGCGGGGGGGGAAGGAAGTTTTTTTGTTTTTTTTTGTGTTTCCAATCCATTCTCAAAACTGACAAATTTGAAGAGGTAACGAAGGTCTTCATCGAATCTTAACCCATTGATGGGAAACCGTTATATTCATTATACTAATGTTCAGAATATAAATTGAAATTTCAAATCATGTTTACAAAACTAGAGTAATAAAACGAAATCTAAAGATTTCTTTTCCAAATTCAATCACTGTCTTTACAATAAATAAATAAATACGTCGTGACAATTTGATCAAAAGTTAATTGAATCAAAACACGGATTACACAAAATTATAAAAAGGGATTGATGTCCATTCAATCTCAAAGATGGTGTGAAGAAAGATTTTCAAAAACTATGATTGTGTCTCACAGGCCACTTAAATTCCTTTAGATAGGATTCTAAATGAGATATCCGACACCCAATCATTGATTTTATCAACTGTTTTGGTGGATTCCAATAGCTCTCTATTTATTTGTGAAGTTTGTTTCTTTATCCACGAAGCAAAATTCATGATTACATTCTTCTGAGGAAATCATGGGTCTTTCTCAATCTGCTTATATACTTCCCATTGCTAGGAATGGTTGTTCCAGGCAAACATCTTTTTCACTATAATCGCTTGTAATTTTCCAAAATTTCTTTCAATTATTTCCGTATAACCAGCAGCCGGATAAGTGCTCGTATCCACTGAACCAAAGACCCATAACGATAATGTTTTGACTTAGGAGAGAAACGGGACTCGTCTATTTCAAATTCTACATCAGGATAATCTAGTTATCCGGGGTCATCTTCAAAATACTTCAAAGATATTTTCCGAAATTTACATACGAACAACACTTTTGGGACGAATATCGAGATGTTTGATGTCATTTTTTATTTTTTATTTGTTGAAAATTTCAAAAAATACAAAAACGAAACAGGACGTTGCGACATTATACTTTAGAGTACTTATCTTTATTCTGGCATTTCCATGTATATTTGACAACAGTTCTGGAACGTTTTGTCAAATTCCTTTTTTCGTTGCAGCCAACACATTTCACGCTACTCACTAGAAGTCGATGTTATTCCATTCAACCAATGGGAATCAAAGGACACACATCATCTTTGAAAGTTGATTTGGCCTTATTTCACAGAGAAGGAGTTGGAACTTCCTCAGAAAACAGAACTTACTGATTACCCAAATCCATTACAAGACCAGGAAAAATTAAAGTATCCGTGGTGAATTGAAAAAAAAAATTAAACTAATGAATTACGATTGATGAAGGATCGATGGAAAAATGGAAATAAACGGTTGTTTTTGTTTTTTCAATTCGTATTGTAAATATTATTTCTATGAATGTATCAGAAAAAAAGACCCCTGAAGCATACTTACGACTAAGGTAAATGTAAATGAGCACTCAATGACAGGATCATTTTTTCAAAATTGAAATAGGTACACATAGTTACCTCAGTAAATTTTTATAAAAAAAATTCAAAACTACTTTTCTTTCTATTTTTCATCAATTTTTTTTAACACTTTTCATGCAACTGGATTGAAAGCACAAAAAACTATTATTTCAGAGTAAGTAACTTACGAAAATAATGTAATAGTTGAAAAAAAAAGTACCTTCGATTTGTTTTTCTGTTGGTAGGTAACATTTAAAACTTAATAAAAAAAAAACAAACTACGTTCTTCTTATTAGATTATTTTGGATTGAAAGCAGAAAAAAACTTTTTTTTTTCAGGCAGTAGGTAACATCCGTAGACCCACGTTAATTGTTTACGTTTTTTTTAAATTTTTGAACGACGTCATTCGGTGTCAAGTCAAATGTGTCCAGGACAATCTCGGGGTGCAAAAAGTAAACTTGGTCCTAGTTTAGTAATATTTCAATGGGAAGGAAGACAAATGGTAAATGTTCATTTCAAGCTCGTAAACTGATGTTAAATGGGGTTGACCGATTACGTTGACATGGAGTTTCTGTAACGTATTAAAGAACAAACGAAAGTAGGAAATATCTCTGAATTTTTGAGATGAGGTATTATTATTATTTCTATAATAATAGAAATAAAAGAAAGTAGGAAACTTGATCATTCAAAACTGTATTTTATTAAAACTAATTATGAAGTATATGATTTAATTTCAAGTTTAGGGTTATTTTTGAGTTGGTTTTGCAAGAAACAACGAAAAGCGATCGAACTTTTGTTTCATAATCATCAAGTTTAAAAAGTATATTCACAAGTTACTAATAATAAACCTCATTGGGAAAAAACCCAGAGCTGACTCTATCCCTGAAACTAACATTAACTCAAAACCCTGACACTAACCTTAGAATTATCATATCCTTTATAACAAAATTCAGTAAAATCAGTTCCGAATGATCGATGTTTTTTGCTTTCATTTGTTCTCTAATAAATCCCAATTCAGTGTTATTCGTAACCTGCCTTTCATATTTTAGTTTGCAATCCAGCAACAAACATTCACCGAACAAGTTCATACTTCAGAAGTCATCAGTGCAATTTCCCAAATGGTTTTAATGGTAAATTTACTTGCTAGAGTTTTTACGTTGAACAGTATCAAAAACACGAAGGGTTTCACAAAAAATACATACGGACATACTCATGTGGTCTTTGAAATAGATAATCACTGAGGCAAAGAGTTAAATTCTAGGCACACAACATCCATCCATCCTAATTCATTTTGTGAATAAAATTCGAATCACTAGGGACATTCTAAATTGTGTATATAGAGAGAGCAATTTATTTTCCCATCACCCACATGAAATTCTAGATATATGGTTAGTTGGATTTTTTTTATAGAGAAATGTGTGATTGTAGAAGAGGAAGTTCTTGAATAAACATATCGTTTTGGTAACAGGAACAGAGAAGAATGATTGGGTCAGCAGATGATAATAGCTTAGTAATATTCAAATAGAGATGACCAACACCTTTTCCACCTTTGTTAACCTTGTGCAATGTATTTCCGTGTAATAAATAGATAAATGAATAAATAAAAGTCCTATTTTCAAGTTGAATAGAACCATTTTCCATTGCAAAGATTTAGTTTTTATCCTCGAGTTATTCAAATTAATCTTAACGAAATCGAGCATATATCCATTCACAAGATACTTCAAAAAAGGGATTTCAATGAAATTTTGTTTAAGGGTGGGTCATGGGCAAAGACAGAAGTTTAGAGGCAGATTGTTCTTTTTATTGGGTTAGTATACAACGTTTGGCTGTGATGTGCACTCCCCGGGTGTTCTCTGGTTACCTGTATTCTTCCACAACCAGAACAGGACAAAGATGAAAGAGTTTAAACAACAGGATTGAGAAGAGACGCAAATTCATAGCAGAGGGAGGAGGATATATATCGCCAAGAATATCATCATTCGTGATAGTTTATCTACACTTCTGACCGTGGTTTCATGTCTATGTCAGATACAAAGTTAAAGATTTTTACCAAGATCCTGTCTAACTGTTTGCAGATTATATTGTGTTGTATGATTGGCCCCCTAGCTGACTTGCTCCAGCAAAACGTGTTGTTTTGGTGACAGGAACAATGAACCTGATTAGATCAGCAGATGCAAATCGGTAAGTTATAGTCACAATAGAGAGGACCTACACGTTCCCCCTTTTCCTCGCCTATGATTTTATGTCACATTTTCTTGTATTCACATAGAAATAAAACGACCAACCCACGCACACTCGTTGATAGTATTCTTTTGTTGTAATACTGAAATAGATTTCGCATGAAATAAGAAATGGACGTCTCTGTGTTGGATTCAGACTGGAATCGATAGTAGAAAATAAACAAGCCAAACCACTCCATTTCAACTTCTATTTCGACTGAAGATGATGACAGCCATTTTTCTCTTGTATTGTTACATCGAATCACTGAGGTTGACTGATTGGCAGAATTTTAAACTTTTTAACAAAAATAAATGAATACGTAGTTTTGATTTGAGCAAAAATTCATTTAATCAAAAAAAGAACAAATTTATAATTTACGATCGGAAGTTTATATAATCGAAGTGAAATCGAACTTGTTTTTACAGAAAATTAGTAATTTCACAGATCTGGCAATTTAATTGACTCAGCCTGATACGCATATTGTGATGGATCCGTTGCTATGTAAGGCTTTTCTGTTTAGCTCAGTTGGTAAGATACTTGCCAACTAATTACTTGGCCGTGATCTCATAATCATGGTAAGATAAATATCAATTCCATATATGCATTTAAAAATGTTTTTCAGGGAACATGTCCCCTGGAAGGTCCCACAATTTTTACACTCTGTGCTCAGAAACATTGGGGGGAGGGGGTCGTAGGAGATTCACATGATTTTCACTCATTCTAAGCATTGAAACTTGACAGATCTGTCTCATGCCTTTTCCACATTTGCTAACAGAGGTAAAGCAAACAGATTATAAACGTGCCAACAATTAAAGGAACAAAACGAATGATTTGCAAAGGTGTACCGTAACCGGAAGTACATAAGAGCAGTGTATGTCAGTGGGGATGAGGCAACTCATCAGTCGAGATGACGGGCGTGCCATCGTCCTTGTTAAGACTCCCTTCTGTGATTAAATCCTAACGGTCAGCCTTGTCCTCGCTCGTTGTTCTCTGCGAATAAAATCCATCCTTTCGCGAGCTGTTTCCCTTGAAGTAATTAACAACAACAGAAAGATAAATATCTTCAGTTCTAGCAGCCTGCATCCGATTTGACTAGAACAGTGGTTTCTGAAGTGTGTGTCGAGCCTCACCGGTGCGGAGAGAGAGGGCGGAAAGTGTGATGGGAAAATCCTGAGACAGTCAATAGAACTTTCAAACATCTATGCATAGTCATCCATAGACGTTTCCATCCCTTGCCATCTCTCTCTAGATTTACCTGGGGTAGTGCCCCTTCCAAAGGCACATGTTTTGAAGGGATCTGACTTTTGTGGAAATTCTGCCCAAAAAAAGGTTTTTTTATAGGAGTTTTGGACTTTCAATGTAATTTTTTTGCTAAATTGATCCCTTGGTTTGTGTTCAGTGTTTTCGTTTTTCGTTTTTCGTTTTTCAATTTCAAACTCTTTTTTGTGATCTCTACACAGAAAAGGCAAGAGAAATAGCTTATTCACTAATCACGTATTCTTTCAATTTCTTAATTGATCACCCAATACGGCATACTGCTAAAAACAGTTTTCTATTGAATGATTAACCTCATCTGTTTTCACTTTCTTTTGATCTCTCAACCATAGGTAACGAATTAAAAGATAACGAATTTAGGGTCAGCGAAAATATCCAAAATTCATAAGCATTTTGAATATATTCATTAAAGTAGGGTTCCTCATTATAATAAATCTACTTCGGACAATTCCAAAGCTCCATAATACCGTTTTGGGAAATTTTCTTTTTTCATTTAGAGGAAAATAATTCAGAGGAGTTAGTTTCAGAATCTCAATATGTTCTCAGAACTCGTCCATCCAGGGCTGGCCTCAGAGGTTGCAGGGACCAATTGGAAACATTTTGCGGGGTCAAAGCTTTGTAGAATCTAAGGAATATATATAAACTTCGTACGTCTACGGTACAATAGCAAGTAATCAAAACACACGTCTGAATATTTGACAAAAACATTTTTTCACGCTGTTCGGCAATTGATTAACATTATTTATTCAAGTACACTATTAAATATCCTAAAATGAGCAGTTTGAACAAGCACTGTTGAATCTTGAAGAATCCAGAAAATTTTTATTGTAGCTTTTCTTTGTGAAATAATCTTATTTGTCTACAATGTGGTATTGTATTGTAACAAGACTAGAATATACCCAAGTGCGGTGCCCCCTTAGCCAGCCTTGAGTCCATCATGATGTTTTTATAAATCCCAGAACGCATAGTAATCAGAGCAAGATGTAGAGCAATGGTTTCTGACCGGGTGGAAATTTAGGGAGTCCGAGCGGGAAATAAGTCGCGGTCAATGTTTTTATATTTAAGGGTTAATGGAAATATGGGATGCAACATGGTGTCTAATCAAGCAACCAAAGTTCTGAATTTTTTTACAACCGTAGGCATCAGAGATGAAAAAGTGTTTTATCCTTATCTTATATTTGCATGCGTTTGTGAGTCTGTTTATGTTTGTTCGTGCGTTCCAGCACTCCTGGCCTCAACGTTTTGTCTACAGACATGAAAATTGGCATCAGCACTCCACTAAACTCCTTCTGAAAATATTTTTTCTTTATTTCTGGAAGATATTGTCTTTTGACATTTTGGAGGAGGCCTTATTTCACTAGTTTATCAATAATATGTAATATTTCTAAAAGTTTGTTTTTTTTTACTCTATTTTTCTTCTTTTTTTTCCTGTGGAAGACGCTAGTGATAACATAAATAGAATCTATTCCGACCATATGGATTATACTTCAATGGAATTTTATTTTCATGATTTTGAATTTTAACGCTATAGTTGTTCAATTATTGACTATGACGTTGAGTTGTCCATTAAAATGATTCTAAATTTAGTTATGGTGTTAGCTACTTGTCGTTTTGTTAAAATTGGTTTTATCAACTTCAATGAAACCTTCAATTTTTGCAAACGACTTCAGCGTTCACTCCCTAGAATTGATTTCCATGTATTTCTATTAGGAGCAAATAAACATTAGAAGCTGAGACAATTATAAAATCCAACCAATTCTCATGATAAAGGTGTCTACTTATAGGCAGGATAAAATAATCATTTGAAATTATTCTTTGTTTCAACTTGAATGGAGCAGGAGGAATTAGTAACCTCATTGACAAAGGTGGGGATTGGCCGTGAAAAGGTTGGGAATCACTGGCCTAGAGAATGAGGTCGGTGGGGAATCTCATCCAGGTGATTCTTTCAGTTTTTCAACTGCGGTCTTTGCTATATGAAACCATGCATTGTCATGATAGAACACCACGCCTTTGCAATTGATCAAATTGGGGGTCTCTTCCTTCAAAGCAATACTTGAATGCTCTGACCGCTTTCAATAACATATGTGACTATCAGGTGGGCACTGCGGTTATAAACCCTTCTTTTTAGAGCTAAAGGGATTTCCTTGTTTTACCGAAAGCATGCCAACCTAGGGTGATTCATCACTTGATTTCTTCTTCTTTTGAATGAACCCTTCCGATACGATACTCACATCTGGAGCAGAACCATGGAACCAGACCTTAATATTGACCCTCAAATGGAGAACCATACATCGCACACAAGAAAGAATCATGCTCAACATCACACTCAGAGATCACAGAATATCACATTGTATTAGAAAACGACGGTAAAAGATGACATGAAATCCATTTGAAAAAGCTCAAATGGCAGTGGGCTGGTTGTGTTGCTAGAATGTCTGACAACCATGGGACATCATGACTCACAACATGAATCCTCAGAGTTCGAAACTTACCGGCAAAATATGAGACGGCGTGACAAACTAATTCACTGGTGATGACATCCTCAAGTATTAATGCTGTGAGTTGCGATGTCCTTTGGTTGTCTGTCATTCTTAAAGCATGGCCTGTCCATTGCCATTTAAGTTTTCTAATAGATTCTATGTTGTGTTTAGATTCTCCAAGTGTTCCAACTCCCAAAACTTCAAGAGGCTGGAGTTCGGAATAGGCCGATGTTAGCTCCCTATATGGTATTTAAATCTAGACGTCTAGTTGAGTGGAGCTTCGTTATGCAGATGATAGCTAATTGGGTCACAGAAACTGCACGTGTACTCAATCAAACAAGACCGATTGCTTCATTTTCCTTCAAAGTTTAAATATAAAATGTCAGTTTTTTCTTCTTATATATAGATTTAATTCAAACATTCAAATGATTCGGTCGTCCACACAGATACTATTGTAGAAAACTGGTCATTATGGAAGCACAAGTTTCAGCGGTGTTGATTTGGTTTAGTCAAGTAGTTTATTTTCGTGGAAAAAAAATTTTTTCTTCTTTAAGTCATACATAGACTCTAAAAAAAGTATGATTTCCAATTAAAAGGTGTAATCAAAATACGTATTCATCGAACATTGATGTGATAATGTAATTGAAACTTTATTCATTCGAATTTACGAAAAATAATTGTACGATTTCAGTGTCCACATTTGATAAAGACATAATTATGTCTTTTAATTAAAAATATGTATGTATCTTTAACAGACTTCGTATGACATTTTATGCAAAGCAAAGATCAACAGATATTTGTCTTTTTAGTTGCAAAAAATGTCCAAAATATTACTTATTCATTTAAAAGGATTACTTATTTCATTACTTGAATTATTTATAAAAATGAATCATTACGTACTTTCCCTTTGACATTTGTTACGAAAGAAGAAGAAAAAAAATAAAATCACAATAAAACTCCTCTGCATTCCAGTACACAAAAATATCAAATCAAATTACTCACTTTGAACTAATTCAGTTGTATTTGTTGACATTCCTGATTGATGCCTTTTAACCGATCGCAATTGTAATTTGTAACTTGTCCGTACTGACACTGTTTGCATTTCAAGTGCTATCCTTTCGTCTTGATCCCTATTGACTGGGGACCTTCTGAATAGCTTCTGCTTCAAGCAACCATTGTAGTAGGTGGTAATATAATCGAGTTTCTTTTGACAGGGGAGTGCTTCGATAGAAAAGGAAGCACTAGCAAGATTCTGATAAGTTGGATAGGAAAGGAAAAATTAGACTCACAATAGAAACCGTCACGAAACTAATGTCTTTTTGGAGCATGCCAATGTTGGGGGTGATGAATTTGGAAGAACTGCGAAAGGTCCAATCAATGAATAAGAAAATTCTGTTGCATTTTGTAAGGAAGTGATCACTAAAAGGTCCGAATTCACTGAAAAAAAAAAAAAACAAAAAAAAAAAAACAAAAAAAAAAAAACAGAAACTTACATAGCAAATAGAACCCCCACTAAAAGCCTGGGAGTGGGGTAAAAAAAAAATCCCGGACATAATGACCTTTGGCAACGTGTCGTGTTGGGGGTGGCGAATTAAAAAATTTGAAAAAGTGATGAATTAATCATTCCTTTTGCTTTTCGCTAATTGATGATCACCAGAAAAATACTAGGGGACCAATTTCGCATAAACTTTCATTGTAAATTGAACTCATCACTGAAAATTCATTTGGGGACACAAATGGGGAAAAAATTGTTTTCTAGACATAATAAGGAGTAAATGTTTTAAATATTCAGCCGTCTAACTCCATTATTGCGGGCTGTACTGGCGGCACATGAAGATATTGATACATAGATACCTACCCAGCCAGCCATACTCATTTTAAAACAGAAGAAACCTATGTTCATAGTTGGTGGACATAATATATTAATACCTATGGTAAGAGATCCGATCATGATCGACAATTGCCAGCAGAATTAGCTTGCTTTGATTGAAATTTACTAAACTTTTGTTTGTTGATATCTTGGTGCATGTTATTGGATCGTTCAAGTTAAATAGAGCTGTTGTTTATGGTGAAGATTTTGCTTTTATTTGTAATTGAATGACGGTGTCTAACGTTTACGTTTAATTTGTACATTGATATTAGATATTTTTAATATTTTTCGTTAAAAACAAATTGCTTTGATTACTTGAACCCATTTAGTCAATAGCTATGAGTTCAATTCAGGCTTTGGTTGGTTCATTATCAGTTTATTGATGAATATATGAATGGTTGTGTTTAAACAGGATGTGAAGTTGTGAGTCAGGATAGTACGTTTAAGAGCGCCATTCATCAGTTTGAAAATTGAGTGTACAACTCTTTGGTTCGATTCATCATTAATATTATCAGCAGCAGCAGCAGCCTTTTAACGTTCGTCGTTGGATATAGACCCTCCCCAAGATTCGCCAGACCTCTTTATCAAGCCAATATTTCCTGAACTTATGTAGTTCGTTGCTCTATCTTTTTTTTGCCGGCATCAGTTTTGCATATGATCTCTGGGAATCTACGTTGTCGTGATTTCTTTGTAACATGACCAGACCATTGCCATTTGAGTTTTCTAATAGATCTTATGATAATTTGGATTCTTTTTTTCTCAAATATACTGTACTGTCTTGTGATCCCTACGTGTGATGCTGAGCATGATTCACACACATGCACGTTGCATGGCTCTCAGTTTGAGAGTCAATATTTTGATTAAGTTCCATGTTTTAGCTTCATAAACGACCACAGCTGCGTCTACCATTGACCTGTCAACCGTTTTAACATAGGTATTATGGTCCAAGAGGCCAACTGCGTAATAACTGAGCTGCAATAATCAGGGTTACCCATTTAGCTATTGAAAAAAAACTAAATTCAGCTATTTTGGAGCAATATTCAGCCATATTGGAGCTCTATCCTGTTGTTTGGGAGCTAGAGCTAGCTATTAGGGGAATGGAATAATATTTTGGGGTTCACTATCTATCTCCGTCGTATAAAAGACCGTGGTATAAAGAATCTCGTTAAAACAGGGAGGACCTGGATTTTAACGCCGAATTTAGTATGCACCAAATTACAAGATTACTTTCATCATTCGAATTGTAGTCTCCACACCATAAAGACTAAACTAGACTAATTTCCTTTAGGTTTCCCAATCTTAGTTCTGTGAGGCCCTGGGAGTTTGCAACTAGGGTAGGAGGCATTTCCAATTTTTTTAAGTGGATTTTTCAGACTAGGAAGAAGGAATTGGACATATTGACCCTCTTGAGCGTGTTATTAATGATTAGCAGTAAATGTATACAAGTTTTTTATAAAATATACAAAATACTTTGAAGAACTGTGGATGTTTCTGATATCACTTTGATATATGAATGCGATTTTGTAGAAATTTTTTTTTTAAATGTAAACGGCCGTCGGCAAATCGACTCCTACTTGTTGAAAATGTGACTCTGCATTGAAGCTCGTCAGCATTGTTGACAAGGGAAATAAAAAGTAATAAAAAATACATTAAGAGTTACCAACTGCTAATGTATTTTTACAACATATAAGTAGTTGCCGTTGGCTTTCACTTCCCACAGTTTTATGGTTTTCACTTCTCAATGTTTTAAGTATATCTGAGGTAATTTAAATAAGTTTTTCGGTGTGACCCAAAGAAGGAGGACAAATTGATGACGAATTAAATTAGCACCAGACGGAAGAGAGAGTATTTGAAAGCGAATTCAGGTGAAAAGGCAACAGGATTAAAGGCACCACTAAGAGTTCGTAAAAGCAATGTATTTATTTCATTATTGCCGCAATTACTGATGGCTATGTTAAAGAAATACACGGCTATGAATTTGGAGTGACTTTTAATCAAAGATCAATAGATATTATGTGGGTGTTTTAGTTTTACAAATTTTTAAAAACTTTACTATGAAATCATGGTTTTTAAAAAGTTGAAACATAAAGATTATAAAGCTTTATTTCATTTAGAATTGCAATGAATACCAGATTAGATTACGATCTTAGTTTAAAAATGAGTAATCTACACTTGACATTATCGACTGATGCCTTTTGACTGATTGCTATTTAAACTTGCTGTAGCCTGAACTTTGCTGCTATTCATTTGACTGATGTTTTTTGTTTTGATGCCTTTTGACTGCTTACTTCGAAAGCTGGACCGTCTGTTATGGAGTTGGAGGTCTAGCCATCCTAATTGAAGAACAAATATACAACAGGGCCCGAGTGGCTTGCTAACTGTTCGAAAATAACATTTGATTTGGCTGAGTATGTACTGAAATTTCCTTGAAACTACCGAACTGGAATTTTGGTGTGTGTGTGTGTGTATGTGTGTGTGTGTGTGTGTGTGTGTGTGTGTGTGTGTGTGTGTGAGTGTGTGTTTCAGATATACATCGATGTATTGATATCTAGAGAATAACAGACTGAGAGAAGTATTTAGTGTGAAGGAATGACTGTGATAGATAGATAGATAGATAGATAGATAGATAGATAGATAGATAGATAAGGACACACCGAAATGGATATGAACCAATGGAAAGATAGATACAGGACGATAGATAGATGTAGACGAACTTAGATAGATAGATAGATAGATAGATAGATAGATAGATAGATAGATAGATAGATAGATAGATGGACGATAGATAGATGTAGACAAACTTGAATAGATAGATAGATAGATTGATAGATAGATAGATAGATAGATAGATAGATAGATACATACATACATACATACATACATACATACATACATACATACATACATACATACATTTATAAAATGATAGATATGAAAAGATTGAGGTAGATGAATATATATGAACAGACTTGGATAGATAGATAGATAGATAGATAGATAGATAGATAGATACATACATACATACATACATACATACATACATACACTGAGATAGATAAATATATGGATGGATAAATAGATAGATAGATATGAACAAACTGGGATAGGTGATTGGTAATTTTGAACAAAGCCAAATAGAATGAAATTAGATGTCTAATCCACTCCAATCTAGCATCTTGTCCTCAAATCAATATCAGTGCAAAAAAAAACACATAGTAGAGTTAGCCACTTGATATAGCCAAACGTCCATTGTCTTTTGGCAGCATGTCGCGTTTTGAATGGTCAGATGGAAAATTGAAAAAGAGGTGATCAATTAATTAGTTACATCACTCGTCTTTTATTTGGACACGGATCACTGAGAAAAAGGCGTACATTTTCAGAAACAAGCACTGGCACAAACTAAGGCACCAATTTACCATGAACATACATTACAAACGGGACGCTTACTAAAAAAAAACTATTGGGGAGGGGTCAAAAAACAGCAAAACGTTTGTCCTAGTTATGATAAAGAGTAAATGTTGAAAGTTTTATTCCTCTAGCTACTTTGGCACAGCCTGTGCGCATGATATATGCATAACCAGCTTGACAGACAGACAGACAGACAGACAGACCTGCTGAAGAACTGAGAGAAACCTAGGTTGACAGTTTTGGTGACAGTTTCAGTTGACGGTTTCTAATAATATCCTGCAGTGATTCACTGAAAGCCGTGTGAAGGTTAACTATGTGCTTGGACATGTTCTCATAAAACCCCTTGTAAATCATTTTGCCAATGTCCTCACAATTGTATTAGAGGTGACCTTTAGCCCTAACTTACTCTGTGACCAGGGCCGGGCAGAGATTAACAGGCTGAAGCCAAATGGAAAATGCAGGCCCCATTTTCAAAGTATTTTTATAACCAGTGCTGAATGCCTATGATTTATGAATGGGTATCGAAACGTAGAAACCAACTTAGAATCTCACAGGGAACAATGGAAAGAACAATGCTAGGATAAAGATCAACATGGATCAAAAGAAAAACAATAGTAAAAGATAATACACAAATTAATAAGCAACAAAAATGGAGACGGGTAAGACACTTGGTGAGAAAGGATGACAATAGATGGAGCAAAAGACTAGCTGATTGGTGCATATGGGACAGTAAACGCAATAGGAATACCTGATACAAGAAAGAAGGATGATATAGAGAGGTTCCGCGCTAAGATATGGCAGATGTTAGTGCAATCACTGTCGTCGTGATAGGAAATAGGGGAGGCCTTTGTCCAGCAGTGGGCATATAATGGATGATGATGATGATGATGATGATACTTGGACATGTAGTGTCCATTATGTACAGCTAACAGAACAGAAAGATTTATAAACAATGAGGTAGGCCCCCTGAAAATCGTGGGCCAATGCCTATCGTCCCATCTGTCCCAACCTAAGGTTTGCCAGTGACTACTTAACTTATGGTGTAACCAATTAGCGCTTTTTGTGCTGAATTTAGCGCGTTTCTTGTTTTGGAAGAACGAGGATCGATAATCTAGAGCGGACATTTATGTCCATTTTACGGCCGTATTGAAGACGAATACATATTGATGAAAACCGACGATGCAGGTCAGGAGAAGGTAGACCAATACATCTACGTAAGACAACGAATCTCCTTGAAATCCTCAGAAGGAGGCGAAATCAAACGAAGAATCACTTTAGGATGGCAAGCTTTCGGCAGAGCCAGCTCAACTTTCAAGAACAAGAAAATCTCATTAGTCCTATAAAAGACGGTATACAACCAATGTGTCCTGTCGATAGTCATGTATGGAGCTGGAACATGGAGTCTATTCAAGAGACTGATCCTCAAACTGAGAAGCATGCAACATGCGCTAGAAAGAATCACGCTCGTGGAGAGATCACAAAACATCACATTATATTAGAGGAAAACAGGGGTCCAAAACATCATGGATTCCATTTAAAAAAAAACTCAAATGGCAATGGGCTGGCAAGAATAGCGGGCAACCACTCACAAGTAATCACGACTCACAGCGAGGATCCCCAGGCACCCCAAGCGAAACCGTGGCTGCAAGAATATTAGATGGCGAGAGGAATCCGAACAGTTCGGAAAGTCTTGGCAATGCCCATGATAGCAAGGCCCAGCGAATTTTTTTGGGGGGGGAGATACGTCCAACGGAGAACGCTAAAAGCATGATGATGATGATGATGATGATGATGCCCCCTTTAGGTATATCAGAAACCTTTCGCTTTTATTTGATTTTTCAACATGCAACAAACAGTTGATAAGTGATTTAATACGACTTTCCCATTTCTTTGTATCTATTCTTGGTGAACAGAGTCATTTCTGACAAATATGGATGTGGATAAACAGTGTTGCCAACTCAACATATATTTTCCGGCTAGTTTAACTATCAAAAAGAGCTAAACGGCGCTAATTCTAAAATGACACAAACAAAACAAACAGCCCAAAATTGCCTAACCCCGCCATAAAAATGGTAAAAAAAAAACGACCGTAAAATGGCAAAAACGTGTCTGCTCTAATTTAGCGATTTTTACACTGCCAAAACAAGACACACGCCAAGTTCAGCGCAAAAAGTGCTAAATTGGCAACACAGTAAAGCGAGTCATATCAGGAAATTGAAAAAGTCCCAAGCACCATCACTTGCACGATGTTACAGACATCTTAGAGTTATCATCGAGGTTTACTCAACTCTTGAGAAAAACCAGCATTCCGAGGGAAATTATGAATCACCACGACCCACATATGCTGTGTTGGGAGTGATCAGTCTGAAAAAGTGATGATAAATGAATAAGATACTTCTCTTGCCTTTTAATGAGCTTCAATCATTAAAAAAGGTTTAATTTTCCATAATACAAAAAAATGACCAATTTAACATAAGCTCACGTTGCATATTGAATCTCCAACTAAAAACCTACTCATTGAGGAGAGTGTGTGTGCAAAATTCATAATTCTTCTATGAGCGGTCAGGGCCGGGCAAGGTCAGGATAGATAGATAAATAGATAGAGTCATTGATACGAATAAATGTCACGATACAGAAATAACCAGATCTCAACAGCAGTGGTTAAACTGGTTTGTTGTGGGTAGCAATGATTAGAACACTAATTTACAAAATGTGTTTTACATTTACCGGAAGGGAAAGTGTTTAAACAATTCTTTCTCTCGCTCCACAAAGAAAAACATTACGGAACGGTAGTCAGCTGTGATAAAAAAAATGAATTTATCACAAGAATCGATAACTAAGAAAACCGTTGCAGGAACCGAGACAGCACAAAATATCTCAATGTAAACCAACGATTTTGAACGTCGGTCACACGACCCACAAGGGAACAATTTGACTATATAACGGGAAGCGGCAGTTGGGAATTGTGGAGGGCGAAAAGCTTTCCTAGTCTTAAAACTGAGTCACACTGAGGCTCAACTGGTTAATTCCTAATTATACAATACTAATGGGTCCTTGTTATTCAATACTGATAATTACTAATTTGACCATATATTCCATGTTGACTAATGTTTAATTCCTCCATTTTGAAAGATATAAAAGCGATGAAATAATCATAACATTCCCACGAAATGTTACTCAATAAAGAAACCACAAAAAATTGGTATATATATTTCATTTTCTTTTCGACGAACATACTGCTTTATCTATTTATTTTTTTATTGGTGATGTTTCGACCTTGCTGGTCAAGACCGTTTTCAAACTGAATTAGGACGTTTATAAAATTTCTTGTTACCGGTGTGCGTTGATGGCGATCATTTGAGACTAGGCGTTCCCCATAGTGACGGCCGGAGTAGATCAGGTTGACCGTTGAAATGGAAATGTCAGAAAAGTAATAAAAGAAGGAAGTTGGTAACCTAAACAATTTCGTCGGGAGAATAACAAAACAATTCTTGATAAGAAATTTTGTAACGTTCCTAATTCAGTTTGGAGACGGTGTTGATCAGTAAGGCTGGAATATCAGCAATAAAAAAAATGAATTAAGCAGCTCGTCCTCTGAAAAGACAAACATATTTATATATACTTTTTACTGTGTTGCTGAGAATGGTATTAAAAAGGTATAAAAATTAGGAGTTTCCTGGAGTATTTCCAGTATTTAACAACGAATTCAACAAGTACTGTCCGCTTATGATGACTAGCGTTAATAGAAGAGGAATCTGTCAGTATCCAAAGGAGTAATCGGTGCCTGGCTTTATACTCTCAAAAGCAGACTGGACGGGATAGAATTCTTTTTTGTCCTATGATATATAATGCATTTTTTGAAAATGTTCTCTTTTCGGAATATACAAAAACTGAAAAAATACAGATATTAGCATTGAGCCTGCGCGAACATGAGTCAAACAAATTTGTAACACGTCCCTTTATTCGTTAAACGCCAAAATCGCATTGGATATACCGGTTTTAGTACGATCACTGAAGTTAAGCTATGCCAAGCCCGGTCATCACCCGGATTGGTGACCGTCTGGGAATACCAGGTGCTGTATGTAGCAACAAGATCGTTCTGCGGTCGTCTCAGCCGATATTCTGCCACTGATCAACAGAACATCTTGCCCAGCCAGGACTGGACTTTGCCCCGGTCCTTTCTCATACACATGCAGCAGCAACAGTTTTTTAGCGTCTGTCATTGGTCAAGGACCTTCCCCAAGATTCACCAAACCTTTGTCATAGGCGTCGCGGAGCCAGTACTAACTGAACGTGTCTAGTTGGTCAGGCGATCTTATATTTTGCCAGCCACAGTTTTGCATATGACGTTTACATTGCTAGTTGTGAAGTCCACCGGTTGCCTGACATTCTTAGTGCATGACCAGCCCATTGCCATTTGAGTTTTGTAATGAATTCTATGACATATTTTTCTGATGTACTGTGCTGTCTTATGATCTCTTTATGTGAACATGATTCTTTCCTTTGCACGCTGAACGGTTTTGTTTGAGGGTCATTTTTTTCATGCTTCAGCTCCATAGGTGTCTATCTGGGGTATGCATTTGTTGTATATCCTTCTTTTGAAGAATGATTGGATTTTCTTGTTTTCGAAGGTTTGAAGGTCTACCGAAAGCCTGCCAACCAGGAGTAATTTTTCGGGGGTTTTTTAGGGGGGGGGTCATGGAGATCTGTTATCCTAGGTCGATCCATTAGCCTTCTTCGTTCAGTTCTGTGTTTTCGATTCTGACTGTTGTGTTTTGGTATCAAACATGCTTGTAAAACAAACCATTTGTTTTGCAGAAATCCATGTGGAGACCAACATTTTTGCTTTCTCTATCCGGTTTTCATAGCCTTAATAGGCGATGATGAAGGTTCAATCAAGAAAACATAATAGTGGGTTTGTTTCCTAAGAGCCTTCATACTCGTATGATCGACTGGCTGAGATCATAGTAAAGTATTTTTTTTAATAAATCAACTTTTCGATCCGTCGAAGTTTGGCCAGGGGCAAAAATATTTTAGTAACTCTTATATAAATAGAAACAACTGGAGAAAAAAATTGTTATTTTCGTCTAGGGGGATTCAAATAGAATTGTTAACTATGAATTGCCGAAAATTCGAGAAACAGTTATTATAGTGAGCAACTGTCTCGTTTGAATATCGTTTGAATATGACAACGTTCGTACCTCTGTTGCAAATGTGACGCAGCGAAGGATCATAGAACCAAAATTAAAAGCATATGCAGCATAATCCACAGGGCTTTCACAATCTTTCTATCATAGAAATCCAGGGGAAATAATTTGAAGTCTGAATAATGATACCATGAATTTATATCATTGAATGAGTTTGTTAAAAAGAATGCTGGAATCTTTTGCATCAATCTAAGAGAGTAAAAGGATTTGTTTTTAAAATGTCAAAATATCTTAAATGTAACAAATGTATGAAATAAGACTATAACCTTAAGTAAAATTTGATTTTACTACCCCAAAACTGTAAAATCAAGTTTTACTACTTGAATAATGGATTTTACAAAGAGTTATTAACCTATACTCATCATCGAAGTCAATAACTGAACAATCGCAGCGTTAAAATTTGAAGTCATGTCGAAAGAAATCTATCGAAGGATAAATATGGTCAGAATAACTTCTATTTGTGACATCAGTGACGTTTTCATTTGAAAACATCTGAAATAGAGTAAAAACATTTACACACCGGAGAAGCTACTTCGAACTAATAATAAACCAAGAAAAAAAAAGCTTCTTTCCCCGCCAAAAACGCGATCTAGCGTGATACTGATGCCAATTTTCGAGTCTGTAGACAAAACAGACTGACCAAGAGCGCTGGACCTCACAGACACATAAACAAAGAAACACGCTCACGTATAAACAAAACTAACAAATACAAGCACATATTTTTAAAAAAAGGATAGGACCCTCATTCACCCATGGTGACTATGGCTGTTCAATTTTTAACCGAGAGACAAACCAAAGACTAAAAAATAGTTCTCACTGCTTTCTAAGCACTTGACATGACGAGTTGGATTGGGGCGGTTTGAAGTGACAGGGCTTGCTATGTTGATCTATCTCGCCAAGACTCACACCGTAAGGGTTTCGGTTTCCTGTATTGATTCACAGTTCTATGGAATGGAATCAGAGACAAAACACAACTCAGAACGACAATAACACAGCGCTCTTTGGATTCATGAAAAATATCATGTAATAATCGCTGCTATGACAACAGACTACCACATTTTCTTCCCCTTTTCCCTCTAAGGCATGAATCTATCATTTCATGGCGAGTCCATTATGTACATACTATTATTATTATCATCATCATCATTATTATTATTATTATTATCATCATGATCATTATCATTATTATCATTATTATCATCATTATTATTATTATCATTATTATCATCATCATCATCATTATTATTATCATTATTATAATCATCATTATTATTATCATTATTATTATCATCATCATTATTATTATTATCATTATCAGTATCATTATTGTTATTATTTGGAATCTCACACCAGTTGCCTGGTGGTAACCGCTGGAGTTTGAGTGACAGCAAGTCTCCTCAAGTCTCCAGCCCTTCTCTCCTAGTACTAGCAGGTCGCAGTAATTCTGCGATTTACAGTTTCACACCGGTTGCCCAGTGGTTATCGCTGAGGGCTGAGTGACAATAAGTCTCCTCAGGTCTTCAGCTAACGTCTCCTCCCTCTTTCGCATATCATGACAGAGCTACAATTCGTTGCAGTACTTATATCTCTAGCACCTTCCTCAGTACCCGTGCAGTTCCCAGTAGTGCTGTGGTCTGTACGGTCTCTATCCTCCCCCTAATCCCGATCTCCTCCAGTCTCTCCCTCAGCGTTCTGGGGACAGTTCCTAGTGCTCCCACTATGACTGGTACTACCCTGGTTTTCATGTTCCACATTTTCTTTAACTCCCTTGCTAGGTCCTGGTATTTTTCCCTTTTTTCACCCTCCTTCTTTTTTACTCTATGGTCTGCAGGCACAGCCACGTCTACTATTTGGCAGGCCTTCCTTTTTTTGTCTACTATTACTAAGTCCGGTCTTCTTGCCTGGATGAGGTGGTCAGTTTGGATGTCAAAGTCCCACAGTAGTTTGTGGTTGTCATTCTCCAAAACTGCCTCTGGCTTGTGCTGATACCACTTTTCCCCATGGTTGAATCCCATTTGTTTACTTAGTTCCCAGTGTATCATCGTTGCTACTCTATCGTGTCTATGCTTATACTCCTTCTGGGCGAGTTGACTACATTCACTAGTTATGTGGTTTACTGTCTCATATCTTTCACCGCACATGCGGCATTTGCTGTTTGTCTGTGTTCTGTCGATTTTTGCTTTTATGTAGTTTGTCCTTATGCTTTTGTTTTGGGCTGCCATGATGAGCGATTCTGTTTCTCTCTTAAGGTTTCCCTTTCGTAACCACGTCCATGATTTCTCGTCTGCTATATCTTTTATCTGTCTTTTAAACTCGCCGTACAATTTTTTCCCTTCCCACTTTTCTTTTCTAGTTTGCTGTACCGTTCCATTGCTTTCTACTTTGTTTGTTGCACTATCCCTCGCGCTCTTTATGATTTCTTCACTATTTGTTTGCACATATTTATCTAGGACTACTTTAGCTCTCTGGACACAATCTTCTATGTTGATGAGCCCCCTACCACCTTCTTTTCTCTTAACGTATAGTCTATCTGTATCATCCCTAGGGTGTAATGCTTTATGCATCGTCATAAGTTTCCTTGTTCGCCTATCCATTGATTGGAGCTCTTCCTTTGTCCATCCTAGGAATGGTCCTGTATACCTAACTACTGACACAGCCCAGGTGTTCATTCCTTTTATTAGATTTCTGCTATTTAATTTGGTTTCTAATATTTTCCTTATCCTTCTAAGGTATTCCCTCTTAATTTTCTCCTTCATCTCTTCCCGTTTTATCGTGTCACATTCAAGGACACCTAGGTACTTGTATCGGTCTTGTGCAGTCAATGCCCTAATCTTGTTGTTGTCCGGAAGTTCAATTCCCTCAGTCATTGAAAGCCTTCCTTTGTGCATTACCATGATTGCACATTTTTCTATCCCAAACTCCATTCCTATGTCCTCACTATATTCCCTTACTTCGTTGAACAGAGTCTCAAGCTCTCCCCTGTTTTTCGCAAACAATTTGATATCGTCCATGTACATTAAGTGGTTGGCCTTTCCTTTTGTTTTAGAGAAGTGGTATCCTTTGCTGTTTTTCAGGATTCTGTTAAGCGGTATCATTGTTAGAAAAAATAATAGTGGGGACAACGAGTCTCCTTGGAAGATCCCCCTTTTTATCCCTACCTCGGCTAGTTTGTCCCCTGCGGCTGTCAAATCTACTTTCCAGTCTTCCATTGAATTACCAATGAATTTAACCACCGGTTCGCTAATTTTGAACATTCTAAGGCATTCGAGTATCCAGCTATGTGGAATCATATCGTATGCCTTTTTGTAATCTATCCATCCCATTGCGATATTCTTTCTCCTTTTCCTTACTTCTTTTAAGATCATCTGGTCTATGTAGAGTAAATCGTTTGCCCCTTTGGTTCCTATCCTACACCCTTTCTGTTCTTCTGGTAGTAGCCCCCTTCTATCCATTGACATGTATATTCTCTCTGCTATTTGCCCGGTCAGGATTTTCCACATAAGTGGTAGGCAAGTGATTGGTCTATAGTTGCTTGCTATGTTCCCCTTTCCCGGGTCTTTTTGGATGAGGGTGGTTCTGCCTTTAGTCATCCATTCTGGTGCTTTGCCTTCATTCAGACAATTTTGGAGTAGGTGAGTGAGTCTGCCGTGTAACGTGGTAAATTTTTTGAACCAATACCCATGGATCCCGTCGGGACCCGGTGCTTTCCAGTTGGCTACTTTCCTAAGAGTATGTTTCAATGTGGTTTCATTCAGTACTATTGGTTCTCCCTTGTCTATATCTCCTAGTTCTTTTCTCATGTTTCCTAACCATTGCGGTGTTACGTTATGTCTTTTTGGGTGCCCCCATATGCTATTCCAATAGTTCTTGGCCTCTGTGGCATCTGGTTTCATGTCCTGCCTTCTTTCCCCATTTAAATCTCGGTAAAACTTTTTCTCATTGTTTTGGAATGTGCGGTTTTGTGTGTATTGGGCCGTTCTTAGTCTGTATCTTTTTAGTCTTGCCTCTTTGGCTAGTCTTTTCTGGTGTAACTCTTCGACTACAGTTGCGATGCCTTTTTGCGTTACCTTGTATTTGTTATAAAGTCTTACTCGTGGTCTGTCTGTGTGTGGTGTATTTCTAAGCAGTACTTCATCTCTCTGTAGTTGGGAGATCTGCTTTTGTAACCTTCTCTCCCAGTTGGGTTTCCCTTCCCTATTATTGCTCGGGTTCCTATCTTGTGTTGTAAAGCGTTGTGCTACCATTTTCGCCCCTGCGTAAATTAGGTTGTTAAGTTCTAGGAGGGTGTTTGTTTCTATGTGCTGTAAGAGGCAGTTGACCTGCTCGGTCACTTCTCCGACTTTCTTTCTGTCTTTGTCTCTTAGGGAGGGGAGTGTTGTTTTCTCTCCTCGCATGATCTCTTTCAAAGCTTGTATTTTGGTGTTCTCTTCTTCCGTTGGTGCCTCGTCATCACCCTCTGATACATAGCTTACTGTGGGGGTCTCATGGGGAGTTATTCTAGTTTTGTTATTGGTACTAATTGTGCTGGGGGGCATTCTTCAGATGTGTCACCTGAACCTCTCTCTACATTAATGCGAATCTCTAGTAGTTCAGTCTCAGACAGCCATTTCTTCTTTTGAATTTGCTTTACTTGGTCAGCAAGGCGTTGGTTCGATACTTCCACATCAGATTTTTCCCTCCATATTTGGAGCATACGCTCCCTATAAGATCGCACTGAAGGCTTGCTTTTAAAGTAACAATACATAACTAGCCTATTCTCCTCCCTTGTCCATCTCTTTCTCTTGTTTTTTATAGCAGTCACTCCGAGAGGACCGCGCCTTCCCTGGGTGTCGTTAGTGGTATATGAGTCTTGGCCAACAGTAGCTATGTGACGACTGTGTCCCTCCTGAAGGCCATTAAGGGTACACGAGCCGGAGTTTTGGCCAGCAGTCACAGGATGACGACCGGGTCCCTCCTGGTGGCTAACAAGGGAACACCTGCCGGTTACGACACACAAATCTTGAATTTGTGCCCCGTTTTTTGCGGTAAAATGGTTTGGTTGTACTGTCATGATAGGGGTTTTTGGTTCTTTGAGGTAGCGCCAGACCTTGGTGGGTTGGTTAAGACCGATGTGGTTCAGAAATAACCGAAGAGCCCCACCAGCTCTTTTTGGTTCTTTTAAGGTAGCACCAGACCTTGGTGGGTTCGTTGAGGGCAATGAGCTCAGTGGCATTCTCAGAGTTCCACCAGTTCTTACAACCCATGGTACGACCTTACATGGATAGGCCATTCTGCTGCACAGATATATCTATTTGGTGGTATGACCATCCCCTCCTAAATTCAGGCCTAAACATTAGTACTAAGCTTCGTCTGGGTGAAATTAACAACCTTGGAGATCATACGTCTCCCTTAAATCTTCTAAGTCTTGACTTAGTATAAGTCTCGCAATCTGTGTTCTTCCCCCACGGTGGATTGTTATTATTATTATTATTATTATTATTATCATTATTATTATTATTATTTGGAATCTCACACCAGTTGCCTGGTGGTAACTGCTGAAGTTTGAGTGACAGCAAGTCTCCTCAAGTCTCCAGCCCTCCTCTCCTAGTACTCATAGGTCACAATAATACTGCAATTTACAGTTTCACACCGGTTGCCCAGTGGTTATCGCTGAAGGCTGAGTGACAATAAGTCTCCTCAGGTCTTCAGCTAACGTCTCCTCTCTCTTTCACCTATCATGTCAGTGCTACAATTTGAGTTTCTGCTTTCATTTCCCTTCCTCTGTTGGGTCACTATTGAAAGTTAGCGTTGCAGTCCTTATGTTTCTAGCACTTTCCTCAGTATCCGTGCAGTTCCCAGTAGTGCCGTGGTTTGTACAGTCTCAATCCTTCCCCTGATCCTGATATCCTCCAGTCTCACCCTCAGTGTTTTGGGGATAGTTCCTAGTGCGCCCACTATGACCGGTACTACCCTGGCTTTCATGTTCCACATCTTCCTTAATTCTCTTGCTAGGTCCTGGTATTTTTCCCGTTTTTCACTCTCCTTCCTTTTTACTCTATGGTCTGCAGGTACAGCAACGTCTACTATTTGGCAGGCCTTCCTTTTTTTGTCTACTATTACTAAGTCCGGCCTTCTTGCCTGGATGAGGTGGTCAGTTTGGATGTCAAAGTCCCACAGTAGTTTGTGGTTGTCATTCTCCAAGACTGTCTCTGGTTTGTGCTGATACCACTTTTCCACATGGTTGAATCCCATTAGTTTGCTTAGTTCCCAGTGTATCATCGTTGCTACTCTATCGTGTCTATTATTATTATTATTATTATCATTATTATTATTATTATTATTATTATTATTATTATTATTATTATTATTATTATTATTTTGTTACTGGAAAATGTTAAATGAAAAAACTGATTCAATTGTAAAGTTACATTATTTTAGGTATAACCTTTCTGCACTGGCTTCGGAACTTGTGTGCACATGCACACAGCTTAGAGGGAGCTATGGTTTCAACGTGTATGGCGTAACCTTAAAAAAATAAGCTCGGTCAGGCTCGTTCACTGAGACTAAATCATTTTTAGATAAATTTTTTGCTGGCTCTGTCAAGGTTGACAATTAGCGTCAGAACTTTTCACAATCATCACTGCCTATGTGGGAGATGCATGATTGACCAAATAGTCATCAGCGATGATTGGGATAAATGTGGAAGGAAGTACTTGAACGACGATTCGAGATCTTTCCGAGAATTGTGGAATTCTTCTACGGACAGTTCCAAATCATTTAGCCCACGATGAGAAAAGTAAAACAGATGGGTTTCATGTGAATTGACTAGGTTCACAAACACAAGGCCTTTGCATCGAGTGAAAATTAGTGGAAAAAAAAGAAAAAAAAAAAGACCTGTCTTGGAACAATTTCCAGTGTATTTTTTTCACAAGCATACTTGAGTCACAGGGAATATTTTGCTGAACCCGGCGGCAGTGCCACACTTGGGTTAGCCCGGACATTGACCTTCCTCTCAGTAGCATTGCCTGAGAAAATCCGTTCTCGCAAAAAATTTGATCCGAATGTGACACCGTACAGAGTTTTGCCGTTGTGTAGTTTGTCTTAATGCAACTCGCGATAGACATAGCTATCTCTGATGAGTCATTCTTTTTTATTTATTGCAACTGCAGTTACATTAAGAAGTGACTTTGGATTTGATTTATTATCTAAAACTCATATCATTATATATATATATATATATATATATATATATATATATATATATATATATATATATATATATATATATATATATATAAAGACTTTGTCCGTTCACATAGTTTTCTGGTCGGACCTTGCCCGGGCTGGTACAAAACGCTAACATCGCTACTGGCTCAACAGGAGGTTATTTGTGTATGCTGATTAGTAAAAATTAGAGGAAATTTTGATGACGACCTATATATTTCACTGTCCAACCGTTGGTCCATAAAGCCGGTGCACTTTGCTGACTAGACAGACAAGTTGGGTCACCATAAGTAGCCTGCACGGGTTGACTTGCTAACCTGTCTCCTTCATTGCTTACCCGAACGACTCTCTCCTCCCCCTCTCTGTCTCTCCTTCTCTCTCTCTTTCTTTCTTTCACTCACTCACTCACTCACTCACTCACTCACTCACTCACTCACTATGTCTCTCTCTCTCTCTCTCTATCTATCTATCTATCTATCTCTCGCTCTCTCATATATTGCTCAGTGGTCATCTTGACCCGAAAGTGCAACACATACAGTCACTCGTCTATCGTGACGTCAAGAATTATTACAAAAACCGTCGACTAAGACTGTCAAAATAGGCTTTCTTCAGTTTCTAAGCGGATCTAGCTGGCTGGCTGTGCATGTATGCATAGATGCATTATACGTACAAAGCTGTGCCAATGAAGCTTGAGGGCTGAAAATATAAACATTTACTCCACATTATGTATAGAAGAATTACCCAAGGATGGCAAGTCTTTGGCAGAGCTAGCTCAACCATCAAAAATAAGAAGATCCGATTAATCATAAAAAAGAAGGGTGTATGACCAATGCATCCTCCCGATAGTAACTTATGGAGCTGAAACATGGAACCTAACCAAGAGACAGATCCGCAAATTGAGAACCATGCAACGTGCACATGAATGAATTATGCTGGGCTTCATATGGAGAGACCACAAGATAGCATATTACCACCGGGAGGAGACAGGAGTCAGGGACATCATAGAATCCATTAAAAATTTTAAATGGATGTGGGCTGGCCATATTGCAACTTACGACATGGATCCCCCGAGATCACATGCGCAATCGAGGCTGGTAGAATATTAGATGGGGAGACGAGCAAGACAAGTTCAGGAAGTACTGGCTCCGCGATACCAATGATAGAGAAGTGTGACAAATCCTGGGGAAGGTCTATGTCCAACGACGGACGTTAAAAGACTACTGATGATGATGATGGAAGGTTCCCTTTCCTTTTTTGTAACCCCCCCCCCCTTAGTTTTTTTAGGGCAGTGCCCACTTGGTTTTTTTAAATTTGGGACTTTTTTGTAATCCAGCAAAAGTCGACCGAAATTATTTATTCATTGATCACCCCTAATTCCATTTTTTTGTCACGTGATGGTTTCTATTCAAGGACTAACAAAACCTGTATTAATTAGTTTCTGTAAAGCAATTTCGGTTGAATTTTATAAAACTAGTGGCCATGCAATACGATAACACCGATGGCTCGATGGGCCCCTCAGGATGGGGGGGACAGGACATTTGCCCTCTTGGACCCCTTCATCTAGGGTAAAAGGATTTGAAAGTTGAATCCTTACAGTCAGTAAAGGAGAGTGATGCTGTACTTTTTTTTATGTAACCCCAACTCAATGTACCCTTATAAGAGATGGTATTGCTCTTCACTCGCAACAGGGTTACCACTAAGATATATTTCAAATACAACCTTAAAGTTGAATTAATTTTTAGATAAAGTTTTGAATTACTGTGGCCCCACAAATGCCCCTACAACCAACTAGCCAAGTAGTTTACATTCTTTTATTCTACGTGTCTGCGTGTCGGTGCATCTGTGTGTACGAATGTGTCTACGGGCATTCCCAGTCATATTTTTGGGTTAAAACCTTGAAAATCTGCAAGAGAACACCACGAGACATCATCTCAAAGTATTTTTTGTTTTTTTTTAATAAATAATAATACTTTTTGTGGTAATTCTGGACCAACGATGCCTGAATTTTGTGCTGGAAAATCTCAGGTTAATCTTAGATAAAATATCTTTGATAAATTCAGATAAATGATCATATTTATTTATTGATGATTTCAGGTATTTTCTTTAGATTATTTGCTCCGGTAAACGCACAGGATACGGTTATTCTTTCTTGCAAGCTATGGGTATTGCCCTTGATAGATAAATGGACTCAAAAATATCAATCAGGAAACAAAATTGATTGCCGCCCGGTTATAACCTGTCAACTCATGGCTCGTTGAAGCGGCTCTCTCCTAAAGTACAATGAAAAAATATTCCCATGTAAATCTGTGGTAATTGCTTTTCTGGTTTACTCCATATCCGGTTACCATAGGTGTAGTTTATAGGAACAATCTACTTTCGGATAGCAGAGGGAGGATTTATTTGTTTGATAAATACTACTTGTCATAGATGTGGAGTCGAATTAACAGAAATAATTGTTTTAATTGGTTGGCATTATGAATCTCAATAAAACAATTGTCATGTACAACAAACATACTAGGGACAAAGACATAACGATCCAAGTAGAAAACGCAGAGCTGATGAAGGTTGACCTTTACATTTGCCAAGGACAACTAATCTTTATGAGACCCTCAAAAGAAGAAGAAACCTGGCGAAGAGTCACCCTGGCATGGCAACCTTTCGATAGAGCAAGCTCAACCTTCAGAAAAACAAAACAAAATCCCTTTCGTTCTTGAAAGCAGAATTTACAATCAGTGCATCTTCCCAATAGTCACCTATGGAGCTGGAACATGGAACCTAACCGAAAGATTGACCCTCGAACTGAGAACCATGTAACATGTACAGGGGAGAATCAAACTCAACATCAGACAAGGAAATATAGAGAAAGCACTTTATGTAAAAAAAAAACAAAAAAACAATCTGACGTATTGTAGAAACCATTAGAAAACTCAAATGGCAACGGGCTGATCATGTTGCAAGAATGTTTGACAATTGCTGGACATTACGACTCTCAACATGGATTCCCAGAGATCATAAGCGGAATTGTGACCGGCAAAAATATGATAGTGGGACAAACTGAAAAGATTAAGATCAATTGTTGGCTCCACGCTGTCCATGATATAGAGAAGTGGTGTATCTTGGGGAAGATCTATGTCCAACGACAGATGTTAAAAGGCTGCAGCTGCTGCTGATGATGATGATGATGAGGAGGAGGATGACTTGTGAAAGCACCGGTAACACAAACAAATAATTATTGAATAATTTCTGGGGCTACAAACTATCGGTGGCCTTTGAAAAAGATTTCATTTCCCAACGCATAGCCGAGAGGATATCTAATTGATGTATCAAATATTTCAAATTTTTACTCCATGTAATTTGATCAAGAGGTCAGGAACGACTTGGCACCCGTGAGGTCAGAATGTTATTCTCTAGGAAAAGAAAACTAGAAAGAGAATGGACGGAGCTAAGTGACTGACTGATCTTTCAATCGGGAGTGTTTTTATCAGACCGAGATCTTAAATAGTTCAGATAGATAATTGGTCCAATGTTTGGCACTTGGCCGTACAAGATCTACGTGGTTCTATAATCAGCCAGTCTTTCGATTTGTTATAAGAATTCTTGGGCGTTTTATAAATAATTCTGCTATGTGACTTCACTTGGAAACTGGCATCGAAGAAGAGGAAACTCGCCATCAAAGTCGATAATTGGACAACCGTAGCGTCAACATTTGAAGTCGTATAAATGAAATACCGTCGAAGAATAATCAGATCAGAATAATTTCCATTCATGATAATTTCAGATTTCTCCACTGGGAAACATCTAAAATAGAGTTTTTTAAAAAACATCTAGAAACATCTAGATTCAGAATAATGTAAATGTTATTAATAAAGATAGATAGATAAATACAAAATAAAAGCTGGAACACACACATACACACACAGCATATATATATATATATATATATATATATATATATATATATATATATATATATATATATATATATATATATATATATATATATATATAATTTCAAATATAGAGAGTGAACCAGACTCGGGAGTAAAGTGTCAGGAATTCAGGTTTATTTATCTGTAAATGTTTTCATTAATGGTCCAGACATGTTTTGGAAGGTATTACCATCTTCAGTAGGGTGTGCTGTGTGTGTGTGTGTGTGTGTGTGTGTACTTTTAGAGGTTATAAGTTTGACGTGGAACAAGAGTCCACCATCAGGAGTTTTGCTTTGTGAGCAAAAAATTATACCCCTTCTGCTAAGGGCATCTTGATATGTGAAAGAAAGTTCAACCAGTGATGAAATCTGTGGTTTTGCAGCAGCAGTGGGTCTTGGAGAGGATATAAGCTGTCAGAGTAGGAGGGGAGTGCTTTGAGTGGGTTGGTTAGGGATAATGTAAATGGAGGGGTGATGAGGTGTTTTATATATATATATATATATACATATATATATATATATATATATATATATATATATATATATATATATATATATATATATATATATATATATATATATAACTCTCCCTTATTCAGGGTTCACCACGAGTGAGATTACTCGTTCATTATAAGCTTATGCTATGCTCTTCCAACTTAGGAATAGAGCATTGTGGTGGATGGGGAATTATGCACGAGTAAATATACCGTCCAGTTCTGCGTAGAGCAAAAGTAAGATGCCAACCTCTGGGTCTGAAGCGGATGTTTTGATCTTACCTCGTGCTATTGGATGAGAGAATGGATAGTCCATAGCCACACTGAAGAGGTGTAATACAACGAAACAGCAGCCAGTGGATGACTCAATAATATATATATATATATATATATATATATATATATATATATATATATATATATATATAGTCCAGTTCTGCCAGTGATGTTCACCTTGATCCTTGGGCACTGCTAGTCTTTTTTCTCTCCCTGATATTCAACGTGATGTTATGTACCTAAAACATGGAAGGTGTATCTGGTCTACACTTTGAAACATTAACTATAACATATCGTCATACGTTTTGCGTCTTTCAAAGTACAGGATAAAGGCTTTTTTATTCGTAGATGTTTGGGGGGATAATTATAAAGGAACTCATTTCTGCAAGAGCCGATTTTTCACGGCGTTGAAATGAGCGGACTCGGACGTGTAAATAAATGAATAAACAAATAGATCCTGTGTATAATGCTGCTTCCAAGGTGGAATTTTATTTCATTTTTTATTTATTTATACGATCCACGGCTGCTCGTTTCACTACCGAGTGAAATCAGCGCCGAGCAAAAATGAGTTGCCATGAAAATTTCTTCGTAATCATCACATTATTGCCCATCTACTGACATTACAAAGATATTTTGAATGAATGTTCCAATGGAGATCTTTAGAAAGATCAATTCTCTATTGCAAGATCGTACAGTTAACATAAAGATGCATAACTAGAGAAAAGAGCAGACCAACTAGCATAAATTATCACTCTCTGCGTGTGCACTAGTTGAGGGCTAAACGTTTTTCGAAACTTGGAACATGAAATATTTTTTGAGTCAAAAGAAAATGATTAAATGTGGTTCTTAAGTTCTTGGTAGATTGACTTTGAGAGGTGTGCGAAATTTCCGATGAGACGTGGGAAACACTGCAGGGCTTAATTAGTGAACGGATTGATCAGTGGATCCAAATTATTTTGGGTAACATCTCGGATAAAGAGATACTGTGATAGATAGATAGATAGATAGATAGATAGATAGATAGAGAGAGAGAGAGAGCGAGAGAGAGAGAGAAAGACTTGGATGTACAGAGACTATGAAACATAGATAGTTAGATAGCTAAATAGATAGATAGATTGAGAGAAATATACTGTGGTTATCAGAGGGAGTGATGGATAAATACATACACACATGCGTGCATACCATAATAGATAGATAGACGGATAGATAGATGAATAGATAGATATGGACTGAATGAAATAGATAGATAGATAGATAGATAGATAGATAGATACTTAATTAGTTAGTTAGGTAAACTGACTGTTAGAGGCAGATAGATAGATAGATAGATAGATAGATAGATAGATAGATTGATAGATAGATAGATAGGGAGATAGATAGAGAGATAGATAGATAGAAACCGACTGCGATAGATAGATATGTAAGGATAGTATGCTAAAAATGATTCAACATATCCATGATTAATGTCTTTTTTTATTTCAATCCATTTTATGGCGGACATTAAAAAAAATATCCTTATACGCCCTGCTGTCGTCACCGAGAAAGCAGGTGGCCCCAACAATGAAACCCAAGAGAACTGAAAGGAGGTCGTGCATTTTATAAAACTGATCTCAAACAAATAGCTCTTTTTATCACTGATCAAATACAATGCATTTCCAATTCAGTAGTATTTCAACTGTATCCTGATTAGCAACTTGCAAAGATCGTTAATGTCCGATAAGGTGTGCCCTTACACTGGCTACGACTTTAGTTGTCTCTGCTTAGGATGAACATATCAGGTAACTATTTACTCAGTCTGTCTGCAATTTGTGAACTAGACTTAGAGACGACAAGCACTCGAATGGGTGTCTCTGATCATACCCTGCGCCTTCTATCCATAACTGGGAGGAGAGATGAATTCATGCCTTTCCCAAGTGAAAGTTTACAGAAAATCCCCCAGCTGTTCGAGCACTCTGCACCTCCGAAATTCCTATAGAACCTCTCATTAAACCGGTTTTAGGACACATTATCCCGGTTAGTCCCCGGTTCAGCAAAAAGCCGCCTTTCCAGGGAAAAAGTGTAGATAGCAAATCGATTTTCCAGAAACGGGTAGACAGGCACATCTTGTATTCTGCAGATAAATTACAAACTGACACTTGAATTTCTTGCAGTTTCTAGTTCATCGAATGGCCACTTACGGATATTGTGTGTAGGGAGGGCCGTCTCTTGATTGTTTAAACTGCTGTTGGTGTTACTGCACCATCAATTCATCATCATAAAATTTGTTGCCTAATTTGCTTACATCCAATTCTAGTAATGAGTTAACACCAAACTGCAAGCGTTAGTGATGATTTAAAGCCTTCTTGATATATTGTAAAACGTAGGGGTCGGCAAATTAGAATCATAATTCAACAATATTTTGTCTCTCAAAAATAATTTCGTTAATTGATAGTACATTGTATCTTACGGAGGTCAATACTCGTATAATGAAAAACATTAATTAAAGCAATAAGGAAAAAAACTGATTCTATAGCCTTCAGTATTAATTGTTTCATTTGTTTATTTGCAGAATGATTGTAATCCGGTCGGCCTCCCCTAAAGTTTGACGACCCCTGACCAAGAAAAATCGTAAATTCTGCTACGTTGGAATTGGTAGCCTTTCAAAATTCAACGTGATTACAAAACGATTACTTTAATTGTAGATATCTGTAAATCATTTTTTCCTTCCGCTATAAAACCTACGACACGTATTTTTTCCTCTGGCTTAGCTTTCATTACCTAAATCCTGTCTTTACGTTTTCGTTCTGTTTTTACGCCGGTTGTATTTATGCTGACAGACAATTACGTCCTGTAGGCATTAACTCTAGTTTTGTGGTTCTGCAGGCATCAATTCAAGTGAATCCCGTGATTCATTTATTCCGGCAAACCTCATTAAAGAACAAAGAAAAAAATATTTCCACGGTTATAGTGAACCGCTACCACGATTCACTATTTTGGCAATAAGTACTGGTTGGTACACCTGTGCATGATCCATTTATGTTAATAAACTGTATCATTCATAATAATGGTTTGAATTCAACTCTTCAATTCATATCTAATATTTATTTCATTTAAGTTTCTAGCAATCCTAAAATATGACTGCTTCTTGGTCGCATATGAACAAAAGCAAGGATTATGTCAGTTTTTAAAATATGTCATCTTCCCTTTTCTAACGGAAAACTAGTCTGTTCTCACAATTATTATGGAGAATCTGTTGCAGCGGACAATCGCCATATACACAAGCTGGAAGAGCCAGGTGGTCTCGCGCGGTTTGTCGCAGCGATGAGCAACTTTGGAACCTATCCGACGGATAAGTTTCAAAACTTTCAGGCCAGATGTCTCGACCGTAGTAGATTAGAAGTATATAATTAAATTATTATTGTGTGACCTTTGTTATTCCAGCGAATAACCCGGCAGTATTCTTGCTTAAGGGTGACGGGAAATTACTCGTGTACCTGATATCATTTTTAAGTTGCAATTACAAAACCCTGTATATTCTCGTTTCAAAATGACGAACCCCTAGTTTAAATCAATTTGGAGAAAAAAATCCCGAAAAAGAAGGTTATGGTTGACTGCTACCACCGGAGGGCTTCTTTTTTTTTTTACCATACGGTATATATTAACCACCATTCACTCACGGGCCAGAGTTGTCCCCGGTAACATTCTTTGTAGGCTAATCTATGCATAAATTATTCTTATGTCATTTTTTCCCAAAAAGTCAATTTTGTATTTTATATCGTAAAATTACTGCTGTTTTTGTTCCACAAATCAATAAAATGATAATTGCAGTTAATGTTTGTTTAATTACTATCGCCGTAAAAAGTAATGACTTCAGTCAGGACACTTTATATAATGATAAAGTAAATGGAATACGTGTAAACACAATACAAATACACGTAGAATAGATATTGCCAGATTAACGCTTTTCGTGAAAGATTCTACTTTGGCAGTACGAAAATCACTTTATTAGCACGATCGTCTTGGCCATTTTTTGATCATCTTTAGCCTCTATTTGATAGCTTTCGGCGTTTTGGGCCCATTTATTTTATTTAGCACCTTTCAGACTCGTGTGAAAATGATAATCAAGCAACATTTCATATGTTGTGAGAATTGACAAGCTCGTCCGGCAGAATTATACCCGAAGGTACTGAGTTCGATTCTCCTTAGGTGCCTAAATATAGTGACACTGTACCAGATTACGTTGAGCTTCGTAAAGGAAACTTCATACACAAACGCACGCATATACATTGATATATATAAACAAATTTACACATGCAAGCATAAATGTGTATGAAAAATCTCATAGTGGTAAACAATTTTTATATTGTCGTAATTTGCAGATGCATAACAAAAGCATGAATAAGTTGAAGAAAAGTTTTAAATCAGAATTTGTTCTTAGTTTTATTGTTGAAATGAATAAACTAAGAAAAGAATAGATTTAAAACTTTTTCTCCAACTTATTCACGTCTTCGCAATGAATCCACTAATTACGGCAATGTTAGGATAAAGATTACTGTTTGACCTTTTGTTCATTCGACAGTAACTGAACCTCTAACCGCGGATACCTGAGGGTAGAAAAATGCAGGTATTGAATGCAGGTATTTTGGCAACATACAATGCATAAAACATTAGATAGATAGATAGATTGATAGACAGACAGATAGACAGATAGACAGACAGATAGACAGACGGACTGGCAGACAGATATAGATGAAAATAAAATTGGGAATTTAAGAAAAAAACTTAAGAAATAGGTGTTATATCTGAATTTTTTATTATTCCGTGGGGGTAGTTCGATGCATTGGGACGGGGGTTAGCCATATTTTGAAAAAAAAAATTACTGCAGCTCTCAGAAAAAAAATGTGGTCCACTTGTTCGATGCTGAAGAAGACAATGCGGACATTTCTATATTTGATTTTTCAATGGGAGTGAGTTGTGAGTGTGTGTATCCGTGTAAATGAGGATGACGATTGGTTTGAAATGGGATGGGTCTATGTGAGTCAGGGTTAAGGGATGTATGTTTCCTGTCTCTGTGGGCTTTTTTTTATCCAGGACATTCCATACGAATGTCCCAGATAAAAAATGTAGTGAAGGGCTATGATGGTCATGTTTCAGGGAAAGATGGGTTCTGTTATTTTCATCATAGAATGAAGAGGTGGTATTTAACATTCAATGGATAAGTGTTGATTAATATGGGGCCGGGTGGAAGTTGGTATGTCGTTTTTATTTGATATTTTTAGTTGATGGTGGGTAAGACTTCTTCCACTACTCATAAAGAGATGGTGTATGTGTCCTTGTACCGACATTCGAAATGACTGTCGATTGTTTGCCAACACCTGGTAAGTTGGCGTTTTAGTACATCGTGTTTATGTGATTCTATTTTTAAATCAAAGAATTTAGTGGGGTTGCAATCCGAAAGTGACCATCCAAACACAGGTATATTCACAATCTCTTCTTCAGCATCGAACATGTAAACAGCATTTTTGTGAACCGCCGAAAATATTTTCCTCTCAAAAAGATGGCTGACCCACGTCAAAATGTTTCGAACTACACCCACAGAATGACAAAAAAAAAATAGATGTAACACCTACCTCTTGAGTTTTTCTCTCCACCTTCAAGTTGTCATTTTCATCATCATTCTGTCGGATCACTTCAAATCCACAATACAAACATATATATATATATATATATATATATATATATATATGTATATATATGTATGTATATATATATATATATATATATATATATATATATATATATATATATATATATATATATATATAACAATGCATATCTGCTGGCAGAGGTAAACAGATTGGTACCCTGGTGATAGCCAACGCAGGAGAAAAAGACCAGATGGAGAAAGATTTACCAGTAAGACGTGGTAGGATTTAGCACCGTCACGTTCGAAATGAAAGGAGCTGGGAAAGGCTTCTTTTTTTTTTTTTTTTTTGCTGGGTAATGGCAGATGATGGTGGTAAAGATGATATAAGTGACAGCTTCAAGTTTCGAATATGAGCGGGATAGATAGGTAGAGGTGCATGTGCAAACGCAGCGAGTTGTTCGGTGGGTCTGGTCCCTTGTCGCCTGCAGAGTATCTGATCGCTCATATCGTTGACAGAAGCAGGTGGTTTGGTTGTCCAGCTGTTGACAAAGGGGTTTACAACGGAGACGGGTGATATGAGAGATTGAAAAAGAAAAAAAATCATTCCGTACACAGAAGCTACAAAAGAAAAACATTGACAATATTAATGGAAAAACACTTGTTGCCCCAGGGAGTTGTGATTTGTTTAGTTATATCATTGGAAAAATTGAAAGATAGATAGATATGAGCATAGATAGAGAGATACGAAAAGACGGAGATAGATAGATAGATAGATAGATAGATAGATAGATAGATAGATAGATAGATAGATAGATAGATATGAACAGACATAGATGGATAGATAAATAGATAGATACGTGCATAGATACATAGATATGAGCATAAATATGAGAATAAATAAATAAATGGATGAATAGATAGATGGACAGATAGATTGATGGATACATATGAGCTTAGATATATTGATAAATAAGAGCAGATAGATAAATATGAATGATAGATTATGATCACGCTGTTGACCTCAGAGATAGATTAATGTTTGTCTAGATATATCATTGGATAGATAGATAGGTAGATATTAGCATAGATAGGTACATAGATATGAGCTTAGATAAATTAATAGCTGTATAGATATTAGCATAGACGGATAGGTAATGATCTAACTGTTATGGTTAAGGAGAGATAAACAGGGTCATACATAGATAGAGGGGTGAGCAAAGTGAAAGATATATGAGGATAGATAGATAGATTGATAAAAAGAAATGGTTGGACTTCTAATGTTGAAGATACTGTCCACCAAAGAAAATGTTATTCCTATATCATTTATATAAAGGAATTTTAAAAGGTAGGGACTTTTATCGATCGATTCTCTGATTGTGTTAAGTCAAGGTTTGCAATTTGAAATAACAAGACTATTTGCTTCCGAACAAAAAAATTTGGTTTTGAGAAATATTTTTTTTCAAAGAATTTGCAATCCCTTATAGTTAATCCACAGACGGGTGCTTATAAAGCAACAATTGTTCTCTGTTATGTCTGTCATGATCCATAAATATAATCAACCATTCATTGCTCAATAAATATGACTAGTCACAGCGAAAAGATTAAGCATCTTTCCTAATCACCGGCCCTTTCCACTCGAATGAACGCTTTTACAATATCAATATACGTATAGTAAGCCATAGTTTTACCGTTCTGGAGGTCAACGTAAGCTTTTGTAGTCTTGATTCTATGGAGGTCTGATGTTTGCATAATGCACCTGATCCGTCCATGTCATTATTGGGAATTCCATCTGTAATCCACTGATTGCAAATGTTTTGCTGTTTATCTAAGTCAATATCGTCAAGTTGTCATGTTCCTGCTTGAGTCTCTGTTATCTTGTCTAAGTTATTCGTACAACTCATTCCCCCTGTCTGTTAATTATTCACCTTATGAGCTGGCAATCCTCTCCGCTTGTTCTACTTTGGTTCACGGTGTTGATCTTGCTGACAGAAATCGTCTTGTCGATGAATGACACGTTTAATGCAATTTAAACTAGTACACGACCTCTTGGAATTCTGGCCGTGTCTTCTTTCGCTCTCAGTGTGTCGTGCAGAAATTCTGGCCGTATGCTTTTTGCAAGGCTTCCCTGAGTCACCAGTGCTACCAAAATTTTTTTTTAAATCAGCGTATGAAATCCTCCTGGTCTGCGAATAGCTTTTATTCATCCATTTGGCTGAAATGCTTTCCATTGCCTTGAAATGGAGAGGCTGGTCAAATGTAACGGAGGGGATTCAACCTCTTTACTTGACCTTCCTAGTAGACAAGAACAGAGTAGATACAAGTGTAGTCAGATTGATTACAATCGATTATAAGAAGCAGAATTGATCGTGGATTCAGAAGGATGCTTTCCCTGCATTTGCCTCGCTCTTTTTAACATCGAGTGAGCGAGTGTGTGGAAGGTTTATGAAAGAAAAAAAAGAGTTAATACATAAATTATATTGGGTATTCAACACTTTTCAAAAACTTGCTCACTAAATGTTGTAAATGGTGCAACGTTTTTAAACAGTGAGCAAATGTGTTGAACTTAACAATTTACAATCGGGTTAGACTTTCTGTAGTCATTTACAATAGGGGTAGGTATTTTACAGCGATTTACAACCAGGGTAAGTATTTTTATAGTCATATGCAATTGGGGTAGCCATTTTATAGTCATTACCATTTTATAGCCAACTGAAAAGCTGCTTGAATTAACCATAGTAAAATTGAACATTACCCAAAATTATTTCTCTGCTCTTTGCGTTATGGTTGACCATTCTGAATTCAGAATGAAGACAATGCAGTGTTGACATCCTCTGTTTTCGTTCAAATACCACTGTGTACATTCTAACTATAAATGTTCACCAAGGGTTCATGCCTTTGTGTTGTCCTCTTATTCTACATAAAGAAGCGTTTTGTTTGGTACCAAATTTGTTTATGATTTATTTACTTCCTCGTTTCATGAAAATTTGGCAAGATTGGACAAGTTGGTCAGACACAAATAATGATAGTGATGCAACAAAAATATACAGGAACAATGGATGAAAAATATGAATTATGATCCATTTTCCCTGCAAGCTCAGTCTGGTGATGGATTTGGAGTGATTTAAAGGCAATAAAGTCGGTCTTCACCTTGAACAACGAACATGCTGGAGACAAAGAGACAACAAGCAAGTAAAATCGAAAACACTGAGCTGAAGAAGGTAGACCAGTACATCTACCTAAGACAACGAGTCTCCATGGAATCCTGGACAGAATAGAAATCCAAAAAGCAGTATAGCAAGCCTTTCGGTAGCTCAACCTTCAAGAACAAGAAAATCACACTAGTCCAAGAAAGAAGGGTATATCCTCCCGATAGTAATGCATGGAGCTGAAACATGGGACCTAACCAAGAGACAGACTCACAAACTGAGAACCATGCAATGTGCCCAGCAGAAAATCATACTCAACCTCAAATTTAGAGATCACAAGAAGGCACAATGTATTGGATGGAAATGGAGGTCAAAGATAACATAGAATTAATGAGAAAACTCGAATAGCAATAGGCTGGTCAAGTTGCAAAAAATGGTGGTCAACCGTTGGACATCGCTACTCACAACATTGATACAAACCACATGCAAAACCGTGGCTAACAAAATATGAGATAGCTCAAAGAAGTAGACACAGGAAAAATAGGCTCCGCAACGCCCATGATGGACAAGTGTGGCAAATCTTGGGGAAGGTCTACGTCCAACGACGGACGCTAAAATCCTGTTAATGACGATGATGAAAGTGAGTACTGAGACTTCTTATTTGGTCCAATTACCAAACAAATTTGGTTTAATGATAGATTTAAAGTTATTCGATTATTTTGATACGGGAGCTACTCAATTTAGTCATAAGACCATACACATTTGATCTAATGATGGATTTTAAGTCATTTGATTTTGGTACTGAAGATACCTAATTTGGTCTCGAGTCCATACACATTTGGTATGATGATGGATTTTAAGTTATTTGATTATTTTGGTACTGAAGATACTTGATTTGATCCCAAGATTATACATATTGGTCATGTGCAGCAAAAAACATTTGGCAACCCTCGTTGTTGACCAACTCCTACTGAGTTGACTATTTACCTAACCTATGAACAATGGCAGGTTCGGACTTCCGGTCAAGACTAAAGAGTTTAAAATGGTCAGATTATATCCCTACTTGATCATTCAACGAAATAAAGAAAGAAGAAAGAAAGAAAGAAAGAATGAAAACAGAAGCCTTATTCTCTTTCTTATACTTTCTTCCACCCTTTCCCTCTCTCTTTCTGAAGTGAGAAAAAGGAGAAGGAAAGAGAAAATGAGAGAGGAAAAGAAAGGAAAAATAGAGAAGAAGAAACAGAGACAGAAAGAGAGAGAGAGGCAGAGAGAGAAAGAGAAAATGTAAAGATATGAACGCTAAATAGAATTATCTGGTGGCACTACACAGATTCTTTTCCATTAGAATTTATTACTTTTTCTTTCTTAAATATACTTCTTCTTCTTCTTCTTTTTCTTCTTCTTCTTTTTTTTCTTCTTCTTCTTTCACTCTCTTCCCTACTCTTGCCAGTCCTAACTGCTATTAATAGAGACTCGATTTTTTTTTCACAAACACACACTCCTATCGATGAGTGGGGGAACATTTTTTTTTTCATTGTAAATTCGGTTTACTGGATGAAACCGTTGCGTTTAGAGTATATTTGGGCCCTGAAGCAGCCAAGCTTGTTTCTGGAAAGTGTCAGTAGTCATTTAAACCTGCATGTACCTTACATTCTGCATTTTCTTCATAGTAGACAGTGTTGTTTCTTTTATTGCAACAATGCAGTCGCTTTGCGTGTGTGTGTGTGAGCTGAGATGTATCCCCGTCTCGTTCAATTAACGTCATAACGGCCTGACACATGTATGTCAGTTTATTTATGGCTTTGAATATAAAAGCCGGTTTCTTGATAACGCATCCGTCGATGTTTGTGTAAATAAACCCTTTTCTGGTCAGGCCTTCTGTACTTTGTTACCTGTGTGTCCGTGTGAGCGCCAGCTCAAGTATGAAAGAAAAACAGAAGGAAAATTTTGAAGAAAGCAAAAATCAAGATTTCTAAAACACAGGGAAGAAGAAGAAGAAAAAGAAGGAAGAAAGAATGTTAGAAAAAAAAGGAAGAAAGGAAGAAAGAAGGTGGAGAAAGAAATTATAAAAATATAAACAAGAGAAAGAAACTATGAGAATAAAGAAAAAATTAAGAGAAAGAAAGAAAGAAAGAATGAAAGAAAGAAAGGAAGAATGAATGAAAGAAAGAAAGAAAGAAAGAAAGAAGGTGGAGAAAGAAACTATAAAAGAATAAACAAGAGAAAGGAACTCTGAGAGAAGAGGAAAAATTTAGGAGAAAAAAAATTTAAGAGAAAGATATAAAGAAAGAAAGAAAGAAAGAAAGAAAGAAAGAAAGAAAGAGAAAATCCAATAGAAAAAAAGTTTGGAGTAAGAAAAAAGATGAAAAAACATTTTGGGTTAGTCACTCAATGGAAACTGTCACAAAACTAGTGTCTTTTGATAACATGCCGTGTCGGGGGTAATTAATTAAAAATTTGGAAGAATGGTTGATCAACGAATAAGTTACATCTCTCGGCTTTTGTTGGACAGTGGTCACTAAAAAAGTGTGAATTTTAAGGAAACAAGTGGACTCAAACTAAGGGATCAATTTAGCAAGAGCTTACATTGCAAATTGGAACCCTGCACTAAAATGTTTTGCAGAAAGATACAAAATAGAAAGAATCTGTCTTAGTGGGCACAATAAGGAATAAATGTTGAAATTTCCAGCGCATTAACAGTACGCTTCATACATAATTACCCAGCCAGCCAGTCAGCCAAACATACTTGAAAACTGAAGAAACCTAAGCTGACACTTTGGGTTGACATTTTCTAATTTACGAGAAAGAAAGTCGGATGAGTGTTTGGCTGACTTAAATTATAAAACGGTTCCAGGAAGAAAGAAATTAGTGAGAGAGGAAATTAAAAACGCCACCACAGTCAATAATTGGACAACTGTAGCGTAAAAAAAATTCATCGAAGAATAAATATGATCAGAATAAATCACCGGAAACCAACTAAAATAGAGTAAAAAAAAAAAAAAACAATCATCTAGATTCTGAGGGATCTAGATGTTATTGATAAACCTGTCAAAATACGACCCCAAAAGGTCAAGAAAACTTTTTTTTTCCCAAATTCGAAAAATAAGTTTTCAGAATGTCTGTAGTGGAGTACTGATGCCAATTTTCAGGTCTATACATAAAATTGCATGGCCAGAAGAACCGGAACACGAAAACACATAAACCCTCAAAAACACCAACACCCGCTCATGTTATAAAAGAATAGAACCCTTCGCCATCTTTGGTGGCTACGGATGTTCAACAGGCGCGTGTTTGTGTATTGCCTACCAAAAGGAAGTGATTGTGTTTCACCAGTCTTCCAAGTGAGGGAAGCCTTTCTGTCTTCATGTCATTCATTCCTGATTGAAAATGAAGACTGACGCTCTTAGATTCAGTGACAACGTGACTCGTACAAAAATACGGCCCATCAGCAGAATCAACAACAGCAACGACATATAATTTTAAAAAAGAATACTTTAACGGTTAATATTGTATAGCCTTCAGGTGCCTCTGTTTCAAGTATACCTGAAGTAATTTACGTATATTTTAGATATTGAAACTAGAGAGAGAGAGAGCACAACGAAAGGTAAACAGTCTTTTAGCTTAGCAACTCTCATTGAGACATTCAAAATAATCAAAAGAATTTATAAATATGGTACATCATTCTTTAATATCTTTCTTCGAACTGGGAATCCATTGACCAGACAAATTTCAATAACTTTCTATTCTAAACTATTGGATTTTTTCTAATAAAGTGGTATAATTCTGCAATATGTTGCCAAGTCTTGCAAAAAATCACAAGAGTGTAAAGCGAATACTTTCTCATCTTGTCAAGTTCGTCATGTTATCTAGTGAGTCACGATGTCCAACGGTTGTCAGTCTGACAATCTTGCAACATAGCCAGCCCATCGACATTTGAGTTTTTTAATGAATTCTATGATATTTTTTACTCGTTTTTTTTTTCTCACTAACAAACTGTGCCTTCTTGTGATTTCTCTATGTGATGCTGAACACGGTTCTCTCAGGTGCACGTTGAAAGTTTCTCAGTTTGGAGGAAAATATTTTGGTTACGTTCCATGTTTCAGCACCATAGGATTCATTGGTTGAATACCCTCCCTTTCGTGATTAATAAAACTCTTCTTGTTCTTGAAGGTTGGGATTGCTCAACCGAAAGCTTGCCAACCTAGAGTGATTCTTCGCCTGATTTCTCCTTGTTTTGATAATTTCATGAATATTCGTTGTCCAGGATAGTTGTTCATATAATTAACTTATTTTACTCACATGAAAAAGTGACTTTGAAAGAGTAAGTATTGAGTTACATGGGCTTGAACTCCAACTGACTGAGTTACGAATATCTCCATGTGTGTTAGAGCGTGCGTGCACGTGTGTATTTTTGAATAAATTTTTGCCAAATAATCTTTTTTTTTTTTTTCGTTTTTCTAAAATACCCTGATAATATTTTTCTTTCCGTACAAATGTATACAAACTGCTTCTCATTTACTTAGTGTTTTCTTATGATATAAAATTACTAGACCAACATTTGGCTTTTATATATGAATAGTCATTTTTTTTTTGGCGGGGGGTTGTTTTTTCTTTGAATAGCAAATTGAAGGATTATATAAACAGCAAAATGATGAATATTCTATCAAAATATGACGAGTTTAGAGATTTTTACAACGATGATTTTATGATATGCTTTCTCGCAAATCGATTCACCGTAGCCCCTCAATTAGGTCACATTCTTGTGTCGATAACCATGAAAATTTGCATGAGTTCACCACTAAGCCCTACCTGAAAATACCTGTTGTGTTTTTCCAAAGAAGAGTTTTTTTTCCGTCTCTATTGGCTCAACGGGCTACGGTAATTCATCAAACGAGTTGAGGATGTGTCATTTAGATTTAATAATCATAATTTACGTAAAAACTACGAATTATTTTTTTCCCTTATTTTGGGAATTTCTTTTTCTTCAAACTACTTGAAGACATGATAATTTGTCGGAGAATATGGAGGATACTGTTTGAATAGCCGGCTGTGAGGTTTGAGGTCTTTTGCTGGAGCGTTTTGTTCAGTTCCTTTGGGACCATTTTTCTAAATTTTCAGCCGATTCTAATGTCTGATAATGATGTATTATGGCCCATTGAAGTCGGACCGTCCCCAGCCGATAATTCTTCATCATTAGAAACTTGGTTGGGCCTCCTTCAAAGTCTTTCATCATTAATACCCAAACCTATACCACCTTCAAAATTTGCAAAGTAATAATATTCAGTTCAGGAGCTTTGTTGACGTTAACGGTTGCTCGAGTAGTAATACGGCCTTGTTTGGAATTGTACTTGAAAATTAACTCAACTTATTGAGTAGACACTATTGATAATCAGGACTTCCAATGATAACGATTTATATCTCTACATTGAATCGACAAAAAAAAAGTGCCATCACATTAGTAAATCTTTCACTTTTAGAATAATTCTCAACTATGTGAAACGTGATTGTGCAAACTTTTTTTTATCTCTTCTCTCCATTTTGCGTTTGGTCTTTTCCTAATATATTTACTATCTCGTGGGTACAAATTATAGTCTTTCGTTTCGACTGTTGTCCCTTCATTCTCACTATGTGACTTGCTCATCTCCATTTTTGTTGCTTGATTACTTTACTCTTTCCATTTCCCTCTCCGCTAAGGTAAATATATTCCTTAACTTCTTCTAAGGCTTCTCCAAACAAGAATATATATATATATATATATATATATATATATATATATATATATATATATATATATATATATATATATATATATATATGTGTGTGTGTGTGCATATATATATATATATATATATATATATATATATATATATATATATATATATATGTGTGTGTGTGTGTGCGTGTGTGTGTGCGTGTGTGTGTGTGTGTGTGTATGTATATGCTGTAATTCCTGAAAATGCAAAACAAATTCTTCTTTTCATGCATAAAGTTAGGAAAGAACATTTTCTC
>OY735223.1:30118420-30188420 GCA_963457665.1 Thysanoteuthis rhombus
CGATCAGGAGGGGTTTTGTTAATTTTCATTTTTTGCATCTGGTTGGTATTATTCATTCATTGATTACTTTGCATTTTGAGTATATTAGCAAAGAGATCTTCAATATGCCCCTACTCATAATAAATTCTTTCCAGCCTATTGTTACACCTCGTTTCACTTGGCTCCCATCTTCTCCCCTAGCATTGTTAGTGATGACACTGATAAGCAGTAGCCTGTTCGATAAACATACTGACATTCAGGATGGTTTTACAATAGATTTTAATTTTAAAATTATCGGCAAAGCATTTCTATAATAAAATCATTAACAATGGAGGTATATTCATGCATATGATAACCTTATTCAGTCAGTAACGCATGCATTATTTCCTGACTACTGACAAAACTTGCTCCTTGATTCTCATTGCATTTTATCATAAAATCATTAGCAATTTATTAATATTGTAATAGACACACACTTACGCGCACACTTACACATACACACTCGCACTGGCGCACATATGAACTGGTACGCGCTCATGAATAGAAAATGAAATGTTACGGTTTGAAAAGAAGTCACTTGATTGAATGACGTAATATCACATTATCATTTTGCATTTCCATGCAGTCATGTTTATCTCGGAGCTCATTGAGAACCTCTTCCCTGTGGTAGTCTTTATTGCATTTGAGAGAAGGGAAAGTGGAACAATACTCCCTAGATACCAAGCGTCCAGGCATAGTGGCTCAAAGCAGTTGAGACCGTCTGAGACGAGAATCATCATCATCATCATCAGTCTTTTAGCGTCCGTCGTTGGACATAGACCTTCCCCAGGATTTGCCACACTTCTCTATCATGGGCGTCGTGGAGCCAGTACTTCCTGAACTTGTCTAGCTCGTCTCTCCATCTAATATTCTGCCGGCCTCTGTTGCGCATGTGATCTTGGGGGATCCATGTCGTGAGTCGTGATGTCCATCAGTTGTCTGCCATTCTTGCAACATGGCCAGCCCACCGCCATTTGAGATTTTTAATGGATTCTATGATGTCCCTGACTCTTGTCTTTTCTCGGATGTACTGTGCTGTCTTGTGGCCTCTCCATGTAAGGCCTACCATAATTCTTTCATGTGCACGTTACTTGGTTCTCAGTTCACGGGTCTGTCTAAATTGAGTGAATGGTTGGAAGGTCGGTTGAAAAACTGATTTGTAAGATCATAATTGGAAAAATGTTGTTGTTTTTTTTTCTTTTTTTTCTAATCAAAAACACAGAACAGAAGAAAGTTGACCACTACACTTACGAGGGACAACGAATCTCCACAAAATCCTTAATAAAAGAAGAAATCAAGCGAAGAATCACTCTACGATGGTATGCTTTCGGTAAAATAAGCCCAACCTACAAGAACAAGGAAGTCCCATTAGTCCTATAAGGAAAAATATAAAACTGATTCATCCTCCCGATCGTCACCCATGGAACTGACACATCGAATCTAATCGAAAAATTAACCTGAGAACAAAACAACGTACATAGGAGAGAATCATGTTCAACATCACATAGAAAGACTGCAAGACAGTACAGTATATTAAAGAGAAAACAGGAGTGGGAGATATCATAGAATTTATTAGAAAACTCAAAGGACAATTGGCTGGCGATGTTGCAAGAATGTCAGACAACCTCTAGACATCACGATTCCCAACGTGGATTCCAAGAAACTATCTTCGAAATTGTGACCGGCAAACAATAAAATGGCTGAACAACTTCAGAAAGTAATGGCACCGAGGCCCTTACGATCGAGAGGTCTGGCGAAACTTGGGTAATGACTATGTCCAACAACGGGTGCTAACATGATTATGATGATGATAATGCGCCTTTTTACCAAGAGTTTGATGTTCCCAGGAAGCTGAACGACTCAGAAAGACAGTACTAAAGAACTATTAGCAAGATCCTAGTTCTGGAAATGATCAATGCTATTGAATCTTCACAGAGGAGAGTGACAAAAATGAGATATCGAAAACCGGTAGCATTCATTTTCCCGAATCTCTTTTGACCGACACCGAATTTGCAGCTATTCCATTGGCTGCTCGCTCATTCTGCACACTCATCATGTTACTGCCTTGCGAATAACCAACATTAAAGCAACAATAGAAAGGCAGGGTGTGAATTCGAGGGCATTCTTTAATTCCCATACAAAAAATTTCTGTAATAGATCGTATCAACTCCATATGTTGCTCTTGCAAACTACGAATTATCAAATTGAACAGCAGAAGTGAATTATTTGCAAGAATAATTCAACCACAAAAATAGTTTCAATTTTTGCATCTCAATAGATTGTTTAATTTCATATTTTGTCTCAGCGTACATGAACAGATCATATAATTCAAATTTTACTATAGATTTTTTCTCATAGATTGTAAAAATATGATCCCGTAAAATTAAACTCATTTCATCAAATATAGAAAATAAAAAGTCAACTGTTGTTTTTGGAAACACGATACGACATTGGAGAATGGCCTTAAATTCACTTCCTTTGTTTCCAGGTAATTCACAAAGCGGTTAGATGAAGAGTGAGAAAAATGATCAGGCAGACAATGGAATTGAGGCAAATTTGGCTTCAACCAAAAGAGATTCGGGAAAACGATACAAACCTTAGGGAAATCAATGAAGAAACGAATAGATCACTGGATTAACCATCGCTCAGATGGACATGATTGAAACATTCAGAATCATAAAAAAAATGTGAGAAACAGCATTTACACCGAGGTTGGAATTAAAAGGAAATCAGACAAGGATACGGGGAAACAAAAAATCAATTAAGATGAAAATATGTAAAACAGAAGTAGAGGAAAAAGAGCTTCACATAGGGCATAGTGCCAATTGGAAACAGACCCCCACCCTAAAGATAGGATAGAGTAACAGCGCCGATTATGGATAAATTTGAGGAAAGGTTGGACGGATAATGGAAGAATCAGGTCGTTTATTACAACCACGAAGCAACGATTACTGGTGTCTTACATAAAGGGGCAACACACCAAAGCGGAAAGAGATAATCTATTCAAAAATATAAGCGTGGTGACAAGCTGAAAGAGAGGGTATTTAACTGATTGAGGGGATCAGTCAACCACTTGTCACAAGTGGTGAACAATGAGGAAAATGAATAGGTTTTCAGAGCTCTAGCTGATCACCTGACCACCAAACAACTAAATGTTTCCATGTCGTACTTCTCTTTTTTCATTTTATCACGGAAGGTGACCCCGACAGTAACGTTTTGCACCCTTGCCTACTTGATGTTAAAAAAAGAACACTTTTTAACAAAAAAAAAACTATTTCATTCATTTATGTATGTACTTCTGTATTTTCTGTATTTTTTAAATTTATTCGTGCACTGTTTTTCAAAATCAAGTGAGCAGGATTTTATTGCTGGGAACTTAACATCCGGGAACACTTTATATATATATATACACACACACATATATATATATATATATATATATATATATATATATATATATTGTATTATAACTCTTTTTTTTAAATGATCCGTCGTTATTACACGGTGAATATATCATTAGGCCTTGAAAACGTAAATATGATAAACAATAAAAGAAAATGGGGGTTGATACGGGAATCGAATCTCCGACTGCAAGGGTAGCCGCTTCAAAGTAACGTTGCTCTTACCATTGAGCTAGACGTCTGCTGATAATCCAAAGGTCCAAATAACTGCTCGAACTCCAAATTTTCATTTTGTTTATTCACGGTTTATATCTATTCAATTCATTTTTGTCAACGCGACGATTACGTTATTGAGAAACGATCATAATCTAACTACGTTCCATTTTATTGAAACTGTTTTTTGAGTTGATTACCCGTTATTACGCGCTGAATGTATCATTTGGTCAAGACAACGTGAATAGAATGAACGATTAAAGAAAACATCGGCTCAATGGTAAGAGCAATGTTACGTTGAAACGGTAACCCTAATGGTCACAGTTTCGATCCCTGCGGCAGTCCCATTTCCTTTAATTATCGTCGTGTTCGAGAAGACGTCCCCTCAATCCGTCACTAGCCTTGAAAGCAAGGAAGGGAGAGAGACAGGAATTGCGTATTCAGCCTAATGGTTAATCCACCACTGATTGCAAAAGCAAAGAAGAAAGTGTCGCTCCCGGGTGCATTTGTTCCCAAGATCTACAGGTTATAAGCTGAACGCGTTTTATCTTTTTGAGTTTCAACGCTGAAATCGGAAAAAAAACTTAAATTTTAACGTCTGACTAATAGCCATTTAAAGAGAACCTTCAAGAAATTTGTCAAAATAGATAGATAGATAGATAGATGTATAGAAAGAAATCTGATATTGTATTTTTTTTTAAATTAAAGGAGATTTTTTTTACAATATCAGCAATAAATTCAACGATTAAGTCGTACCTTAGGCACAGGGGGATGGGAGAGTAAGGAATGATGCTACAAGAAGGGGATGAGAATAAGACAGATTAAAACAATACTTCCTCCCTTGGGGCGTTAATAGATTTCACTCATCAACTAACAGTGGAGCGGCTACAAAATATAGGACTATTTTAAAATGAGTTAAAATTGGAAATCGAGCCCACCCCACCGAAAAAAATTATGAGAGTAAGGAGTAAAAAAAACTCATTTGCTAAAAACTTACAAGGTGCTCCCAGGGGTGCTCATGGAAAACAAGCCGTTTTTTTCCTGCTTATTCTGTTTTTGTTTGTTTGTTTGTTTGTCTTGTTTTTTCTTTGCAGTAGGCTGGCTGTCACATCCAAACAGATGGATTGGTGGACGAACTAACAGACTTTTTGGTGAATTGTAATAAGATTTCTGAATGCGAAGCACCTCAGAAGGAAAGTTGGAAGATGGGAAATGAAAATATTTATTTAGTGAAGATGTACATCAAAAAGAAAATAGTGATATGATTCATGCAACAAAAAAATAACAGTGAAAGTAACTGAGGCAAGGATAGAGGAAGAGAAAAATAAAAAAGACAGATGTTTTGAAGATCAAAGAACATATATATATATATATATATGTGTGTGTGTGTGTATGTGTATATATGCACATATATATATGTATATATACGCACACACATATATATATGTATATATAAACGCACATATATATGTGTGTGCGTGTGTGTGTATATTTGTATATATATATATATATATATATATATATATATATATATATATATATATTTATATATATATATATATTTATATATATATATGTATATATACACATATATGTGTGTGTGTGCGTGTGTGTGTATATGTGTATATATGTACATTTTTATATATATATGTATATGTATATACACACACGCACACACATATATATATATATATATATATATATATATATATATATATATATATATATATATATGTATATATATATATATATTTATATATATATATATGTATATATACACATATATGTGTGTGTGTGCGTGTGTGTGTATATGTGTATATATGTACATTTTTATATATATATGTATATGTATATACACACACGCACACACACACATATATATATATATATATATATATATATATATATATATATATATATATATATATATATATATATATATAAGTTTTGCTCAAAGGACGCCAAAAACCACATCCGACGTATCTACTGGACCTTGCATCACGTAGACGACAGAGCAGGATGATATCTGTCTAAACTTCCCGCTTAGAGTCAGTCTGTTAGCAAACATTATGTTCTACTTAGGGTCACTGGTTTGTTAATCAAGAAATGAGTTCAGTTGCTTTTTATGGGCTGATTCACCGAGAAATATAGATGTAGAACTTAGAAGGAGAGAAAGGCTGAAGTATAAACATAACAATGAATTTATTCCAAGAACAAATTCTACAGGAAAAAAGTTATCCGGTCAAGTTTTGTTACTGGTTCACATGCTAAAATATCGAAGGGAGGTAACAAATAACTCTGACTAAGACAGCTGCTGCTACAAATGTATCGTGGAAATAATGTAAGCAGAAAAAAATGACTTTCTAAAATTATATTTTGTTAAATTTAATTATAAGGGAAATAATTTAGTTTTTGGATGGGGGGATCAAGGTTTGTTTTAGGGTTAGTGTGCGAGTAACAGCAAAAAGCAATTAAGCATGTTTTTTTTATAATTTTAGAATTAAAAAGAATATAAACTGGCAACTAATTATGAAAATCCGTTGAACAACCCAAAAACTAACCCTGACCTCTAGCCCTAAAATTAGATAATACCTCTCGTTATCAAATTCTGCTTCCATTTGTTCCTTTATAGTAGTAGCATCAGTCCAAATCAGTGTTATTTTTATACCCCCATTGATATTTTGCTTTGTGAACCGGTAACAGACGTTTATCATTTAGATGTCAAAGGATGATTGAAAATTCAGATGATCTGACAAAAGAGTATTTAGTCAAGACAAGACTAGACTTCGAAATGCATTCAGAGGAGCAGGGTTTGTTTTTTGTTTTTTTTCATTGAAGATCATATGGTGGTGCACGGGTACCTGCATGAGCAATGGAATCGGCAATGCGTGTTCAAACTCTGGTAGAGGCTGTTCATGATCACTTTGCATTGATGACTTCGGGAAAGGCGTGGATCCATACCTTCTCACTCAGCTATGAAACAAAAAATAATAATAGCCGGGCGGATTGGGCTCTCTAGCCTTGGGAAGGCAATCACTCAAAGAGAAGAATTATTCTGATTTCAAACCAGGGAGTGACCCCATCACAGCGATTTGATACCCGATTTGAAGTCTTTTTGTCAGTTATGGTCACTAATGCCTGGTGTACCGCTGTCTACTTTCGACTGGACTATATCAGCAAGACAAAGAGGGGAGTTCTGACGACTGGGCATCCCAGGATGGCCATACACTTTGCACAGGCATGCGCTCTGGAGGAGACACTTCAGTGTCTTTCCATTGTCTGTAGAGACTAAGCCGAGGCCATTTTGTATGAGGAGTAGTATGTTGTGTGAGTATAGGGATTAGCAATTGCATTCATTTCTTTTTGGTGAAGAAAGTTGGGAACAGTAGAACGCAAACACTTCGATTAAACGCGTACTCTAGCTGCAAGTCAAAGGTCAATATACGGGTCAAACAAAGAAAGGATAAAAGGGAGAAAAATAAGGAAGGAAGAAAGATAGGGGTGGAAAGAAAAAAAAGAAGAAATGCAGAGCAAAGTGAGCAAAAACGGAAGAATTTGAAAAAAGATAAAATAAATGAACGGGGAAATTCAGGGAGAAAGAAGCATTTTTTTAATGAAAAGAGGGAGGTATGTACAGTCACAAAAAGATTTAGTATATATATATATATATATATATATATATATATATATATATATATATATATATATATATATAAATATAAATATATAATCGAAGAAATCCAAGAAAGAAACAAGATCTTCTTTCTTTTTTTTTTTTTTTTTCAAGTGAAGATTTAAAATAATGCAAAAGACAGGGCTGGTTAATCCTTCGATAGGAACTTTCACATTGCCAACATCTTTCAGAAATATGCTGTGTTGGGGATGATCAATTGAAAATCTAAAAAAAATGTGGGTATCTTTTGTCAGGCAGAGATCAATAAAAAGTCTGAAGAAAAAAAAACAATAAAAATGTTGCTGGACAAAATATTGCGCCAACTTACATTGCGATTCGAAAGTCCCACTTTTCGGGAAAAAGGGGGGCTAAAAAACGAAAAAACGTTCTTTGCAGACTTAATAAGGAGTAAATGTTTAAATTTTCAGCCCTCTAGCTCTATTGGTGCAGCCTGAATACGTTATACATACATACATACATACATACATACATACACAGTCAGCTAACCAAATTTGAAAACTCGAGATAAGTTGAGGATTTTGGTGACAGTTTTAGTTGACAGTTTTTAATAGGAAATGAGTTCAATAAAGATGACAAGGAAGAAAGAAAGAATCAATACTAAAAGGAAGAGAGAAAAGGGGAAAGAAGAAATTAGAGAAAAGACGTATAAAAATTGAGATAAAAGAAAGAGAGAAATGAAAAAGAGAGAGATAAGGGAAGAAAAAATGGGAGAAAAAGAGAAAGGTGAAGAAGAAAATTTTGAGTAGAGAAAAGGAAGAAAGAAATGAAAAAGAAAAAAGAGAAAAGGAAAAATGCAAAAAGGGAGAGAAAAAGAAAGAAAGAAAAGAAAGAAAAGAAAGAAAAAAGAAAGAAATGAAAAAGAAAGCAAAAAGAAAAAAGAATCAAATGGAAAAAAAGGGAAAAATAAAGAATAAAGAGGAAAAGAGAGAAAGAAATGAAATAGGAGGAAAGTAAAGAAAAAATGGGGGAAAGATGATAAAATGCAACAAGACAGAAAGTTAAAGAAAAAATAAAAAAGAGAGAGGGAAAAAAAAAGAAAAACAAAGAAATGAAAGAAAAAAGAGAAAAAGAAAGGAAAAATGAAAGAAAAAAGAGAAAAGAATTAAATGAAAAAGAGAGAAAAATGAAGAAAGAAGAAAAGGAAAAAAGAGAAAAAAATGCAAAAAAAGGAAAATCGAAATCAGAAAGAAAGACAGAAATAAAAAAAATTAAGTGGAAAAAAGAAAAAAGAAAAAAACTCAGTGAATAAGTAAATCTCTGACGGATTCAGGCAAAGAGTGGGGTAAAGGAGGTAAAAACAAAACCGAGGTGAAGGAGAAGTAAAAGTTGGAGGAGGGGTGGCATCTGTTGGCTGCACCCCCACCCCCGAGAAACTTAAACGTCAAATCCTTTGAAGATTACCGACAAAGTGTATTGAGCCCCGAATCAAAAGCAACTTTATATACGTACCAACATCTATGTCGATGCTTACGTGACGGTAAAGATCAGAAACCTTCGTGCAACCCAGGGTAAATAGGCAAGGCATACGTTATGTGCACGTATACATCGAATATAATTATGGTATGTACATACATGCATAAGTATACATACACAAACACACATACATACTCTCACATTATACATACACATACACACACACACACACACGCATATGCATATATATATATATATATATATATATATATATATATATATATTGCAGGATAGGTATTTACAGTTTCCTCTTTACTGATCAGTTTCACACCATTGCGATCACCGGGCAGCTGTTTTATGCTGCATTTATATTCAACTGGAGATTTATAAATTTATGAATATATGCATATATAAGTGTGTGTATATATATATATATATATATATATATATATATATATATATATATATATATATATATATATATATATATATATATATATATATATTATTGTGTCGTCCACAGACATCTCTTCTGTGTGGCTATAGACTTTCTATTATCCCATACAGTGCCGCGAAACTGAATCAAAACGTTCACTTCAGACCCGGAGGCCGATATCCTACCTCTGGACTACGGGACTGGACAGTCAGTAAGGCTGAATTTAAGCAATATATCTATTTATACAGAAATTCCTCATCCACCAAAGTACTCTATTCCTATGGAAAAGCATTGCATGTACGTGTGTATATATATATATATATATATATATCGCATATATATATACGCATATATATATATATATATATATATACACGCACACACACATATATATATGTATATATATGTGTGCATACATATGTGTATGTATATGCATGTATGTACATCATGTACAAATGATCAATATATGTATAAATATGTAATACCCGCTGAATGCTAACATTTCCTTCCGACTGCACTTATTAGCAACCGGCACTATGTTTTTCCTTGTAATAATGAAAACAAAAAGCAAATCTACAATTGAACAACGCTTTTTTTTTCTTATTATCTTAAGAAAGATACTTTTTTTCAAATCTGAATGGACTTTTCCTTCTCATGATTTCCAGGAAAAAAATTCCGGTTGCTGATGAGTGCAGTAGGCAGGAAATGTTAACATTCACTGGATATACATCTTTGTGATTATATATATATATATATATATATATATATATAGCCACACTGAATAGATATAATACATTGAAACAGCTGTCTGTGGATGAAACAATAATTAATGCTCCTCTATTCAGGGTTGAGCACTCTTTAGGTGAGGTAACTCATCCACTTAAGCTTATGCAATGCTCTTCCATAGGAATAGAGCATACTACTGGATTGGGAATTTATCCGTAAATGAATATATATCTCTTAAATTCAGCCTTACTGACTGTCTAGTTCCGTAGTCCAGAGGTAGGATATCGGCCTGTGGGTTTGAAGTGAAGTTTTCAATTCTGCGGTACTGGATGGGTTAATAGAAAGTCTATAGCCACACTGAAGAGTTGTAATAGAACGAAACAGCAGTCTGTGGATGACACAATATATATATATATATATATATATATATATATATACGTTTACATATATATATTATTGTTATATTAATCGATACAAATACGTAAAAAATATATGTGTGTGTTTCGCTGTGTATTCTTTTGCGTGTATGTGAATGTTCGTAGCACTTTAATAGCGTGACTTGATTTTGATTTCGCCATACTGGTGCGTTTCGTACCACATCAGCTTGTATTGTGTATTCTTCTTTCATTGCATTCTTAGGATGCGTGAAACAGATATTTAAAACATTTTTCGGGGGATGTCTAGAAAACCCAGTACAAATGAGAAAAAAGTTGGTGGCCCAACCAAGGAGGCTAAAAAAGCAATTACCTTGGAAACTAAGAAGAAAATATTGAAAAAAAACAAAAAACAAAAAACAAAAAAACATGTACAGTGTAAGCAACGCCGTTTTTTCACTAGTCATTACCAAGTTTTTTCCTAGAGGCTACTGTTAAAAAGGACAAAAGATAAAATTATGCGAATCGTGTAACCAACTCCTTTAAGTGCAAAAATGGTGACCAAGCATCAGCATAGTACAATTGGACACATGGAATGTTTGTGAGTATTATGGCTTGACGATAGGTGTGTGCACAATAATTCTTCAACGACCAATGCTCTCATTCAAGAAAAGGCCATCACTTCATTGGATATATTTTTTTAAGACATGAGGAGAACCGTGGACTTTGTGATGCTGGAAAAGCTGTCCCAGAATTTACAACTAGTAGACTTGACTGTTTCAAGAAGCGGTACAATACGCAACCCCTGAAAAAGAAGGGAGGGGCAGCGAAAGGAGATAAACAGGTGGCAGTTGAGGACCTACCCATCACGAAAAAAAACTATACCCGGGAATGGATATACTCCCATGAAAGTTTTCAATGGAGACAGAACTGGCTTTTTCCTTGGGGTTGGGTTTGTCGAATAAGACCATCATCGCTAAAGAAGAAAATACGGTCCCAAGACATGAAGCCTGTAAAAACCAGATCTCACTGAAGCTAAAACCCTTCTTGGTTGATCAATCGGAAAATCTCAAGGCATTGAAGGGATTTGTGAAGCCAAATGCCTCAATCATTTGGTGATCGGACAAGAAACCCTGCACAAGTTGGGCTATCTTCGAAGCCTAGCTCTCCAATTATTTTTGCCTCGCAGTGGAGAGATTTTGAGCCAGGAAGTACATCTCCCATGAAACATTATTATTTCTTGACAATCTCTGTGACCATCTTCGCCTGGAGTTTCTGCTCCAAAACAAAACTTCTTTGAATCAACTAATGAAACAGGAATAATCTCCACATCTAAAGCATAATATCTGCGTTGTACCTCGAGACAAATGGTCCGTTAAGTGGATAGTAATAGAAATTCGAAAGTTCAAGATTTCTGGAGAAATTTCGGTCTTAAAAATGCAATTGGCAATATATCAGGAACTTGGAAAGGAGTGAAAAGAGTCAAACATAGATACTGTATGGTTGAAACCATGGCCAGGTGTGTGAATGATTTGGGGGAATTCCTTACAACTCAACCTGCTGTGTGCGATATCGTGAACCGTTCCAATCAAATGGGCTTTGAAGAAGTCAACGAGGATGATGTCGATATTTTGCTTGCTTCATCTGCTGAAAAATTTGGCAATCAGAATTTAATGACTATAGAACAGAACTGTGCTGCCACGAGAAATATGATGACGAAGAAGAAACAACTCCATAAAAATGCTTCCTTGGGCTTTGTCTTTCTCCGACCAGGAGCTACAGATCTTTGTTAACAATTATCTAAATCGGCATCGTAGCATTAAGCTAGAATGTAGTACTGAAGCAGCCTTCACCTCCTGTGAAGAGCAGAACGGAGGGAAACTTTGTGTTAATTTGCTCAACACAGATCCGCAAATTGAGAACCATGCAACATGCACATGAAAGAATTATGCAGGGTCTCACATGGAGAGACTACAAGACAGCACTGTACATCTGGGAAAAGACAGGAGTCAGGGATATCATAGAATCCATTAAAAAGCTCAAATGGCAGTGGGCTGGCCATGTTGCACGAATGGCAGTCAACCGATGGACATTGCGACTCACGACATGGATTCCCCGAGATCACATGCGCAACAGAGGCTGGCAGAATATTAGATGGAGAGACGAGCTAGACGAATTCAGAAAGTACTGGCCCTGCGACGCCCATGATAGAGAAGTGTGGCACATCCTGGTCTATGTCCAACGACGGACGTTAAAAGACTGATGATGATGATGATGATGATGTCATTTTTGACCAGGCCAAAGTCGCCAGGTCTGCAGCCCAGCCCGACAGAGCTCCTGTTGTATCGATATCTGCTTTTCCTGCTGAGGACATTGAACCCTATCTTAGTCGATTCTCCTCATCTTCTTTCACTTGATGATGACGATTCTTCTTGTGATGACAACGACTTTGAAGGTTTCCCCAAAAAGCATCCTGACTCACCTGCAGCTGCTGGTGCCTCATCACCAACCTCCCAGTAATCCTACACCACCACTCCACCTGTCACACCATCACCTCGAGTTGCTCGCACACTGCAGAGCATCAAATTATCATTAGCCAATGTTTTTCACTAATTTTACTAATGCTAATATTTTGCTAACAATTTTTGCACTCTTTTTTTGTAGCAGTAGCATGAACGCCCCATTTGCTTTAAATATATTGATAAAAATAATGGATAATGAATTTTATTCCTTTTCTATTATTCAAATATTTCTAGAAAAAAAAACGAAAAATTTTTCAGAGTAGCATTTTTTGATTTGAATGCTTTTTTAAAATACCAAATTGAGCATTTTTTGAAAATTGCGTAAAATGATCTTGACCATATCTATTTATATATTGTTCAGGTATTCTATACTATTTTATCAAGCCTTGCGAACGGGTGGACCGCTGGGAACTCGTAGGAATGCGTCTCAGTTTTTTATAATGGTAGACAATGCAAAAGGAAAACACGCTTCGATTAACGTGTTTTCGACTTACGAGCGATTTTTCAAGAATGGAACTTGTTTGTAAAAGGAGTACATAATGCTCCTCTTTTAACTGAGGTAACTCATCCATTATAAGTTTATGCGATGCTCTTCCACAGAAATATAGCACTCTGGTGGATGGGGAATTTCTGCATGAATAAATATATCGCTTAAATTCAGCCTTATGGACCGTCCAGTCCCGTAGCCTAGGATATATATATATATATATATATATATATATATATATATATATATATATTTGTGGTCCTACAGAATTAATTCAAAATTGTGCTATATCATGTACAAACTTATTTGAAATGATCTCCCGTCATTTCACGGTCACGTTGTCAAGGTTGAGAGGTACATTAAGCGTGTAATGATGGGAGATCATTTCAAAGAAGTTTTGTACATAATACAACGCAATTTATAATTCATGTATATATATATATGTGTGTGTGTGTGTGTGTGTGTGTGTGATAAATTAATTGCTCCTCTGCACATTTACACTTGTGTTTCTGCCTCTTTCAGGCTTTTTGTGAATAACTGGATGTTTATTCAAATATCTATTCAAGAACGCTATTGAAAGGTACGTATATTATGTTTATATATCTTATTATATTCATACGTCATTTCCCCCCTTCTTTGTTTATGATCTTCTATTCACGGTATATAAAGTTTTTAATCTTGTTAATTCTGTTTCATTTCTTTTGAAATTTGAATTTTACTTTTTGGGATATTTACTTACTGTAACTAGTTTAGGGATGTTAATAATGGTTTTCAGTGAATATCATAAAGATGGATCCATCTGTTGGTCATTTTTGCAGACTTTTACAATCAACTCTCCTTTATTTTGTTTTTTAGTTTGTTTGTCAACTGCTGGTCATTAAAAAACTTCGTTGGCTGTATTAGAGTGTTGTTGACTTTTCAAATTTATCATATCTTATCTTATTGGTGATCGTCGATCAAGTGGTGACCACGCACATCATTATTATTTATTATATCGTTGTTGGCTATCCATTTATTTTCGTCCGCCTTAACTTAACATTAGCTATTTGTAGTTTATCCTCTTCAAATTCTCTCTATATATCTATGTAGATATTAATAATAGTGTCATCCACAGACCGCTCTTCGGTGAGGCAATAGACTCGATATCCACTCCAGTGCTGCAAGGCGGGATCGAAACCTTCGTTCCAGACCCAAGGCAAGAGCCTGGTATTCTACCCCTGCCCTACGCAGAAATGGACGAATAAAGCAATATGTTTTTTACGCATAATTCAACATCTACCAGACTGCTCAATTTAAGAGCTAGAAGGGCGTTGCATAATTGCTTTTTGCAGATGGGTGCCCTACCCGAGAGTGCTCAACCCTAAAGTGGGGAGCGTTAATAATAATTTGTTGAGAGAGAGAGAACGGCGGATTTAGAAAGATATACATATATTATACATATGTACATGTATAATTGTATACAGCTGCTCACTAATTTCTACTGGGCGTATTACATACATTCTTCGATTTTTATTATTTATATTGTTTCAGTTTTTTCCCAAACAATTCATGTTCATGACTCCTTGTTTAACCGTGGGACTGTATTTCCTTGTTTTAAATAATGGAAAGATAAAACTGGTGCTTACCATTCTCACATTCTTTGGGGCGGCAGGGGGTAGAGTAATTTCTCAAAAAACAGAACAGGAAAAACATCCCCCCTCAGTTAAACAAATGTTCTGATGCCCTGTAAAGAAAAAGATAAGTACTTGGGGGTTGGAAGTGGAAAGATAGAAAGTGACCCCGCTGGCTCGAATCTTGAGTACCAACTAGAAGTCAGACTTCATTCTTCTATGATGGATAAGTACTTTCAGCCATTATAAGTCGATTGCTGGGAAAAGGTATTTCCCATCTCTTTCCATGATTTCGCTAACCTTTACCATATCTTACAGGAAAATTTTTCCATCTCATCCTTCCATCTTGTGTTTAGTCTTTTCGTACTGTGTTTACAGTCCCTTGCTAAGTGTCCAGCTCATCTCCATTTTTGCCACCTAATTATCTACATCATATCCCTCTATGTACAGATATAGACATACTTATGTATATCTATGCAAATTATAGATTATATTATAGACAGTTACGTTTACCATTAGGTATAAATATATATATGAGAAGATACGTGAGATGTCAATTTTTGTCATTCAAAAATAAGTTTTTATAACGATATGATTGATATCCGCCGACTGAAATATTTAAACACTGTAATTAAAAATCATACAAAAATAAAGTAGCGGTTATAGAAACAGGTCTGGTGGGTCATACATTATAAATCGTTATGTGACCAACATTTCCCGGTAGCATACTGTGCTGGGGGCGATCTATTAAGAAACTGGAAAAAATTGATGATCAAAGTTATTTCACTTGCCTTTTGTTTAGCAGTGATCTTTAAAAGTATTAATTAGGAAAAACGGGTGCACACAAACTAAAGGATCAATTTAATATCAACTTACATTGTAAATTGAATTTCTACCGAAAAAAAACATTTTGGATGGTTATGTAAAAAATAGCTAACAAAAAAAATTTTTATACACGTAATAAGGAGCAAATGCTTGGATTTCCATCCCTTTAGCACCATTGTTTGACCTGTATGCGTGATATATACATATATAAATGCATGTATTGGTATATACGTAGGGATCCAATTAGACAGCAAGCCAGACTAAACTGGAAACTCAAGAAACTTGACAGTTTTGGTTGACGGTATCCGATATGAAAAGTATTCAACTGCGTTTGGAAAAAATTTTTTACCTATTTTTATTCAAAAATTATCATAGTGAAAAAACATTTGTTCACATGGGGTATCTCTTACTTGTCAAGGAAGAGTAGTTGTCAAATGGGCATTAGATTACCTTTCCTAACTCGTATGTAATGAAAGTATGCCTAAATTTGAAAGCATGTCAAGGGACAGCTGTAGTATGGATGAATAAAAATTCGTAAACTTGATATTTTCCGAAATAGGAAGAATATATCACAAGCATAAGAAAACAGTCAGACGACGAGCAGCAATCTAGTATATATATATATATATATATATATATATATATATATATATATATATATATATATATATATATACATATAAGTGATATATAATATATATATATATATATATATATATATATATATATATATATATATCATATATAAAGGGAGAAATAATATATGGCTTCTATACGTATAGATATGAATTATATATAATATGTCTATAAATGATATATATATATACCATATAAGCATATATATATATATATATATATATATATTATATATATATATATATATAAACATATATATATATATATAAACATATATATATATATATATATATATATAAACATATATATATATATATATATATATATATATATATATATATATATATATATAATCATAAATTATGTTATATTGTATAGAAACTTATTTGAGGTGATCTCCAATCACCACACAGTAAATATATCACTCGCCCCAGACAACATGAATATAATAAACAGAAAATAGGGCTACCACAGGAATGGAACCTGCCACCGATCGGGTACATGCTTCAACGTAGCGATGCCCTTTTTGAGGTAAACAGCTGCCGGTAACGCAGAGGCAAAAAAAAACAAACAGCTTTCACACCAGATTCTCATTTAGTTCTTACTCGATTTTTTCGTCTCTTTCAACGCGACAATCATACATTAAGAAATGGATATATCAACACCGGCGGCTGTTTATCTCTGTATATAATCAATACAGATAGATTCAAACACGAATATATGGGTACAAGGGTTTCGTTAAAAAATAAATATGTGTCGTATGAAATAAAGGCCAATTTCACCAAAAGACTCATTATTTTAATTACGCATACTCATGTATATTATCATATATATATATATATATATATATATATATATATATATATATATATATATATATATATATATATATATATATATATATATATATATATATATATATGTAGGTAGATAGATAGATAGATTTATATAAACTTGGGAATTCAATTCCCGTCGAGACCACCTTGATAACAGAACTGGTGAGCTTCAGGGCGACGAAGGTATGCTAGAGTATACGGTACATGGTCGACACCCGTAGAGATGGCGTTGAGGAGTGAACTTTCATCATATCAAAGTTGAAATTATTGAACCCAGACATGTGTTCTTTTGTATATAAACAACAAAAAGTCAAAAGATTGAAAAAAAAGATCCATTATCTTTTAACGAATTTGCATTAATGAAAGACTGCTGCCAAAATACATATTTTTAAAGACACACCCTTTACATACATATTTATCTCTCTCTCTTTCTCTCTCTCTTAAACTATATATATATATATATATATATATATATATATATATATATATATATATATATATATACATATATATGTAGTTTGTATGGACTGTAATATGTCGTTAATGCACGCCTGGTTGAAGACAGACAAGGAATGTATATAAATATATATGTATATGTATCTATTTTTTTTTTGCCAAACGTGCAAAGTATATGTCCATATATGTGGTGAAGGAATTGATGGATGATATTTATCCGACATAATGGTGAATATGATACACAATATGGTAACACGGGTGTTAGTAAACTGAATTGTATTTATGTCTGATACATGTTGTTTTTCGTTGTCATACGTCAAACGCAAAACATATGACGGAAATGAATACGACTCAGTGTCCAAGTTTTCATATCGTCAATTAAATTCGCCATATATATATATATATATATATATATATATATATATATATATGTGTGTGTGTGTGTGTGTGTGTCTGTGTCTGTGTGTGTTATTAAGAAATGGATACATGACAGAATGATTATCAATTGCAGTATATTTCATTGAAATTCTTATTTGACACGATCTCCCATTATCACACACTTAACATATCACTTGGCCAACACAACGTACATAGGATAAACAATCAAAGAAAATGGAACTGCAGTGGGTAGCCTTGTGATACAGCATATAAAAACTGTGTGTAAGCAAATAATGAGATTCTGGTGTTGAAACAGTTATTTTATAGAACTGATTGCTGTTTATCTTAATGGTAAGAGCAACACTACGTTAAAGCAGTGACCATATCGGTCGCTGGTTCGATTCCTGCAGCAGTCTGATTGTGTGTTCTATGTATTATTTATTTGCTTTATTTATTCATTCTATTTGTTTAGGCCAAGTGATGCATCAACCGTGTAATAACGGATGATCATTGCAAAAAAGAGTTTTCGTGTAATATCAGGCAATTTATAATTATTCTGTCGGATTATGTACCTATTTCTTAATAATAAGGTAAATAGTTAGAAGAATTCAATTTTATTTCGACTTCATTCAGACTTTTAGTTGTTTTTTTTACAATTTCCAAAAAGGTTAGAACTAAAATTCAATAAAGCAACAATTGATTGAAATATTAAAGCTTTGGGGATTCCTCCATTAAATTGCCACACCTTTCCTTCGGTTGAGCCCCTGGGGTCGGGCATAGAGCAATATAGGTTAAGAACCACTAGTCTAGATAATATCGTCTGCTTCGCAGATTCCAGAAGCTTCTCCCTCTCTATCTGTTATATTCTGAGAGAACAGGCATCTTCTGCCTTGGCTCTAGCCTTGAAAATTGAAGTAAGTTATTTCTTTTTTTTTTTTTTTTTTTTGTTTCGCAACGAATGTAATGGAATCTGATATATTCTTGTTCATTTACGATGGAGCTAGATTCCTCTGCTGAGATGTGGAAGAAATCTCGAAGAGAACAAGAGTGATTGGTTTGTTAGTTTTATTTAGAAACAGATAACAAAAAATGTCAACGCAAGTGTCTTTCCGTTTTCAACTTGGTCTATCTGGCAATGGATGAGTGTATATAAATACACTAGTATAGTAGTATAGTAATTTTAACTTCTTTTGCAAAAAAATGATGTAGATCTAATTTGATCAAAAATGTATTTAATCAAAATGCGGTTATAAAACAACTGTATGCAGGTCACACCAATAAAACTACAGGGTTTTGTTTTTTTCAAAATCCCCCCCCACCGAATACTTTTCAAGGGGTGTCAGTTTGCAATGTAAGTTTATGCTAAATTAGAACCTTATTAGAGGTCCACTTGTTTTTAGAGAATGCATACATTTTCTTGCGTTCACTGCCTAACGGAGGTCTTGAGAAGTTACATATTCATTGAAGACCCCTTTCCCGAATTTTCTAATTGATAAATTGATAACCTCGAATACAACATGCTGCCAAAAGACGTTGGTTGCATGGCGGTGTCTACTGAAAGAACGAACAGACCTATTTCTTTCCCTTTCATTTTTTACATCTCTCTCTCTCTCTCTCTCTCTCTCTCTATATATATATATATATATATATATATATATATATATATATATATATATATATATATATATATATGATATGAACAGTAGAGAGACTCGGGAGTAAAGTGTTTTGAAGTTAGATATATTTATCCGTAATTGTTTTTATTAATGGTCTAGACATGTTTCAGGAGGTATTCCCTTCTTCAGTAGTGTGTGCTGTGTGCTGTGTGTGTGTGTGTGTGTGTGTGTGTTTTAGCGGTTATAGGTTTGATTTGAAACCTAAGTCTACCATCAGGAGCTTTGCTTTGTGAGATAAAAATGGTGTCCAGGCATCCTGCTGTGTGAGAGAAAGTCCAGCCAGTGATGGAGTCTATGGTTTAACCACAGCAGTTGGTCTAAGAGAGGACATGAGGTGTCAGGGTAGGGGGAACTTGATGGGGTGTTAGATTGTGTGGGTATGTTAGGGATAGTGTAAAGGGAGGAGTGATGAGGTTAAGGAACTACATTGGTTTCAACCTTACATGTCATCAAAAATATGTTGGCTGTGTTTTGAACAAGTGATATGATGGCTAAGGTGGAATTTGCTATGGGTCTGAGTGACTTTGAAGTTCCCAGTATTGAATGTATCTGAGGGGGGATATATGTGGATGTGAGGTTATTGTTAGTTGGAGGTTTATGAATTAGATTTATATATATATATATATATATATATATATATATATATATATATATATATATATATATATATATAATATATATATATATATACTGGTATACCTTGATTAGAGAGCAGCCCATTGGTTACAAACATTTTCGTGCTATTGAAAACCACATTCTTCAAGATCTTATTATTACTTAATGTGTGTTTCGCTACTGCTACATAGTAACATTAATTTGTCCAGCAATACGGCCTGGCAAAATTATGCAATCAGCAAACTCAGAGGATATTCAACCGGTTCATTTACTTCGCAGCAAATTAATAAATCACACATATGATACAAAATAATTTCCACTGGTAGCTTCATATTTGGACTCCATGAAATATAACTCAAATAAATGAGATCAAAATATTGAAATAATAGGCACATTTTTCTCGAGATCAAGTAAGGGAAAAAAGCTATGGAATAATCAACAAGAAAAAAACACGATCAGTACTTTGTTGCTCCTCCTTGGGCTTTCATGATGACCTTGATTCTTTGAGGTGTGGACTTTACGAACGGAAAACAATAATCATCACCAGTCTTTTAACGTCCGTCGTTGGACATAGACCTTTCCCAGGATCCGCTGCATTTCTCCATCATGGGTGTCGCAGAGCCAGTATTTTTCTGAATTTGTCCAGTTCATCTCTCCATCTTGTAATCTGTCGGCCTCAGTTCTACATTTGTTCCCTGGGGTCCATGTTGAGAATTGTGATGTCCATCGGTTCTCTGCCATTCTTGCAACATGACCAGCCGATCGCCATTTAAGTTTTTTCTCCAATAGACTGCATCATGTCTCGGAATCCTGTTTTCTCCTTGATATACTTTGCTGTCTTGTGATCTCTCCATGTAATGATTCTCTCGTGTGCGCGTTGCAGGCTTTTCAGTTTGCGGGTCTGTCTCATGATTAGGTTCCACGTTTCAGCTCCAGAAGTAACTATCGGGAGGATGCATTGCTTATATGCTTTCCTTTTAGAGATTATTGGGATCGTCTGTTTTCTAAAAGTTGAGCCAGCTCTGCTGGAGGCTTGCCATCCTAGAGTGATTGTCTATCAAACTGGTTCCAACATTCACGAATAGCAGTTAACAAATCAGCTTTGCAGGTTGAAGACATGTCATGGAACATCTTTCAAAAATGTCAGCAAATTTTCAATCAGATTGAGATATTGATTGCTTACTAACTTTATCATTGAGTTGTGTATGGTATTTAAAATCACGGGTATGCTGTGAGCTAAAGATCCGTGAAAACACAAAAATATTCTAGTTTTATTCATTTACTCATTTATCAAATAAAGATTCTCTGCCGGCATCTCTGTTATTGATTTATTGTCAGTTAAAAAAACGGTTTTAAGTATTCAATTCTAAAAAAAATTGAACCTTTTTTTTTTCTCCTCTTTCATATTTTTATTATGAATCTGCTTATTACGGCAATTAAAAAAAATATCACCAAAAGATTTTTCATTAATTCTCTTATTTTTTTTTTTTTTTTGTCTGTTCACCGGTTGTAACATCGGTTAAACGGAAGTGTGAAACTATATAATATACAATCAGACCGCCGCCCCCAAGATTGAGCCCTAATAGCTTTCCTTCAAACTGTCCATCGCTCCTTACAGACATTAAGATATTCTTGCATTTTTGAGCATCCGTAGCTCAGAGCGCTCCCTTGATACAAAGCATCATACACCACTTGTTGACCTGCCTTTCCTAAAAAAAAAAGCTTTAACACAACTTGCTCTGTGATAAGATTCATTATCATCCTGAGGAGATACTTCGTCATCACTGAACTTATTTTCTATTGTTTGAATTAAGAAAACTATACAGAAATTTAATGTGCACCAGTGCATAGTCTGTTGCGGGTAATGGTCGATATATCCCTTGGTGCTTAGCTTGACTTGAAAGAAACATAATATAAAAGCATCCAGAAAATTCCCTTGTTTTCTAAAGGCTTTCCAATGGAAAGGCACCAAGCAAAATAGCTGCACCATCACCTCGACCAATGCAGATTCATCATTAATCACTGAATATCACTTTCATCCAATCAACCTCACTTCATTATTGCTTCCCTTTAGTCCATTTCAAGTTTGTTTTCGTTGATTTAGGTGTTAGCGGCGTTTTCATCTTGGGTTTTCTGTTTGTAAATTCCGTTTCATTCAACTGATTTCTTATATTCATTTCAAAAACACTGACCTTTGCTCCTGCCAATTTGTTTTCCATTTGTTTCGTTATTCCTTTTTCCTTTTTCAAGGCATATTGCTCCGCCTTCTAGGATCTACATGTATATTCTCCTTTATAACCTCCCCAATTTCGTTCATACGCATATTTCCATAGATTTGCCAAGTCCTCAAATGATGCTGGTCATTGTTTTCTGAAAAGTGCCACCAACATTCTGTCTCGTCGTTGAGTTGAAACTTGCTTTTGTCTAAACTTTCCAACACGTCAAGAAGACGAATTTCCACCATCTTTCAATTCCTTACCAATGTTGAAAATATTCCTCCTAGACATTCTAATATTTTTGCAATTCGAAGAGGTTTCGTTCAGGCGAAATTCAAGTTGGACACTTATCCTTGGTGTAAAATCTTTAGTTGATCTTATGATGACAGTCTTGGACAATTACGCATAGTAATTAAAACTGCAATACTAACATCTTTGATTTGAGACCCGTTACTATGAATAAGGATAAATGGACGGACGGTAGGAAATAGGACATTTTAAAAGATCATGCTTTTTCACTTGACATCAGCCACCATCCTGGGTAGAATGAGGTCAAGTTTGCTTGGAGTCAACAATGGTTTAAATCTTCTTTGTACAGAATACAAGTATGAATGCAGAATCTCAAATGCACAAGGATGTTTATCGCTGTTTGTAACTTTTTTCTTAGTTTAAACAGGGTTTTAAAACGAGATAGAGTTGATTTTGAAGAAAGTGTTGAATGATTTTGACATTCATATATATCTATAAACGTTGAGAAACAAACAGAGCAGATGTAAAACAGTGAATGACCAAAAACGCAAATTGTGAACAGCTATTTGGGCCATCACTATAGGCGCGGCTCAATGGTGAGAGCAATGCTACGTTATAACGGTTTCTTATCGGTCGCTGATTCGATCTCTGCAGCAATCCCATTTTCTTTAATTGTTTATTCTATTAACACTGTCTAGGCAAAATGATACTTTCACCGTGTAATAACTGGAGATCATTTCAAATGGAGTTTCAAAGGGATACAACACGAATTATACATCAATTTCTTTATATATACATACATATATATATATATATATATATATATATATATATATATATATATATATATATATATATATATATATATATATATATATATACGTCCCCCTGTATGGGTTAATGAACGAAAAGTAAGGTTTCAGTTTTGCATTATAGTCACATGTAAATAGAGCCCCTTACAAAAGCCTCCTTTTTTTTAATTTGAAAACCACACAGTCAAAGGTTCACTAAATATGCATACCAAATTTGGTTGAGCTGCTCCACTGTTTAAGGGGAGGGGCAACACACTGACACATAGACGGAGCCAGTAGTTTTATATATATATGTGTGTGTATGCATGTGTGTGTGTGCGTGTGTGTGTGTGTATGTGCCATAATACTCATTTGAATAATCTTGTTAGTAGTGAAACAAAATGTTACTGACTCATAACAAAGTTTGAATTGTCAATATATATACATATATATATATATATATATATATATATATATATATATATATATATCCCTGTGTTCTTTTCCAAACGTTCAAGTGAGGAATAGAGACAGACTCTGATAAAGATCATAATTACTTTATAACTGTGTCAAAGATTCAGTATGTTTTTAATAAGTGACCCCATATTCTAAATACTTAGATACGTACAGTACTTATGTCAGTAACATCAGTTAGCTATGAAGAGCAGGGGTAGAGGGTAGGAGGAGCATAGGCAAATAGAAGCAATTGTTAGAATTAAGTAGGTATGTAGGAATGTAGTCGGATTCATTGATAGACTGACAGACGAGGGAAAGGGGAGAGAAAGAGAGAGAAAAAAACCTAACTCTGATGTAGACTGATAGGAGATTGAGATGGCTATGTATATGAACTCATACATGCAGCCACTGCACACACAAAAAAATGACCTAAAAAGAGAAAGCAACTTTTATATGCCAACGAACAGGCCGAGGTCGGGCGCTGAGCAGTCGAGTAAAGGTTAAGCAGCCACTATGTAGCCCCCTGCGCAACACGGGAAATCGCCCCGGGCGCCAAGTGCTAGAACTGCCTGTCATGTGTCCGAGACAGCAGGACATTCCAAAGCGAAAATGAAGGAATGAATAAATAAGACAAAAAACAAAAACAAAAACAAAACAAAAACAAAAACAAAACAAAAACAGGTCTGGTAAGTTCAGACGGATTTTTTTTTCTAAATAAAATTGAAAAAGGGCTGATAATTGACTAAGATACTTCTCTTGCCTTTTGTTGGGCAGTGATCACTATTAAGATTAAAATTAAAAAAACAAAAAGACAAGTGGCCGCATAGCAAATTGCACCCCCTTCCGGAAACCTATTGGAAAGTTGAAAAAAAAAAGAAGTTTTATTTATTCATTTATTTATTCATTGAGAACATAAGAATTAAGTGTATGGATTTTCATCCTTCTAGCTCAATTGTTACAGCCTGTACGTATTTATACACATACATGCACGCACAGCCAACCAGACTGACTTCGTAACCGAAGAAACCTATTTTGACTGTCAAAAAAAGAGAATTTCATGATGGGATGTCAGATTTCTCAGGAATATCAGACAGTTAAATACTTTCTGTTTTGGTGAATCCGAGAGAAACATTTGGAAAAAGAAATTCTCTTAACCGACGGCAAACATGTTGGATAATACTTTTAAAGGCACCAAACTTCAGCTTGCCCAGGGCGCCAGAAAATTTAGGGCTGTCCCTGTTGCCATACTAATCTTAGCATTGTAAATGCTTATTCAGAGTCCATGACTAAGATTGATGTTTTGCAAGCAAGGTGATGCAACAGTAAAGAAACTATCAACCAAAACTGTCAATAAAGACTATAAGCATAGCTTTATTCAGTTTTTAAGCGCGTCTGGCTGACTGGCGGGCTAGCGGGCCGGCTATATGTGAGTGTGAGATACGTACAGGTTGCACTAATGCAGCTATAGAACTGGGTATTTCAACATTTGATTCCTATCCTGTCTCAGAAAAGGTGTTTTTGTGTTGATGTTTTAATTGCCCCTCTTCTTAAATAAGCTTTTAGAGGGGAGGGTTTCCAATTTTTTAATTGATGACCTTAACATGGTATGCAGCCAAAAGACGTTGGTCGTGTGAGAGTTTCTTTTAGACGACTAATCTGACCCTTTATTAAAGTGAGTTTGGTCCTCACTGTGTGTCGTACTCCTGGGGCATTGTGTCAAACTAATGTGCCCTACGTAAATCATTTTTTTGGAAGCCTTGACTTGAAGCAATTGAACGCGAACCATCGTCCACTGACGATGTTGGAGAGGTACATGTATTGGGTCTTATCCGTCTCTCTGTCTGTCTTTACGTACGTCTGTCCGTCTGTTCACAAGATATCTCCAAAAGTTCTCAGTGAAGTTAAATGCATTGGTTGTATCCCTTGTTCTTTTTAGGACTAGTGAGATATTATTGTTCTAGGATGGGATGGCTATGCCGAAACATTGCCATCGTAGAGTAATTTATCGGCTTGATTTCCTCTTCTTTTGAGGATTTCATGGAGATTCGTTGTCCTCGGTAAATGTAATGGACTCCTTTCTCCAATTATACGTTTTTTTATCATCCTAAATGTGACAAAGAGCCCAACCAAAAGATTGCTCTTCAAACTGAAAATCATGCAACATCCACCAAAGAGAATTATGCTCAACATAACATGGATAGATCACAAGACAGCACAATATATCAAAAGAAAATCAGTAGCCCAAGATATCATGAAATCCATTAAAAAAAATACGAATGGCAAGGGGCTGGTCATATTGCGAGATTATAAGACAACATTTGAACATTACAACTTACCTCACGGATTTCCAAGATCACATGTGAAACCGTGACTGGAAAAAAAGAAGATGGCGTAGCGAACTAGATAATCAAGAAAACATTGGTTCCGAGGCGCCAGTGAGGTCTGGTGAATTTTCAGGAAGGTCTATATCCGAAGACGGGAGCTGAAAGACTGAGATGATGATGATGATGATGACGATGACGATGAATTTCAATGAAATTTTGTTGGAGGCTGGGTATTTGACCACTGTCAGAGGGTAATCGGTCTGAGCAAAAAGTCGCGATGAAAAGCAATTAATGATTTAAGATGCGAGTAAAAAGTATATATATACAATTCATAAAATAATGATATTGAGCTTAATTTGCTTATGTATAAGACGCATACAAGAATAAGTAAATTCCTGGTTTTATCTTTTTATCAAGAACAACATTTTCTTTTTCAAATTTTGCTGAAAATGATTGGATTCTTTAATAAGTCAGGAATACGCATGAAATTTATTCTTAGAAACGTATTTGAGAAATGTATCCAAATTATAGTGTTAAACACGGGGGGAAACTTTCATACCCTACTTTTCTTAATGTTGGAAGCACATATATATATATATATATATATATATATATATATATATATATATATATATATGACAATTCCTGAGACGTGGCTTCATCAGAAAAAATGTTATATATATAGTGTTATATATAATCCATAGCTGGTTGTTGGTATACCAGATAATGTCTACTATCTCCGTCACTTTTTCTGTCGTAAATAAATTGATGGAGAGATTGATGGAAGGATAGATAGTAGAACCAATATAAAATGAATTATGAAATAGCTGATCATTGTAAGAAAAGAGACATAATGAATAAGGATGCAAGACATAGAACCTAACGGAACGAACAAAAAACCAACTTAGAATCGCACAAAGAGCTATGGAAAGAGCAATTCTAGGGATGACTCTAAGAGATAGAAAAAGTTCAACACAGATCAGTGGCGATTATCATACAAATGATTAAGCAACAAAAATGGAGAGGGGTTGGACACTTTGCAAGAAGAGAGTACAATATGTGGAGTAAAAAGCTAACTGTTTGCAACCCCTGGACAAATTCAAGATGGAAGGATGAGATAGAAAGGTTTGCCGGTAAGACATGTAAACAGGTAGCACAATCACGGTCATCATTGAAGGAAATGGGAAAGGCCTTTGTCCAGTTGGGGACGTATAATTGCTTTCACTCTAATGATGATAGAGGCGTAGCCTGATAATGAAAGGGACATTTTTATAGCAAATATCAATTTTTCAACATAATCTCATTATTTGTTTATGCACTTTATTGGATGGTGAATTTCAGTCAATAGATTGAATATTATACGGTAAAAAATTCAGATCAAAATTCAGCTCATATCTACATGTCAGCGTACAGATTTTGATACTATGGATCAACGTTGTGAGTTATGATGTGTAGAGGTTGATTGCCATTCTTGCTACATGGCCAGCCCATTGCCATTTGAGTTTATAAGAAAATGCAGATTGACTCCCAAACTGAGAACTGAGTGACATGCACAAGAGATAATCAATAGGACTTCATGAAGTAGAGTAATGTAAAGCTTGTTACAGAGGAGAAGATGTAGAATAAAGCATATAAGAGTTTTAATGTAGAATCAAGAAATTCCAAAATTTGAATCCAAAAAGAAGAAAGCAAAGAGAAGAAAGAACAACTGAAGGGTAATAAAATTAAGGAATTGATCCACCCTCACACCTTCTTCGAGGCACCATTTTTCGAAAAACCCACATTGTCAGTCGACGAATGTCAAGCTGTGATAGGTTGATCATACTAAGCTGTAGTCCACTCAACATCGGTTCCTGAAAGGTCAGGTATGACGTCACGAAAGAAAATAAGCCACATGCCATAGTAACCTTTTTTTTTCTTTCTTCCTGGAGAAACATGATATGATTTTTCATTTTTTTTTTTTTCGTACCACTTCTACCTAGTGTTTCCCGCTGGAGATCAAGAGATAACAAAATCTCAACGAAACTCCAACACTGTATTTCAGTATTGGCGCTGATTTTTTTCTTTCTTTCTTTCTTTCTTTTGGCTTTTGAGAGACAAGGGTTTAAGCATATATCGTTTATCTACATGGTAGATACCAGATTCTTTTGTACAATCCCCAGTGCGTCAATGTTTTTTTTTTATATATATACTCTGCTGTGCCTGGTTTACAAGAATTACTGGGCCATGTTTCAAGAATTTCAAACAACCGCCGGACATTACAACTCACAACGTGGATTCTCAGAGACCATATGGCGTGACAAGCTGGACTAGTTCGATGAGAATTAGCTCCGCGACGCCCATGGTAAAGGGGTCGAGCAAAACTTTTGGAAGATCAACGACAAACGCTGAAAGGATGCTGATGATGATGATGTATTATTATTATTATTATTATTATTATTATTGTTATTGTTATTATTATCATTATTATTATTATTATTATTATTATTATTATTATTATTGTTATTATTATTATTATTATTATTATTATTAGTAGTATTATTATAAACAGACGATTAAAACTCTCACCACAACAGTCAACATGGGTTTCGTCGGTTTTCAATTTGGTTCGGCTGGCTGGCTGGCTATGTACGCTTGTATCACACATACACACCGTATCAATGGAGCTAGATGGCTGGAAATGCCTTATTTTCTATTATGTTTACAAAAAAAGATGGGTTTTTTTTGTTTTTTTAATTGCCCCAAAATCGATATTTAGCGGGGATAGCTCAATTTGAAATGTAAATTTATGATAAATTGATCTCTTATTTTCGGTTCTGCAGTATTTGTGTGTTTTTTTTTTAAACATTTTCATAGTGAACGATGCCCAATAAAAGGCAAGAAAGTAAATTATTCATTGATCACCTCTTTTTGCAATTTGTAACTGATCATCCACAACAAGACATGCTATCAAAAGTCGTGACGGTTTCTACTGAGTGAATAATTAGACAAATCATTATCATTATTTTTATTATTATTATTATTATTATTATTATTATTATTATTATTATTATTTGCAATCTCACACCAGTTGCCTGGCGGTAACCGCTGGAGTTTGAGTGACAGCAAGTCTCCTCAAGTCTCCAACCCTCCTCCCCTAGTACTCATAGGTCGCAGTAATTCTGCGATTTACAGTTTCACACCGGTTGTCCAGTGGTTATCGCTGAAGGCTGAGTGACAATGTCTCCTCAGGTCTTCAGCTAACGTCTCCTCCCTCTTTCGCATATCATGACAGAGCTACTATTCGTTGCAGTACTTATATCTCTAGCACCTTCCTCAGTATCCGTGCAGTTCCCAGTAGTGCTGTGGTCTGTACAGTCTCTATCCTCCCCCTAATCCCGATCTCCTCCAGTCTCTCCCTCAGCGTTTTGGGGACAGTTCTTAGTGCGCCCACTATGACCGGTACTACCCTGGTTTTCATGTTCCACATTTTCCTTAACTCCCTTGCTAGGTCCTGGTATTTTTCCCTTTTTTCACCCTCCTTCTTTTTTACTCTATGGTCCGCAGGTACAGCAACGTCTACTATTTGGCAGGCCTTCCTTTTTTTGTCTATCATTACTAAGTCCGGTCTTCTTGCCTGGATGAGGTGGTCAGTTTGGATGTCAAAGTGCCACAGTAGTTTGTGATTGTCATTCTCCAAAACTGCCTCTGCGATTCTGTTTCTCTCTTAAGGTTCCCCTTTCGTAACCACGTCCATGATTTCTCGTCTGCTATATCTTTTATCTGTCTTTTAAACTCGCCGTACAATTTTTCCCTTCCCATCTTTCTTTTCTAGTTCGCTGTACTGTTCCATTGTTTTCTACTTTATTGTTTGTTGCACCATCTCTCGCGCTCTTTATGATTTCTTCACTATTTGTTTGCACATATCTTTCTAGGACTGTTTTAGCTCTCTGGACACAATCTTGTATGCTGATGAGCCCCCTACCACCTTCTTTTCTCTTAACGTATAGTCTATCTGTATCATCCCTAGGGTGTAATGCTTTATGCATCGTCATAAGTTTCCTTGTTCGCCTATCCATTGATTGGAGCTCTTCCTTTGTCCATCCTAGGAATGGTCCTGTATACCTAACTACTGACACAGCCCAGGTGTTCATTCCTTTTATTAGATTTCTGCTGTTTAATTTGGTTTCTAATATTTTCCTTATCCTTCTGAGGTATTCCCTCTTTATTTTCTCCTTCATCTCTTCCCGTTTTATCGTGTCACATTCAAGGACACCTAGGTACTTGTATCGGTCTTGTGCAGTCAATGCCCTAATCTCGCTGTTGTCCGGAAGTTCAATTCCCTCGGTCATTGAAAGCCTTCCTTTGTGCATCACCATGATTGCGCATTTTTCTATCCCAAACTCCATTCCTATGTCCTCACTATATTCCCTTACTTCGTTGAACATTTGGAATCTCACACCAGTTGCCCGGTGGTAACCGCTGGAGTTTGAGTGACAGCAAGTCTCCTCAAGTCTCCAGCCCTCCTCCCCCAGTACTCATTGGTCGCAGTAATGCTACGATTTACAGTTTCACACCGGTTGCCCAGTGGTTATCGCTGAAGGCTGAGTGACAATAAGTCTCCTCAGGTCTTCAGCTAACGTCTCCTCTCTTTCGCATATCATGACAGAGCTACAATTCGTTGCAGTACTTACATCTCTAGCACCTTCCTCAGTATCCTTGCAGTTCCCAGTAGTTATTATTATTATTATTATTTGCAATCTCACACCAGTTGCCTGGTGGTTACCGCTGGAGTTTGAGTAACATGCAAGTCTCCCCAAGTCGCCAGCCCTCCTCTCCTGGTTCTCATAGGTCACAGTGATACTGCAGTTTACAGTTTCACACAGGTTGCCCTGTGGTCATTGCTAAAGGCTGAGTGTAAGTTTCCTCAGGCCTTCAGTCAACATCTCATTTCTCCCTCACCTATCACACCAGTACTGTGGTTCACACCTCCGCCACCATTTGGGTATGTGTGTGTGTGTGTGTGTGTGTGTTTTCTCCCCCTTCCTTACCCCTCTGTTAGGCCACTGCTAACATTTAGGGTCGTAGATCTTATATTCCTCGTACTTTCCTCAGTACCCGGGCAATTATTATGTACTTATAGCGTTTTTACTCAATAATGGCTTCCCTGAGGTTTTAAGCTCAACGTTGACGCCACTGTCAATTGCTACTTGAAACCTTCCACACTTTTCTGAACGATGTGGAATGAATTCAGTCATTGTTTTTAAAAGAAATGTAGCTCTTTTCGACTGGAAAAGATATCTAAAATGATTTGCCCATTTCTGGCGCCTGACCCAAAAAGTGGCCTTCATTACGGTATCCACTGCCCAGACTCAGCGGTACGAATTAAGCAGGTTAATGAAATAATTACATATCTAATTAGTTTCATACGATCATTAAGCGAAAATATATCTCCGTCTGATTTCTCTGACCTCATTAGATAAAGCATTTCATACAGAGCACCAGTCCTGGAAATTCTTTCCCTATAAACCATAATCTGGTGCTAAGAAAATTTGGTCATAGAACATCTGGTTTCAAAAATTATAGAACTTTTTTTTTTAATAAAAAAAATGAAATCTTTAAATTTACAACGTTCAAATTGTTCTCTCCTTAGAATGTATTTCAGCTTGTCAGACCATCAACAATCGACAAATGCGTCCAGATTTTAGAAATCGGTTAGCAAACATTTGGTGAACGATTACAATATGTGCTTATCTTGAAACAAGATACATTTATTTTCATTATTTGTAATTGTTGTACTCTTGAATCAATTCAAATATATATATACGAACATATCTACAACAGGACTAATGAGATTCAAGCGCTCGAGGTATTCATCTAATCTGTTTAAGTATCAGTTTCAGAACAATACTATATGATATGTTTTTTTTTATCTCCTAACTTGTTGCATCGGTATTGAGAACAGTGACGTAATCTTCTGCGCTAAAATCTCATACGGTCATGATAAATTATGGAGTACTATTTTTTTTCTATAAAGGGAGCTGAAAGAATATAAATCGATTGAAGACATAAATATTAATGGTAAAAAAATGAAATTACAAAGTAGAAATCAATGAATAACCATTATGATTTTTTAAGTTTTCCTAAAAACAATGAATTAAGGAAAAGTGTGGCTAGTCACTCAATGAAGACTGTTTTGACACCAATGACGTATGGCTGCATTGGGAGTGATCAATTAAAAGATCGAAAAAAAGGGTGATCAATGAATAAGTCATTTTCTTCCCCTTTTGTCAGACAGTGATCAATAATACTAATTCTAAATTTAAAAAAAAAAAAACAAGCGTAATTACTGCCTAATGTACATCTGGGGTCAATTTATCATAAATCGACATTGCAAATTGACCCCGACTCCCAAAATACCAAACAAGTGCAGATTAATTCTTTACTTTTTATTTTATTCATTTTTTTTTTATGCAGCCATAATAAGGATTAAATATATACATGTTCAGCCCTCTAGTCCCATTGGTGCGTATGCAACGTGCATATGAAAGAATAATGTAGGGCCTCACATGGAGAGACCACAAAATAGCACAGTACATCCGAGAAAAGACAAGAGTTAGAGACATCATAGAATCCATAAAAAATCTGAAATGGTGGTGGGCTGGCCATGTTGCAAGAATGGCAGATAATCGATGGACATCACTACTCACAACATGGATTCCCCGAGACCACATGCGCAACCGAGGCCGGCAAAATGTTAGATGGAGGGACGAGCTAGACAAGTACAGGAAGTACTGGCTCCGTGACGCCCATGATAGAGAAGTGTGGCAAATCCTGGGGAAGGTCTATGTCCAACGACGGATGTTAAAAGACTGATGATGATGATGATGATGATGATGATGATGATGATGTATAATACAGGTATATCCAGACCGAATATTTTAAGACCGACGTTTCTGATCACTCAATAATCTATCCATGCTTTTTAGTATTGTAACTGTAGGAGATTTCTCTATACACCACACATCCAGACACCGTACACAGCATAATTCATTTCGAATACTTGTAAAATTCGATAAAGCTGAAGCTATACTACTCAGATTGCAACCTTGAATGTTTGGTACTAGTACCGGTCCTCCTCGCAAAGTTCTCTACGGATATAAGCGCCTGTGAGTACAGCTCTGTAACCCAATATACTTACCCCAAGGTTCTTTCGAAGGCTATGAATTACTTACATGTGTCATATGCTAGACTAATTCAATGATATGGTCATTAGCCAAAAATGTCTCTAGACGTGATTCGCAGATATTTTGGTGATGAAGATAAGAAAGGAACATTTAACATCTCCAAGAGGCCAACATCTTTCTTTTTCATCTTCTTCTTCATCCATAAGTACTCATGCTACTTCTAAAACGACTAGTACAACTGTTACTACACGAGTTTCTTCTGAGCCGACAACTGACAAGACTTTCGTGACTGTTTCTTTTTCGACAAACGAACATCATCATCATCGTCATCATCATCATCGCCTTCATCGTTATCGTCATCCGTTGCGTCTTAATGCCTGCTACCCACAACAAATCGGTTCAATCACTGTTGCTGGGTTTAGCTTGTTCATGTGTTCTGAGATTTATCAGTATGTATCTATCTAAATTTTGTCCAGCACTGACTGTTCATAATAATTACTTGACATTTTGCACACACACTCACAAGTGGGTGAGAAATTATTTTTCGTTTGTTTTGCTTCAAATTACCACCTGAACATGTTTTTATAAGGGGGTTCAATTTCCAATTAAAGTCCGTGCCAAATTTCTTTGTTTCATTCTATTTACAGTCATTTTTTTTCAGCTTCTTCCTTTATTTTGCTTCATGTCTTAAATCATCATCATCATCATCATCATCATCATCATCATCATCATCATCATCATCATCATCATCGTCGTCGTCGTCGTCATCGTCGTCGTCGTCGTCATAATAATAATAATAATAATAATAATAATAGATCAGGATAAGGGGGAGGATAGAGACCGTACAGACCACAGCACTACTGGGAACTGCACGGATACTGAGGAAGGTGCTAGAGATATAAGTACTGCAACGAATAGTAGCTCTGTCATGATATGCGAAAGAGGGAGGAGACGTTAGCGGAAGACCTGAGGAGACTTATTGTCACTCAGCCTTCAGCGATAACCACTGGGCAACCGGTGTGAAACTGTAAATTGTAGAATTACTGCGACCTATGAGTACTAGGAGAGGAGGGCTGGAGACTTGAGGAGACTTGCTGTCACTCAAACTCCAGCGGTTACCACCAGGCAACTGGTGTGAGATTCCAAATAATAATAATAATAATAATAGTATTGGTGGTTATAGTAGTATTTGCAATGTTAGAATTTCTCTTCCTCTCCTCTTTATTGTCTTCCTCTTCTTCTCTAGCTTCTTTTCCTTTTCCTTCTTTTTCTTCCGTTTCTTCTTCCTCTCCTTCTTCTTCCACTTCTATTCTTTTCTTCCTCTTCTTTTGTTATGATGATTATGTGCTATGAGGATCAACTGATAGCATGTTATCCCAGTATTCCAATACTCTCCTCAATATTTTGAACGTATTTAAGATATTTTGGAGGTGCTGAAACCGAAGATACATCAGCTTTGCCAATTAGGAATTAGTTTTTGTTTTTGTTTAAGATAACGAGTGCCCTTCAAATGATGATTTTACCCCAATAGTGGAGTACAAAGTAACAAAAGAAATGTTGCTTTCATTTTATATTCTTGATGAAGTTTCATTCTGGGTACCACATTGAAGTTTGGGGCTTGAGTAAAAAATACCTCCCCTTTTTTTTTCAGAGGAAAATGAGTTCATCACAGAGATGCTGCTCAAACAATCCCAATGCATTCCAATATATTTGTGTTAAATACACTGTGCAAAACAAAGGAATACATCTCAGTGGCTCTGACAGCTGAGCCAGCTGGATTCTCAAATACGGGGTGCAGGGAAGGGGTCCGGTTATCTCAAAGGATAGAGCCAATGTAGCAAAACCGATGCCATATTTGGAATCAGCGACCCAAAGTTACCCCGAAATCTCGCTAATATCATTGGCAAGAAATTTACTGTTGTCCAGCGTAATTTATGTACGGAGTTTTACAGTGTTTATTACGAGAAAAGATGAATTACTTTGACAAAAATAGGTGTTTTTATTAGAGAATGGCACTGATAAGTTCAACAGTAAACACTAGTTGCGAAAATTATCTTTAGGCATTTGTCATCGAACATTTTTGTGGAGGGATTGTTTTAAAAAAAAACGTTAATTACATAATCATTATCATAAAAAAGTTTTTTTCAAATATCTCTGGGATAAAAAAAAATTTATGCACTCCCTTGAGGGGCAGCAACCCTCGTGAGGAGCTCTGGCTAATGATGATTAGACCCAGTCTTCTAGTTTAGGTTGCATGACCTTCAAAGGAAGAGGAAATCAGGCAAAGAATAACTTTATGTTGGCAAGATTTCGGCATGTGCAATCCTCAAGGGAAGATATGTGCCTCTCCCTTACGAAGTCGGAGGATGCATTAATCAGTCCACGATCAGATACGTAGTTATCAGTTTGATCTTGAATTTCCTTAGCATAATGCTCGATAAATGTTATTAAAATTCACCACTGAATTAAACGCATCGACACGGGAGGAAATTTGTTGAAATTTGTTGGGTAAAATGGATGTTTCTGTCCTCATTAGGATGCTGACTTATGGATTTTTCCACGCGTATACACACACACACACACACACATATATATATATATATATATATATATATATATACAATTAATAATTGAGTCATCCGCAGACAGCAGTTTCGTTGTATTACAACTCTTCAGTGTGGCTATAGACTATCCATTATCCATCCAGTACCAGAAGGTAGGATTGAAACCTTCGTTTCAGACCCAGAGGCTGGCATATCATTCTCTGCCCTAGGCAGAAATGGACCGTCAGTAAGGCTGAATTTAAGCGATATATTTATTTACGCACATTTCCCCATCCACCAGAGTTCTCCATTCCACAGTTGGAAGAGCATTGCTATATAGCTTATAATGGACGAGTTACCGCACTTAAAGAATGCTCAACCCTGAATAAGGGAGCATTGTGTCTATATATATATATAAATATATATATATATATATTGTACATATCAGAAATTTTAGCAATATGAAATACTCACTACTAGATCAAGTGCATTGCCAAGGCAGGAAATTGTGAATAAGCGTATGGGAACTCTATGGTTGAGGAGAGGAGAGGGCGCGATTTGCCCGAATTTTTGTATTATTTTGTCTGATGTATACGTTATATGTTATATATATATATATATATATGTATAACCTGAATCCCTCCCCTTCTACTGGCTCGCACGCCTATGAGTCTATGGACTAATTCATTTACCTATGTCAATAAAGAGCTGAAAAGAAATCGAATTTAATGGACCTACCAGTTCTCTTCTCCTAATTCTCATCCTTTGAATCCCTGGACTAACTCCCCGAATATCTACTCGAAGTACACACATCAAGGATCATCTTACAGTTTTCCCAGCTACCCCTCCCTGGGGGGTACAATCTTTAAACATTACTCCCACGCGCCTTCAGATAGTTTAGATAAGAAAAAAAAACTATCATCTTCCTGTTTTTAACACGTTTACTGCCACATGCATCTTAACTGATACGCTTCTTTGAATATGGTTCGACTGCGTTTATCATCTGGAATTCGCAGACCATTACAGGAATAGTGCAGCTACGATTCCTGCGATTTTTAGCGTAGTTTGGTAAAGGTATCACTGTACAAATTAATGTAATAAAGTATAAGCTGTAAGAAATGCTGTTAAGTTATTGGTTAGGTTGGTCATTCAATAGAAACCGACAAATGACCATGGAGTTTTTGCAGCATGCCGGGCTGGGGTCATCAATGAAAATATTAGCGAAAGGAGTGAAGTATGAATAAGTTACTTCTCCCGATTTTGGTTGGACAAAAATTTCCAAGATACACGTTTGGATACTACCAGATACAAACTAGTCATTAATTTAGCCAAAATTGAAATGCAAATTGAACCCCCAACTCAAAACCTATGGGGGACGGGTAGAAAAAAAGTTTGCCAAGATATAATAAGGAGTAAATGTTTAAATTTTCTTCCTCCAGCTTCATTGGTGTGGCCTGTGCGCGAGATGGATTGCGGAAGATTCACCAACAACAAGAGACCGACAGCGAATTACCGACATTCGAGATGTATAATTCATCGATGTACAATTTGCTAAGATATTTGATTTACCGAGATCTCAAGAATTGCAAAAAGGTTAAAAACTAAGAAAGAGTTTCCATGAACGATAATATATCAAAGTATCTGTCAACCGATCGGCAGGGAAGGGGGTGGGTATTTCGTTGAAAAAAATATGAATGGAGAATTTTCATCATTGTTTTTAAACATTCATTCCATTCTTAGAAAAAAAGAATGGAAGATTTTGATGTTTGTTTTTATTTCATTCGTAAAAAAAATGAATGGAGAATTTGGATAAACGCTTCAGATTTTTAAAAAAGGGAACAAATATCCAATTACTTTTTAATAAAATGTATTTATTTTCATATTTATATTAACCTTACTTTCAAATGTACATTGCCTGAAGAAAGTACGAAACTATGCCATGGTTTTCATTGATCAGTCCTTGATTGAGAGTGAAAAGACATCGTAACCTATTTATTCTTTCGGGAATTAAATAGAATATTTCCCTGAAACTGCTCATAACATTACTTTTTAAGTAAACATATACTAAAAACTAAAACTTGAATTTGAAGTCTTTTAACTCTCTTAGCTCAAATAAAATTGTTTGGTTGTGAATTAAAAAAGATAAACTTTATCAATAACTTACATCTAGAATTTTATGTATCTCGAACCTTGAATTTTTTTTTTGTGTAAATAAAAAATTGAGAAATTCATTTTTTTTTTCAAATCTTTACAATTATTTTTATAACTTATTTCTGAAACTTAAATTTTATGTGTATTGGCTTTGGGGGCAAAAATAAATCACTTTATCCGTGAAATTCATTTTAAAAACTTAATAGAACTTACACGTAAAACTTAAACTGGATATCTCACAGATCGAAAAGCTATTCAAACCTCAAGTTGAATTAACTGCAATAATTAATAAGTAACTCAGACTCAAACGATCATTTATCATACAACATTCCTATCCTACTTTTCTCTCTGTATTTTACTGTTCTTTAAATCTTTAGACAATCTATTTTTCGGGCATTAAATTCAACAACTTGAGAATGCAAAGGACTATGAATAAATTACCTCCATCTCAATTTCAGATTTTTCGAAAAACAACTAATGAATTAAGACGAAGGTAGATAGTAGAGAGTGGTCAAAATTAAATATTGATCTACCATACTCAATCATCATGAAAATACATATAAATATCTGAGATTAAATTTAAAACATTTAAGTATAGAAACGATGCTAAAATACGACGTGAAAATTCTGTTACCGAAAACCTGTTCAAACGACTTGCAAGATAACCCTTAAATGTTACGTATCTTGACCTTTTTTTTTTTTTTAGCGTAAATACAAAATAAAAGTGTTTGTAAATTCATTTTGTTCGATTTTATAATTCTATTTAATTTTGACCTTTTCGGTAATTTGTATATCTCAACAAATTGTACATATCGGGAAATTGGTATCGGTAAAGAGTTGTCGTTGAATTGTTGTTGGTGAATCTGCCAGATATACATTTATACATAAGCCAGACCAACTTCAAAACTAGAAAAACTCATGTAAACAGTTTTGATCTGATGATGGATTTCAAGTTATTTGATAATTTCGGTTCCAAGGCTATACGAATTTGATCTGGTTGTGGATTTCATGTTCCCAAGACCATACAAATTTGGTCCAATGATGGATTTAAAGTTATTTGATTATTCTGGTACTGAAGATATCTAATTTAATCTCGAGACCATACACATTTAGTCCGATGATGGATTTAAAGTTATTTGATTATTCTGGTACTGAAGATATCTAATTTAATCTCGAGACCATACACATTTAGTCCGATGATGGATTTAAAGTTATTTGATTATTCTGGTACTGAAGATACCTAATTTAATCTCGAGACCATACACATTTAGTCCGATGATGGATTTAAAGTTATTTGATTATTCTGGCACTGAAGATATCTAATTTAATCTCGAGACCATACACATTTAGTCCGATGATGGATTTAAAGTTATTTGATTATTTTGGTACTGAAGATACCTAATTTAGTCTCGAGACCGTACACATTTAGTCTGAAGATGGATTTAAAGTTATTTGATTATTTTGGTACTGAAGACACTTGATTTGATCTTATGCAGCAAAACTTTGAAACCTGGAAACCTTGATATTTAGATGTACTGCGGGATTTAGATTAACCCCCCCCCCTTTTTTTTAGTCATCAATTACTTTTTGAAAGAATGTTTTTATTCAATATCATTACGAGGAAATTATTTAAGCCCTTATCAATATGTCTACTGAGTGTATAAGTCAAACAAGTGCAGAGTTCAACCCAATATGGCTTCCACTACTTGACGAGGACAAAGTATGGAAATCCAGGCCTGACAAGGAAAGGAAAAGATATCACCCGAATCCAACGTTATAAGCGTTGTTACCACTGGAGAAAAAAATCTGTTTACCAACTTTCGATGGAGCATTAGAAGAAGGCTGTGGAGTGGATCGGCTGAAATGTTGTATTAACAACACAAACACCAAGGAAGAGTTCAATCATCCGAAAAATACTCTTTGAATGTTTGTGACCATTCTTAAAACTTTAGATAACCTATCCAATATTTCACTGCTCATCTAAGAAATAATTTATATTATAATAAGTTCACTTTTTCGTATCTACATTAATTCATATAAGAGTGAAATAATTAACTTTGTCAGCCATAATACTGAGGCAAATCTTTTGAGGTTTACACTTAAGAAAGGTTAAAATCTGAAATGATAGATATGCAGTACCTTATTTATTGATTTCTGTTTATTTATGAGAGCAAATTAAAACTGCAAAGCACTCAGGGAGCGCATACCACTGCCAATGCCTTTGTCCGTAGTAGTAATGGTGTATGGATCCGCTCCCAAAAAATAATCAACGCCCATCCTTCTTCAAACCTTCATTGAAATTTATGGAGAGCTTTGAGATATCTTGTGGACGGACAAACCTTTGGTGATATTATGTGAAGTGGATATATAACTATGATATTAGGAAGATAATTTTGCATGGATCAGCCGAAAGTTTGATCACCTTTTACGTAGTCTAATATCCACTGTTGCACAAAATTTCATTGAAATTCAGACGTTGGGAGATGTGTGGACAGTCATGAACGTATACATGAATATGAGAGAAAAACAGAAATATATCTCACAATCAAAATAACAAATTGATGGATTAGCCTTAAACTTCACTCAGTTCTCCCTCACGTGACAGCACAGCTTATCATGGACATTAATTGAGATTCATTCGTTACTTTGGGAGATATCCGATGGACAGTTGTTGACTGGAGTGAAAAAGTTGAATTTTCGATGAATTCTCTTAAAGAACGGTTTACATCATATATTAAAAGAACCAGAATATCGATACAAGTGATGAATTCAATGATAGAAATAACAAATAGAAAACATATGCGATTCATTTTTTTTTTCAGTTCATACGATTGAAAAAAATTCCTTTTGGGGGTTTATTGGTCTCGATGATGTAAGTAGGGACTGGTAGGGAACAAGTTCGGTCTTCTTTAAGTATTATTTTTGCCAGTTGTTTTGTTTTTTGTTTTATTTCGTTTCGTTTGCAGAAAAACACCACAGAAAAATAGTTGTTTACAAGAGATATGTCTAATAACTTTCATCTAATTCCTTTCAAAGGCAAAAGACACCTTTGAAGAATGGTTATCTATTAGAAATATATCTGATTGTTTTAACAAATTACTTTCAAATGCAAGAGACTCCTCTGAGGAATGGAAGCAAATGGAAACGTATCTGACCCTAAGTTTAGAACAAAAATGTTTTTAAATATTGGATTAATTAAATAGCTATTCTTATTATGTGTCCACACATCTCGATAAGATGCTTTTCGGTCGGTCGGTCGATCTGTTGATCGATCCTAATTATGTTAAACAGCAGAAAGAGAAATCAAGGATTTGTTGTTTTATTTACAAGCTTCTATTATATTGGGAGAGGTGTGATATAATCAATAGATGGTATATCAAGCGTTTCAATTTACAGCTAAGCTCATCGCTAAAAGTGTGATGTATGCTCACTTGAAGCCTACTTATCAAATAAAACTTGAGTATTAAGGGAAATTATGAATCACAGCCACCCAATATAGACTCATTTTTATCGCATAAATTCATCGTAAATTTATGTAGTAAATTGAAATTTGGTGGAAGGGTAAAAAAACACCAACAGAATCACTATTCATTGAGCATAGTGTGTGTGTACTAAATCCAAAGTTTTTTCTCTGAACAATTAGAGCTGGGTAAGGTCAATACATACATATATATATATATATATATATATATATATATATATATATATATATATATGTGTGTGTGTGTGTGTGTGTGTGTGTGTGTGTGTGTATATATATATATATATATATATATATATATATATATATATATATATATATATATATATATATATAATTTTAAGAACGCATGAATAACTTAAGTTCAGAAAAAAGTGTTTAAACTGCTCTGTTGTTGGTAGTGTTGATTAATAACAACAACAATAACTATAACACTTACATACAGAACAGATATACGAGAAAAGATGTTTTTCTCAACTTCCAGGTGATCGACGTCTTTTGGCAGCATGCCATTTCATCTAAAATATTCCTTTGTTTCATTTAGAAAGGAGCAGAGAGGGAAAGAAATTCAAGTTGTTTACTTGAGAGGAGAAAGAGAAGTTTGTTTGTTTAATAAAAGGGTAGGAAGAGAGAGGAAGGGAAGAATATTAGGTAGTTAACTGAGGGGGTAGGGATTTTTTGGCACATGAATCTTATCTATATTAAGGGATGAAGGAGACAATGAGAAGACATAGATTGAGAGAACCACAAAGGCGTGAAACAATATTTAGGTTTAGTTTCAGTTAAGGTATCAGATACCAAGGGGTTTCCCCATGGATATAACTAGTGTATATAAATGTTAGAATCTATGAATACCATAAACCCACCAACAGTGTTTAAACCAGTCTTTTGTGGTTGGAAGTGATTAATAACAGCAACAACAATAGCAGTTACATGCATTGCAGATGAGATATTCGTGAAAAAGGTTTTATAGCAATCACCACATGACCAATGACTTTGGGCAGCATGTCGTTTTTGGGTGATCAATCAAAAAATTGAAAAAAAAAGAGTTGGTCAATGAATAAGTTACTTTTCTTGCCTTTTGGTAGGCACTAAGATGTCCGAAATTTCAAAAAATAATCCAAGGAACCAATTTAGCATGATCTTATATTTTGGAGGGAAATGATTTTTTTTTTAAATTCCTGACCCATTGAGGGGAGTGCGTGTACAAAATTTCAAGTTTCTACTATGAATGGTTAAGGCTGGGTGAGATCCGGATACATCATCATCATCATCATCATCAATATCATCATCATCATCATCATCATCATCAGTCTTTTAGCATCCGTCGTTGGAAATAGACCTTCCCCAGGATTTGCCACACTTTCCTATCATGGGCGTCGCGGAGCCAGTTCTTCCTTAACCTGTCTAGCTCGTCTCTCCATCTAATATTTTGCCGGCCTCGGTTGTGCATGTGGTCTCGGGGGATCCATGTCGTGAGTCACGATGTCGATCGGTTGTCTGCCATTTTGCAACATGGCCAGCCCACGTCATTGATGAGATTTGTAATAGATTCTATGATGTCCCTAATCTTGTCTTTTAAGTACATATAAATCTCAGAACATATGAATGACCTAAACCCAACAACAGTATCTAAACCAATGCAGTTGGTAGCAATGACCAATAAGCATACACCAAGACTCCAGAGCAAATTACTAATAAAAATTGTAGAATTCAAACTAACGTATTGTTTTCTAATTGCCAAATTTTCGGATGAACCATCCCCACATTCTACTACTACTACTACTACTACTACTAATAATAATAATAATAATAATAATAATAATAATAATAATAATAATAATAATAATACTGCTGCTACAGCGAGAAATAGTATTGCTACGACTATTTTGTTTAGAATTCCTATGAAATCGGAAATCACTGATGTGGACGAATGGATGGTGGATGCATCATTGAACTTTGGGTTCTTGTTTTTAAGTATTGAAAGTTCCGTCCGCTTCAAGCGTTTTCATTAAATAGAATTTATAAGAGATACTATTGTTTTAACTAAAAAAAATATACTGCAATCTTCGTTGATAACAAGTGAAAAAACATCAGCCATTTTGTTAAGATTTAAATAACCCAAAATATGTTCGCTCAGTTGACCTCTTTTTATGTGTTCGTGGTGTTACTACTTATAGCTTTCGGCCGATCCATTCTACCTCCTTCTTCAGGTGTGAAATCTTGAAAGAAAGGAAGAGATTTTTTTTTTCACAAAACGAAAGATCACGAAGAAGATGTTGAATTGTCTGAAACATCTTGAAATGTTAACGACTCAAAAGTTATAGACAGCAATATTTTAATAAAACCACTCATTTTCGGGAGAACATTCCAACACAAAATTTGATAGGGAAATATATCTTTAAAACGTTTAAATCTGATCACGACGTTCAAGAAAAATCAGTTTTTTCCGAATGTCTGGTTCATAATCTTTCATAAAAAAACAACAACTTAGTTCAATTTCTCATTATGTTTTGGTTGGTTTTAATCAAGTATGAATTTTTAATAAAATTCTAACAAAATTTGGATCAAATTTCATGAGATTTTTTGGGGTGGTTTATTTTGGCAAAAGTGATCTTTTTTTTCTTTAATACGCTGAATAATCCAACCTTTTCTTTTCTTTACTGCCTCCATAAAGAACAGTCCATTAGAAATGTTTGCTTTAATTGTACTTTTACTTATTTATTTTCATAGTGATTTTGTTTTCAAACTTTTGTCGTGATGAAACAATTAAAAGATTCTATTTTGAGATATCCATTTTCAATGACTTCATAAATAACGTTGTAATCATTTATTCTGACTCCAAATTTAATTGGAATTTTATCAAACATTTATACTCGATTAAAACTAACTAAAACAGGTCTGGTTAATCACTCCATAGAAACTGTCACATGACCAACAACTTTTAACAGAATGCTGTGTTGGAAAGAGGGGTGATCAATGGCTTTTGTTAGGGCAGTGATCACAAAAAAGACTGGATTTGCAAAAATCATCATCATCATCATCATCATCATCATCATCATCATCATCATCATCATCATCATCAGTCTTTTAACGTCCGTCGTTGGACATAGACCTTCCCCGGGATTTGCCGCACCTCTCTATTATGGGCGTTGCGAAGCCAGTACTTCCTGAACTCGTCTAGCTCGTCTCTCCATCTAATATTCTGCAGGCCTCGGTTGTGCATGTGGTCTCGGGGGATCCATGTCGTGAGTCACGATGTCGATCGGTTGTCTGCCATTTTGCAACATGGCCAGCCCACCGCCATTTGAGATTTGTAATAGATTCTATGATGTCCCTGACTCTTGTCTTTTCTCGGACGAACTGTGCTGTCTTGTGGACTCTCCATGTGAGGCCCAGCATAATTTTTTCATGTGCACGTTGCATGGTTCTCAATTTACGGGTCTGTCTCTTGGTTTGGTTCCATGTTTCAGCTCCATAAGTGACTATTGGGAGGATGCATTGGTTATATACCCGTTTCCACAAAATTGTGATAAATTTAGCATAAACTTACATTGAACTAGAAATTGAACCCCCATTAAAAACTTATCTATGGGAGGTAAGTTTTTTTTTGCTTTTTTTTTTACAGACATAAGCGGTTATTTTTCAATTGTAAAGCCCTCTAGTTCCATCGGTGTGACCCTTGTCACATATATTATTACATACCTACGTTGAAAGACGGAAGGATAGACAATTTTGAAGAACGGAAGACACTTATGGTGGCAGTTTTTTATTTGACAGTCTCTGATATAATGAGAAAGGTATCTAATTCATTTTATCAAAAAAAATCACAGAACCAGATTCAGAGGGTACTGAAAAAAATCACTCGATTGTTGTCTTTCTAGTGAATTAAAATATGAACTTCAAGGCAATTCTCCGTAATAAAAGAATTATCTAATCATCACATGCAATTGGATTAAAATAATGAGATGTTATCAACCAATGAAAATAATGAGATATTATCAACCAATGAAAACACAGCATCGATTTATGTTCAACGTAGTGAAATATCCAGTTATAAGGTCGAGATAGGCTTTGCCTCTCGACGAGTAAACACAGGGTCTCAAGAGTTGGGCATTCAACCGGTGCATTGTCCCAGAGCTCGGCGGTACCAAGGTGGGGCTCGAATGTTTCTTGGGTTGAGCAGTGTATTGGAACATCTTGGTGTGATGTGTCCATTTATAAAGCTATCAATTTCCCAGGTATACATGATCAATTAATTTGTTTAATTATTTGAACTGATTTTCATGTACTTTTGTCACTGAATTGAAATGAAAACCATATGTCTCCATTTCATCATTTTTTCATGGAACCTGTTTCCAGTTGTCGGTTTTAAGAGAATTTTGCACTGGACTCATGGATCCGACCAAAATACGAAAATATCAGTTGAAATAATCAAAACGAATTTCAATCTTCTAGACCTGTGGTATCGGTAAGCGAATGTAGTACAGCATGCTAAAAGGATTATACCACATGAGAACAGAATGGCTAAAGGACAAAGGTTTGTGCAGTTTGTGAGTGATTTGAAAAGGCAATAAAATTCCCCCCCCCCAGGCCCTGAGTAGACGCTCCAACATTGTTTTCGAAGAGTCTTCCCTAAAAATCTCATCGAGACAGACGGACAGCCACTGGGAGAGAGTGGGGGGCTATAACTACCAATGTAGGTTTCTTCAGTTTAAAATTGATCCGGCTGGCTGACTATGTATGTATGGAACATGTGTACAGGCTGCACCAATGGAGCTTATAAGGTGGAATATTTCAACATTTACTCTTTATTACATCTGTTTTCGTTTTGTTTTTTTTTCAATTCCCTTGAATATGTTTTGAGAGAGGGGTTTCAATTTACAATGTGAGTTCATGCTAAATTGGTCACTGGTTCGTTCCCATTTATTTTTTCTTTGAGGAATCAGACTCAAGTGATCAAACAAAGGGCAAGAAATTAAATGTGTGAAATTGAAGGCTGGTGGGTATTTCGTTGCAATACACGGTTTCTAAGGTCTTTGAATATCTGGATGAATTTTGAAAGTCCATTCTTCTTTTATTCCATTGTTTGTTGCTTGTTCGTTTGCTACTGTCTTTAATTCTGTCTCAGCTTATTCGTTCATATATTCCGATTCCTTACTTGTTGTTTTATTCATTCTTTCTTTCTTTTTCTCTTTCTATTTTTGGTTCGTTTTTCATATCTTTATTTCTTTTTTTCCCCTCTCTCTCTCTTCTTTCTCTTTTTCTTTTTCCCTATCTTGGTTCTTCAGTTTTTATGATCATAATTTCCTTGTCTATAATTTCACTTTTCCTCTTTCTCTCTAAATTTATTCTATTTCTTTCTATTTCGTTTCGTCGCTCCAATCATTATTTCTTTCTTTCTTTTTGATTCGTTCTTACCATCTTTCTTTTCCGTGTTTTTTCTCTTTTCTCTCTTGTACTAGAGAAAGAGGCCCAAATAACCGCTACAGAAAGGCCTTCAATCCCGCTGATCCAATCAGTGGACGCTATTCGCAACTGAAAGGACAGCATGGCTTTCAAAGCTACCCCCTTTTTTAAGAAATAATAAAGTCAGATATCTCATAATCCACATCGATACACTGGCTATATATATATATATATATATATATATATACATATATATATATTCATATAAATATATAAATATATTATATATATATACATATATATATATGATTAGTAATTGTGTCATCCACAGACAGCTGTTTCGTTGTATTACAACTATTCGGTGTGGCTATCGACTCAATATCAATTCCAATACCGCTACTTAGGATCGAAACCTTCGCTCCGGACCCAGAACGGTCAGTAGGACAGAATTAGGTGATGTATTTATTTACGCTTAACTTCCCATCTACTAGAGTGCTCCATTCCAGAGTTGGAAGGGCATTGCATAGTTGCTAATAGCCGATGGATGTCCTACTTAAGAGTGCTCAACCCTGAAGAAAAGATTGTTAGGGGCGTTGATTATAATTAATGATTGTCTCATTCAAAGACAGCTGTTTCGTTATAAATATATATATATATATATATATATATATATATATATATATATATATATATATATATATATATATATATATGAATTAAAGGATTCGCTCCACAAGCACGCTCATGTTTCTGTCCTGTTTGGGCTTCTTTGTGCCATTCCCTAACGAAGCTTAAACAGGGAAGAAACACAGAAGAGTTTGTGTAGAAAATCCTTACTTCATCATATTTTAAGCTCTGCATCAAATCAACTTAATGTCCAATGTTGAATGTATTGAGCACTTCATGAAATAAACCCAACATACATAGGATATTGTATTATATGATATTATATTCTAATGTATTCCTGATTTGTATTGTATTGTATATGTGTATGTGAAATGTTGCAACATTTTATGTGGGGTTATATATATACATACATACGAATAGATAGATAGATAGATAGATAGATAGATAGATAGATAGATAGATAGATAGATAGATAGATAGACAGATAGATAGATATTGGAAATGTGACACTCACCCCTCTAGCTAAAGGCCTGATATTCTACAAAACAAATTTCCCATGTGTGCAACACACATACACATACACACACACATACATACACACACACACACATACCTACATATATATATAAAGCGGTTGGAACATGCTGTGTCTATATATGTTCACTTATAGGAATGGATAGATAGATAGAAATTGTAAATTTAATCCCTCCCGGCAAAAGGACCATTCTACAAAACAATCGAATTCTCCTCTGGTGAAACATGTTGAAAGCGAAAATGCGCTTGTCTACAAGATTTGCCCTGTCGAATAACACATTCAGAAGAAGCTGTGATTTCTTTCCCTGCAGAGATTTGTCATGAGGCACACTGAGATCATTAATCATACAACAGTACGTTTAGTCAACAAGGGCTTTTCAAATGGTCATACTAAGTTTACTGGTGGTCGAAAAAGCATTTCTCAACTGGAATTATATGATTCATATGATTTGACGAACTAATCATTTCCATGTACTTATTTCCGAAGGCACATTTTGTTGACTAGCAACGTCATCAGATCTGTTTAAAAAAATATTTGTCAGATGAAACGTTTATCGTTGTCAGGGGGCTGTGCAACGTCATCATGCTCCAGTGGTGTTATTCGACGGCAATTATATAAATACACCAAAAAAAATGATGGTTTTATTCATTCATGAAGTTTAAAGCTATTTTATTTGGTATTCTATTTTTAATAATTCAAATAACCTAATTTTAAGTCATTTTTTTCTTCAAGTCACAAATCGAACTTGTTTTAAAAGGTGATTTGGGATGAAGCTTTCAGAGCATCTGTGGCGTAATTTTCATTGTTATGTCATGATAGGGAAGTTACTTAACCATTGAGATCAATGCACAAGCAAACAAAGAAGAAATTTGCGTATTCAAGAAGAAATCATATACATATATATATATATGTGTGTGTGTGTGTGTGTGTGTGTGTGTGTGTGTGTGTGGTTCAAATCAGGCTAGCAGTATAGCATAATATAATAATATATCAATAATATAAAGCCACTCCTGTAATGTAATGGATTTATTTCGCCTGATGAGGCCCGAAGAGGGCAGAAACATAAACTAGTTTGTGTAGCGAATCCACATTCTACTATTTCAGGCAAATAAGTATAATCAATCGCGTAGTTATAAGCCCTGACTTATTCCTGTTATTTCTTCAAAGTTATAATGGATTGGTGCGCGTAGAATAGATGAATATAACTAATAAAAACCGTCGTAGGGTGAGAGAGAGGCTGTTGTGATCTAACAGAGAGGATTGTGTCGCATAAATGCTGGACGTTTGAAACAAATAGAAATGAAAAGAGTGCGTAAGTCTCTGTAAGAAATGTTCAATGCTGAGTTGAGACTTTAATAATTATAATCATGTTGCTATTTTTTTAATACATCTTTATGTAAAATATTTACTCACTCTAGTGTTTATCGTGAAAATGGTTCAATTTATTCTCGTTTAAAAGAAAATAGATTTCATTTTTGTTTCGTTTGTGCTTTCTCTTAATAAGCACTGCGCACATCAATTCAGTATGGTAGTCACTTGCAAAAAGCTGGGAATTATCTCACTTTTGTATAAGGCCAAAAATGTGTGACAACCAAAGAGGACTGAACTTACGGGAAAGAGGAAATGGCCATCTCAAATGTGTTTGTGTAGAGAAAAAAGAAAGAAAGAACGAGAACGGGAAGAAGAAAGAAAAAAAAGTTAAGAAAGATAGAAAGAAAGAAAAAAAGAAAGAGTAAAAAGAAAGAGAGAATGAGAGGGAGAAAGAAAGAGTGGCGATAATACGAGAAAGACGAATGGAAAAACGAAAAGAAAGAAAAGAAATAAAGAGTAAAAAGAAAAAGAGAATGAGAGGGAGAAAGAAAGGATGACGGTAATGCAAGAAAGAAGAATGGAAAAACGAAAAGAAAGAAAAGAAAGAAAGAGTAAAAAGAAAAGGAGAATGAAAGGGAGAAAGAAGGGATGACGGTAATGCAAGAAAGAAGAATGGAAAAACGAAAAGAAAGAAAAAGAAAGAAGTAAAGAAAGAAAGAAAGAAAGAAAGAAAGGAAGAAAGAATGGAATAGAACGGAAACGTTCAGGGTGAAGGAGAAAAAAAGGAGATGATAGTGAAGGGAGGGAATTTAAGATGAAGAAGAAAGAGGTTCTGAAGAAAAGACTGAGGTTCGTTGAAAAGGTAATAAAAGATGAACGTGGTAATTGCTGCAACGTAGAGACATTAGACGGACAGGCGTGAAATTGAATGAAAAGGAATGCATAGATTCATAAATCCCTTCATCGTCACGAGACGGATCCCAGTCACCTACCAACTTCTCGCAATTCTCATACAAAGGAGACAGGTTTGTGTGAAAGGTTCGTCGCTTCTACGCCTGTCAGCCCTCGGCTGGGTTGACATTCGGTTCTTTCCAAGTTCCAAATTGTGAAAATCTGGCTCTGAACAAAGCTATTTGGTTACTGGAAGAGAAAAATATACAAAGGAATAGCAACCCTTAAACACGAATAATATTATACGACATGAAGAAATTTGTAATTCAATCCATTTTTCCCTAGGTCTGATGATAGATTTTAAGTTATTTGATTATCCATTTCGTTCTTGGCATCGTAACTGGGACTCCTCCAAGTCCACTTCCTATTGGTTTTCTCCTTGAAGAATGTGTTCATGATTTTGAACCCGTTTCCTGTTGCAAAATATACAAGATCTTTACCCTTCTCATTCTGTATTTTGTATCGGTACTTGCCGACATATTTTTCATTACCTCGTCCTATTCGGGTGTTAGGGTCTTCCGTAAAGATGTTAAATTTAGTTTTGGTTTCTTGGCGTACAGAATTCAAGTCGTCGTCAGAGTCGTCTATCTCCTCTGTGGATGATTGTGAAGAGGAAGCGTAAATTTGAATGATGTTCAGTTCGTACCTCTTTGAGAGCTGTGCAGTAACACTGACTACGCGATCTAAAAATGGCTCTGAACCCTCAAACATTATCTTTGAAGTTTTCTTTAATAAGAAAGCGAACTTTTTTTTTTCTTTTTTCTTTTCCGTAGTTGTATAGAAGATACCCGTTGTCTTGTTCGATCATCTCTTCTCCAGGTTTTCTCATTCTACTTATTCCAATAATGGCCCATTTCATGTCTTTTCATTTCATTTTCTGGATCAATTAGATGCATGACTGCGGAGGGTGTCCAGATTTAACTCACTAAAATTACTTAAAGATAATATAAGAATTTTCAAGTCTATCTGATTCTTATTCGTCAGTTACGGTTTTTAACAGATATTTCCAGAGTTTTGGTATTCGAAAATTATCCAAGCATATATATATATATATATATATATATATATATATATATATATATATATATTACTAAAAAGAAGAGTATACAAGCAATGCATTCTCTCGATAGTCACTTATGGAGCTGAAACATGGAACTTAACCAAGAGACAGACCTACAAACTGAGAAGTATGCAACGTGCACATGAGAGAATCATGCTCAACTTTACATGGAGAGATCACAAGACAGCACTGTATGCAAAGAAGAAAACAGGTGTCCTTGACATCATAGAAACTATTTAAAAAAACTCAAATGGCAATAGGCAGGCTATGTTGTAAGAATGGCAGACAACAATGGACATCACAACTCACAACATGGATCCCCAGAGATCACATTCGAAACTGAAGCCGACAGAATACAAGAATGAAAGATGAACTAGACAAATTCTTGCTCTGCAACGCCCATGATAGAGAATTGTGGCAGATCCTGGGGGAGGTCTATGTCCAACGACGGACGACAAAAGACTGATAATTATTATTTATATATATATATATATATATATATATATATATATATATATATATAATTGAATAATCCACAGAGAGCTGTTTTGTTGTATTACAACTCTTCAGTGTGGCTGTAGATTCCCCATCCGCCAGGGTGCTCTGTTCTTAAGTTGGAAGAAAGAAAGCCACACATTGTTTAAGAGACATATTCCTACATCTCTTCGTTCCCTCTCTTAATTTCTTTGTTCGCTGATATTTATTTATTACGTATACTTGAGAGCGGTTGGTCTAATATTTGCAGGAAACTTATCAATGGCTCCCAATCCTCCACCCCGTATCTGGATCAACGAGTGGCCAGGTGGTTGATACTAGATAATTCGTCCCTTCCCCTCATTCCTTTCAAGAGTCCAGACATTTTAGTCAGTATGAAAAGACTACATTATTCGTAACAGACGATTAGAAAGAAAAGAGTTCAACAGAAATCCAGCATTGATAATCTACGGTGGTTAGATGAATATTTTTATTGTATTGACATCAATGAGCGTTGAGTTAGTCATTCAATGGATGAAACGACACCTAGAGTATTTAGTGTCGAATCACAAGAGGCGCCTCCAAATTTTAGTAAATAAAGAAAAACATACGTGTAAATAAAGATTTAATTGTTAGATTTGGTTTTAATCTGAAATAAATATTGCTTCAGTCACTGTTGTAGGAATTTGGAACATTGGTAGTTTGCGAAAAAAAAAAACAACTAAGATTTTGTCGAATATCATCATCATCATCATCATCATCAGTCTTTTAACGTCCGTTGTTGGACATAGACCTTCCCCAGGATTTGCCACACTTCTCTATCATGGGCGTTGCGGAGCTAGTACTTCCTGAACTTGTCTGGCTCGTCTCTCCATCCAATATTCTGCCAGCCTCGGTTGCGCATGTAGTGTCAGGGAATCCATGTTGTGAGTCGTGATGTCCATCGGTTGTCTGCCATTCTTGCTACATGGGTGGTTTGGTGCTGGAGAGATTCGTTTTCCTAGATAGATGCAATGGTGTACTCCCTCCAGTTCTGTGTCCTCGATTTTGATCTCAGTGTTTTTATTCCCGATGTGGTTGTTGCACATGATCTTCGTCTTACTGAAGTTCATGTGTTGGCTGAATTTCTTGCTCTCTTCATTTCGTTCATCTATCATTAGTTGGAGGTCGTGTAGGTTCTCTGTGAAAAGGGCAATGTCATCTGCAAATCTGATGTTGCTCAGATACTCGCTATCTATTTTAATTCCTTTACTCTCCCAGTCTAGTCTTCTGAAGATCATCTCGAGGCAGGCTGTGAAGAGTTTAGGTGAGCTGGTATCACCTTGTCTTACTCCTTTCTGGAGCTGAGTTAATTTCGTCCAACCGCAAACTGGAATCTAGTTTCTCTCCCCTTCTGAGGGGTTGGGTTTGTATATATGTATCTTATCTCGTTAGTACGTTGAACTTGTCCACTAAGTGGGGACCTCCAAGTAGTCTTTGGGGATAAAAGTTACATTGTTCATTGGTTGATTCAATGAACATATATGAACATTGAGTCCGTTATCCAATATATCAAACGACACCTGTAGTATTTAGAGAGGAATTTACTAGAGGCACATCCAAATTTCAGTGAAGAGAAAAAACATACGTACAAATAAAGATTTGTTAATTAACTTTGGCATTAATTCGAAATAAATATTGCTTCAATGTGACAGCTGCGGGAATCAGCATTCTAACAATTGGTGATTGGCAAGGAAACCTTTTTTTTCTGTTGAATATAAAGGCTGCTTAGGTATGATGATGGATTGTAAGTTATTTGATTATTTCGATACTGATACTACATACTTTGGTCCAAAGACCATGCATATTTGGTCTTGCGCGACAAAAACAACCGACAATCCTGGTCAGTATCTAACACTGAGACCCATCTTTGAAAAAAAAAGTTGGTAAGAATAAACAAAAGAATACAGATTCACGTGCTTCCAACGAACTTCTAAAAAATATCTTTACTGAGAATATCAGAAACCGTCAGCCAAAACAGTCAACATAGGTTTCTTTCAGTTTTCAAGTTGGTCTGGCAGCCTATGTGCGTATATTTCTATACATATCTATCACGCATACAGACCGCACTTAGGTAGCTAGAGGACTGAAAAAATGAACTGTTACCCATTATGTCCGGAAAAAAACTCTTTGTTTATGTAAAACTCACTCTCTGACACTAATTAAGATGGGGGTTCGGTTTGCAATGCAATTTCATATTGAATTGATCCTTTAGTTTGTGTCCGCTTATTTGCTTTTTTCAATAATTCTCTTTTAGTGATCAGTGCTCAACAAATGGCGAGAGAAATTATGCATCAATCACACTTTATCCCAACTTTTGAATGATCATCCACAACACAGTATGCTGCCAAAATACATTGTTTACGTGACGACTTCTATAAAGTAACCAACCAGACCTGTTTTCTTTTAATCAACAAAGGAAGTTATAACTTTGATGAAATAAAGTATTTATTTGCACGAAAACAATTCCAACATAATCTCATTCCTTGTCAGAATACTTTACCGAACGTTACTTATATATAACATAGACGCCGTATGAAGTACAGATTTTTAAAAAATCGGCCAATAACCAAGTTTCAGGCTTCGGAATATCAATCCATCCTCATTTAGATGTACATACTTCAATAAAACTGTAGCCAAATGATGAAAAGGCATTTTCAACATAATATCCTTCCTTGTCAATGCAATTTATACATATATATATATATATATATATATATATATATATATATATATATATATATATATATATGTATATATATATATATATTTGTATATATATATATGTGTGTGTGTGTGCGTACATGTGTGTGCATGTGTTAAAATGAATATAGAATGATTATATAGAAACTCTTATTTGAAATGATCTCCTGTCGTTACACGGATAATGTATCACTGGAACTAGTTAATGTAAATAAAAACAATTAAAATGGGATTGCTGCATGAAATTTTCTTTGTTTATTGAATTTACATTGTCCAATTCAAGTGATACATCAACAGTGTAATGACAAGAGATAATTTCAAAAATGAGTTTCTATATAAGAGATATATATATATATATATATATATATATACATATATATACATATATATATATATATATATATATATATATATATATATATATATATATATATATATATATATATATATATATATTAAAGTGCAAATATGTACTTCAATTTGTGATGGGTTTATTTGATAAAAGAGTTCGATACGAAAACACGTGTATAAAAGCGGAATAAAATGAAAATAGGTGTAGCTAGAGATTCGGATGTCGAGGGCTGGCTTCCTTAGTAATATATATATATATATATATATATATATATATATATATATATATATATATATATATATATATATATATATATATATCACCATTCAAGTCGATTCGACTCAAGTTTGTCTCCTTGGCTGCTTTTTTCGTGGTCTACCCTTATGAGCTGAGCCCTTTGAATTTCACTAGATAGTAAAGCCAAAGGTATCAGCTTCATTCCACCACGAAATTGGCGGGCTGAAACCCCCGTTTAACCCCCACCTTCCTGTGGTACCGTACCTGTATAGACATCGTATATAAGCATGAATACGAAATTTGTCTTTAATAATGACGAGAATACTTAGTAAAAGACACCCAACATCGTCAAAGGTAAGTATAAATGTCTGGAATGCCAATACAGTGTGTGGGTATCAAATTCCTCGAGGAAAAAAAAATGATGGAAAATTTTGAATGAAACAACTTTAATAAGATGTGTGGGTGTATGGTTGCGCGCACGCGTGTGTCTGTGTGAATCAAATCAAAATTCTCTGCAATCCTCGAAGACAGCCATTGTGAGGTACAGAATGTTTTATAGATTTTAAGGCCGTTAGAAATGCAGCCAAGTACGAGAGGAAGGAAACGTTTTCTTTCATTGCCATCAAATTTAATTCTCATAAAAGGGATAATCGACGTTTTTGACGTAAATAACGACTGAGATCAATATGCTCATTTTTTTTTCTTCTCGTAGACAACATATGTCTTATCTATCACTCACCATTTATGTGTGTGTGTCTCTCTCTCTCTCTATCTTCCTCTCTCTCTCTCACTCTCTCTCTCACATAATCTGTTTCGATCTATCTATTTATCTATTTATGTCTGTTCATATCTATCAATCAATCCCCCACAGTCTGTTTGTATACTTATCTCCTCTCTCTCTCTCTCTCTCTCTCTCTCTCTCTCTCTCTCTCTCTCTCTCACACACACACACACACATATTGTTTGGATCTGTATATCTATCTATCTATCCATCTATCTATGTCTGTTCATATTTATCTATCTATACCCTGCAGTCTATTTACATACATATCTCCTTCTCTCTCTCCTGGCTCTTCCCTTCTCTGTCTGTCTGTCTGTCTGTCTGTCTGTCTGTCTGTCTGTCTCTCTCTCTCTCTCTCTCTCTCTCTCTCTCTCTCTCTCTCTATCTATCTATCTATCTATCTATCTATCTCAGTCTGTTCATATCAATCAATTTATATATTTATCAGTCTATTTATCCAACTATCTATTAGAAACAGGCTACCAATACAGTAAAATAGAATATATTTCTCCAATTTTCAAGTGCTTCTGTCCGTCTGACGGGCCATGTATGTACTGCACGTACCAACCGCACCAACAGAGCTAGAGGGCTGAATATTTAAACATTTACTCTTTATGGTGTTTATAAAAACGTCTGGGTTTTGTTTTTGTTTGTTTTTTTAATTCTCAACTCCTACCAAATTGTTTTTCTTTGGCATAGAGATGTTCAATACAAAATTTGAATTCTTTTCAAAATTGGTCCCTTTTTTTATGCTCAGCAGGATTCACGCTTGATTTTTTCAAGGAAATTCGGAGTCTATAGTGATCCAACAAAAGGAATAACTTAAGCATTGAGCATTCCCGTTTTTAATTAATCACCCCCAACATACCATACTACAAAAGATGTTGATACTTGTGCAGTTTCTATTCAGTACCTAACCAAAATGATCAATCTGTTTACATCGATCAATTCAACTTTCTGTTCCTTCTGTATCTAACTATCAATTTATAATAATCCCGAAGTTGGGCTATAGTGAAACAGCTGATGAACCCCAAATTGAAATAGAAAAGCAAAATCCCATTATATATATATATATATATATATATATATATATATATATATATATATATATAGTCTAGAAAGCCTTACAATTTCAAATACTGAACATCCTAAACCTTCAGTAAGTATGGCAACAGACTTGATGCATCGTTCGTGTCACTTCTAATGAGTGTTCAGCCATGTGAGTATTGAATCTGTTGTGTCGATTTTAATCTCAGATTATAAGCAAACCGACTTATGATATCATTTTAAGAATAATAATTACACAAAAAAAACCTGGTTGATTTTCTACCAACATATCCAACCAAAACATTTTACAATTTTTTCCATAAACCTTAAAGTTGATTTTCCCAGGTTGTATATCATCGAACTTCCATTAATTTCCCCTTTTACTTTTAATAGTCAAATGGAGTATCCTTATATTCATGGTTGGAACAAAACTGAACCACTTTCTATTGGGCAATTCCATTATCATTCTTCACCAATCCGTTACTTGGCATTCCATGTTCAGTTCCCCACCAAACCCAATAGTAATCAGCAAAACAAATGGACCAGGGCCAAATGTTTTCCCTTTTCCCTGATTCCAGTCAATGCAATGATCTTTCTCACTGACAAATACTGGATTCATATATTTCGTTTACTTAATTCCCCTGAAATCAATACAAATCTATTTCACTTAATATACAATATTCATTTTTTTCTATTTTCATACTTCCGTTGACATATTCTTCGATTTTCATTATTATTCCTGTATGGTCAATCTGATAAGATATAACTAGGATCAGGATTTTATTAATTTTGCCGCCTTGATTGACTATTCTTACAACTAAAGAAAAATTTTTCGGTATAAAATCAACAAAATATTTTTTTTTGATATCCTGATAATATTATTCCATAAAATATATAAGATGGAAAACTACTCATTTTAAAGGGTATTCATGTGATACAGAAAGGACAGGAATCTCGTTTATCAAACAGTTTATCGATAAACATTCCATCCCATATTTTATTATCCAAATCTAGGAACGTTGCTTCCATATATATATATACATATATATATATACATACATATATACATATATATATATACATATATATATACATACGTATATACATATATATATATACATATACATATATACATATATATATATATATACATATATATATATATATATATACATATATATATACATATATATATATATACAGATATATATACATATATATATATACGTATATATATACACATATATATATACATATAAACATATATATATATACATATATATATACATACGTATATACATATATATATATATACATATACATATATACATATATATATATATATACATATATATATATATATACATATATATATACATATATATATATATACAGATATATATACATATATATATATACGTATATATATACACATATATATATATACATATAAACATATATATATATACATATATATATATATATATATATATATGTATTGATATTTTTTAGATTTCAGTTTTCTATGCATGAAAAGTGCTTGATATCCCTGATAGAGCATATGTAAAATAGATGTATATAAGAAATACAATGCACCATCGGCATGAAATTCAGAATCACAACAAGAATCAAATTTTCAATGTACACACACATATAAATATATATATATATATATATATACTTATGTTTTTTTTATTTGTTAACGATAAAGAGAGCTCTATATCTTACATAAAATTCCAAAAATAGAGCTTCAATGTATATCGTTTCATTCTATAATGTATACTGCAACATTTCGGCAGATGGTTTCTTTGATGTTTTCAACTTTCCAAGCGATTGAATGTTCTTAACGTTCACTTTTTCTTTTAAATAATGTTCTTTTCTTTTGCTTGACAATGAAATGATGAATAATAACACAAAAATACCCAAAACATTCTATGTAATTGTAGAGATGAAAAAAATATATGTTCACTTCAGAAAAAAATGTCTAACAATGTTGTATAAAAAGCAACTGCAACTACTGAAGATGATAAAAACATTTTCTTATTTATTTATTAATTTTTTTTAAATCTATCAACAAATTGATTCAACAATTATCGGTGAATGGGGGGTTAAAAATGGTGTGATTCCTATTGAGTGCTTGTGTTGTAGCTGAATCCATCCCAATCGACGTTTAAATTGAACGCATCACTAGGAGAGGAAAACAGACTATTAGACCCCCTCCTTTGATCCGGGCCCCAACGAAGGGGGGCTTAAAAGTGCCTTTTGAATTATAAATCATATACAGCAGTGATAGTGAACCTTTTTGGCACGATTTATCGAATATTCATTTTTTTTAATGATCCGGTATCGGAGTGTCTCTCACATGTATACATCTATTCTAGTTTTCGGTAATGCTTATGGACGTGTTGCTTATTTCTTCAATGTATTTGTTGCAACCCCTATACTTTCACTTAGAAAATTAAATACGAAACCTTTCTTTCATCTAGTTATCTAAAACGCCACTTCCTACGACGACTCCCTATAAAAGCCGTGAACACATGTGGTTAAACAACTTGTTGCATCAGTCTTTGAGCTGGTTCACTTTCTGTCTTTCTCTCTAAACTCGCAGCTGGTGTAGTTTTTTTCTTTTACCGTGATTGTAAGTATTGTCTTGCCTCTTATCTTACTCGATGTGAGAATTTGCAAGAATTTCATTGCTAGAAAAGGCAAATACTGCAACTGCTATTTTTGGTGACCACGCAAATTCTGCGCTTATTATTTCGTCCCTTTTACCTCCTTCTTGCACCTAACCTAAACTAACCGTTTTTTTTTTTGTAGTAATCTAGCTTGATCAACTATATCACTATTATAACAGGCACAACTCATCAGGCTCCATTCGATAAACTAAATAGCATTAGACCCTTTGTTCTGCATGTCCCATAAATTCTTATTCTTTCCTATATTTCGTTTTTACGACTACGAATCACCTAAACCTAAAAGGCCTCTACTCTTCTCTTCTTTATACGATCGAATGTATCAATGTTTCCATTTCAGGTATTTCATTTCCATTCTTTATTAGTGCATTAAATTTATCTCTCATTTCTCACATCTAAATACTTGTATGTGTCTTTTTTTTAACTCTGTTTAATATCTGTGTCCATATTTGTACTAAACGAGCATGTTCTCTATACATCTCTCTCTTCCTCCTTGAGCATTTGGAAGTCGGCACGTGGCGCCAACCACCACACAGCATGGAGGCAAAATTCTTTGTCTACGGCTACATCTCGCCATATTTAACCAACAGCTCTTTCCAACTCTCTCTCTCTCACACAGTAAGAACAATATTTCTCATAACCGACAACCCCAGTATATATATATATATATATATATATATATATATATATATATATATATATATATATATATATATATATATATATATATCCCGACTTGAGAGTTGTAATACAGCGAAACAGTTCTGCGTAGGGGAGGGGTAAAATGTCAACCGCTGGATCCAAAGCAAAGGTTTCGATCCTACTTCGTGGTACTGGATTGGATAATGGATAGTTTAAAGCCACACTGAAGGGTTGTAATACAACGGAACAGCTGTCTATGGATGACTCAATTATTAATTATATATATATATATATATATATATATATATATATGAGAGCCATATTTGTAAAACTAGGAGTTTGGTAAAACATTACTAGAAATTTCTTTCGAAATATACTTTCAGATCTAGAATATAAAATTAGATTTTAAAGTTTGTTTTTTTTCAAAGGCACCAGCGTGTCACCTAAAAGCCAACAGCGTGTCACTATTGATACGTGTATCACGGCTCACCAACATTGACTTACAACATTTCTGTTGACATCATAAAATAACGTAGATATATCTGTTCATACCTGATTTGCATAAATAAGGATTCAGCCTTTAGGGTTGTTTTTCACCAATTAAGAGATAGTGCATGTCTATTGATTGAAAATGTTCCTTTCTCATTAAAACTCATTCAATGTTGTAGGAGTTCCTCAAGGGGCCAAAATCCCCAAGGCCTCCAAATTCACAACAACGCCCCTGCTCATCGCAATCGTCAAAATCAAAAGATGTCGATTTTCTCAAACCTATTCTTTCCTTCCGGGGAGGTGTGTGCTTCCTGGCTGATAACAGCCCGAAAAATAGAATCGGTGGATCCAGCTGAGACAATTCTCATGAAAGGCATGAATCCTTCTCTCCCCCAAAACGTACATAGGCATAAACCTTATCTCATAGGTCAGGGACGGCGGGTGTAATCATATGAAAAGAATATTCCGTGAAATTCGGAACGGAAACTTCTGTAAATAATTTTTGCACACCGGAAAGATATCAAAATCCAATAATCGGTCAATTTTTGGTTGAATTTTAAAATCTGAGTGTTTTTCGCTGAAAAAATTTGCCAATTCAAATTAATGCGATTAGTTTTTGTTTAGAGATAATACTTAAGGGGCAAAAGGGTTTTTACAGACATGGAATGTTATAAATGATTGTGGTCCAGAAATTACATGCAGGACTTTCTAAGATCATAAACTGGGCGGACAACCTCAGCAACAAACGTCTAGAAATCTATCGGAATTTCTCACTAGCTGCCACAGAGCAATATTTACTTTTCGCAGCCGCCTTTAATTGAAGGTATTCCGTGTTTTAGGTCATAACTTATTTTGGAATTGAAATGTTAGGTAGTTCCTGCCCAATTAATAACCTGTGTCTTATTTGTGCAAATGATTTATGAAAAATCGCGTATTTTGATAATTAAAAAAAAAAACAGATTTTGTGGTAGCAAAACACTTATGAAAGTTTAATGTTAGTTATGACACCGATCTTATGGGTTATTAACTACAGGTTGGCATTTCCCATCAGCAAATATGACACAGAATTAACATTGGTTGAACACAAAATAATCTTCCGCATGGCCAGAAGTAAATGAGATTACCGTTCTAAATTCATAACCTACATTGAATATGAATTTCAAATTTTCAAACAGATTTTGGTACCTATCGTAGAGGCATAGCAACTATTTTGAGTAATTTTGATGGAGGGAACAGTTTTTTGCTTCTTTTCTTTTTTTAGTCACGTTACTGCTCTCAAGTATAACTGTGTACTGTATCTTAAAACTTTTTTTTTTCCCAGTGCCTGGCAATAGCACCTCAAGTAGCATGGAACTGCTTTCTTTGAACACGAACAGTTCTTTTGACAGCCTTTGACATATCCTCATGAGATTGTCTTGTTCATCGATGCAGGCCTGGCTTTGTAGATGGGAACATAACCGCATCTCCATCATCGAGACCTTTAAAAAAATCAGTGCATGGTGATGTGTGCGTTTTTGAGGGTTGCCAGAGCAGCCCTCTTCAGATTCAGGAGAAATGTGTTGTCTATTGAAGGGAAGTACATTTACGAGGGTTGTTCTGTCGTTCAGAAACTTGTACGTTCACAGTTTGCTGAAGTCTTAGTTCTCTGAGTGACCAGCTGTGGCTGTATACGCAACTATGGCGAGGTGTCGTCCCTGGTTGAGGGTTCATCTGGTTTGGCATTTGCTGGGGCAGATGTGCCCAGACCTTCAGCCCTAGAACTATACCTTCTTGTTAATGAGGTATAGATAACTGATGGTATAGCTATCACTCGGACAGCAGACAAAGGACATAACACGACACTGTGTAGGCCTCTGTGGATAGGTAAGTATGCTTTCCGTACTGTTCTTGGACCCAACTCTGGTGAATCTCTGAATAGTACAAGCTCATGATAATGAAGTTGGTTTCGTAGTCATAGATAGTAACTCTGTTCTGTTAACTCCTTTATTTTGGATACCGTAGAGAGTGTGGAATATTGTCATAGTATCAGCTTCTTGTTCTGTGGGTTCTGGAGCAGGAACATCCTTAACAGACTCATCTGTTAGCACCAGGAAACTCAGGTTTGTTCTGGCAACTGACACTGAAAAGAAAAACTGATGCTTATCGGAAATTGTATACTGCTCGCTTACTTCATATATTTTGGATAGTTTTGATCGGGTGTATCTGTGTTCCTGCTCGGCTGACTTGAAGCTAGGTTCACTGCACCTGTTATAGGAGAAGTTTACGATCTCAGTGTCAGCAGGCACATCTTTCAGCATCAGGTTTTCGCATTATTCAGAGATGCTTCTAAACGCTTCGCCTTTCTGAAAAGACAAGTGATGTACGGTGTACATAACATCAGCAACTACTGCCGTCTCTCTGTCATCTTCACGCAGATCAGGGATGCTTGTCACTTTGGTCTGCTCTTATATTCCCACCCAATGGTATGTCTCGGAATAATTTTAGACTTTTTGCGTTACTGGGTTGGTTTTGGTTAACTTTATACTTGCACAAAAAAGCACAATTTCACATTCGATGTTGTATTTTTCGACCCACCATGTAAGTTTTCAGTAGCTGGTTGACTGATAAGATCGAGCACTTGAAGGTCGTAGGTATCAGTCTGGGTACAAATGTTTTATAATATTCCCTGTCTGATATCCGAAGAAAAGTACGGTCTGCCCTCTGTATATAGTCTGTTTTTGTACAATCATTTTTGAAAAATATATTCGGGTCTACAGAATGTATGCAAATAACATTTATATCAGGATTTTCTACGATCTTTTTTCTTACTAATCATACAAATATTCTGACGATAAAACTAACTTTTGTGCAAGTTTTGATTTCTATCATCGGATACCTATTTTCCGCCGAATGATAGATTTGAACTACGGTGCCGAACCATCGAAGCCGTCGAGCAAGTTAATCTTAGACGTGTGAGATTCAACCTGTATAACTATTTAGTTAACGAATCAAATAAACACACAGTGACATGTCAGGTTCCCATTTTTTTGGTGGAAATAGTAATCAGTGAAGGTTTAAATTTCCAGCCTTTTAGCTTCATTGGTGCAGTCTGTACGCTCGACACATGCATACAACGTAGCCAGCTCGACCAGCTTGAAAACTGAAGAAACCAGTTAACAGTCTTAGTGATAGTTTAGGTGGACGCTTATCAATATACTTTTTTATTGTCGGCTACGCATTTTGTTTGAAAGATTGAACAACCGTAGCCATCAAAGATGGTAGACGGTTGCTCAACCAATAACCATCAAAGATGGCGAAAGTTCCATCCTTTTTTTTTCTACGTGCATGTGTTTGCTTGTGTTTACCGGCTCTCCAGGCCATACTGTTTTGTTAACAGACTATAAATTTGACACCAGAACTCCACTAGACCTTTTTTTTAAAAAATGTTGTTTCTTTATATTTTGGGGGAAAGTTCTTTCGTCCTTTTGAGGGGCCTCATTTTGGCAGGTTTATGAATAACATCTAGATTCTCCAGAATCATGATGTTTCGAGACGTTTTAACTCTACTTAAGATGTTTTCCAGTGGAAAATTCCAGTAACGTCATAAATAGAATTTATCGTAACCATATATATTCTTCGATGAAATTTTCTGTATCAGACTTTTACGCAAAGGTTGTCCAATTATCGACTGCGATAGCGAGTCGCCTTTTCTTTAATTCCAGTTTTCAAATGGATACACATTACAGAATTGTTTATAGAACGCCCAAGGATTATTGTTCGATTGTTGACTGTGATGGCGAGTTTTAATTATTTTTTTTACTATCCATGAATATTGAACTTAGGTTTCAACCCAGTGTGCCATCAGTTTATTACAAAGTAAGTAATTATGAAGGTTGGATTTTCACCTTATATACCTTCGCCAGCCAGGTGGACTAACTTGAACACTGAAGAGAGAATCATGTTGACATTTGCGTGACGGTTTCTGAAGTGACAGTATACGCAGAGTCTATGTTTACAGAAGTCGGCATCGGCTCCGTTTCTATCTACTTCTCTCTGTTTATCGATTGATCAATTAATTTGCACTCATGCTTTGATCAGAATAAATCAATTAATTAATTTGTTCCTGCCTTGGCCAGTCTCTGTGTCGCCTCGATTTGAAAAGCAAAAGATATCGAACTTTCTATGGCTGGTTCCACGAAGAAAAATCCTGTTGTTAGTATATATATATATATATATATATATATATATATATATATATATATATATATATATATATATATATGCATGGGTGTGTGTGTGAAATCGTTTGATTGGTGAAATCTACTTATTTCTATATTTGTTGCTAGTGTATTTAGAAATCTATATTAGAAGCAGACATCAACGCACACGCGTACACAGACACATGTATATATATATATATATATATATATATATATATATATATATATATATATATATATATATATATATATATATACTGTCAACATAGGTTTCTTCAGTTTTCATATTCCTGTATATATATATATATATATATATATATATATATATATAGCTTTTATGAGTAAAGAATATCATATTCAAAAGATATTGTCTGAAGTAAATTTAATAGGAACACCATCATCCACGTATAAAATATCTATTTGTGAACCAGATGATATTATATTTAATAACATTATATCATGTGAAAAGTTATGAAATAAGATAGATCAAAATGTATAAAAATCTACCAATTATGCGCTGGATAACTACATTGCATAAAAAATCGTCTTGCTTGCTTTATTGTAGTCTTTAGAATTTGTAGCACTAAACCTCTTAGCAAAGCTGTTTCTAAAGTTTTTTTTTTATTTAATATACAATCAATAACCGAAAAACTATATTAAAAGATAATTCTATAATGATTCAATCCTTTTCTTTATCCGTTAAAGAAAAATTGGATAACGTGAACATCGTAAAGGGGCTAAATTTGTCTCAACGTACGATTTAACTACTCTTCATACAAACGATCCTGAAGATCTTATCAAAAAAATTGAATGAAATAGGAAACTTGGCATTTGCAGGAGGAAATCGTAAATATATTGGGTTTAAAAACTCAGAAGCTTTCTGGCGTAACACAAAAAAAGGCGAGACTTGATTTACGTGCTCTACACTCAAGGAGATTGTTAGTCACTTTACTGTGGAATGTTACTTTAAAATAGGTAAAAAATCATTTCATAAGGTCATAGGTATCCCTATGGGAATTGATCCTGCGCCCTACTGCGCAAATTTATATTTACATAGACGTAAAGATATATTTATAACGTCTTTAACGAGAATTTATATGAAGCAAGCCCGTTCTTTTGTAAGTTGTACCCGTTTTATTGATGATTTATGTTTTCTAAATGATGGAAGAAAATTCAGAAATTCTGTTTGTATAGTATAGTATATATATAGATATATATCCACTAGGAATCTTGAACAGAAATGTGAACATAGCAGAAAGCGAGCAATGTTCCCAGATCTGCATATCAAAATCGAGGATGGAATGTTTGTCTATGAATTGTTTGATGAACAAGATTAATATCTGTTCGATATCGTACGTATATCATTTAAAACAAGTAGTATTTCATCTCATATATTTTACGGAACTATATTATCAGAATATTTAAGGATGGCCCGTATTACACTTAGATTTAATCGATTTTATACCGAAAATTGTTTCTTTGGTCGTAAGAAAGGTCTGTCAAGGTGATAAAATTAGAAAGATTTTTAGACAATTTAATCAAGCTATGACTAGACATCCTGACCCCTTTGAAATTTATCAGCTTAACCATAATGAAATAATAACAAAAATTAGAAAAATATCTTAACGAGAGTATAAAGATAGAATAAATGAATAATGCATATCAAATTGAATAAATTAGCATTAATTTTTAGGAAATTATGTAACCAAAAGAGATGAATCTAGTCTTTGTCAGTGTGAAAGATCATTGTATTGACTGGAATCAGGGAAAAGGGAAAACATTTGACTCTGGTCCATTTGTCTGATTGATAAGTAGTTAGGTTTGGTGGGAGATTGGACAAAGAATGCCTTAAACAAATTGGTCAAGTATGTAAAAGGAATTGCCCATCGAGGTGTTACTACCGGTTAGAATGTCGTTTCAACCATGTATATAATCTATTTGACAGTTAAAAAGGAAAAAAACTAATCAATAAAACCAAGATGGTATACGACACGAGAAAATTAACTTTAAGGTTAGTGGAAAGACTGTCAAATTTTTCGGTTGAATACGTTGGTAGAGAATCAACTCAAAGAAGTTTTTCTATGTAATTAGTATTCTTAAAGATGATATCATATGTTGGTTTGCATGCAGTCTGAGATTAAAACCGACACAACATATATGATATTCAGATTGGTGAACACTCAATAGAAATAACACGAACAATGCGTCACAGCTGTTGTTTTACTTATTGATCTCTCATTGTCAAATACATGTTGGGGGAAACTTGAGTAAGTAAGCTTTGTGTTTAAAAAATAAATGATGTCAAGTGTAAATTAGCATCCATATACAATACATGATAATAATCTATATTAAATAACACCATGTATTACAGCTATGTTTTAAAATCAAAGGTGATATTTGAAACTACGTATTCACTAGTGTTTGTAAAAATCTTTTGATTGTAAAAAAAAATAGTTGTTTTGTATCTTTGATTTGATTGAAGTAACTTTTGATCAAACAAAACTGCGTGTCTATTTATTCTGAAGTTTCTCTATACATACATCTTGTTAAAAAAATTGGCAGCTGAATATATTATGTATATGCCGTGCCGAATTGGTGATATTGATTAATTGGCGAAATTTACGTATTTTCTGTAAAAAAAAAAAGAAAGTTCGATTTTACTTTGAACTCTCAAACTGTCATCATAATAGATTGTTGTTGTTGTTGTATAACTGTGTTTTGATTAAATGAATTTTCGAACAAACTATAACTACTTATCTATATCTTTTGTAAAAAAAAGAGTTAAAACTACGTAATTACTCACTTCTTTGTAGAAGAAATAATTTCAAGAACTCTTGATTGTAAAAAATAGTTGTTTTATAAATCAGTTTTGATTAAATAAACATGCTTGCATAATCAAATCTAGGTATTGATTTTTTGTCAGGAAACGTAAAATTTTGCCGGATGGGCAATTTCAGAGATTCGGCATACCACACACGCACACACACACACGTCTATATGTGTGTCTGTTTTTATATAAATGTGTCTGAAAATGCACATGTCCGTCTCACTTATCTGATTGAGAACACGTACCAATATAAGTGTGTGCACGTTTGTGTGTTTGCCTATATGTATGTCTGTGTGTGAGAGAGTGTGCGTGCTTGAATTAGTCTGTGTTTTTAATCTAAGGGGCACGTGTTTTTACTATTAAAAAAAAAAAACTTGCGCAATGAACTGCCAGATAGAGTATTTTATGTTTGAAGGAAGTTGGTGGCATGCGTTAACAAATGCCCCACCCCTGGGAGGTGGGGTCGTATACGAGTACGGACGTCGTCGGTCGCTTAAAAAAGGATATGGCGTGCCGTTCGGAATGAGTTTTCTTCAGATAACGCACAGAGTTTATTACATGTCAAACACACACTAATAGTCCGGTGTACATCATAGACCTTTTCCTTCTCCTTTGCTACTTGAAATGAATGCTTCTCTGTCTCTACCTCACTGTTTCTCTCTTCCTCTCTCTCTCTTTCTACCTTAAGATATGTGTCCATATTAGCGTACACACTTATGTATATGCCTTTGCATATTTTTCTAAATACAGTCGCGTTGAAAGAAATGAACTGAGCAGATACAGACCATAATATATATATATATATATATATATATATATATATATATATATATATATATATACATATATATATTAGAGTATTACATATGCATACGGACACACACACACATATATATATATATATATATATATATATATATATATATATATATATATATATATATATACATATATATATATATATATATGTGTGTGTGTGTGTGTGTGTGTGTGTATGTACGTGCATTTGCAAGAGGAAATATGAAATATATTGGGTTTACAAACTCTTACTTACGTATTCCAACCTTGACGTGATTGTTAGTCATTTCATTGGGGTAAGCATGAAAAAATTACGTTAATAAAGGTAACAGATATTAGGAAATAAGTGACTGGAATTATTTAAGAATTTCGAAAAAATGTTTTTTTTAATGTTTTTAGTGTTCGAAGATGTGAATATTTCCAGGATCTTTACATATATATATATATATATATATATATATATATATATATATATATATATATACATGAGTGAGAAGCGTCTGTGGGTTTGTGTGTTTGTATGTCACGCTAAAAAATCACCCCAAACATGGGTGCAGCACGACCAAATTTGTTATGCCTATTCAATGGACCTTGGGTGGAGGCTTAAAACGAAAAGTCTCGATAAAAACATTTTCAATGTGTTTTAGAAGGCAGGGGTCTCTTTAGAATGTAACTATAATGTTAAAGAGGAATCTACTTTCCACCCATATTCATATCTTCTTATTTCATAAGTTTATATATATATATATATATATATATATATATATATATATATATATATATATATATATATATAATTTCATAAGGGATATGAAGTGAAGGGAAACCCATCCGGAAAGCGGAGGAGATTTTTTCCTAAATTAAAATTGAATCGAAAAGTTTCGGGGAAAAACGTTCAAGAGGGATTCTCTGTTTATAATGCTGCTGTAATACACAACAAGGGACAAACTTTACGCTCTATACATGCACTAAAAACATCAGCCGAGTATTCAGCTAGTATACAGATATACTTGTATGTGTGCTTTAGTAAGAAGAGATATTTTGGAACTTGTGATTCCGTGGAATCCCGAGGGATTTTTCGAAAGTCCTTGAACACTCCAGAAATTCTATGAAATCCCTACTTCCTCAAACAG
>OY735223.1:30193420-30225920 GCA_963457665.1 Thysanoteuthis rhombus
TTCATATTATCTAACCATTCGACTGTCTCTTGAGTCTTAGAGAAATTGTTTCGTTGTCAGACATTCCAGTCCGGTAACACCATTCTTCGAATAACAGACACTATTACCGAAAATAGCGACACCAGCATTTTTCTTTTGAGACGACTCGCATTCCAACATCCGTGCGGCTCGCCTCGCCTCGCCTCGCCTTGCTCGCCATGCTTCTTACGTGTATGTGAACCAGCAGTTCTCAACCTTTATTGTGTGACGGCACACCGAGAAATATTCAGCGAATGCAAATAGCATCTGATCATTTGCTGAGAGTTCATATTAACATATGCGACTTTGAAATTGATATAATTTGTGACAAAGATTCCAGACTTTTGTACATGATTTTTTAAAGTTTCATCTATTTTTTTTTGTAGTTGTTGTATATAAAACTATTACCATAACTGTCAACTAATGTTTTCTTTCAGTTTCTAAGTTGGTCTGACTGACTGTATGGAAACACCAACTTCTTTTTCGTTTACAAAAAAAGTTTTTTGTTTTTGTTTTATGATTTTTTTATGTTTGTCTTTGTAATATACCCTCCGAATAGATCGTTACACTAGGTTCATTTTACAATGTACATTTATTCTAAATCGGTCTCTTGTGTACAACAGCATTTATGCTTGTTTTCTTTTTAATACCCAACAAAAGGTGGGGGAAGTAACTTGATCACCTCATTCTCCAAATTCTTAATTGATCACTCCCAATACGTGCTTCCAGAAAACTCGCCCCCGCCCGCCCTTAATAGTTTTTTCGTGTGACCCGAAGGTCTATTCAATCAGCAATGTATATGCAAAATTGATCCCCTGTTTTGTGCCTGGCTGCATTTAAGAGTGTTTTTTTTTTTTAAACTTTTTAAATTCGGACTTTTTAATGATCACTGCCCAACGAAAGGCAAGAGAAGTGACATATTTATTATTCACACCTCTCTCCATTACCTGTGATTGATCTGTCCCAACACAGCATGCTGCCAAATGACGTTGGTCATGTTACAGTCTCTATTGAGTGACTAACCAGACCTGTTTATCTTTGGATCATTTCTGTCAATTTTGAAGCCGTATGACAAAATTAAACATTTCAGTCGCCAATCAACAAAACTTTTAAACTCAAACTGAGAAGCATGCAACGTGAACCTGAAAGAATTGTGCTCAACCTCACATGGAGAGGTCATAAGACAGCACTATACATCAAGGGGAAAAACGAGAGTCCTAAACATCATAGAACCCATTTAAAAACAAAGCTCTAATAGCAATTGTTGCTAGAATGGCAGACAACCGATGGACATCACGACTCACAGCATTGTTCCTCAGAGATCACAAGTGTAACCAAGGCCGGTAGCATACAAGATGGAGAGACAAACTAGACAAACTCATAAAGTATCGATTCTGCAACGCCCATGATAGAGGGGTCTGGCTAATTCTGGGGAAGGTCCATCTCCAACGACGGGTGTTAAAAGGCTGATGATGATAAAAACTCATTGCTTTTTTTTTCCTTTCATCTTTTGCTAAAAAGATAACAATCTCCTTGGGTGCCGAGTAATGATGACCAAACGCAAGACTAAACTAAGCTTGGAAGTCCTCTGGCCGTAGTGCAACGGTCAAAAACTAGTTTCATAGATCATTAACAGGTAGTGAGTTTGATTCTCACTGGATGTCTCATAATTTTGTCATCGTATCTGTATAAGCCAATTTAGTACTCATCTTAAGTGTCTCACCATGAAGCAAATGTTAAAAAGTTTCTCTCATAGACTATTACTACTTGTGTAGTGATTACATCCTCAACGAGTGTCCAATACGGTGTCCGGTAGATTCAACGACAACGATTCAAACACAGCACTTTACCGATTACAACTCAACTAGATGTAAAATTTATTGAGGTATACGAATCATCGATAAGATTAAAATGAGATAAAATGCTGAAATAAAACAAAATAGATTTTCAAATAAACACTTTTGTAATTGATTCTCGCTAAAAAAAAATTAAGATAAATTGAATTTAAGGGATATCGTGCAGTTCAAGCAGGTTTTCGTCAACTGAAGTCGTAGTTCAGCGTCATTCTATATTCAAAAGTTTATAATTTCATTTCAGTCATTCATCTTTACTTTTCTGGCGATGAAGTATTGTAAATCGTCGTTTGTTTCTTGAAAATTATTTACTATCTACCTTCATCTTAATTTCTTAGTTGATTTCTTCTTTTTAAATCGGGAAAGATTAGGGTAAACTATCTAAAAAAGGAATTGTCCCACAGTCGACCAATTGCCAAATCTTTTCATTTATATGTTTGTTCCAGTGAAATTCTGTTTAATTCTTCTCATTTTTGTAAATTGAAAGGTTTTGGTATATTATGTATATAGGTGAATTGTTTATATCTCAATAAATGTCGAGAATTTGCTTTCAGTGAATAGTAGTTGTTGATAATAATAAAAATAACTCCAGGAACTGTCCCAAAGACACTGAGGGCGAGACTGGAGGAGATCAGGATAAAAGGAAGGATTGAGACTGTACAGACCACAGCACTGCTAAGCACTGCACGGATACTGAGGAAAGTGCTAGAAATATAAAGACTGCAAAACTAATCGTTAACAATGGTACAACAGAGGAAGGGAAGTGAAAGCGGAAACGTAAACCACAGCACTGGCATGATAGGGGAAAGAGAGATGAAATGTTGGCTGAAGACCCGAGGAGACTTTTTGTCACTCAGCCTTCAGCAATGACCACTGGGCAACCGGTGTGAAACTGTAAACCTGCAGTATAACTGTGGTCTATGAGAACGAGGAGAGGAGGGCCGGAGAATTGAGGAGACTCGCTGTCACTCAACCTCCTGCGGTAACCACCAGGGAACTGGGTTGAGACTGCAAATAATAATAATAATAATAATAATAATAATAATAATGATGATGATGATGATGATGATGATGATGATGATGATATGAAATAAAATGAAGTAGGAGGGTCTGATAACTTTGTCTCAACTCTGATATGGTAAAGGCGGTCAACGTCATCTCCACGAATGTCGACCACGCACAGAATACTCTGGTATGCTGTTGTTGTTTACAAACGTACATCCGGGTATCGGTGGGTTGTCTGGAATCTACTCCAGGAATTTTTTTCAGAGAAATCTTGAAGCTCACCAGTGTTGCCATTGAGGTGATCTCGGTGGGAATACAGTTCTAAATTTTCAGTCCAAGCACTCGTCATATTTGGGTTGGGCTGATTTTGTCGCGCTCTGGACTAAAGTTGGGATAATGGTGCGAATAACTCTTTGTTTACAGTGGATAAATGAGATAACTGAATCTTTGGGTATAAGATTTTGCAGTATCTTGAACATCATTATAATCATGTTGTGTTTTCATCTCCTCCGGAGGGACACAAGGTTGAGTTTACGAAGTCTTTCCTCGGTAGAACAGTTTAACGTAGCCACTGATTCTGCTGATATAGTGCCTTTGTACACCTTCAAGGACTCGGGTGTCACTGATCTTTAATGTTGACCAATGGGGGAACAATGTTCCACCCTATTTTTTATCTTTTTTTTTACACAGTGTCAACTCTACGATCATTGAATACGCTTAGCACCATGCTAACTTTCCTCCAGCTTTATCAGATGTTTATATAAAGAGTACATGAGACAATGAGACTTCTGGGGTTATGTCTATTCGGCGATCTTTCACAATGTCAGCTTTCTGATTCATATTCAAAACACTGTTCTGCGAATGCAGGTTCCATAATGACTTTATGTTTTTCATCTGAGTTGGATAGGAGTTCTACTTTGTGTTCATGGAGTGACATTGTTTTCTCTGTGGACTATTTGGTTGAACTTGTAACTGCAGCTAGAGGGATGTCTACATCACTTGATTTGGATATAAAAAAAAACAACAAAGCTACTGCCCCAGTAGTATTAACGAAGATGATGATCAAGCTCTGGCATAAATAAAACAAGAGAACTAAATACAGTTCTTTTAATGAAAGGCCTTTGATGTAAGTGCGTGTATGACGAGGTTAAGGGAAAGAGAGAAAAGAAGAGAGGAAGAACCGCTGTCATCAAACAAGAAGCGGGGAAATTACTGAGAAATATACACGCATAGATAGATAGATAAATAGATATACTGATAGATAATACATTTAGAACGTTTAATTGTGGTGCGAAAAAAGTATACGAGCGGCATATAGAAACGCACATAACATCCTTATGTACACAATGTCGAGGACCTTCAACATTTAAGGTGATGTAATAAATATTATTATTCTCTTTAAGCTCATTTACATTTGTTGATAGCTCTACATATTCTGAGAATCTATTCCATAGTCCGACAACTCTACTGCTAAAATAGAATTTTCTATTTCTATTTACTTCTACCATATATGTGTGGCCCCCACGCTCCCTTGTTCACCTCCCCAGGGTCTACTAATTCAAAACCACACCTAATTTTGAACATTTCTATTAACTCTCTCCTATCTTTCCCATTTTCTAACAATGTTAAGATAGATAGAGAGATAGATAGATAGATAGATAGATAGATAGATAGCGATAATAACAATCGTTGTATATAATTTTTAGATGGGCGATTATCATATTAACTTCTTTTCGGATAATGTAATCTCTTCTTTCCAATTTCGATGTTGACATGTGTTGGCTGATCCATTCCAGGACCCTTTTCAGATGTAAAAATATATAATTCGAATGAATTCACAAGAGTTCGAGTTAAAGTTGAAAAAAAAGAGAGTGTCTCTCTCCGTTGGTGCAAAGCAACAAAACAATAAAATTCAAACAATAAAAACAGAAAATTCAAACGTTAACTGTAACACTTGTTAATCCTTATGGATATTACATTTTACACCAGATAGAGACGTTCGAATGGATATAGACAAAGTCGAGCACAAGAAAGAAGAATCTTGCGTTGACACTCTGATAGAGAACAGTGATATCCCTCCCAGATGTAACAACGGACGAATTAATTTTTGCTCTACGAAATATGAAAAGCGGAAAAAATCCTAGAAGGAGATGACATAATGATTGATCTTTTAGGAAATGTGGGAGGGGTCTATCAAAAAGGACCAGCGCTACTATTCACACAATACTTACGTGAAACGAATGCGCCCCAAATTTTCTGTGCAGAAATAATGATCATAGTAAACGAGAAAGGAGACTATGAAGACTTTGGTAATTAATACAATATTACTTTACCACCCAACATTCACAAACCTTTCTCAAAAAATACTTACGCAAAGATTAATGAACACTTTCAATGAAACCCAACGAAAAAAACAGAGGCTATTCAACAATAGACCACCTTTATGTATCAAACCAGCCCATCTAAAAGACATCAGAATACAGGAGACCACTTTGTTTGGAATATGTAAAGTATGGAAAAGCCTATGATTCGATAGAACGTATAGCGATCTTCAACTCAATACGAGAGCAAAATGTGAATGAGAATGAAATAAAAACATTGAGTCAACATTGAAGAAAGGGAAGAAATGATTAGATAGTTCGTATAAAAGTTGGTCTGCTGATAACTCTTCTCCAAGTTAGAGACAACGACTGTTAATATTGTTATTATCGCTATCTATCATTCTGTTTATATCTATCTATCTAAAAAAAGATTACATTAAACAAAAGTTGGTACACGATAGTTGTTATTATTTAAAAACCGAACAAAAGGCATTTCTATACATTTTATTGTAATCAGGAAAAGCAAACTATACGAGTCAGCGGTTGAACTCGTTAAGGAATGCGAAGTTATACAAATGAAATCTTTTGTTCAGTATTTGGGGTTGACTTTTTGCTTGCTGCTTCTACGTACTTGTTCCAGCCTGACATACTAGTTTCGCTTTTGTTACAATTCAAGGTTATTGTTCACCGTTTCTACTAAGTTGTCGTATTGAGGTTCTATATAGGTCAATGTTATTTTTGTTTCGGTCTTTGACAATTGAGAATTGAGATCAAGTGACCGGAATATACACATGCATACACACACGCACACACAATATATATATATATATATATGTACGTATAAATATATATATATATATATATATATATATATATATATGTGTGTGTGTGTGTGTGTGTGTGTGTGTGTAATTTGAAATTGCTACTTCCACAAAGCTGAAAGGCAAAACATGTGAATATAATAGATCTAACTTGAATGAAACAATCTTTCCTTATTGTCAATTAAATACTCACACACACACACACACGTATATACACGCACACACACACACATATATATATATACACACATATATATACACACGCACACATATATATATATATATATATATATATATATATATATATATATATATATATATATATATATATATATATATGAGAAAATGCTCAGGTAAACCCTGAAGTGTGGGCTTTTCGTTTCAAAATTTTCCATACGATTAAAAATTGCGAACTGCTAGGTCTTGCTATGGTTTAATTCGTCTCTTTTTCAGCTTATACTTTTTACACGGGAAATATCAGAATGAAAATTACTTACACCAACAGCTAGTTTTTACAACATCCATCGACGCCGTTCTTTGGGGGCACTGTTAGGCAAAGATAGCAGCAAATGTCTGCTCTACTTTCAATTTAAAATCATTTCGATCAGATAGGTTATGTTAGTCACTCGGATGTGTGACTTCTCTCGAGATTCCCAATTTCAACGTAACGTGAATATTCCGTGTTTATATTTATTTTCAAAGAGTAAGTCATATACAAGAGCACCGTTTCAGCAAAGTTTGATGCAATGTCGGTTTTGGGGGGTCGGGTATTAAGGTGTCGGTCTTCTCTACCCTAACATTAAGTAAGGAAGTCTCGTCTGGCGACCCAATCGTTCTGTACTCTTCCTTTAACCAAAAACAAACTGAAAACCCCTTTCATTTTCAGTCATAAAAAAAATACCGCCATTAATTTCTCAACTGAATCCTCATTTAAAATTCCGTGTGAGTGGAGTTGATATGTTTGCTTTTAGGTACGAATTAAAATCGTTCCCAAATGATTCGAATTGTATTTGCAGGATGTACCTGTCAACAAAGACGGAGTTATTTATGTATGGATCGGAACTGAAAAGCCTTAAGCTATTTTATTAGGTATTCTTTTCAATAATTCCACTACCCTAATTTCAATTATTTTCTCAAGTCTCAGCTCAGCTCTAATTGTTTGGAAGGGTCACCAGAACTAAAGTTTTAGGAGTTTCTACGACGTAATCGTCACTGTTATTAACCTAACGATTGACATCAATGCGCAAACAAGGAAGTTTCATATATGTCTACGATATGGATTGATCATCGTTGGTATTCTAACGACAGCAGGTTTCTTTGACGACCAGACAAAAGTTGTAGCGGTAAATATGTTGTTCAATAAAGTTAATATCGAAAATAAATTGCTTTATTTGACTTGATAAACCATGCAATCTATTTAGTGAGCCCGTTATTTATTAAGCTTTGCTTAGGCACAGTGACCACAAGGATGGGTCACGCAAGGAAGGTCGATCTAATTAGTCGTTAGAAATGGTCGGCTAGTCTTGCTCTGTATTAACCCACAGTAAGTCACTCTGCATCACTTATATATATATATATATATATATATATATATATATATATATATATATATATATGCAATTATTACTTAATTGTGGAAGAATGAAATACTAGAATTGCCACTTTCTTATATTTAATTATTTATATTAGCTCTATTTACTTTGTTGAGTATTGAAAATTGATCAGATATGATCAACAATTTATATATATATATATGTGTGTGTGTGAGTATATATATATATATATATATATATATATAGAGAGAGAGAGAGAGAGAGAGAGAGAGAGAGAGTGACGATAGACATGTTAATAGTTTCTTTGTTACTGATCAGTTTCATACCAACGTAATCAATGGACAACTGTTGTTTTTTCCAGTTTTCAATTTGCCTTGATATACAAATAGAAGGCAATGCATGTTTCTTATTTTTAGGGCTGTTTTTTTCATCTGTGTATGTGTGTGTGCGCATGCGCTTATTGATCCGTCTATCTAAGCTCTATTTCGAAATTTATGACATAGATCTCAATTACCACCGATGAAGCAACCTTTGAAACAATATATATATATATATACATATATATATATATATATATATATATATATATATACACACACACACACACGGTATATGTGGTACAAATTAGGCTAGCAGTATAACATAATATAATTATATATCAATAATATAAAGCCACTTTTGAAATATATAGGATTTATTCCATAGAGTGCTCGATACATACAACATTTTACTCATGGAGTTGAGTTGTTAACCTACTATGTATATATATATATATATATATATATATATATATATATATATATATATATATATGTATTGATTGATTGATTGATTGATTGATTAATTGTAATAGTTGCTCCCTTATCCGCTGCATGTTACCTTTAAGGGGAATATTGAGTTCTTTTTAACTTTTTCATAGTCTCCAAAGTTAAAAGATCACCATAAAATAAAGAAAATATCCGTGAGCAGCAGAAGCGCATCTGATAAATAAGAGCATTGAGACTTAATTGCGAGGCTTGGGTCGAGCCAAAGTCGTCTGAAGGTAATAACTTTTGCCGTACTCTACCAGGCCTTGCACACTGCAGAAGTAAACGAGGCGACCTTGGTTGATCGTGGGTCCTATCAGATCACGTTGAGCGCTTAACGTGAGATTTTGGTGTGCAAACGACATCCACGGAAACATAGTTCGATTTTCAGATCTTTCTGGTTTTCAGTGCTTCAGATAAGGGATCGTGTACATATATATATATATATATATATATATATATATATATATATAGTATTTGACATTTTGCTTCAAATCGCTTCGTTTTGAAAGTTATAAGTAGGAAGATTACCCAAGAACAAAAATTTTCTATAATCGAAAAATTTTTTTTTCTATCCTTCAAAAATTTTGTACAGAATCAATCAAAGGTATTGAAAATACTAACTGATATTGCTATTTGGAAGAGTTGCCAAATTAGTTAGTTTAAATCTTCATTGGGCCCAGCAATCTTAGGCAGTAAACAATGATTTCGTGTTTGTTCAAATATTTAGAGCAATGTTGTTGTTTTTTTATGAAAACGATGACATGTACTTTTCTTTTAAATCCCCGAAACAGGGTCATGCTTAATCAGCTGATGATCCCTACAGTAATATTCAAGGTGCATCATTAGAATAAAAATTAATCGCATGACAAGACATCGTAAGATGCTTTGGAGGACTGTTTTCATAAAAACTAAATCTCTAAAACTATAATTATTTTTCAATCAAACTTACAAGCTTTACAGCAACGTAAAGGTTTTGAATGTATCATTTCGCCTAAACAACGTAGATAGGATAAACAATCAAAGAAAATTGACCTGCTCTAGGAATAGCCAGTCTGCTTCAAACAGCTGCCAGTAATGCAAAGGATTTATAAAACTGTTTGAGTCCCAAATTCCGTTAATTTTGTTTATTCAAAGTCGATATTTGCTCCATGTGTTTCTTTCACCGCAGACAATCATCAAGAAATGAATATACGATCGAAAATCTATTTGAAATGATCTCCCGTTATTACACGGTGAATGTATACGTATGTATACGTATGTATACATTCACCGTATATATATGTGTGTGTGTATGTGTGTGTGTGTGTGCGCGCGCGCACGGGCATGTATTTGCCATGTTATTTATAGCATGAAAATAAATCTGATCAAATCTACTACTTTCAATGTCCAAAAGAGTCGTGAATGCATCGCATTTGGGTAAGTCATTTAATTAGTTTGTTTTCCTTCTTCATCTTAACAACAACTGCCCAAGTAATCTCTCTCGATGACTAATAATATCTTATCGGTCTCGAATCATAAAACGGAGTCATTTGGTAGCGAAAAAACAAACTACTTGAGTAGCCAAAATAAATGAGGTTTTTTTTTTAGAAACTGTTCACCTAAACTGTCAACATAGGTTTCATCAGTTTTCAAGTTGGTCGTGCTGGCTATGCACATACGTACCGCGCATACAGGCTGCACTAAGAGGGCTAAAAATCTAAACATTTACTCCTGATGCCTCGAGAAACGATGGTTTCATCCCTAGAGGATTTTACCCCGAAAAAAAGGTTTTTAGGAGGAGGGGTCAATTTGCGATGTAGGTTTATGCTAAATTGATCCCTTAGTTTGTGTTTTAAATTTTTTTCGGACCAACAAGAGACAAAAAAGATAAATTTATTCCTTGATTTTACAATTTTGAATTGATCACCACCAACACAGCTGCTGCCAAAAGATGTTTGTTACATGACGGTTTCTATTGAATAACTAACGAGACTTTTTTTCACATTGGTAAGGCGTTGCACATTGAATTGGTACTTTGTTTACAAAAACAAAGAAATTTTTTGTTAAACCAGATGAATTTTTACGGTTGTTTTTACGACTTACTACATCCGTTCGCAATGTATCCAGACCTCTCAGGATATCTCGAGAACCGGTTGCAGGACTTTGATGTAATTCAGCAGAATATCAGGGGGTACATTACTCTGCATGCATGAACAGACACTCTTCCTTTGGGTTACTCTATCGGTAGTAAAACGCTATTAGTCGAGTACAGTGTAACCGTCCAATTCACAAATGACTGAATGAAGATTGGTCTCGAAACTTTTTTGCATGATGGACTGCTTTAATACAGACCAATTTTCTTATTAGCCGGTCGGCGGGTGGAATGGTAATAACTATCGGAATATTGGTAATTAATCAACCATTAGTCACTTATAAGTGGGTAATACACCCAGGTTCGTTTCCACTAAGGTTTACAAACGAAACTGAATAATAACAGAGGAAGGTGTAGTCATATAGTTCCATGCGCTCTCTCTTGGGGTTACTCAATCAGTAGTGAGATGCCATTGATAGAGCTTTTGTACTGTGTGACCGTGTAGTCAAATAGTTCCAAACTGAGAAAATCTTTGCAAGTCGGTACCGGTTTATAGGCTGGGGACTACTGGTGTCAAACACTTAGTAACCTGGCACAAGGCCACAATACTTGGACACTCACTGAAGGTTGCATTCATCGCTTCTCTTCCTCTATTTCATCGGCTATACCCATTCGTGCACATGTGAGGGGGCTGCATTTAACCTGACGACGTGTCGTATTTGTCCTTTGGAAATGCAAATAAATCCACTTTCCCAGTACCGAACTAATTGGGTGGGGTGCTTCTCAGACAAATCGTTCTGCAGGACGAACTTGCAGACCATCGTACTTTGGCGAGGACCCTCTCGCAACTATTTTATTGATTGCAGTGTATGACAATGAAAAGCAAGCTGCGACAAGTCAACATCAGAGACTTTCATGTCCAACACTATTTGTTGAAGTGTCGATTAGGTAAAACCAAGAACCCTCTCGTGACTATACGCCGTTAATAATCACAATTAACCACGGATTCTCGTAAAAATGTTATCGGGAGGTTTTATGGCGGACTTAGAGTGGCTATTTATTGGTAATTTCTACAGTTGTACATTGTACTTCGTCGCCGAGTCGAGGATTACTTCTGTATTTCTAACTCCCTTGAAATTGTGTGGGCAACACCCCGTGTGTATATATACGAGTGAATGTTGTCTTAATAAAACAATCAAAATATAAGTTGGTAATGAAGTCGACGTCCTTGCAAGCCAATTCTTTTGGTTTCTTGTCGCTCGCAGTAAGGCCAGTCAGAGGGTTTGGGGTGGATGATTGGGAAGCACCTTTGGTTTTCTTCCAAGACGGTCACCCATCTGTGTACTGATCAGGATCGACGTTGCTTAACTTCGGTGATAACACGGGCACGGGCGTGTCTAGCGTGATTTGACCGTCACTCGATAGCCGATGAAATCTACATGAACTATATGAATTAGCATTCAAGGCGTTTTTTTCCCGAATGATTCAACTCTTTCTAATTAGTGTTGTTAACATGACGCCTCAGCCAATCCATTCTACGGCTTTCTTCGTCTGAAAAACTCTTTGAATATCAATGACCCTTCTTGAAACTATCGACAGTATCTATATAAATTAACTTGATAGAAAAGGTTACATCCTTTTTTGACAAAATGTTTTACATATCTGTCATCCCGACATTCTATCATCTTACATCATTCTCAGCCAAGTGTGTATTCTGTGATGAAAAAACGGTCCCATTTTTTATTACGATTCATCATTGTAATCCTTTTTTCTCATATACTTTGGCATCTCCCCAGAGATAGTTGTTGAGGGTCCTCTAAAAGACATCCGAAATAATTGTCTTTACCATTCTCCCTTGACCTTAAATGAGCCGTCTGAAGATATAAATAGAGAGCCACTTTTGTCAAAATATTCTACTCTGCTACATAAAATTGAATGCATGTGTAGTGAGGTGAGAATCCAGACTGAGCTGGCGATAGGCCCAGGACAGGTTGGAAGTATAGGCCCCATTCCAAACTTCTGTAATCAGTTGAATACATCTGGTTTACAGGTGATATCCATGTACCTTTGTCTTCATTCAGTTCAGGGTAATGTTCAACAATAAAGTCCCCCAAGGACCATAAGAATAGAGGGTGGGGATTTAAAAGAGGCTGATGGATATATTTATCTAAGAAAGATAATAAAGTTAGAGAAAGACCATGGAAGCGAAATAAAACGATGAGTAACAATTGGCTGAAAATCATTTGGTATGAATAAAGACATATTGAAAAGCACCTTCCCAATATGCTTAAAGTGGAAAGTGTACAATGAATTCATTATATCAGCAATAACTCACGATTGTGAAGCATGGAAATCAACAAAACGAGCTGAGAATCAATAGAGAGTAATGGAAAGAAGAATACTAACAACAACTCCAAGAAATGGAAAAAAATCAGAAAAAAGTCTAGAATGAAGGATGCTATGCAATTAATTAAGCAAAAAAATAGGAATGGACATTTAGTAATAAGAGATAATAACAGATGGGGCAAAATGCATATCGATTGTTGCCCATTGGACAGTAAACGCAGTAGGAAAACTCACACACAGGATGGAAGGACGAGATAGAAAGGTTTGTTGGTAAGACATGACAGCGGTTAGCGCAATTGCGATTGTAATAGAACGAGATTGGAAAGGCCTTTGTCCAGCAGTGGACTTGAAATAGTTGATGATGGTATACATATATACATATGTAGTATATATGATCAACTAACAACTAACAAAAACGAAACAGAAGAACTAAAACGATTTATACGAAAGATAATCTTGCAACACCGGTGGCGTAGACCCCTCGAAATTGAAGCCCCATGCCAAAAGGCCCAACAGTTCCCCAACCTCCTGTCCGGGCCTGGCTGGATGCGAGTAAGTGCCAACGATTTTTTTAGTTAGCAAAGCATTTACAATCATATACGTCACACGATGATTTTATTTGTACCAGGAGGAAGAAGCCATTGTAATCGAGACTGCTGTAATTAATTTTGTCTGACGTGAATTTAACGCTTTTACTTGTGTCTCAAACGTCTGTCATATGTTCCTGCCGGATGCTATTTGTGTCGTTCGTCAGCCGGCTGCCGTATTCGATTTCAGCCAAATAAAAATATCCACAAAAGTCTGTCACATGAAAGCAGGAGAGTTTTGATTGTCGTGGCTTGTAAGGAGAGAAAAAAAAACAACGAGGAAAAATAAATAAACACCGTCTTTAACATCAATATAAAACGCGTTGAAATATAAGAAGCACCGTTGTTTCGGCTGGCCATGTTCAACAACGGATTTTACTTCATTATTAATTAGAAACCGTCAACCAAAAGTGTCAATATAGGTTTCTTAAGTTTTCAAGTTGATCTAGCTGGCTACGTATGTATTTATTACGAATACAAGACGCACCAATGGAACCAGAATGTTGAAATTTTAATCATATACTCCTTATTATGTCCACAAAAACATTTTATTTTGTCTTTGAAAAAATCCCCCGGAAGAGGTTTCTGACAAGCGTTCAATTTACAATGTAACTTCATGCTAAATTGGCCCCTAGTTCGTGCTCACTTGCGCTTTTAGTGATCCAACGAAAGGCCAGAGAAGCATCTCTGTTATTCATTGGTCACCCTTTTACGAATTTTCTAATTGATCACCCCCAACACGATATGTTACCAAAAGATATTGGTCATGTGACGGTTTCTGTTGAATGATTAACCAGACCTGTTGATTCTTCTCTTCTTTTCATTGTATGCTCGTTCTTCGCAACGTGCTCGAGAGTACCTCGTTGACCATCACATGAGGAGATCACAAGACGGCGCAGTCTATCACCAGATGTTATAACATCCGTCCAGACAACCACTGGACATCACAACTCCCCAGAGATCATATACAAAAGTGTGGCCAGCAAAAAAAATAAAATTGAGTGACAATAAGGAAAAATTTAGAGAGTATTGGCACCATGACACCCATGATAGAAGCGTCTGGTGGTTCTTGAGGGAGGTTTATATTCAATGACGTTCCTTAAAAGGCTGTTGCTACTGATGATGATGATGATGATGATGGTATCAGTCCCCAACGGGTCTTTACATATAATGGGAAAGATCTTCATGAGAGGACCCTCCGTTTTTGGCCTCATGTCATGTCAGTTTGCTACAGAATAGTCATTAACAACTTACTGTCATAAATTATAGTTATTGTACACTATCTATCCATATCTCTCTCTCTCTCTCTCTCTCTCTCTGTCTGTCTGTCTGTCTGTCTGTCTCTCTCTCTCACACACACACACACACACACACACGAATATGTGTGGAGAGTATCCAGCCGCTCTGACTGTCTCACCGAACTTGCCCATTCTTCAAGCCTCGTGCACTACTTCTTTTTACATATTACATTATCACGGTCCGTCAGTGCCCAATTTCCTTACAATCCATATTGGCCCCCTTCAACGTTTTGGCTTTTCCGAAAGAGATTTCAGGCCATGGACGAGATTGAGGAGAACGAAAATAAGTTGCCAATAATGATAACCCCAAAAGGACTCCACATTTTTCTTTTAATTAGAAGAGACGCTGCAATAAGTGTGTGAGGTCCCCGAGTAGAGTAAATCGAAGGATACAAAAGCACCATTCCCTCATGTAGGCAATTTTATATATATATATGTATATATATATATATATATATATATATATATATATATATATATATATATAATGTTAAGAATAATGCAACGTTGAAACGGCTATCCTATCGGTCAGGGGTTCGATTCTTTAATTGTTTATTCAATTTAGATTGTTCAGGCCAAATGATACATTTACCGTGAAAAAACGAATGATTTCAATATGATATAACGCAATTCATTATTATTTCATCCGATCATATATCCACTTCTTGACATAATGGATACGTTGAAAGAAACAGAGAGAGCATAGAATTACCGTCGGCTGTTTAGCTCAATAGTTACTGCGTATATATATATATATATATATATATATATATATATATATATATATATATATATATATATATATATATTACTGAAATCTTTTCAGCTTTAAACACTAAACATTAAAATACTTTTTCTATTTCTTTATGAAATTTCAGTCACCCATTTCTCAATATCTGTCAAAGCAATTTATGTAATTTTTCCTAGTGTTTATCGTATACTTTGTCATTATTGTGCAATGTATAAATTGTCTCTTGCTGATCATCAGTTATTTACCATATAACTGTTTTGGGGGATTTTAAAAACAAAACAGTTATACTATGGTATCCCATCAGTGTTGATCAAACATTGACCCCTCATTATATAGCTCATGTCATACATATAGTTTGTTATTTTATATAAGGTTTTATGCGTATTACATATTGATGTCATTTCATACTACATATCATTTATCTTTCGAAACAGAACTTCCGTAGGTTACCCAAAAACGCTTTTAGCGATGAGGCATCAATAAGTAACATGACTTGCTAATCGTGTCACTTCTATTGAATGTTCACCAATGTGAATATTTGATCCACTGTGTCTCTTTTGATCTCAGACTGCATGCAAACCAACTTAGCATATCTTCTTTAAGAATACTAATTACACAGAAAAAACTCCGAGTCGATTCTCTACCAACATATCCAACCGAAGAATTCGACAATTTTTTCAGTAACCTTACAGTTAATTTTTCTACAGCGTAGAACATCAAGCTTCTGTCAAATTTTTTTTAACACTATATATATATATATATATATATGTATGTGTGTGTGTGTGTGTGTGTTTGTATTGGGGGTGGGAGGTGATCCTACTGAATGTGGATGAAAATGACAATTAGAAGTTGAAGAGAAAAACTCAAGAGTTAGGTGTTACATCTCAATTTTTTCATTATTCCGTGGGCATATTTCAATGATACCTCTGCAAATGTTTACTCTGAAAAAGATAGCAGGCTCTCGTCGACATGCATCGAAACATGCCCGCGGAATAATAAGAAAATTGAGATATAGCACCCATTTCTTTAGTTTCTCTCTTCACCTTCTAATTGTCATTTTCATCAGCATACGTATATATTCATTCATATACATATATATATATATATATATATATATATATATATATATATATATATATATATATATATTGTTGGTCGAACTTATTGATTGTTTAATCTGGTTTGCATGTGAGTTGTTCAACTGCAGGTCGGCAAGAGTGTAAGAACTGTCCAAAATTCCAAAGGGTATCCTATAAGCTTTTTCAATGAACATTAGTCATTATCAAAATGTAGTATGGGATTCCCATGTTGAAACAATCTTAAATGGCGGTAAACTCAAGAATCGGTTTTTATGTTGGTTACGTGTTTACGATTCCCTCTAAATATCAATCAACAAGTTAACCTATAGAATTCATTATTATTCCATCTAATTTGCAATTTATTCAAAGGAGGATGTTCTAGGTGGCTTAGCAGAAAGCGGCACAGAGAATGGACTTTGTTTGAACTATTGCTTCACTACACACTAATGACCCTGGGGAAGGTATAAATCCCCCCCCCCCAGCTTTGAGTAAGATAGTGCAAGTTGAAGTGGGTGATACCACTTCGGGTGTGCGTCACCTCAATGTCTCTTTCACATATTGAACGAGACGAGTAAATACGGTAATATGATATGAGAAGAAAACAAAGAAGACGAAAAAGAAGATGAAGAAGAAAAAGAAAGAAGAACGGCAGCAACGAAGTAGAAGAATAATATGAAGAAAAAGAAAAAGAAGACGTACGATATCAACAAAGTAGAAGAAGACGAAGAAGAAGTAGAAAACGAAGAAGGATAAGAAAGAACAACAACAGCAACAAAGTGGAAGAAAAATATGAGGAAGAAGAAAGGGAAGAAGCGAGAAGAACGATAACAACAAAGTAGAAGGAGCAGAAGGAGAACAACAACAATAAAGTAGTAGTAGCAGAAGAAGAAGAAGAAGAACAAGAAGAACAACAACAACAACAACATCAACAACAACAACAACAACAAAAGAAAAACGACAACAACAAAGAAGAAGGAGAAGAAGAAGAAGAAGAAACAAAACAACAACAACAACAACAGAAAAGAAAAACGACAACAACAAAGAAGAAGAAGAAGGAGAAGAAGAAGAAGAAGAAGAAACAAAACAACAACAACAACAACAACAGAAAAGAAAAACGACAACAACAAAGAAGAAGAAGAAGGAGAAGAAGAAGAAGAAGAAGAAACAAAACAACAACAACAACAACAGAAAAGAAAAACGACAACAACAAAGAAGAAGAAGAAGACGAAGAAGAAGAAGATGAAATGTGGATCGTGGAAGAAGAAGGTTAAAGAAGAAGAAGAAAAAGAAGAAGAAGAAGAAGAAGAAGAAGAAGAAGAAGAAGAAGAAGAAGAAGACCTATTAACTTTGAGTAAAAGGCAGTGAGCTTCAAATAAGCTACAAAGTTAATTCATAAATATTCATGAATAACTAACTGAATAACTCATTAAATCAGAAAAAGAGAAATAACGTCAAGAAGATTCGGGTCCTATTAACACTCCGATCAGTGTTGGGAACGAACACGTGATCAACTGGTGAAATAGTAAAGAATTATTACATTTTCCTTTAAATGTGTGCACTGAAATATTGTCCACGTCATTTCTTTTTTTTTTTTTTAGAATATTCATCTTACTTTTTTTTTTTGCTTTTGAAATTAAAATAGATGTTTTTTTGCGATTGGGATGTCAATCAATTAGCAGGGGATGGGCCTGAAGCCGTAGCCAGCGTATTTACAATTTTTTCTGAACAAACTGTATCATCGAGTTATAATAAACTGGTTGTTTGCAGAAACTACTTTTGGAAGGAGACATTTCGATTCAATAGTAAGTTATCAAAAGTGACCTCATTCAAGACACAGCTGTCATGGACGTAAAAGTATTTGACGTTAAGCATTACAAAAAAAAAAACGTAATTAATCAGGTAGCTTTTCACGATTAGATGATTCTGGTCATTACACGCCTGCCAGGAAAAAAAAAACTCTCTTTATAAACCAGGTCATGGTAGCCCGCGCCCCCAGACTGAACATAAGTAAGGCTAAGCCTGACCTTCCTTCTCTCTGCCTCACTCTTCGTTGAAAAGAATCAAGTGGCGTTAAGTCACATTAAATGTACTACCACATGGACGTCTGCTGGGGGTGGGGTGAAATAGGGCAATAGTCCCACCCTCTGGATCAGGCTTTGTCACTGGGGGTCAGGGGGGTTGAAAGTTGGAAACCTAGAGTCAATGAAGGATAATGTGCTGTACAACTTTTTTTCATGTTCCCGACCCAATGTATCCATATAAAAAAGATTGTGTTATTCTTCGGCGGTAACGGGGTCGTCGCTAAGATATATTCTGAATATACCCTTTTGTCCTGCTGGAAATATATCTACCATCACGAGAAAGTGGCAGCAGACCATGACACCACACTTATAATATCATCAAGTGATATGACTCAGCAAACAGACTTTCTCTTCATCTATTTTTCATTTTAGATATCCAAAACTGGTGTTTTTTTTTTCTTGATATTTAAGAGCTGGAGAGATTTTTGCAAACGTAATGAGATTATATCCAAAATACTCACGTATACCCTCGATTGAATCAATTTTTTTTTTTTTTTTTGCTCTCACTTTCTCTCTCTTTCAGGTCCCCTGGCTTAAGCCGATTCAGTCTTAGGGTTAATCTGCCACTGATGGTTGCCTATTGGTGACAAATCTATGACATACGTGTTACTGGCGACATGCGGTGGGTTTTTAGGTAACACCCGATTGACTTAGGGGGAAAAATTCTTTCATCATCTTCAGTCACTTAACGTCTGTCGCTGGACATCGACCTTCCCCAGGATTCGCCACATTTCTCTATCATGGGCGTCGCACAGCCAGTATTTCCTAAATTTTTCCAGTTCATCTCACCATCTAGTATTTTGTCGGCCTCAGTTTTGCCTGTGATCTCTGGGGATCTATGTTGTGAGTCGTGATGTCCATCGATTGTCTGTCATTCTTGCAACATGGCCTGCCCATTGCCATTTAAGTTTTGTAATAGATTCTACGATGTCTCTAACTCCTGCTTTCATCCTTGTATATTGTGCTGCCTTTTGATCTCTCCATGTGAGGTTGAGCATGATTTTCTCATGCGCACGTTGCATAATTCTCAGTTTGCAGGTCTGTCTCTTGGTTAGGTTCCTTGTTTCAGCCCCATAAGTGACTATCGGGAGGACGCATTGGTTGTATACTCTTCTTTCTAGGATTATTAATTCTTCAATTACATTTTATTACCCAAGTTTGATAAATATATTCCAGCAGTATGGCTGACCTGAACATTTCGTAGTAGGTATACGCCTGTGATGGCTATAGGGTTCTACTGTCTCTTTGAAGTAGAATTAGGACAGTACAACAGTCTATAACTTCATATGGAGGATATTTGATTTGTCAAGACGCAACAATCTGCTTCGTACTGAATTATCCTGCAAAAGGGCAGCAACCCCCACTCCAAGCTAGATCGGGCATCTACCAGTGAAGGACACTCCGGTCAAACCTACGACCAAGGACTTTTGCTCCTATTCATGCCACCTCTGTGCCCTACAAGATTCAAGCTCGTGACTTTAAGGATGGGGTCGGTCGCGGGCAAGTTGTATTTCAACTTAAAACTTCATTGCTCGGACTGAAGGTTTATTCCATGTACAGCCTCAGCTGTTTATGGCCAGTATGAAAACCCTTTCAAAAAACAAAAAACACCATTTGGGATTCTATCAGGAGCATCGGGGTGCCAATGCTCTCTCAACTTGTTTAGTTTGTCACGTCATCTTATATTATGCCGGTAACAGTTTTGCATATGATCTCTATAGGTCCACGTTGTGAGTCAGAACGTCAATTCGATGACCGTTTTTCTTGTAACATGACCAACCGATTGCTATTTGATATCTATGATTTCTCTGATGCCTGTTACCTGTAATATACTGTGCTGTCTTGTAATTTCTCCCCATGATGTCGCATAGTTCCCAGTTTGAGGGCCAATCTTTTGATTAGGTTTCATGTTACAGCTCCATAGGTGACAATCGAGATGATACATTGTTTGTAGACCTTTCTTTTAAGAACAAATGGGATTTACTAACATCAACACTTAATCAAACCATTATTCTTTCTCCGGGGTGCTTTTTCTTATGGTTAATCTGTCACTGATGATAGCCCATTCCCAACATATTTCACTATATTCCGGATAAAACTGTGCGATGCCCCTGAGGATAAAAGTGCCTATTATTACCCTCAGCGTTCAGCTGCAAGGTGACAATTCAGAGATTTGATATGTTCTGCAGGAATGACGCTATTTATATAAACGGATTCTTCTTTACGACTTCAGAACGCACGCCAGTGTTACCCATCCGTCGATATTCAACAAGGATCACCTGTTACATTCCTCTGATTATGATGGTTACTAGTTAATACCCATGAAAAAAATTCAGTCGAACTTGTATAAAACTATTTTCTGAGAAAGGAATAATGCTGGGTAGGAGATACTTTTACCAGAAAAATGTTTACCTCCTGAGTGAGAGAGTCTGCTCGGACGTTCTAATGGTTTTAACGTCTACCATACACGCAGTAGCACGCAGGTTCGATCCCAGGAAAAATATTCATAGGACAAATTTCGTTGAGCCGTTAAGCAAACTCTAAACTAAATGATTAGGGTGGAAGGTATATAGAATCTTTCTAGGACGGTACGCTTACGGTAAAGCAAGTCCGAACAAAAATACCCAAGTAGGCCTAAAAAGATAACCAATGTATATAGTCACCTATGGAGCTGAAACACAGAAGCTAATCAAAAGATTGACCTTCAAACTGAGAAACCAAGCGACATGCACATGAGAGAATAATGGTCGACCTCACACGGAGGGATCGTAAAACAGCACAGCACATTATAGAAAAGAAGGAATCCGAGATATCATAGAGACAGAAAACTCAAATGGCAATTGGCTGGACATGTTGCAAGAGTGTCAGATAACCTTTGGACATCACGACTCACAATATGGATCCCCAGAGATCAGATGCGAAATTGAGGCCTACAGAAAGTAGACAAATCTAGAGAGTACTGGCACAGAAACACCCACGATAAAAAAAGTCTGGCGAATCATGGGTAAGATTTATGTCCAACGTCGGATGCTAAAAGGCTGTTGTTGCAAGTGATAATGATAATGATGGTGATGAAATAGTTAATCAAGTATTGCAGGCAGTAGATAAACAAAATTACACTCTTTATTATAAAAAGATACTAATTTAGTATGAATTGGTGTCAGACCAACTATATTGAGAGATCCAAAGAGGATCGAGCCCTCGACCAACAGCTGATAAGATTAGTTTCCTAATCATTGCTAAACGACGCTTATCCTGATATGTCATTTATTTTTCTACTCGTTAATCCTACATTCACGATATATATTACGATTGAGATGCTTTTATTTTCTTTTTAAAAAAATGCTGAATTACTTTACAGGGAATAGTGCGTAGTTTGAAACAGCGGGCAGGAAGTATTTTGTTCAGCAAAACATTAATAGTCCCCCTTCCATACACATGCACAAAGTGGAAGAGTCTAGTGTTACGAACAGCGAATCAAGAAAATCACATTATTTATTATTAGAGTAGATTTCAGCGGCGATACATGCAAACGTTGATCCTAGTTATCAAATGTTGATTTTATTATGAACATGAAAAAAACATCAACTGTCTGAGACACCGGAAAAAATTATATCATTTCCAGGGAAAATGGTCCAGATTCACGTTTAAGCTGATTTGGCAATGTATTTGTTGCACTAAGATTTTGAAACCAGTTATTTCGCGAAACTCCTATTATGGTCTGGTGTCGAACTAAACTATATATATATATATATATATATATATATATATATATATATATATATATATATATATATATATATATATTACGCCAAATCGGCAAAATTGCATGATTTACGAAGTTTGAACTCTTTTCTTTTAGCAAAAGATAAGTGAATACGTAGATTTAATTTTAATCATAACAAGATTATGAAACAACTATTTTTCATAATCAAAAGTTTGCGTTCGAGTAAATACGTAGTTTTAACCTTTTTTTTTTACAATAAATCGATAGATCATTAGTTTTAATATTTGGTTTATAAAAGAACCATTTATTTACGATCAAAAATTCAAGTGAAATCAATTTTTTCCACAAATCATGAGTAAATTTCACCTTTGAGGCAATTCACCGATCCCCTGCCACGGACTTATATCAAACTAAACTGTATATACACTGTGAATGCTGATGTAGAATATACTTGATATTTAGGTTTAGCTTAGTTTGCCACAAGGCCACCGTAGTGGAGCACCTTGTGAGGATCGAAATATTCTTATAATAATAATAGTCAGCATCACAAGTTTGTTAAGCATTACTTGTTTCCTAATATTGCTGTGACAAAATCAGTCAAGTCTGGCACAAGGTCTTATTCAATAAGCAAACGTTATTGAAAGAAATTACGATTGGTATCGTGATTGTAAGGCTTATGAATTACCATTGTTATAAGGGGGTTTTCTGTCGTTTAAAAAGAAACATAAATATAATTGCCTGGTCCTGTCAATAACGTTTGGATTGATTCCTGGAAACTGGCTCATCTCTTGTCAACACTAATTGTATTGCCAATGATTCCAAGTGCTGCTGACTCCAAAAATGGCCTTGGGTTCGCTCTATCATTTCAGATAATGGATGACCTTGTATTTCTTTATTGTTACTGTTATGCATTTACATTCATACATATAAGATCCTGATTTTGCCTGGAATGCTTACATTTATTCCTGACCTTTAACAATCCCTGTCTTTCTCATTTTTCAATGCATTTTAGAGTATTACTAGTGCATTCACATTTTGCATATCAGCAGCAGCCTTTTCGCGACTGTAGATGGATTCATACCTTTCCCAAAATTAGACTGACGCCTCCTTGGTGGAAATTGCAGTGCCAGTACATTCTGAATTTGTATAGTTTGTTATACCGTCTTATTTTCTGCCGGCCAAACTTTCTCATATCATCTCAGCAGATCCACATAGTGAGTCTTGATATCCAGAGTTTGTCTGATATTCTTGCAATAAGACCAGCCCATTGCCATTTGAGTTTTTTTTCAATCGACTCGATGATATCCCTAACTCATGTTTCTTCTCTAATATACTGTGCTGTCTTGCAATCTCTCCGTGTAATATTGAGCCTTATTCTCTCACTTACCTGTTGCATGATCAACAGTTTAAGGGCCTCCCTCTAGGTAGGTCCCATGTTTCAGCTCCATAGATGACTCCCAGGAGGATATATTGGTTGTATACCGTTCTCTTTAGGAGAAATGTTTTGGGTTTTTTTCTGTATTTGAAGGTTGAGCTTGCTCTACTGGAAGCTTGCCAATCTGATATGATTCTTCACTTGATATTTTCTCTTGATGATTTCATGGAGATTCGTTGCCCTAGATAGATGTAGTAGTTTACATTCTTCAGCTGTGTTTTCGATTTCTATCGTCGTGTCTTTGCCCTCGACATGTTTGTTGTACATGACATTTGTTTTGCTGAAGTTCTTGTGGAGACCAACTTCCTTACTTTCTTCATTCAGTAAGTATATATTTAATTTGAGTTCATGTAAGTTTGCAGCAAAAAAAAAAAAAGTGATGCCGTCAGATCTGACGGTTATTTATATATTCGCCATCTTTTCTGATTCCTTTATTTTCCTAACCTGAGTTTCGGAAGATCATTTCGGGGCAGGCTGCGAAGTGTTTGGGTGAGCTGGTATCACCTTGGTTTACCCCTTCGAGCTTAGAGGACTCATTATGCGTATAACAGTCCTATTATGTCGACGAGGCTTTTTTTAATTCCAGATTAGTGACAATCAGCCTCTCTATCATTTTTATGCATTTCTTTTATAAAACGATTTCCAATGCATTCATGTAATAAAAGTATTTACATTGCTTTTTTCTAGTAAAATCATCAACAATGCATCTACACTGTACATAGTCCTGTTCTGTCAGTAATACTTGCATTCGATTCTGACCACTGAAAATCCATTTTTCTCTAACCTTCACAAATTTCTGTTAAGATAATTTACATATACTCCTGTAGTGAAGGTTTTTCTATAGTTGAACCATGTTTATATTATATATACTCGGACTATGCCTGTTCCAAAGGTGCGTGTTTGGAAGTGTCCGGACTTGCTGGAGTGTGGAGCTGCCGGCTATAATTGTCATGTTACCAAATTTTCTGTCTACGGTACGGAACTACGGCTTCGGAGTATTTCGTTTGTTTCTCTTCAGTGATGCTAATTTAGATACTTTATACTTGAATTTGGATCTACAGCCAATTTAGATACTTTATATCTATACTTAGCGCTATTGCCAATTTAGATATCTATATCTAAATTTCGATCTATTGCCTATTTAGATATTTTACATCTACATTTAGATACATGATTGTAGCTAAAAGATCTTATGTAACTTTTTATTTATTTTCGTAAGAATTCTCGCTGATCCAGAAAGAATCGATATGACAATACCCAGTGTATTGACTGATATATATGGCGAATATCAACTTCATAAAATGTCCAGTTATCTAGTTATCTCGGTTCATGCATACACACAAACACAACCAGATAAAGATTTCTTAAATCATTGTTAGATAAGAGCTCCATTCTGTTGGTAATTTTTGAACTAATTCCTGATGTCTAACAGTCTCTTTCATTCTGATTTTCAATGCAGTGCTGTTCAAAAGCATTTTTGTTGATTCTCTACTGTTGAATTAGAACTTGGGGAGGTCTACACGTTTGACCGTGCGTATTTCCGCCCATCTTCCCGTCCGTCTATTCATAAAATATCTCTGTGGGTATACAAGAGATTACAATGTGTAAAAAGTGGACAATGGTATAGGGAAAAAGTGGTTAAATTTGGGGGCAGATCCAGGAATTATTTCACCGAGAAATATTTTCGTTCGTTTCTTTTTATAGATTTATGTATACATTTGTGTGTGTCCACTCGATATCGCCCAAAGTTCTCAATGAATTTTTATAAAAATTTCGTTGAAGTTCTCGATAGGCTAAGGAAGGAGTGACTTAATTTTGAAATGGGTCAGTGCACATTTATCTTCCCAACATCGTAGTTATATGTACACATCACATGATATTGCGGAAATCTCCAAAAGTCGTGGATGAACTCCAATGACCTTTCATGCAAGGTTGGGTAATTGGCCATGGAAGGAGTTATTAAATTTTGGGACGGTTCCATGCCCTATTACTCTCTCTGACATTAGAGATTTCAGAGATTTGCACACTCTGATCTTTTTTTAGTTAACAATGCAAATACATTTTACAAATGAAATCTGTATCCTGTTAGTGAGGTTTTATTATTTCCTGACAACTGACAATTGAACCGTCGTAGCGACTGAGGGAGGAGAACTGTTCCATCCCTTTTTTTATATGTGCACGTTTGTGGTTGTACTTGTGTATCTGTTTTTATATGTATGCATTCTAGCGCTCTGGACCATACCGTTTTGTCTACAGACTAGAAAATTCTCATTGGTACTCCACTAGACCCATTCTTTAAAAAAATCCGATTTCTTGTAAAGAAAAAAGGCTCTTATTACATTTGGCGACCTTCTTCAGACGGGTTTATCGATAACTAGTTTCTAGATATTTATAGACATTTTTTCGTTCTATTTTAGATGTTATCCAGTGGAAAACGCCATTGCTGCCATATAAAGAATTCATTCTGACCACATTTATTCTTCAGTAGATTTTTTCTTAGATGACTTCAAATACAGGTGCTACGGTTGTTCAGTAATTAACTGTGATGGCGATTCCATTTTTTTCTTATTTTCCAGCTGTTTCTATCGTGAAATCTGCCATATATATATATATATATATATATATATTTATATATATATATATATATATATATGTATGTGTATATATATATATGTATATATATATATATATATACACGTACATATATATATGTATATATATATATATATATATATATATATATATATATATATATATATGTGTGTGTGTGTGTGTGTGTGTGTGTGTGTGATATGGTGAATTCAATAGACAATACGAAAACATGAAATTTTGGAAAATGAATTGTATTCATTTCCGTTGCATGTTTCGAGAGACTGTTCTCTTTTGTTGTAAAACTCTAAATGTTAAACATGATGTTATAAATGAATTTTCTTTTCTTTTCTTTTTTTTGCATTCGTCTTTATCATTGCAATTTCATCAAATTCTAAAGCAGTAGATGCAGTTATACATATTCAACTAATTATACAATGTTGGCTTTCTCTTAAATTTTCACCTTACGATCAAATATATAAGTATTTATGAGGTAATTCCTCACCTTAACAGATGCTCAAAGTGAATCAAACGATTGTTTTTTGAGTGAGTTAAATTCAGTAAAAATGCTGCTCAAAATCTCAAGAACATCTATTTCGTCATTGGAATGGGAACTTTCTTGGAAAGAACTGTGTGACGTTGGTTCCACATATTTCGTTCCGGAGTTATGAACCTGAATAATGACCCTTGCAGACGCCCTGAATCAGTTATCGATGATGAAAATTCAATGGATGTTGTGGAAACTGTTTCAAAAATAACTGTTAGAGCTGTTGCTCAAATTTGACAGATTTCTACGGCAACAGTAGGGTGTCACCAAACATATTTTCATTTCATAATCGGACATTTCATGTGGGACAACCGTATACAAATGATAGCAGTATTATTTCAGTTAGGCTTGCATTCATTCCTGAACTCTAACACATCCCCCTTGTAATCTTGAGTGAGCAACACAGAGATTGATTTACCAAAACTTGTTGATATTTTAGTTCAAAAAATTCGTTGCTTGATCCACAATTTTTTTCCCGTCACGCAAGAGATATGCGATATTTTAATGCTTAAAATTACTCAATTTAAGCAGGGTGTGGTTGAGTCAAAATGGTGTCAAGAGGCAGAGATAAGAAAGACCGAAACCCTGACTACGTGTATCAGGTTCAAATGCTGTCGATGCTAAAATACAATTTTGATTATTGTTCCATTTTCAGCTTACTGAAAAATCGTTTCATCGCTATATATGAAAGTAGTTTACCCAAGCCATCATAATTAAAGCTACCTTATTCAGGGTTGAGCACTCTTAAAGTAACACACACTCGTTCATTATAAGCTATACAGCAATGCTCTTCCAACTCTGGAATAGAGCACTGTTGGTGATGATGAATTGTGCGTAAGTAAATATATCGCTTAAATTCAGTCTTACAGTCCGTCTAGTTCTGCGTAAGGCAAGGGTAAAATGCCAGCCTCCCGGTCTGAAGCGAAGGTTTCTATCTTATCTCGTGGTACTGTATGGGATATAGCCACTGTGAAGAGTTGTAGAACAATGAAACAGCCGCCAGTGGATAACTTAATTATCAGTATATATATATTGTGCAAATCAAGTTTGCAATATAGCATAATCTGATATGAAACAATGTCTGATGTGTGATGGATTTATTTCATAGAATGCTTGATACTTTAAATTCCAAGAGTTAAGTTGGTTCAAAGTAAAGCTGGAAATTTGGTAAAAACTAGATTTGCTACACAAACACGTTTATGTTTCTGTCCTTTATGGACCTCCTCAGGCGAGAGGCCTAGAGAGAGCAAAAACAACTAATTGTGTAGCGAGTCCACTTTCTACTATATATACATATATAATACATAATGATACTAACATATATGAAATATGAAACTGCAAGTAATATGAGATGAGCGATGTATTAAAATCATAGCTGATACAGGGGTGGAGTTTGATCAGCACTACTAGGGAACCATGTTAATATAACTGTTTTGTTTTAAATCCCCAAAACGGTTACATGGTAAACAACTGATGATCCACAACAATAAAAATTGCTATATCAATATCAAAGTCTATGAAAAACAGAAAAACACTCAAGAAAATTACATAAGTTGCATTAACAGATTTTGATAAATAAGTGATTGAAATTACGTAATTTTTTGAAATGTTTCTTTATATATTTAATGTTTGAATTTTTAAAGCCTTCCAGAATCTTTCTCTCTCTCTCTCTCTCCCCCTCTCTCTCTCTCTCTCTCTCTTTCTCTCTCTCTCTCTATGTATATATATATGTGTATATATATATATGTGTATGTGTGTATGAGTGTAAATGCGTTATATTCTTTGAAATGATCTCCTATTGTCACATAGAAATGGGTCATTCAGTCTAGACAGCATGAATTTAATGAACAATTAAAGGAAAATAGAACTGCTGCAGGAATCGAAACTGCAACCGATATAATAGCTGTTAAACAGTCAGGCAGAAAGATGAAGGCCCAAATAAATGCTTTATCCGAACAATTCTCATTTTGTTCACTCACTGATCATGTCTGCGCTTGTTGTTTCTTACTCAGATATCTATATTATTCTTTTCGTTAGCCTTTTTATCTAATGAAGCTCCCAGAGAAGTTGATTAGTTCATTTACCGAGGACCATTAGGATTATCAAGTTAGAGAAAGACCATGAAGCGAAATAAAATGACACATAATCATCGATTGGAAATCATTTGGTATGAATAGAGGCATATAGAAGAGCACTTTGCAAATGTGCAGAAAGTGTAAAGTATACAATGGATTCATGATACCAACTATGACTTACGGATGCGAAATATGAAATTCAACTAAGCAAACCAAGAACCAACTTAAAATTGTACGGAGAGCTATGGAAAGAGCAGTGCTAGCAGTGATAGAAAAGGATCAACATGGATCAGAGAGAACTAGAGTGAAAGATATTGGAAAAATAATTAGGCAACTAAAATGGAGATGCACTGGATACTTAACAAGAAAAGTTAACAACAGATGGAGCAAAAGATTCACCGATTGGTGCTCATGGGACAGTAAACGCAGTAAGAAACGATCAGACATGATGAAGGATGCAACAGAAAAATCTAACAATAGTAGGCATTGCAGAATGGGACAAACTCAGGAGTAAAAACATGTGGAGGCTCTATTAATTGATTCACAAAGTAATTAGTTAATTAATTTGTTAATTAATTAATATGTTATACATGTTTCGGGAAGGGTTGCCGTCTCCAGTAGCACGTCTATACATTTTAATGGTTGAAAGGTTAGGTCTCTGTGGAGAACAAATTTTGAAAGCAAAAATGGATGTGATAAATGAGGATTCGTGGGAGGCCATTGTGGTGAGTTCGTGCTGTTTTATGTCTTTAAAGGAATGTGGTGGTTTTGGGTGAATTTTTTGTCGGAAGCAGTACGAGCAGTTATGGGTATTTTATTGGTTGCACTCGCCAAAGGGGGTGGACATTCTCAAGAATCAGTTATCATGGATATTGGGGTGTTAGATAATGCTTCAGTGGTGAGCTTTCCGGGTACTTAGTAAGATGATGAAGCGTTCTTGCTCTCCCCCCACCACACACACACACACACACACACACATATATATATATATATATATATATATATATATATATATTTAATTAATTCGTCCACAATTCTGCCTCACCACTGATACCAAACAAGTAAGATTATGGATGCACCAATAGGCAATTCCACGTACACACACACACACACATACACACACACACACATATATATATATATATATATATATATATATATATATATATGCCAATAGGCAATTCCACGTACACACACACACATATATATATGCCAATAGGCAATTCCACGTACACACACACACATACATATATATATATATGTGTGTGTGTGTGTGTGTGCGTGTGTGTGTACGTGGAATTGCCTATTGGTGCATCCATAATCTTGCTTATATTACACACACACATACACACACACACACACATATATATATATATATATATATATATATATATATATATATATGTGTGTGTGTGTGTGTGTGTGTGTGTGTGTGTGTGTGTGTGTGTGTATGTGTGTGTGTGTGTGTGTACATCCTTAACCTTACTTGTTTGGTATCAGTGGTGAGGTAGAATTGTAGACGAAATAATAGAATGTTCAGTTGAGGTTCGGTAATAATGGAGCTGGGGTATTCAGGAGCATTCCGGTGGTGGTCTATGAGGTCGATGCTATCTGTAGTAGAGATCAAATGGGTAGGATATAGGTAAGAAGGAGTTCTTGTTATGCCTGATCAAGTATAAGATGGGAAATCATGTTTTGTATCCTATAAATAGTCATTATAGATGCTCTAAAAAGTCGGATTAATTTTGAGTTGTACAAGTAAAATGGACCATACACAGGTGTCTATTAGTTGGGGCTTTGGTGATTAAGTGTGGAGTTCCCAATGTTTGATATACACAAAAGAAGAGTAAGGTATTGATAGGGTAGTAAGATTGTAACATTAGTTATATGTAGGTAGGGGTCCAGATTATAGAGGTAGAGTTGTTGTGGTGAATAAGGGTGTATTAAAGGGTGATCGGATCTATGTACATGGACCTGGGTAGTAATATTAGGTGCAGGTGTGATGATGGTGAGTTGATAAGGATAGAATAATTGGGGGTGAAAGGATTATGGGGTTAGAGATCGTTGTGGTCAGGGTTGCTATGTTCAGTGTTGAGTCCGTTATGGGAGCGAGTTTCAAGTAAATTAATCTACATATCTTCTTATATACTGAATGAGAGAGAAGGTGAGAAGTAAAGCCTACAGTGTAACAATAGTTAGACTCGCAGAGCATTGATATTTGAGTGGATGAAATCCTCTCTGGACCTCTCAAAATGTAGCCTTGTGTCAGACAAAGAAAAGCTTGGTTGATATATATCGAGAAAGAGATTCATGATGGAGTGATCAGTTGGAACCTCTCATCCGGCTGAGCCTGCCTGTATTATTTTATAAATCATCAAAAAGTACACGAAGGTCTACTTCATTCTAATAAATAGATATATATATATATGCAATGCTCTTCTATAGGAAAAGAGCACTCTGGTGGATGGGGGATTTGTGTAAATAAATATATCGCTTAGATTCAGCCTTATTGACTGTCCAATTCTGTAGCTCCGAGGTAAGATATAGGTCTCCAAATCTGAAGCGAAGATTTCAATCCTGCCTCGTGGTACCGGATGGGTTAATGGAAAGTCTATAGCCATACTGAAGAGATGTAATACATCGAAACAGCCTCTCTGGATGTCACGATATATATATATATATATATATATATATATATATATATATATATATATATATATATATATATATATATATATATATATATAAAATGGATTTCGCTACATGTCTTTGCCCTTTTGGACTTCTTTAGATGAATGATTCGAATTTGGATGTTGTTGGGGGGTCGTCTATTTTCTGGGTGGAGAAACTCTGTCTTATTTCATTTATACTTACTTTTCCTTTTTTTTTCTTGTTTACTCGTTAATCTCTTCCGGTAATTTTTGTTTTAGTTATTTTCAAATATATATATATATATATATATATATATATATATATATATATATATATATATATATATATATATATATATATATATATCAAATGTGTCCGCTCATCTCAATCAAACTCTTTTTGTTCGGTCAGTTTTCGGTCTTAATAGACGTAGGAATGGAAAATGACCCTGCTACGGCCAGGATCGTTTTTTAAGTGGGCAATCCTGACATTTTCCCTGAAGTCAAGTCGAATTTTCAAAATGATGCCATCCAGCAGATTCCCAAATTGTAAAGCATCAGTTGAACCAAATGATGTTCACTAGTAATTGAAGTAGTGCTCTTAAGCTGGCTACGATTTCAGCTGTCCCTACCCATTCATCACATGTTTTTCTGTCTTGGCTTGTTCTTCAAGGTACGCAATATGTGAAATCTACATAGAGGCGACAAGCACCCAGGGTGGTACCATCCACTTCACTATTTTTATGCTATTCGTCCATATCTGGGGATGGTATGAGAAGATATGTATTCATGCCTTTCACAAAGGCGTTAGTGTGGAGAGGACAGAGATCTAAGTGTGAATCTGGCTCGGTGATTCCATTCAGTTAATCGCTGGTCCACTGGC
>OY735223.1:30230920-30318420 GCA_963457665.1 Thysanoteuthis rhombus
TCAGATAAGGTTTTACGATTAACGTTATTGTTTATATGGTGATATAAACGAGCTTACTACTAATCCATTCCGGCTGTCCTCTTCTCTATTAACACAGTGATGGTAGGATTCTGTTAGGATTCCCAGTTGTGGGTAAATTGGTTATATTCTACAGTTCAAATATCTGTAAATTGATATATTCTACTGTTTTGATAAAAGCAGTCCATTTCAATTATATGTTTAAGTTAAGAATAATTATATTGCAAAGTGTTTGTTGAAAAGCCTGATGAAATCGAAAGGTTTCGTTTCACCGAAAAGATTTCAAATATCTCAAAAACTGTGAGGGAGAAGTGATATGTGTCACTCTATCTCTCTAGAGACACCAATTACTTCTCATTGCTTTCTGCGCTAGATTAGAGAATGCCGTGTTGTGATTCTACTCTATTACGCAAGTTATCACACTTTCTCTTTCATTGACGGTGGCTCTAAAATAAGTGGGGTATACAGATAGAGATATGAATTTTCGTTGTTATTTTTAAAGCTTGCAGATTTGCACCATTTCATTTTAGTCTATGAAGTAAAGATCCCTAGTACGTTGCCACATGTGATTCATCATCATCATCATCATCATCATCAGTCTTTTAGCATCTGTCGTTGGACATAGACCTTCCCCAGGATTTACCACACTTCTCTATCATGGGCGTCACGGAGCCAGTACTTCCTGAACTTGTCTAGCTCGTCTCTCCATCTAACATTTTGCCAGCCTCGGTTGCACATGTGGTCTCGGGGAATCCATGTTGTGAGTCGTGATGTCCATCGGTTGTCCGCCATTCTTGCAACATGGCCAGCCCACCGCCATTTGAGATTTTTTATGGATTCTATGATGTCTCTAACTCTTGTCTTTTCCCGTATGTACTGTGCTGTTTTTTGGTCTCTCCATGTGAGGCCCAGCATTATTCTTTCATGTGCACGTTGCATGGTTCTCAATTTACAGGTTTGTCTCTTGGTTAAGTTCCATGTTTCAGCTCCATAAGTGACTATTGGGAGGATGCATTGGTTATACACCTTTCTCTTTAGGATTAATGGGATCTTATTATTTTTGAAGGTTGAGCTAGCTCTGCCAAAGGCTTGCCATCCTAGTGTGATTCTTCGCTTGATTTCTTCTTCTTTTGAGGGTCTCATGGAGATTCGTTGCCCTAGGTAGATGTAGCGGTCTTGCACATGTGATTCATCATCATCATCAGTCTTTTAGCGTCCGTCGTTGGACATAGACCTTCCCCAGGACTTGCCACACTTCTCTATCATGGGCGTCACGGAGCCAGTACTTCCTGAACTTATCTAGTTCATCTCTCCATCTAATATTTTGCCGGCCTCGGTTGTGCATATGGTCTCGGGGAATCCATGTTGTGAGTCGTGATGTCCATCGATTGTCTGCCATTCTTGCAACATGGCCAGCCCACCGCCATTTGAGATTTTTTATGGATTCTATGATGTCTCTAACTCTTGTCTTTTCCCGGATGTGTTGTGCTGTTTTGTGGTCTCTCCATGTGAGGCCCAGCATTATTCTTTCATGTGCACGTTGCATGGTTCTCAGCTTACGGGTCTGTTTCTTGGTTAAGTTCCATGTTTCAGCTCCATAAGTGACTATTGGGAGGATGCATTGGTTATACACCCTTCTCTTTAGGATTAATGGGATCTTATTATTTTTGAAGGTTGAGCTAGCTCTGCCAAAGGCTTGCCATCCTAGTGTGATTCTTCGCTTGATTTCTTCTTCTTTTGAGGGTCTCATGGAGATTCGTTGCCCTAGGTAGATGTAGTGGTCTACTTTCTCGAGTTCTGTGCCCTCGATTTCGATCTTAGTGTTCTTATCTCCAATGTGGTTTCGTACAAATATTTACTCAAACTAAATGCTGGAGAATATCGGCAAAAATTAACTAATTCAACTAACCTTATCAGGATACTACATTTACAGAGTAAAGACTTTACAATTATTAAAACGGTTTGCTAAGGACACTGATATGTTTCATATAACTCTAATTTAACGTATATTCCTATGAGAATTATCTTGGGCGACAAGTTTTAAAACAATTCAATTAGTGTTTTGGTGATAAATCGATGTATATTTCTCATCTACTTTTATCTAGCCCTTCTCTTGTGGTGACCTGTGTTCAATAATTCATTTTCAGAATCAAAATTTAGGGTCAAAAGCTACTAAGAGTTCATACTTTTAAATTCACGCTCAAAGCAAATAAACAATCATAATAACATAATAATACAGTTTCTTCACCTGTTGATCATATTTCAATTTGTTTCCGAATGATTAAGGGCATTACGAGTCCATCAATATTAATTATTCATCTGAGGTATTAATCTTTTATTAATACTTCCCATACTTAATATCTACAGCAGCATCATTAGCTGCTTTTTATGTCTGTTGTTGGTTATACACCTTCCCCAAGTTTCGCTTGACCTTGCTATTATGGGCAACGTGGGCCAACACTTTCTGAACTTGTGTAGTTCGTCCTGCCATCTTATTTTCCCAGCCACAGTTTCATTTATGATCTCTGAAGATCCACGTAGTGAGTAATGGTGTCCAACGGTTGTCTAACATTCTTGCTACATGACCAACTCATTTGCTTTTAAGTTTTGTATGAAGTCTGTAATATTTCTGACTCCCGTTTGTTCTCCAATATACTGTGATGTTGAGCATGATTCTCTTATGTGCACGTTGCCTGCTCCTCAATTTGTGGATCTGTCTCTTGGTTAGGTTCCATGTTTCAGATCCAGATATATCTAACGGGAAGATGCATTGGTTGCATTCTTTTCTTTTTGGTTCTAATGGTATCTTCTTCTTCTTGAAGGCTGAGCTCGCTCTACCGGAAGTTGGTGTAGTCAGTTTGAATATCTTCGAAAGATTATAAAGGATAGAACGGTGTACGAGAGAGCAAATGTGTCGGTGATATCCTAGAAGTCATTAGAAATCTTCAAAAAAAAATGGGAAGGGTATCAGGCAACCGATGGACATTGCAATTCACAACATGGATCCCCCAATATCACAAATGAAATTCTAGCCGGTAAAAATTCAAACTGCCTGGCAATCTAGGTACATTTAAAAGACTTGGACATTGTAAGGCTCAGGAGCAAAAAAATGGTCGATTTGGGGGAAAGTCCATGTCGAATAACAGACATTTGAAAGCTGATCTGTTGGTTAGTTAGTCAGTGTGACACTTACAGGGTGCTCCACTATTTGGGCCTTGTACCGGACCAAGCTTTGTTGAGTGGAGGTTTTCTTCGGTGGCCTACCTTGATTAGAAAATGTCAATCAGAATCGTCACCAAAAATTTCAGCAAAATAATTTTTGTTGGATTTTCAATTAACAATATAAATTTATGCTAAATTAGTCCCTAGTTTGTGGTCACTTGTGTACATCGTTGTTTTCTGAAAATTTTGACCTTTTATCGATCATCCCAGTATGAAATTTTTTGATTATCACCCGAACTCGGCCTGAATGACAAAGCAGACCTGTTAGACAGTTAGACACTTCGATCCCCACGGAGTGCGTCATCATCTCAGCCTCGTGCCGAACCAAAATATGCTGAGTGAATGTTTCCTTCTGGGTCGCACCGTAATTCTCCAGTCCCTTTTTTTTTTCTCCTCCCTTCGTTCATTCTTCTTTCTTTCTTTCTTTTTTTCTTTTCTTCTTTTCTCGTTTGACGTCCTCTTCTTCCTTTCACTGCCACGTGCCGCCCGAGTCCCAATTATTTTGAAACGGTGGACATCATGTGGTGTGCTACACTCCCTTCAACTATCCCAGCCTACCACCCGAGCGGCCCCTCGATCTGAGTGGCATATCTTTCACGAATTCTTTATCGAAAATAGAAAGGCATTCACTCTCTCACATTCTCGTGATTTGAATGACCTTTCCAAAGTCCATGTCACACACATGGTCGTTCATTTTCAGATGTGCTGCGATAACAGAAGGCACTCCTTTGTTGTCAGTAGAGCAATTGACAGTTGCAGAGGGTTGCCATTTGGTACTATTCAGGACCAAAACTGAGCAGATGTGGTACTGTACAAAGCTATTCGGTCCCAACAATAAATATTTGGCACTGAGGATGGGATACCGACTCTATAAAGAATCCCTTTGACGGAATGATACAATGGGACATGTTTCATTAACTTATGAAATAGTATTCCATTTGTAATGTTAATTAAGACTTCCACGTAAGAGTAGATTGGAATTCTCATGTACTTTGATTTTTATCATAACGTACAACAATTCAAAACAAGCTACCTCCCCTAGCTAAACAAGTGCCCTGCCTTGTGAGAGAATGTATAAGTATTTAGGGGTTTGGGATGGAGAGATATAAAATGACCCCATGTTTTAAATCTACAGTGCGAACTTCAAGACAAACTCGACGGTTCAACATATCACATTTTTTCAGTCACTTTTGTTGTTGTTGTTTTAATTTTGAACGTCCGGCGATTCTTTGGTGTCATCTTCTTCATTATGTCACCACAACCTATCTCGATACAATCCTATGATTGTTTTTAATATCCTTGTTGATCTATTTCACATAGAACAGTCCATTATAACAGGAGTTTGGATACATACTAATTTGCCCAGATAGCCTCTCTCTCTCTCTCTCTCTCTCTCTCTATATATATATATATATATATATATACATATATATATATATATATATATATATACATATATATATATATATATATGTATATATATGTATATATATATATATATATATATATATATATATATATATATATATATATATATATATATATATATATATTATTCAATTTACTCTGCTAGGCCAAATTATACATAACGGGAGTAATATTTCAAAGAGAGCTTCAAATTGATATAACACGTTCATAATATTTCTGTTGGATATATATATATATATATATATATATATATATATATATATATATATATATATATAGATAGATAGATAGATAGATAGATAGATAGATAGATAGATCGATAGATAGATAGATAGATAGAGAGAGAGAGATATGAGCAGACTGAGATAGATAGATAGATAGATAGATAGATAGATAGATAGATAGATAGATGGATAGATAGATAGATCGATAGGGCTATGTTATATTGAAATATATTACATTTCCAAATAATATATAGATACATATATATATTGAGAGAGAGGGGGAGAGAGACTGAGATTGATATTGATAGATAGACAGACATGAACAGACTCTGATAGATAGATAGATAGATAGAAAGATTCTCAATACTTTATTGCACATATGGGCAACCACAGGCCTGCGGTCCAGATCTATCCTGCGGTCACAATCTTGTGGCCAGTAGCCAATCTAAGCTTTCATCTAAAAGCTGATGTATTTTTTCTCAGAAAGCCAATTTTATAGATTATATTGTAAAATTGTGATTGTTCTGGCTTCACAAATCAATAATATAATGAGTGTCATTCATATGTTAGTCAGTATACTTTCGGTAATATGATCGACAATATTTAGGAGAATGTATAGCTTGAATAAATATGGAAAATGTGACCCGTCAGATGCAAAAAAAAGGTGCCAATCCCTGCTTTACTTTGGCAAAGAGGCACGTCACAGCCTGGGGCGTAGGTGGAAGATATGGAAGCCCAGAAGGCTTGGCTCCATGATCCTTGTCAAGCAGATATTGTTTGCAGGTCCGGATTGAGCTGGTGAAGGCCCTGTAGCATAGATTATAGAGGGATCCTAAATATCTTCTTTTTTTTTAGATATACACAAATGTGAAAAAATAATAATTATATGAGTACATTCATGTATTTTTTTCTTTTGTTTATTTAGCAGTCAGATAATGTGAGAAATACTGGCATTTCAGTGATAATATCACTTGATTTTTGTGCAGTGTCTAAGACTTCAGTTTCAAATACTTCCGTGTTTTCATCTACATAAATGTATATAAAACAAAGATGCCATATTCTCATTTATTTGGATATTAGATAATAACCCCAATGCCGGATGATGGTTGAATAAAATTTCAAAACAAAGTTTATAAAAGATGACGATCTCCTGATGTGATATGACATTGAAATACATAAACAAGAATTGAACAAAATGACGTATTTTTATCGATCAAAATATCACCATCATCATCAGTCTTTTATCTCACGTCATTGGACATAGACTTATACCCGAGATTCGCCACACCTCTCTATGATTAGGGTCACGGAGCCTGTACTGTCTGCACGTTCGTCTCTCCATCTTGCATTTTGCCGGCCTCAGTTGCGTATGTGATCTCTTGGGATCTATGTTATGAGCTGTGATGTCAACCGGTTGTCTGCTATTCTTGCCTTGTCTACAGGACCAGCCCACTGCCATTTGAGTTCCCAGATGGTTTCTATGATTTCTCAGACTCCTGTTTTATCCCTGAGATATTGTGCTATGACGGTATTATTCATGTATGGATCGGTACTAAAGAGCCTAAAGCAATTATTTGGAAAGGTAATTTAGCTATAATAATCGAAGTATCCTGATTCAAACATTTTTAAAGTCTGTTTTAATGCGTGATCAAATATGAAGTTTTGAGTGTTTCTTTGACGTGATCCCTGACCCGTTGCCATTAAAGTTTTCTAATAGATTCTATGGTGTTTCGGACTCCTGATTTTTCCCTGATATATTGTGTTGTCTTGTGAACTCTCAAATGTTATGTTGAGTATGATTCTTTTATGCGCACGTTTCATGGTTCTCAGTATGAGGGTCACTTTTTTTGTTAGGTCCCATGTTTCTGCTCCATAGGTGACTATCGAGAGGATACATCGATTGTGAACTTTTCTTTTTAGGACAAATGGAATTTTCTTATTCTTGAGAGTTTAGCTTGCTCTGTCGAAGGCATGCCACCCTAGAGTGATCTTCTGGTTGAAGAAATGCTGTCCTTAGTAGATGTAGTGATCGGTGTTTTTTATTTTAATCGTGATAGTTGCACATAATCTGTTTGCTGAAGTTCATGTGTAAGCCAACTTTTTTCCCTCTTCATCCAGTTAATCTATCATTAGTTGGAGGTTGTGGAGGCTCGGTGCAAAAAAGACGATGTCGTTAGCAAATCTAAGGTTCAAATATTTGCTGTCTATTCTGATTCCTTATTTTCCTAGTCCAAGTTTTCGAACATCATCGCGAGGTAGATTGTGAAGAGTTTTGGTGAACTGGTATCACCTTGTCGTACCTTCTTTTTTAGACTTGAAAGGGTTTAGTCTTTATATAGCCTGATTAAGGAGCTGCTGTGACTGTATATCTGTTGCAGTTCTCTGACGTGACTTCAAGAAGGCTTGCAACTCAGAGGAAATTCCCATCGTCATTGGGGTGATAATTCTACAAGGTGTAAATTATTTGATTACTAGTTGATACCCTTAAATGGAATCTATAGATGTATTTGAATTTCAATTTAAAAAAAAAACGATTTTTAAGAAAAAAAATAGTGCACTTGTTTCGAATGGTTGGTAGAAAGGGTTTTCATTAGCAGAATATTTACTGCTGTATGGAAGAGTCAAGTTTCGTCAGAATCCCCCTTTTGGTAGTGCAGAGGAAAGCAGATAGTGATGCTCTGGCAACAGTTTGGCTGCAAAACTGCCGAAAAGATGTGGAATTGGGTTAAGGAGAGAAGGATCAATGCCTTTCTCAAGGGCATCCGTGCGAAGTGAACAAACTACACTGACAGGAGTTGGAACGTGGGTCACTATTTCCATCGTCCATATCGTAACGACAACGCCAATAAAACCTCTCAGGACATTGCTTGCAATATGGAATGTGGGAAGAAAATCTGTTCTTTCAGAAAAAAATGGATTGAAAACATATTCTATGATCTATTGTCCATGTGCCTGTTGTATTATATCATTCGTATGCAAATGGTTGCTATCTTTTGACAAATTATTCTTCAGTACTAAAACTTTATTTTCTGTATAAAATTAGCGCAATTTGGTCTTGAAAAAAAGTACTAGATTGAGGCATAGGCTTTAGGGGGTGCAGTCCAGGGGAGCTCCACTAGCTGGAAACCTCCAGGAGTTATGGGAAAAGTTTAACGGTTAATGCTGGATCAAAGTGACAGTACTCTGAATTACCTATTGAAAAAGCTCGAATTAGTATATTGCATTTACATACGTAGTACACATACTGCTGTAAAAAGAAATACTGTACTGTATAGGTGTACATCATATGACAGTTTATGGTGTGTAAGAACGAGTGAAATAGATTTGCTTTTGCAGAAATTAAACATCATTGTTCCCAAGAGCTTACTATTTACAGATTTTTTTTTTTTTTGGAGAAATTTGTTTCTAAGATATTATGCAAAGCAAACACTTGGATTTTGATTGTTATTTGGCTTATGAGAATAGTTTTGATTTTTCTTCAACCTTTCTTTTTCTTCTGGAACTATTACCGGGGAGGTTGCTCACAGTAACTGAAGCCCCAGGGCCTACAAGATGTGAATGAAGCACTGCCTGACGGAGTTCTTAAATGACAACCCTAAAGTAGTTTATCGATTCCAAAATGAAGGATGGAAAATCCATTATTTTGCCTTCTGTGTTACTCTCTTCCCTTTGTAGGTTCTTCGCCTGTACACTGTTCACCATTCCGCTTCCGGTCACGGGTTTTTAGGGTCCCGATTTCAAACAGCAACAACGAACCCTGATACCCGTTACTACCACCTGTGGTTGTCCGTGTTCAATGATACCTACTTTCAAGTTATCTAACACTGGATTTTTGCCGACAATGCTTGGAATTTCGCAGCTCGTCTTTAGAAATATTCGTCACAGAAAAAAGGGGTTACGCATGTTTACATGGCCTCTATAGGGGTTTCTGTTACGCGTATATTCTCTTGTAAATCTATGCATAGATAAATCACAACTTATATTTATCAATCCGTCTATATAAATATATATATATATATATATACACAGTATATGTGGTACAAATCAGGCTAGCATTATTACACAATATAATATATCAGTAATATAAAGCCACTTCTTAAATGCAATGGATTTATTTCATAAAGTGCTCGATACATACAACATTTCACTCATGGAGTTAAGTTGTTTTAGAGTGGAGCTGGAAATAAATAGTAGATTGCAGATTCGCTACACAAACTAGTTCATGTTTCTTCCCTCTTAGGGTTCGCTTGATGAGGCTCTAAGAGGGCAGAAACATGAGCTAATTTGTATAATGAATCCACAATCTACAATATATATATATATATATATATATATATATATATATATATATATATATATATATATATATATATATATATATATATATATATATACACTAAAAAAGGCGGAGAGAAATCACCCAACACATATTTTTCGGTTCAACCATTTACCAAGATTAGTGGCTTATTTTTTGTTTTAATCTGATCGCTTTAAAAGTTTCTGTTAGAAAGTATTTTTTCAAATACACACACACATATGCTTGTGTGTGTGTGTGTGTGTGTGTGTGTGTGTGTGTGAGTGTTTCAAATAAATAATGTTTTCAAAGGGAATGTACGTATAACATCCTTTCAACTCAGTCGTCCAAATATAACCAAGTCTCTGCTAACTGCAATGAAATCCTAGATATTCTTTCAACCAACTCTTCCTAAACTTCGGTATGGGTTTCGTATTTCCACACAAAATTAGTTGATAATTTTTTTCATTTCATCTCAAGTTAAGAATTAGTCATTTAATAGAAACCATCACACCACCGACGCATTTTGGCAGCATGCCTTGTTGGAGGTAAAATCTGAATTTCAGAAAAACAAGCTGGCAAAAAAAAGGTACGTATTTAGCATAAATTCACATTGTAAATCCAAATCTCCATGGGAAACCTTTTTAAGGGGGAATTAAGGGGAAAAACAAAAAGATGGAGCGGTTAGCAAGCATGATACATACATACACACATACATACATACCCAGCCAGCCAGCTTGACCTGCTTCAAGGCTGAAGAAACCTATGTTGACAATTTTTGTTAACAGTTTCTAACAAGATGGCTTCTGTCTGTCTCGATAGACAACGGTACAGTTGTGAAGTGACCTCTTCTGGGCGTAAGCCTGAGTAAAGTGTATAGATATCTTTGGATGCTAACTTGACAGAACTCCTTTCTCGGGCTCACTGATGTAGTAGTCCAAACGAAAGCGAAATGCAATACATTTTGGGGCAACTCAGAAGACTTCAGAATTGGCATCCAATCGCCTTAAGGGAGGTCCACTCCCTGGTTTGGAATCAACGTTGTCCTTCTTCCTGATTGGCTGCTTTTCCAAGGTTAGAGAACGGTCTGTTCTCTCAAGTGTTATATTAATTTGTTCTTAAAGTTGTCTTAAGTAATTTGCAGCATATGCACATCGGAAGTGAAATGATTAGGTTTCAGGGTGGCCATTCGGTACTTTTCGAAACCAAATTTGGGCGAATCTCGTACTGAAGAAAGTTATTTGGTTCCGAAATTGAGATTTTGGTACAAAAAAGATAACGATCCCCCACACGCGAATGATATGATACGGCATAAACGTACATGGATGATAGTTTAAAAAGAAGAGTATTCTAATCAATTTTTCCTGCAAGCTTCCTCTGATGATGAGGTATTCAATTTATGTAATCAGTTTGGTACTGAAACCTATTTGTTTGGTCCCAAATACCATACAAATTTGGTTTGACGATGGATTTCAAATCATTTGAATTTTTTCTACTAAAGTTCTTAATTTAGTCCAAAGACTATTGAAATGTCTTCTGATAATGCCTTCTACGTTATTTGATTATTACTGAAGCTTCTTAACTTGGTCCCAAGACCATATAAATTTGGTCTTCTCCAAGTACCCGGAACTGATCAACAACTGTCAGTTGGCTCGAGAGTCAGGTGTGCCCGAGTTGAAGTTAAGAGCAGAGGCTTTGTGGCCCTTATTGGAGCCTTCTGCGTGCTAGGAATCGAGAGATATAGGAAAAGGTGAGCTGTTAGCAGTATCACCAAAGCACCAGAGAGATCTTCAAGATGGTTGTGGCTCAAAAGAGGAGATATGTGGGAGGCAGGCAGCTAACCACCCAGACACACACACTGGGGTCTGATCAACCCCGTTAGAGTCACCTGGAAACGAGGTGTCTGGATTTGGAAGACCTAAAACACTCAAGGATCCCTGGGGCATTACTGAAGATGAGTTACAAAGACAGTAATTGACAATAAAAAATTAAATCACCGGAAAGATATATTTCATTGTTGCGTCTCACCTGACATAGAGATTACATTTACGATATTCAATATAGGTATATGTATGTACAGGAATTTGCTATTACGAATTTGCATAACTCTCATAGGAGAAACAACGAGAGCTGTCTGTTTGTATTCTGTTTGCTTTGTTGTTTTTTGTTTGTTTTTTAGAGTTGAAGTTTTTTTGTTTCCTTTTGAATATATACCACACAGGAGGGCGTTGGAAAAGCTTTCCATATAAAAGTGGGCGGTGACACCCAAAGGGTTGAGGACTCCTGATCTGTACAAGATCATTGCAAATCTGTACATTTTTTTTCGCTCTAGAAGCTTTCTTCCTACTTTTTGCCTACTTCAGTCTCCTTTTTTTTTATTTCTTTCTGAACGCGAGGAATTTTTCGGTTACATTTTCAGCACACTTGGCTCATGTGCGAAAGGTTGCTCTCAACCTTACCCTGCTCTCCTCCTTTCACCTTTTTCTTCGACTCTTCATATCTTCTAACCCCCACTCTTTGTCCCTCCCTTCCCCCCTCTCTCTCTCTCTCTCTTTCTCCTCTCTCTCTCTCTCTCTCTCTCTCTCTCTTGCTCTGTTCCTTCCTCTTTTATTAATTCCTGTTATTTCTCTTCACGCCCTAAGAATATTCCATGCGTTTCCTATCAAACAAGTGCCTCTGGCCGAACGTTTCTCGACAGTCATTTAGTCTTATTAGCTGTGCTGGATTAAAGCAACTGGAAGCCCTGGGCTACGACAAGGCTTCTCAAAGGGAGGGTCGGTTGGTTCCCCTCCAGGGTTCGTGCAAAGATTATTGGGAGTTGCAAAAATATTTGAAAGCTTTTTTTTTTCTCTTTCAAGAATATTCATGCAACTAGTGTTAGAAAACATCAAACAAAACTGTCGAAATACGTTTCTATCAGTTTTTAAGTTGGTTTGGTGGGTTATTTACGTATCGTGCATACAGGGTGCACCAATGGATTCGAAAAAGACATTTATTTTCATTATGTCTACTTAAGGCATTTTTTTTTTTTTTACTTTTTCAAAATCCCCCTTAAATACGCTTTTAGAGGAGGTGGTCGAGTTAGCTATGTAAGTTTTGGGAAAATTGATCCATTAATTTGAGTCTGCTTTTTTTCTTTTTTTTTTTCTTTTTAGATTTAAACTTTTTTAGTGATCACTACCTAAGAAAAGGCGAGAGAAGTGCCTTATTCATTGATCACCCTACATTACAGTTTCTACTGAGAGACTATCTTGACAGGTTTTTTTTTTTTCATTTCCTCGATGTACTCCGTCCTGTGCTTATTGCAAAAATTTCCAAGTGCTATTTACTCCTGATTTTTTTTTTAAATAAATTCCTTTTTTATCACATTTTTGTGACTTCATTTTTATTATTTCCTAATATTAAACTCCGTCAAATGCCCCCCGATCTTCATCGCAACGTATCAAATCGAATTATGAGAATTTTTTTCCGTTTTTTGGGGGGGGGTGGTGAAGAAGCAGGGGAATAAGAGCACCTTAGGATATGAGACCCTAGGCTTGAGCTCACTCATCCCTTATGTAAATCAGGCATTGCTTATAAAAATTTCAACCTTGACGTACCCTTTCAGCATAACCAGCAAACTGTTGTACATAAATGATCTACCAACTATTTAATCAGGTTCTTTACTGACGTATATACGGATGACAGCACACTTCATGGTCTTGATTCTAAAAACATGAGTCATCCGGACCTACTATCAGATTTTTTGAGTGAACTCGCTGTGGTTGTTAAAAGGGGGGTCAATTGACGTTAAATTCAATCCCTCTATCACCGTGCTGAACCCGACTTTCCTCCAATCTCGATGAATGGCATTATTTTGAAGTTGTTGCCCTAGCTGGATAAACTTCTGGACACCTGATTTAAAATCGGACCTATATAATTTCTGTTGCTAAGAACACAGCTAGTCTAGTATAGGACCTTATTACCGATCGAGAAGGGACCTAACAAATAGAGCATTATCATGACTCTATGAGAGCCAAATCCGTACAAAAATTGTATACAGCGCGCACATCTGAGCAAGCTCTTCTCACTAAGGCACTTTTCACACTCGATACTGTACAGAAATCAATACGAAGGTGACAAGCTTTAGCCCACACTCAGACCACCGTCTCATTGTCATTATGTAACAAGTTTGGTACTTCTCTACCATTACTTCCATTGAAGGGGTCCAGGCGAACTACATTCCCTGGTCCCTCCTGCCTGGGAATTTCCTGTAAAAACTCGCTCTGCAATCAAGATGCATCCATATTTTTTCTTTAGATATATCAGCATTTGCTGCAAATTCCCTACAAGTGGCTTCTTCTCAAGAACATCTACGATGATGAAAAACTCCCTTCAAAATGTTTCACCCACGAGTGTCACCTCGACGTTTTAGATTAAGGGAGAGCAAGTTCCTTGGTCGTTTTAGTTTTCATTTTAAACATGTCATGTTTTAGTGTTATCAACTTCACGATTTCAACATAAACAAGCTTGACTGCGCTAGGGTCAAACTCCCTTGTTTCATTCAAATCTGAAAAGGTAAACGAAACGGAATTCATTTTTCCACACAATATCATTCCAAAACTACGTGTCTGATTCCAACTTCTTTATTAGTAGTTACTGTAATAAAACAAGTGGACCTGAGTTGACAGGGAAAATTTGTCATCAGTTCTTGCGTACGTAACTCTTTTTCGAAGCGTCATGATATCCCTGTTTCTTGCTGAGGTCATTGTCCCTGTTGTGACGAACGAAAATAGAATAAAGACTCAGTCGTAGGAGTTTGACTATATCTTTCAGAACAGAAGTTCATTGTTAACAAAATAATTCAGAGAACTCGTAAACGCAAGGAGACTCGATATGACGTCATGGCATATCTCTCTCTCTCTCTCTCTCTCATCTATGTCTTGATTTCAAAAAGTCGTAAATCCAAATGTCTGACAAATCTGCAATAATCAAGTCAACCGTAGAATTTTGACAACGGACTATTTCAACATTCTTTTTACAATTCTTAATTCTTTGGCATTAACTTGTGAACATTGGCCGGAAGGCCTTGTTTAGAGGAAATAAGATTTTTCAAAAAATCTGGTTCCTTCAACCCCCAAAGGCATTCGATCTGCAATATAATTATAACCTGTAGAGGAAATACAAGAATGGTTCCCTCCGACTAATTTTTCGTGATTTGCGTGGGACCACTTGTGGGCTTGCCTGTGAGCAACTGACGAAGAGGAATGTACAATAGAATATTTTTACTCTTGAGATGATCATTGATTTTCTTTGTCTGACGTTTATGAAACAAAGACCAGTTGATATCAAAACACTGGAGTCTATTCAATGGAGATCAGCTAAACGGATAACATCGCTAAAAGACAAATCCTGCTAGACGTGAGAAGACATGATCCTAATGTATAAAATCATGAATTGATTATAGCTGGTAGGTATCAATATGCAGTTATCTACCACTATAATTTTTAATACTTAAGATGATTCTCAAAAGATGTTTAAGAATCACGCAGTTAAACATCGAAGACCTAATTTCTCAACACAACAGGTTGTAAATGATTGCAATGAGAATCCTGTCGATATCATGGATGCACCATCACTCAACAATCTAAAAGATAGTTTAGGTACAATTTGGAAAGACATCTATCAAACGGGGAATCAATTGAATACCTTAAGAATAATTTTATTTTTGAGTTGCGATAAAAAAAAACTGAAAGTTAGATTGAAGGTAAAAACTAGTCAAAATTAATAATTATGTATTGTACGTTTGAGCCTGCACCTACCAGCCTCGGCCTTTTCGTTGGAAATTATCATATTATATCCCAATGTTACTTATATGAAAGAATAATAATAAAAGGAACGATTTATTCGGTGTATTGATTTTTTTTAAATTATGTATTCAGTAGCAATGACAATTTTTGGTAGACAGCATTGTGTCAGAATTTACGCACCAATTAGTAAACATTACTGGTTGTTCCGGAAAGAAAAACGAACAATGAAAAATTTGAATAACGTTTTATTGCATTGAGATTTCGATCTGAAATTTTAACCGTAGAAAGTACAGGTGCGTTAAAACGTTTCCACAAAATTTACGCTTCAGTTGTGTGACGAAAAGAATGACTTGAAAAAGCTTGGTTTAAAACCAAAACTCATATGGCTCTTTCTGCTTTTTGCTTGTTGATACTCAGTTGAGGGTATTCATTCTTTCTGCCTTTGGACCCAACACTGTAAACGGGTAGGGAATGTGTCATTTGATTTTCCTTTTTGGTGACTCTACGTAAGTCGAATCAGCTAGTGCGGGTTGGTGCCTGCTCAGTAACTGGCTCTGATTCCTTTTCTGTAGGAACCAAGCTTTTTCAAATCGTCGTCACGCAACTGAAGTATATGAAGTCAAATTTTGTGAAAAGGTTTAAGCGTATCCATAGTTTCCTCGGTTAAAATTTCAGTTCAAAATCTCGATGCAATGAGAAGTTACGCTAAATTGACATTGTGAGTATTCTTTCTGTACACCCAGTACGATCTTTCGTAATCCTGAAATCAAATGACGTTACTTGAAGCAAGAGTGATATGATGGTCGCTTGTTCGTAGTATCAACTTGAGCCTTTTTCTTGCAATGAAACTTTCAAAATGAGTATGTTAATTTTTTTTTATGCAGGGCCGTGCAGCTTGAAGAGAAAACTGGATACAAATATCCCTCGTTTTACGAAAGTTCACTTTTCGCGGCTTTGCTTTTACGAAAGATCTCATGCTGCCATAACTGTTCTTTGAGCATCTGCGCTTTCTCCTCGATTCCTTTTGTGAATCTGTTAGAAGGATGAATCCTAAGGTATCTGGAAAGAGAATATGAAAGGATTTTACGCTTTGCGTAAAACTGACCGACACAGGTCATTTTGTGGGTCTGGGAACGCTTCCAAAATTCCCTATATAAATTAACGGTAATTAATTTTTCACTTAATGCCATTTCAGCTCACAAAGGTTTCATAGGAACGTGCTATGTTCGAATAGCAGGGAAAATATTTATTGATATCTCTTCGTCGTAGCAAACAGTGAGAAATTAGGTCGATAGAAAAAACCTCAAGAGAGATTTGGGGTAAGAACTCAGTCTCATTATGAAAGCTCTGTTAACTTTATAACAGAGTGCCGTTCATAAGCGATTAGTTTTCAATATATAGTTGCATGTTCGAGACCTACAAAGAGCTTTTTTGGGAAATCGGACTATTATATTTTCATCACCAGTTCTAGTGATCAGCTTATTTGTCCAGAATTTTGAAAGCTGATTTCCAAGGTTGGTATGTGATCCCAGTTATCTTTGCACTAACACATCAGACATCGGCAATTCGAAATTGGTATAACTTGAATAGCAGAAAGTGGCTAGATTTTTTTTTCAAATGGCGTTTGGGTTGATTTGATGTCAAGGTAACGGAATAGTAACCATAAATGATTGGAAGATCGGGTACATTAACCATAAACCTAACTACTAACCCTACGTACTAACCCTAACAGTAACACTACCTTCTAATCCTAACGCTAACCCTATCTACCAAACCTAATAATAAACCGACATACTAAGCCTAACAATAACCCTACCAACCTAAATCTTAAACCAAACTACTTGCCCTATCACTCTGAAGTAGACGGTATTTTCAGATCGATAATAACGTTATTTGGAAAACGATAAAATTCTGGCTTCCTTCAGCCATCAAAAATGGCCAATTTAAAAATGGCGTGGCCTGATTGCCAGTACTCCTTACTTGGTCAACTAATGCAACGCAACCTTTTTACCTCCACCCCCATTGGCCCTGTATCAGATTAATCAAAGCTTGGTGTATAAAAGTTTATGTTCAGTTGAGAATAGAACTTGTTTTACCAGCGAATCGGTCTTCTGAACCAAGTTGCTAGCCATCACACTAAGGCGGGCGTCCTCACACGAAAAACAAATACGAACAGATTGAAACAGATAGCATATATATATATATATATATATATATATATATATATATATATATATATATATATATGTGTGTGTGTGTGTGTGTGTGTGTGTGTGTATGTGTGCGTGTGTGTGTATGCAAGTTGAAACAAAAGATAGATATAATTAAAGTGGATTATGAATAGAACTGAATAAACAGACATAGACAATTGCAAGGGTGGGTAAAAAAAAATTGCCATTGATTGAATGAGAGATGTAAGCAGACTGAAATAGAAACACGTCTGGTTAGTCACTCAAAGGAAAAAAAAAAACTGTCACGTGATGAGCCGTTTTATCAGCTCTCTCCCGACGGGACACTAAAGTGAGTGCTCCCCCTCCCCCGACAAAAAAAGAAATTAAACGGAATCAATTGCTGGAAGGAAAAAAAAAACTCAGAAAACAAATAAACAGCCGATCTGGTTATTCACTCAGTAGAAACCGTCACATGACCAACATCTTTTGGCAGTATGTCATATTGGGGGTGATCAATTGAGAGAAAAAAAAGAATAGACCGAATGAATCAGTTACTTCTCTCTCCTTTTGTCGGGCAATAATCATTTCGAAAAGTGTCAGGAACAAGTATGGACACAAACAAAGCGACGAATTTGGCGTAAATTTACATTGTAAATTTAACCCCCTACAAACACACACACTCACATACAAAACTATTTATTGGGGAGGATTTGAAAAAAAAATTTTTTGTAGTTATAATCAGGAGTAAATGTTGAGATTTTCTGCCCTCTACCTTCATTGGTACGGCCTGTGTACATAATACATACATAGCCAGCCAGCAAACCAGCCAGTCAGCCAGACTCATTTGAAAACTGGAGAACGGTTGACAGTTTTGGTTGACGGTTCCTAAAAAGCAAACTGATAAGATAGATAAGTATATAGATAAAATTTTAAATGTGTCGCTGATATAGATAAAAAGATAGATATTAGCAAATCCTGTAAGAGGAAAGCAAAAAGTGATAGATATCCTTGCGCTGAGCAGTTGTGAGCTTCGTAGGCGGTGTGGAGTTGTCGGTGTGGGGTTGTCTCGTGTGGATAAGTCGGATCATAGATAAATAGAAAAATAGATACGAACAGATTGAGATGGAGGAATGGATAGATATCGCTCGATTGGGCAGTTTACGTCCGACAAAATGTGATAATTGTTGAAACAATTTATTCGGAAACATATTTCGTCCAACACCGGAACTAACCGAGTAACTAATCGAACAACCGACCGTGTAATTAAATGAAAGCGTGCATTTTCTTCATTCATTTACGTGGTCAGCAGTTTATTTTGCAACTGGGTCAATTCCGGTGTCGGACGAAGCATGTTTCCAAATAAACAGACTCTACAATTATCACATAGATAGATAGATAGATAGATAGATAGATAGATAGATAGATAGATAGGAGGATATGCAGGTAAGTATATTCATAGATACATAGAGAGACAAACAGGCCGAGATAAGCAGATAGGCATATTGGAGACGGTAAGGCTGCAGTTAGGTCTGTAAGCATAGACGTATCAGCGAGACAGATTCATCATTTTTCCGCACGTTTTATGCCGACTGCACAATCCCCACCAATGAATTTCGCTTGCCGTTCGCAGACACACCATATCGAGTCAGGGAATGGCAACAGGCGCCAGGATTATTGCAATAAAATGTCGCTCTTGTTGACACAGTGCAAAATCACAGGGTCCGTGTATAATATGATAGAATAATACTTCTCTATCGAATAAATTGAGAGTACCTCTTCTGTTATGATTCCGTCTCTTCAAAAGACACACGTGTATGCGTGTAGTAAGCACTTCATCTATCTCTGTCTATCCATATGTATTAATTTAGCTTGATGAATAGCGAAATAGCTCTCTCTCTCTCTCTCTCTATCTTCCATATCATTGCCCTATCTATTTATATATCTATCTATCTAACCAATGTGGCCTCACAGACCAGCTAAGCGGACTACTGATTATTCTTTCTTTACTCGTCTGTGTGTCTGTCTCCAGGCATTCCTGGCCACATTTTTTTTCGGGGGTGGGGGTTGGCTATAACGTGTATGAATACTCCATTATGCAACCTCTAAATATTTTTCCTTCAAAAAAGTGTTCAAAGTCTCTATGGTTATTTTGGACCGTAGGATGCCCAGATCTTGTGCTGGTAATTTTTAGATAAAAGATTTATTTTTTAAATAATCTGTTCTGGTACACGCCCGGGCTACAGTGATTCATTTACGCGAGCTACGAATATCTGTCTATCCATTTATTCATCAATCAACCAGTATGTGTGTGTGTATGTATGTATGTATGTATGTATCTATCTATCTATCTATCTATCTATCTATCTACCTATCTATCTATCTCTATTTGTTATTCTCTTTCTAAACTTGCCTATATCTATCTTTCGTTCTATAACAGTGACATATAGATCCTTTCATCAAACAATTTATCCATCTATCAATCTATCTATCTATCTGTACGTATGTATATAAATATGGGTGTGTGAGCACGTGTGTGTGTGCGTGTGTGTGTGTGTGTGTGTGTGTGTGTGTCTGTCTGTGTGTGTCTGTGTGTGCAACAGATACAAAAGATACCAATTGTTAATTGTAACTGAATACAGAAACTAAAAGTTTAACCCTTTCACCCCACAATACGTATTATATATGTCATCAATTGTTTCCTCTCGTGGGCACGGGACGTTTACATACGTTATCGCACAATGGTGAATGCCTCCAAGTCTTCCTGATCTATCTAGATTAGAATTAACCTATCAGTACATAAATATGTAAGTGTTAAGTGCTCTTACTGACCGTTAAACAAACAGAATGCAATCTATGACATGTGGAAATTCAAACAATGTATTGTATTTCAGCGAATACATTACGCAACGTTCTGTATGTAGACCAAGCTTGGCTTTGAACAGCGCCGAACTGAGTGATGAAAATGGTGGGGGGTAGGAAGATGATGGTGCGCCAGCCTTTTTGGGTGCCTTGATTATAAGATCAGTATACCTTGACTAGTGCAGTTAATTCATTCCTAATTTCTCTGCACCGTTCAAAACCGGACTCTTCAAGGTTTTATTATAATAATTCAATGCGTTTTTTTTATCTTTTCAGCTCATACTTAGTTACATTAATTTATCCAGCTATACCTCAAACGTATTACAGCAAAACTCATTAAACAAAAGTATATTATCCAACGTATTCCTGTTTTTCATTCGAAATCCTGGTTTTGACAACACTGGCTTCCCTGACGTGTGGAAAATATGAACATTCCATTTGTTCTCTTCGCTTAATGAAGTACAAAGAAACTAAAAGTTAATTATATTAATTAGATTAGTACAATTCAAAATTCTATTGAATATAAAACTATGGAGAGGAAAATTGTGCTCTGCCGACTTGTCTGCCTTGAAAATCTACATTTGAAATCCTGGTTCGCACCAGGGTTTGAAAACTGGTTGCCTCCACTGGTCAAAAATATGCAATCAATTCAGTCATCGGGCCAGACAATTCCTAATGTCCAAGTTAAGCTTAAAATGACATAAGATCTAATAAGGATAGATAAAGATAGGAAGATTGTGTTGCGCCATTCTTTCAAGTGGGGTGAGCGTTGTTGCTTTCAAAAGCATCATTTGAGATCCTGAATTTTATCATGGATTGGAAGTACTTGTAAAAAGACTAACATTGTTTGAATCGAGTGATATTTCTTGGTCCCTGCTCAGGGTGGGATTTTTAAAGTATTCGGCATCACCGTGTGCATTAAAGTCAAATTATTCTGATGGTCTATAGAGCGATTTGAAGTTACTCCTCTAACGATGAAAATCACTCAATGATGAAACTTTTTAGATGTGTCCAAACATCTCTATAAGCTGCTTATCAGTCGGCCTGGCGGTCCGAGTTATGTTAAACAACAGAAATAAGAAGAAAGAGGTGTGATGTCATTAAGATATGTAATATCTATACCGATCATTTTTTTACTGGCTGCAAATGTCATAGTAGAATATAAAATGGCCAGAAAAACGCAAAAATTGACCGTTGACGATTTTCATTAAAAATAATCCATATCATAAAATTTTACAAGTATGAGCATCAATCGATTCAAAGGAAGACTACTTGCAGTTTTCTTTCTCCTTCTCCTTCTGCTACAACTACCCCAGAAGGTGGACGCATTGTTGAACTTATGGTTCTTGCTTTTTGATAAAATGATTGCAATGCAATGTCTCCCGTAGTTACTTTTAGGCTCCCTAGGCTCTCTTCTCCTTTTTTGCTCGCTCGTTCTTGCTTTCTCAAACTATCTATATCTATTTCTAAAAAGTGATTTCTTCAACTCTGAACGAACCACAACAAAAAAATCTCTCCTTCTCAATTCTGAGCACATTCAGAGATACAGTCTGAATGATTTAATCTTCGGTGCTGACGAAAGAAAAAGATCCATTCAACATTGCACACAGAGCAGCAGACACCAAGGAATGCTCCGTTTTTTAACTTGAGGGGTACAGTCTTAATTGGACCCCAAATGCCGCAGCATTCATTTCCGTCTCTCTCTGGAGAGTAAGAGTCAGGTTACCATGGGGGCGACATCAGAATTGTGCCATCGTGCGCCCCCTGGGAGCCATGCCATCAGTTATCGGGGCGGAAGCTGAAGGCCGAGATCACGCGACAGGATCTTCAGACAGAAAGAGGTGGGAGGTGTCAGACAGAGAGAAAAGAAGAAAGAAAGAAAAAAAAATGGGCGGGAGGCAAGCTTCTTGAAATGGCGGGAAAGTGTGTGTTTTGACAAGTGGTAATCATCAAGACTTCTGTGAAGAATTCGTCTGTGATGGGCCGTTTCATCATTACTCTCTTCCGACGGGACGCTAGAGCGAGTGCCTGAAGGAAGAGGAAATTATAAAGAAACGGAATCAAGAGAGAGAGGAATAGGGGGCGGTAAAAAAAGGGACCACAGAAAACGAATAAACAACAGGTCTGGATATTAACTCTGTAGAAACCGTCACTTTGACAACGTCTTTTAGCAGCACGCTGTGTTGGGGGTTATCAATTGAAAAATTTGGAAAAGACTTGATCAAAGAATAAGTCTCTCTCGTCTTTTGTCGAGCAGTAATCTGAATTTTCAAAAAAGACAAATACAAGTATAAACTTGGGACCAATTTAGCATAATCTTACATCGCAAACTTAACCCCATTCCCTCCCCCCCAAAAAACCCAAGAGGGGCGGGTTAAAAAAACCATTAATAGACGTAGTAAGGAGTAAATGTTTAAATTTTCAGCCCTCTACCTACATTGCACCGGTCCGTACGCGTGATATATTAATACATAGCCAGCCGGACCAACTAAAAAACTGATAAAAACCTATGTTGACATATTTGGTTGACAGTTTCAGTTGACGGTGTCCAATTCAAGAGAAAAAAATCTAGCATGCACAAACTAGCAGCCAATTTAGCATAAACTTATTCACTTACATACATAGCCAACGGAACGGAAAAAAAACTTATTTCAACGGTTTTGATGACAGTTTTGGTTTATGGTTTCTAATGCGATAAGGTCAAAGGAAAGACGTGAGGAAAAAGGAAGAAATATTTTGGGGGATCTGTAAAGAAAGGGAAAAGTAGTTTTAACAGAACCGGGTTGCTCCCAGGAACATTGCCGGGTTAACTATGTAGCAAGTATAGCATATGTTACGAGACCCAAATATTCAAGGCCCCCGCACAAAATACTTGCAAGCTATCAATTCCGATCCAGTGATTCTGCATTTGCTCTATTGATATAGCATAAGGATGGCCAAGCTTTCTCAATGTAAGAGCCACATGCAACAGACTTTGGAAGTTTGAGAGCCGTAAGACTTAGAAAACAAAGTTTTATAATTGCATACACATTCTGTTACCTAAACACTGAATAAATGTAAACATGACATTTGTTTTACGTGAGGACAAACTTTCTTTGTCTCATGTTGAGACCAACTTTCTTTATCACTTCATTCAGTTCGTCTAGCATTATGTAGTGATCTCGAAGGTTCTCAGTAAAAGGGGTGATGTCATCAGCAGATCTGAGGTTACATTCGCCATCTATTCTGATTCCTTTATTTTCCCAGGCTGGGATTCGGAAGATCATCCTAGGGCAATAAATCTTTCCTGATAGTCACTTATTGAGCTGAAACATGAAACCTAACCGAGAGACTGCCTCTCAAACTGAGAACTAGGCAACGTGCACAGGAGGGAATCATGCTCAGCATCACACTCAGAGATTATAAGACAGCACAGTATAGATCCGTGACGCCCACGATATCGAGTCTTGGGGAAAGGTCTATGTCCAACGACGAACGGTAAAAGGCTGATGCTGCTGAAATTGTATGTAAACCATACATTTGTACTACCACGTATTACCTCAGTTCTATTCAACCCTTGCTGGCCAAAAAATTTCATCCTTCTATCTCAACCTTCCCTCAGAATTGAAAAATAACGCCTAGGTTAAATCTAGCCTTAGAATTAGAATTCAAATTCTGAAATATTTTTACTATCCATTAATGTCAAAATGGCAAAATATAAGATACTGTGACGAACTACACCAGTTCTGAAAAGTACTGGCTCCGCGACGCCCATGAACGACGTATGCTTCAAGGGACGATGTCGTCATCAAACTAATAAAAAATTCATGAGCATCACGATCATGATGATAAAAGGAGCTCAGTCAACATGTTTTATGATCTTCGCCGTAAGAAGATATAGCCATGTACTATTTTCGCACCCTTGTTGTGAAATTGTGGCCAACAACTCTGAAAATCGGCTAAAAGTGACCAGAAATTACCTCTGATCACCTGGAATGACCTCAGAGGTCAATTCTGCATTACTTATGACCTTTGTCATGGGAAGATGTATTTCTATGTCCAATTTCAGTTTCATAGATGTTAAATCGTAGTCCAAGACTTGGAAATTTGTTTCAAGTTGACCTTTCTTCAGTCCACCTGCAGAATATTTGGTCGATAGTTAGTACGGAGAAGAAGAATGAATAAACAAGCTAACTAACAGACCAAGAAACAATAGGCTCATTATTAGTGTAGATATTAGCGTAGATATCTACGTTAGTACATCGGCAGGTCAGTTAACCAATAATGAAAAATACTCATTACAGAACAGATAATAATTTTCCAACACATTTTCCTTCCTTGTTAGTGAAATGCACCTAATTCAGCGGTGAATATTTAACACATTGATTGAATCTTGTACTGTAGGAAATCCAGGTCAAAACTTCAGCTGATACCTTTGCAACACGTTACAGACTTATTGATCACCGTCCGTCTACTCATTACATCTTCATGTACGTTCACTTAGCACAAATGCCCTTGGGAAAGACAATTCAATTCTCCACGCTCTCTGTATCAACACCATATGTCTAGGCATTTAAAAACATTGATCTCCGTTGCTTTTGTTATTACAACAATGTTTCGATTGATCTATTCTGCACAGTGACGGATTAACTACATAGTACAAGTAGCATTTGCTACACACCCCATAATTTCATGGGCCCCGCGCTAAATGCTTGCAAACAATCGATTCCGATTCAGTGGTTTTATAGTACTTTTCTGCTCTCAACATTTATGAACGACTGGCTGTTTAAGGTTACAGATTTCATCCAATTATCATATTTAATAGGGGCAAATATATTTTTAAAAAAGGCTCAATATAAAAAGCAGAGGCTGAGTTGAAAAAAATGGGAGAGAGTATGTAGGAAATCGTTGTTTATTTAAAAACAAAGGTTGAGTCCAAAGACGGAGTTTTGAAAAGTGTAGCTAATGTCAAACGGGGGTTAATGTTTAAAAATGGGATGATGTTGAAAATGCAAGGGCTTGTGGGGGAAGGGGGATGATATTGAAGAAAATGAGGATTGTGGAACTAAAAAAGCTGCTTGGATTTTATAAACTGTTAAATTTTGTTAAAATAAAATCAGTCGATAATAGAATCAATGTTACTAATTTAGAGCTTTTGGCGCTAATACCAGCATGTTTCTTACTTACGCAGTACGAAAAATTTCGGCCATTTTTTAGCATCTTTTTGTTGGTGGCCATTTGAGCAAGGTTTTTTGGGGGGTTTGGGGGGGGGCAATTCCTTTTTCAATTTAGCACTTCCCCGCGCGGTTTGGCAGTTAGAGTAGTGCATTTATATATTTTTCAAGTCAGCCACACTGAATAATACTACCATTTTATGCAAAGTAAACATTTCTGATGGAAGACCACCGAATTTGTCCTCGATTATCTCCCCTTTTGTATTCAACTCTTTTTTTTTCTCTGTATTTCTATCTCTTTCATCAATTAAGAAATCATTATCTCTTGGCCCTTCATTGCTGTTGTGCAATTAGGCGCTTTGCAGCAAGCTTGATTCAAGGTTTTCAAAATGTAACGAAGGAGAGTAACCAGAAGCGATTCGTGAGGAACGGGTTGAGAACGGTTAGGATGGGGCATACTTGTATTTGGAGATATCGATATTATTAAAGAGAAAGCGAGCAAGATATGCTCATAAAAAATTGTGTGTATGTGTGTGTGTTGATGGAAATGACAATTGGAAAGTGAAAAGAAAAACTCAAGAGATAGGTGTTATATCACTTTTTTTTATTCCGTAGGCGTATTTGGATGCTCACGGGATTAAGAGAAGTTTTGAGATGTAACACCTATCGCTTTCCAATTGTCATTTTCATCAACATTCTGTCGGATCATTTCACATTACAAACACACACACACACACGCTCACACACACATACACACACACACACACACACATATATATATATATATATATATATATATATATATATATATATATATATATATATATCATTATGTCATCCACAGACAGCTGTTTCGATGTATTACATCTCTTCAGTGTGGCTATAGACTTTCTATAATTCCATCCAATACTGCGAAGCAGGAAACCTTCACTTCAGACTCGGGGGCCAATTAACTACCTCTGGGCTACGGAACTGGACGGTCAGTGAGGCTGATGTGTGTGTGTGTGTGTGTGTGTGTGTGTGTGTGTGTGTGTGTGTGTGATTTAGAAATTAATATATAATCTGAGAGAATATATAAGAATGCGTTATAATATTTGGAACTCTATTAGAAATGATCAACAGTCGCTCTCCCTAGTGAGCTGTGCTGTTTAGCACACTAGGAGGAGTGACACTACCTTGGGGCAGCTACCTTAATCGTTGCAGGTTTTATATATATATATATATATATATATATATATATATATATATATATATATATATATATATATATATATATGCGTGTGCGTGTGTATTAACAAATAGATGTATGTATGACCCGACTGAATGATTCTAAATAGTGTTATACTGTATAAAAACTCTCATTTGAAATGATTTCCTGTCATTATACAATTAATGTATCACTTGACCTAGACAACGTGAACAGAATAAACAATTAATGAAAATGGGACTGCTGCAGGTATATTATCATATATATATGTTTGTATTGTGAGTTTGAAGTGATCCAGAATTTCTCTGAAAACATGGTTGACTCGCGTCGAAATATGCCAATGGAAAAATAAAAAAAATCTGATCTAACACCGATCTCATGAATTTTTTATTTCACTTTCTAATTGTCATTTCCATCAACGTATATATACTTATATTCGTAAATTGGTTTCTTCCATTTTCTCTTACAAAATGATGAGCTGATATCTTCAGAACGGTTCATGCTTATTCAAGTAGGAATTAATCTGAGAATATCTCTAATATTTTCTTTTAGACACCACAAAGATCTAATCCGACTTCTCCAATTCCATAATCCCGAATTAACAGTACTGCAAAAAAAGAGTTGAACTTTTTATATGTGTGTTTGTGTACGTGTTTGTGTGTTCCAGCCCTCAAGGCCATACCGTTTTATCCACAGATTTGGAATAGGCAGAAGTTCTCCAGCAGGCTCTTTCTAAAAATAGTTGTTTTTTGGCAAAGAGTGTTTTTTATTTTTTATTTTATCTTTTAGGGACTTATTTTGACGGGTTAAATAATAACACCTAGATTCTGGAGAATCTACATGATTTTAACTCATTCTCGATGTTTTCCCATGAAAAACGTCAGTGATACCATAAATCAAACTTTTTCTGACCACATTTATTTCCCGATGGATTTTTTTTCACATGACTTCAAATTTTGATGCTACAATTGTTCAATTATTGACTGTGATGGCGAGTTCTATCAACATTTCATTCCGGCTCTGGGCCATGTTTGGAGTAGTTGTTTTTCATCTGCATTTTGAAATTAATGTACATGGATTGATAAACAACATTAGAAAACTACATTTTTACCTGATAGATCACCTGCTTCATGTACAGAGACTTTAAAATCAACCTGCTTCAAGTACGTTAATCTTATCTTTATACCATCGTATTCGGACATATTTTTAGGTTTCATCATCATCATCAGTCTTTTAGCGTCCGTCGTTGGACATAGACCTTCCCCAGGATTTGCCACACTTCTCTATCATGGGCGTCACGGAGCCAGTACTTCCTGAACTTGTCTAGCTCGTCTCTCCATCTAACATTTTGCCGGCCTCTGTTGCACATGTGGTCTCGGGGAATCCATGTTGTGAGTAGTGATGTCCATCGATTGTCTGCCATTCTCGTAACATGGCCAGCCCACCGCCATTAGGGATTTTTTATGGATTCTATGATGTCTCTAACTCTTGTCTTTTCCCGGATGTACTGTGCTGTTTTGTGGTCTCTCCATGTGAGGCCCAGCATTATTCTTTCATGTGCACGTTGCATAGTTCTCAGCTTACGGGTCTGTCTCTTGGTTAAGTTCCATGTTTCAGCTCCATAAGTGACTATTGGGAGGATGCACTGGTTATACACCCTTCTCTTTAGGATTTTAGGTTTAGTTAGCAAAATTTATAATTTAGCTGGTCTACACACTTATAAACGCACAAAACATGACCAATTTAGCATTACGAATCCAGACTCAAAGGGGTTTATACGTAAAGATAAATCACCAAAATTCAGTCTCTCTGTTCTTCCGTAATTGACTGACTACCGCAGAAACCATATAACATCACCACATCAAAATTTATTGTGTACCCATGTGACCCCACGGAAGTTTTTTTTGCAAACTAGTTTTTGAGAATCACCTCAAAATTATATTTTCAGGGAAGCTGATTCACAACATAAATTTATGCTAAAATAGACAATTTCTTTTTACCAGGTTTTTTGGCTAAACGACTTAGGTGCAGCTGAAAATAATCAGGGCAGGGACTTCAGATCGTTCATTCAGAAGAGAGGCGAGTAAGAGGAAGGATGAACGTTTGATTATTAGAGTTGGGGGACTTCATATCGTTCATCGAGGGGACGGGAGAGTAAGGAAACTGACTGTTTATCGGCTAGAGGGACTGAGAGTGAGAGGAAGAATTTTTTTTTTTTTTTTTTTTGACGTTGTGTTAAGCGGTGCTTTCATAGTCTGGTCTAAAAGTACCTTATAGAAAATTTGGCTTTTATTTTTCTTCTTCTATCTCATGTACAGAGGAATCAGGAAAATTAGGTACAGGGCTTGTCATAAGAAAAATGCACGTCATTTGAAAAGCCTACAAAAAGTCCTGCAATATTCCGTACAAAGACATTTTTTGAATCTAATTCAATTGAACACTCACTATCTATCTATCTATCTCCCCCTCTATCTATCTATCTATCTATCTATCTCTCCCTCTATCTATCTATCTATCTATCTATATCTATATCTACATCTATCTATCTATATCTATATCTATATCTATATCTATATATATATATATATATGCAGCAATTCGCTCTGCCCGGTAGAATCAGGAACTCTTAAATCACGTGACTGTTCACTGTCATTCACATACGTACTAGAGGTCGCCGTAGTGGTCGCCATCTTGTTTCCTGTAATTTATTTCTCTTTCTCTTCCTTCTCACTCGACATTAACTTAATCACTGATGTCGCCTTGTGCTAAAAACCGATCCATTGCTAACCTAGTTACACATATTACGCGCTACCCCCGACACACCTCCATCCCCTCCGGCCCGACCGACCGACCGACCGATTCACACTCAGCTGACGCTTAGAAGTGCTTATCTCGTGTGCCACCTTTACGCTTGGGTGTTTATATCAGGGTTGCTAAATTAGCCATTTTTTTGTCGGCTTTATCTGGCTAAGAAAAAATTTCTTCGTCCACTACCAGCAAAAGTAGTAGGAGGAGGAGGAGAAGGAGGAGGAGAAGGAGGAGGAGGAGAAGGAGGAGGAGGAGTAGCAGGAGTAGTGTAGAAAAAAGGGGGCTAGAAAAAAGCTAATAATCATTCTTTGATCATATTACAAATCGAAAATATTCTGCAATTATAATGTTCGATGAAATTTGTAAATGGCCATTTTTGGCGGTTTCTCTTTGTTTATAGGGGGGTGCTTTTTATGGCTTTTTCTAAATTCAGAGCTGCAGAACTCGTATATTCTATTTGGACATCATAACAGTAGGTGAATAAAAATTGATCAGAATAGATGTTTTTTGATGACGTCACACCTGATACATCACATTTCTTTCGGGGTGGGATCAAAAAAATCTCCTGCTGACATAATAAGGATTAAATGTTTGAGTTTCCAGTTCTCCGTTGGTGCACGATACATCAGCCCCCTGTGTACACGTGATACATACATACATACACACATACATACATAGCCAACTGAAATACCTTATAAACGGAAGAAACCTATGTTGACAGTTTTGGTCAATGGTTTCTAATATTTTGAGCTATTAATTAAAAAAAAGATCTGCCCATTTTAACCATTTTAAAGAACATTTTCAACTACTGATAATAACTTATACTTGGTAACATCAGTTTGTGTGTGCATGCATTGTGTACATAAATGCCGATGTTTGTAAGCGTGTATGCACCGAGTCCCCTATTAACATTGTCTTGTTATAACGTTGTTGGGGAAGCGAATAAATTCAGGTCTGGTTAATCACTCAATAGAAACCTAGAAATTGCAAAAGGGACCAATCAATGAATAAGTTACTTTTCTCGTCTTTTTGGGGCATCCAAATTTGAAAAATGATAACAGGTGGACACAATCTAAAGGCTCAGTTTAACATAAACCAACATAACAAATTCAAACCTCCACTAAAGACCCACTGGGCTAGAAAGAAAATAACCCGTTTTTTTGTTTTTTTTTCTAAACTTGTTTAGGAGTTTAAATTTTCAGCCCTTTAGCCAAATGTATTCATAAAAACCATGATAGAGAGGTCTGGCAAATCATGGGGAAGGGATATGTCCAACAATGGATGCTAAAAGGCTGCTGCTGATGATGATTCATATAGCCAGCCAGCCTAGAAAAGAAGTATAGAGACCGTTTTAGTTGAAGTTTTTCCATAAATACAGGTATAATTTGAATAGTGCGATTTTGATTAGTCCGATTTTGATTAGTGCGATTTTGATTAGTGCGATTTTGATTAGTGTGGGTTTTCAAGTAGTACGGTTAAGGTATTGTTACATAAATCTGTCTGGGAGATTAAACACCAATTTTTAATGGACAGTGCATTTCTGGAACGAATTAACCGCACTGATCAAGGTATACTTTCATAGTCAGTAATGATGGGGCCATGTCTGATACAGATTTCTCTCGTTATCCAAAATTGGCATTTTAACTGCACGGTTTTGAGCAGTACGGAAAACGGTGCGGAGCGAATTAACCGCACTATTCAAAGATTACTTGCATACAATGAAATATCGCGGTTGGAATTGAGAATTAAGTGATTTTTTTTTTATCTTACTAAACATAAATAGATTCTACAATATATCAAATAATCCCTATTTATATGATTGTGTCTATAGTAAAAATCGGTTTCACTTAAGATTGTTATTGTCATTTAGGATGGTTTTCAGGAACCTAAGCAAGATTTCAATTTGGAGGGGTTGGTCTACTTTCGTTTGAAGTAAAACTGATAATTTTAGGGATCTTTTCTTTCCTCTTTTCCATTTGCTACACCCGAAATGTATTGAAAAACAAAAACAGGGAGATCACTACAAACGGACCTAATTAAAATAACTCTTCCGACACTTTTTATTGGTACGTTTACCGCATTCCGTATCGTAAAGGAAGATCTTTTTTTTTTTAATTTCAGGATTTGGAGATTTTGTTTATAGCAGTGCTGGGTTGTCTATGTAGCAAAAGTATCATATGCTACTGGCTCTGCAATTTCAAGGCCCCTGCGCTAAATGCTTTCAAGCTCTCAAATCTGTATTTGCTCTACCATTACTATAGTACTATATCTACCTTCAGCTTTTATGAACAACATGACGTTCAAGATTAGCGATTTTTGCTGATTATCGTCTTTCGTTGGAGTTATATTTTAGACAGTAACCTAAGGGAGTGTGGTGTGTATGTGATACAAGTAGGTACGTGAAACTGAGTTCATAGCCACTGCACAGAGTTCGAAACGAAAACAAATTAATATTAACTCTGAAATGTTAGACATATTTGATGTATTATGTGGTCATGTGGCAAATAAAAGAATACATAATTACTTTGTAAGTGTTTCAATACCTATGTGTACTTTCTAATCTTGGGACCCTTTTATAATTACAGATTCTATAGGTCCCGCATTAGCTGAATTCGGTCCTGAATGATGGTTTATAAAATTGAGCTGAACATTAGAATTTTCCAAGATCCTGTGTGATTGTCTTTGTGCGTTCCAGAGCTCCTGTCCATACTATTTTGTCAGCAGACTCGAAAATTGGCATCAGTGCTCGACTAAACCCCTTGCATAGAGATTAGGGTATTTTTGAAGAGAAACTTTTTTGATCTTTTTGGTGCCATATTTTGACGGGTTTATTAATAAGATTTAATCGAAATATAGAATATTTCTACACGATTTTAGATGTTTTCCAGTGGAAAATGCCAGTGATGTCAAAAATAGAATTTTTTCTGGCCATATTTTTTCTTTGATGGGATTTCTTTACTTAACTTCAAATATGAATGCTATGGTTGTTCAGTTATTGACTGTGATGGCATGTTTATTCTATATCTAAATAATTTGGCTTTTTTTTTTCAGGAAATTTAGTAGGAAAATCACTGTTCAATTGAATTTGTCTATGGTAACAACAGCATTTTACTACTGCTGTCGGGACAGGTAAGATTGTTATGAGAGAGAAGTTCGCTCCTAAATTTCTTGCTGCTCGCCGCCAGGCCAGTCAGAGGATTCAGAGAGTAGGGGGAAGGGCCTTGTTTTATAACGTGGTTTAGAAATCGGTCTCTTCCCCATGAGGATTAACAGGATCGCAACAAAAATATTTTAACTTGCTTCTGACATCTGGTATTCTCAGGCAGCCACCCATCCAGTTACTGACCAGATTCGATGTTGCTCAACTACGACGATGATCGTATGAGGACCTGAGTGTTCAACGCGGTTTGACCGGTTAAGTAAATATGGGGGAGTGGTTCAATCATTAATTGCTGGTTGCTCGCCGTCAGGACAGTCAGAGTTTCGAGGAGTGGGTTGGACTTGGGGGCTCAGTGTAGATATCGTTACCCTCCTAATGAGAATCAATGGGCTCGCCACAGAAGGCTCTCTAGAAGATCCCCAGCTGCTTGTAGCACCTGGTATTCCCAGACAGTCACCCCATCTAGCTACTGACCAGGCTCGACGTTGTTTAACTTGGGTGATCGAACGATAACCTGTGTGTCCACTGCGATTTGGCCGTAATTACGGGAGGTTGGTATGTTACCCTCGTACTCTTTTGTTGTCAAACGTCTCTATAAGATTTGATTGTAAAACAAGTTTTCACTGACAATAGAAACTGGAAATAACCTCTAAATATTCATGATGGCAAAATAATTGAGAGCCTTGTATATCTATTTTCGTACGTAAACTTCTTCTTTTTTTCATTGTCAAAGGCGAAATAGACTCGTGGCGTTAAGTTGATTTGTTTGAAGACGACATGTAAGCTCTTGATGTAAAGTCGAATGTACTTTTAACTTGCTTGAAAAGGCAACAACCCTAAGCAACAAGAAACATAAGTTCAACGATGCGTACACCATCTGTGGTGGTAGTAGTAGTAGCAGAAGGAGAAGGGTGAAAAAATCAAGCAGTCTTTCTCTGAGTCAATTATTGTTTGTCCGACCGCCATGTGACCTATTGATTAAGTAGACAGCAGTTGAAATGGTGTTTGTGAGTGGTCAAGTTGTATTCTTCTGGCAGGTCATGGAATTCAAAATGGTTTAACACAATCAACTGTATACTTCAAAAGTCGCTCAGCTTGTTTACAAAATGTCCACTGACAGATTCCCACCTCTGAAGCATTTGATAGAACCGCTTTGCTGAGTGTTTTGAAGCCAGGGCTGGTAGGTCCGTTCATGTACATTAGATAGCTCAAACCAAGTCTCAAACATATCTTATCAATGAATTTTCATGCACTTATGATGTGGAAATATTTCGTGAGAATCTTATCCAATAAAAAGCGTAAATGGCCATAATTTCTCCCTGATTCCATTGTTCAGCATAATTGGGACCGACCGACCGAAAAGTGTCTTATTGAGATGCGTTTGGACGCATCTAAAGAGAGGGTTTATTATTGCATTGAATGTATTAGACGAATACTTCGAGTTGAGCAGGTTTTGAGTACTGCCGGTTTTGAGGTAGAACAGTAATAACATTTCTGTGCAAATTATTGTAACTGAGCATAAACTGGAAAGAAAACAAAAATTATTATAAGACCTTGAATAATCCAGTTTTGAACAGCACGGACAATTTTGGAACGAATTAATCGTACTGATTAAGGTGGACACGTACAGTCAATAATGTTCTTCAGAAAATGTCTTTTACAACCCCTCCCCCCGATATCCGACAGGCTGTAAAGCGAATAAAACAATGTACCCAAAATATGGTAATGATGGTATGTTAGGCTGAATTGTCATAATCATACTCGACATCATATGGAGACATATCGTGGATTCCATTGGAAAACTCAAAAGGCCATAGGCTGGGCATATAGCAAGAATGTCAGACAACCGCTGGACATCACGAATCACAACATGGATTCATACGTGAAACTGTGACCGGCAAATTATGAAATGACAAACTAGACAAGTTTAGAAAGTACTGGTTCCGAAACACCCAAGATGAAGAAATTTGGCAAATCTTAGGGAAGATCTATGTCCAACGATGGATGCTAAAAAGCTGCTGCAGCTGCTGTTGTTGATGATAATGAAAGAATCCTGAGTATCCTCAGAGAGAGTGAACGATCATTAAATCTTGACTATCAATACTAATATTTGAACTTTTTGTTTGTCTGTCTGTGCCTTTTCTTCGATGAAACTACAAGTCCCATCGAACTTGTATTCTACAGGTAGACTGAGGAGAGATAAACTTCCTGTATAGGCTACGCGAGGTTGACCTCAATATCATTTCCCAGCCAATCTCTGGTTTTTAAACACTGAAAATAAATGATTTTGAAATTAAAATTTCTCTTAATAATTCATCTTGCGAATGGTACGAACTTTTGTTGCAATAAAACTGATTTTCATTCAAGTTACGGCATCGTTTTTATCAATGGAACAATAGTAGGTATAACTATTATTTGTAGTAAATGTAACAAGATATACACACATACACACACGTGCAAACGTGCATATACACAAAGCCGTTGTCTATGAAACTTCTGCTTCCTCCTTCTAAATTTTTTTCGCCTCGTTTTCATTTTCGTTAAGGGACAAGAAATGCGTGTGAAATACCAATGGTGAATTTCCGAACTTGACCAAAATATTCCCAAACGAGTATTTTTTTTTTTAAAAGATTGACTGCTTTTATTTTGACATTTTTAACAAATAAATAAGTGGACAAAATGGACAAATTTCAAAGACTAAATAAGATTTTGTAATATGCGAGCCAACAGTTGAAAATTTCATTCCAGTCACAGCTTTTTAATCTTTCAAAATTATCGTACTTACATTAGTTGAAATACGAAATCTTATTCTCAATATTTCTAAAACTAAATACTTTCACAAAGACGTCTATGATGCATCTGATTTAATATCATTCAAGCATACGGCATTGTATTTATATTTAATATTGCACAAAATATTTTTTATTTCATTTCTTTGGTTGGATATTTTCACAAAATTGTAGTTTTTCTAGTTCAATGGCTGTACAAGGTAATAGTCTCAGGCTTGATCCAGTCAATCGTATAAAAAATACAACTGTCGCACTCTGAAAGCAATAAATTGATATTTCGTTTGATATTTCATTGGAGTCGTAACTTTTTCGTACAATATTTTAAGTAAGTCTTTTTAGAAATAAGATTAATCAAAGACAGTTATCATAGAAACATTATTTCAGAAAAAAATATACAACGATTCAGGCCAAACAGATCTCACTTGGATAACTAGCTTTTGTGCTTTCTACACGGTTTCGAAAATGGATTACGTCCCATTGTTTCAAACAAACCATTCAATTTTTCCTGAGTCTAAACACTGGGATCAATTTTTTTTCTGTCGAATTTTCATCCAATCATTCATCCTACGAATGGGGCAAACATATATTACGAAGTTATTCTCATTTATTCAACTGTTATATTAAACTGAGTCATTATTTTCCGTCCTCGAAGTATGAAGGTCATAGATTTTCTTCTTTTTTTAAAAATCAAACTGATAGTTAATGCATCAATTTCTTAACTTAGTCATTTTTCAAGAGGTAACTATGGTTTTATTAGTTGAAAGCAAATACATTCATCTCCGCAAATGATACTTTTTTTTTTTTTTTTGATATACGAATGTTTATCTATTCAAACCAAATTTCCGGTATCTTTGGTAATACACACACACACAAACACACACACACACACACACACACATATATATATATATATAGAGAGAGAGAGAGAGAGAGAAAGATAGATACATTGATAGATGGTTACAAATTGCATTATATTGTATTGAAATGATCTCCCGTCATATCACTCAGCCCAAACAGTGTAAATATTTAGAGAAAATGGGGTTTCTGCAGGAATAGAACCAGCCACTGATAGGGTAGCAGCTTTAACGCTGCGTTGCTCTTACTATTGAACTAAACAGCCACCGATAATGCAGAAACCCAAATAACTGTTTCCACTCCAAATTCACTTCTTGTTTATTCTCAGTCTACATCAGTTCAATCAGTTTCTTTCAACGCGATAGTTATGTATCAAAAAATGAATATATAGGATCTGACAGAATGATAATAAATTGCGTTATATTATATTGAAACTGTTGTATCTATCCATCCATCTATCTATCTACCCATCTCTCTCTCTCTCTCTCTCTCTCTATATATATATATATATATATATATATATATATATATATATATATATATATATATATATATATATATATATATCAACGTTTATTCGGCTCAAGGTTGTTCTGTTCAATGTGAGAATGAGCAGCATCGAATAAACCTATTCTTGTAATCAGTGATGTTGTTTAACCAATCAAATGATAACAAGATCTTGGTGAGAAAATACTGCAACAAAATATCGCTTCACGGACTGGAGTATTCATGTACGTTTTCCTTAGCAATATTTTTTTGCCACTTCCTGCCACATGCTAATTAAATATTTCGATGCAAAAAATTATCTCTGATACTTCTCAACACTTGAACGACAGGCCTTTTTTCTTCTTCGTTGTGAAGCTGTAAAAATTCGTTACAAGTAGAAGAGTTTTTTGGGGTTTTTTTTATATATAGATTTATTTTTTGTTGATCATACCAAACCAGACACAGTCAGAAGCCAATGAAAATCCAGAATTCTCATAGAGGAATCGTTCGCCGATGTTTATTGTTGAATAAACTACGCCATGACTTTAGGGTGTGTCAGTTAGGATGCTGACGATGGACAGTGGATCAGAGTTTCCACTCCTGGTTTTTGATTTTTGCAACTTACGCCAAAAAGGAATTATTCTGTGTTTACGTATATGAGTAAATAAAGGTGATCCCGAAAACAATCTTTTTTGTAAGCCGAATGGATCATAGTCAAAATACGTGTGGTCTTGTACGCGTTTGAGTGCTTATGTGGAGAAACACTTCAGAAAGTCAGACGATAAATGTGCGTGTTTTCTTCCTTTCACTTCAAACCATATACAGAAGTGAGGAGGAGAAACAGAATATGATGGGAAGTTTCGGTTCAAAGGTTGAGAACAACTTATCATCTTTGGATTGAGCTTTCTTTCTTTTTTTTCTTTTTTTTTTTTTTTTTTTTGTCACGCCCTGGACTAGAGTTGTAATAGTGACACGATTACTCGCTTCGTACACTGTGGGGAAATGAGACGTTTAAATGAATTCTTTCTTTCAATAGAGACTCCTTTAAAGGAGCCTTATGTCAATCTTGTTTTGAAACCATTAAATACTGCAATTCGTCTGAAAAGCATTAATTCAAGGGATGATGCTGTTTAAAAAAAAATAAAACCCACCATCACAGTCAATAAGTAATCAGCCGTAGCGTCAAAATTTGAAGTTGAGTTATTAGAAAAAAATCCATCAAGGAATAAATACGGTCAGAATAAATTATATCTAAGATTTCACCGGTATTTTCCTTCGGGAAACATCTAAAATAGAGTGAAAAACTTCTAGCTTCTGGAGAATCTAGTTGATATTTTTGCTGGAAAACATCTTAAAATGAAAACATCTAAAAATATTTATATTCTGGATAATGTACAAATCATCCATAAACTCGTCAAAATAAGGCACAAAAATGAAAAAAAAAAGGTTCATTATTTTAAATCAAAAAATTATTTCCAGAATAGGTCTAATGAATTACTGTTGCCAATTTTTATGTCTGTGATTAAAACAGTTCGACCGGGAACACTGGAACACACACACGCACATTTATTGTATTATTGTTGCCTTTCATCAGAGATTTCAAAGATGAACAACTTCTGACCGTTAAAGTAAGCTACCCAAAATAGAAATAAAGAAGTGAGAATCTGACTAGTTTCCAAAATCCTGGAAGTCTGTCTTACATGGGCGAATCCTCAACCGATTGGGTCACGAAAGCCCAAGTTAAATATAGACTCATTTCTCTATCTTCCTTCCGATTTCTGTGGTTTGATATCTAATGGTCTTTAGTTGCTTAAATTCTTATATATTAGAGACAGTCAACCAAAACTATCACGAAGATTGTCCTCATAAGTTTCTTTAGTCTTTAAATATGTCTGGATGACTGGCTGGATATATCACGCTTACATAATGCACCAATGGAGTTACGTGGCTCTTGGGGTTTCAACATTTACTTCTTTGTAAGACTAAAATACTTTCTTCCACCAATAAACAGGTTTTTAATGGGGGGGGGGTAATTTACAATGTAAGAGTCTGCTAAACTGACCCTTTAGTTTGTGTCCTCAGCAAATCGCGTTTAGTGATCATTGCTCAACAAAATGCGAGAGAATTAATTCATTGATCCCCACCTTTTGGTAGTTTCTTTTTAATTGATCACCCCAACACGACACGCTGACAAAAGACGTTGGCCATATGGCAGTTTCTATTGAGTGACTAATCAGAACTGCCCGTATAGTTCTTCGAATTATAGCCTTATAGAGCCTTTGCTATTATCAACTAATCTTTTCAATGATATTGCATCGTGAACGTGTCTTCATATATATTGGCAATGATTTAATTCTTAACTGGGTATTCTAAAGATAAGGCGTAGTGCCAAAATGAACATCAACCAACTAATATCTTCGAGTCAAACAGTACTAAACAATATATCACAAGAAAAAGTACAGTCGACCCTCCAATTTCGCGGTTTCTATTCCGTGGGTTTGATTATCCGCGAATTTCCCATCAATTTTTAATCTTACTGGCTGTTGCAAAAAAATTGCGATCAAGGCTCGCAGGCTAGAGAACCGAGATGAAAACGTTCAGCAAATGTTAAAAATTTACAAATCTATATAGATTTTTTTATCGTATTTATATTGCCAATTACAAAAATACTGTACAATATTGTATACAGTACAAAAATTCATCATGAAAAATATTTTTTAGTCCCTGTTATATTGTGAAAAACTGCAGACGACACACACAGTACCAAAACCTTTAGCAAATCGTCAGAAATTATATAAGGATATAATGTGTGCAGTATATTATTACGTTATATTAGCCAATACTTAATGTTTCAGTGGTAAGTATGCAAGTATTCTAAACTGAAATCAGACTATTTGGTTTTACATTGGTAGTACATAACATAACATTAATTTTCAGATGTAGAGGGAGGTCAGATTTGACCTCTGGGGTCCATGAGAAGTCAGATCCAAGATGGCCGCCAGTCGGTCAGATATAATCTTCAGACGTGTTTAATTTTGGAATCAAACAGAGTAGAAAATCACTGGTATTTCCAACTAAGTTGGGAATGCTTATTCATTGGGTGATACTTTCGTGATCACCAGAACCGAGAGAAATGCATTCACCAGAAGGACGAAAGTCATTCTTTTGCCAATTAGTGCTTAGCAGCATATCACAAACAAGATTTCCCTGAAATGTCGAAGTATGAGTACTGCAGATGTGAAGAAAAAAAACATGTTGCTATTTTTTCAGCAATGCTATGGGTAATTTATAGACAAGTACTCATGACGTCATTATTCACATTAATCTTTCATGTTTATCACAGTCAGATGCACAAATGGAAAAAAACTTACACCGCTAGAAATGGTTTCCCAACGACTTTTTCATGTCAGGTGTGTTCAATAACGTAGTAAAATTATAGTACAGTCTAACCGCTGGAGAAGTATAAATTTCAAAAAGGCATTCGAGGTGGCCGAAAAATCTTTAAAAGACCTATTACTCACTTATCATTCAAGCAATTTTCAACGGTTTCAGATATTTCTTGTCACCTTAAATGTTTTTTCTACATTGTTTGATTCCCATAATGCACTATTGATCATAATTTGAGAGCTCATCCGCTGTATTATACGGGCAAACATTGATACAAAGTCATTTCTTACCTTGACCTTCTTTTCAGTAGATATTCGGTCATGTAGGTCAACCTGCAAACATCAGGAAATTCCCTGGCTCATTTTTTGTGCAATGGTGTCCGGAGCAACAGTCCTCTGTCTCAAGGTTACCGGTCAATTTTCGATGGGTGGGGGCTTCTTTACCTGAGGGCCCAACAGGACTTATGAAAGAAAATAATTACAGACGAGAAAATGTCAGCAGTTGAAAAGAAAACTGTGTCATCCAGATGAGATAATTAGAACATAATTTCCCACCAAGTGAGATTCTTGTTTAAAACCAAGGTTGATAAATTACCCTTTCCGGGGCTAAATTTGGGTATTTTTCCTAATTTAGCCGAAGAAATCTACACAAGTCAATTAAGTCTGGTAAGTCTGATGAAAGTAAATGTTCCGGATTCTTAACATAATGTCATTTTACTTGATACATGGGCGTTAAATTATATGTATATATATATATATATATATATATATATATATATATATATATATATATATATATATATATATATATAGGAGCTTTACTTTGTGAGCAAAAAAATGGGATCCTGGCTGCTAGGGACATCCTATTGAGTGAGAGAAAGTCAAACCAGTGATGAAGTCTATGGTATATATATATATATATATATATATATATATATATATATATATATATATATATATATATATATATAATATGAGCTGTAGAGGTGAGACAGACTCGAGAGTAAAGTGTTTTGAAGGTGGTTTATTTATCCATTTATGTTTTTATTAATGGTCTAGACATGTTTCGGAAGGTATTCCCATCTTCAGTAGTGCGTGATGTGTGTGTGTGTGTGTGTACTTTTAGAGGTTATAAGTTTGATGTGGAACCTGAGTCCACCATCAGGAGCTTAACTTTGTGAGCAAAAACACGGCATCCTGGCTGCTAGGGACATCCTATTGAGTGAGAGAAAGTCAAACCAGTGATGAAGTCTATGGTATATATATATATATATATATATATATATATATATATATATATATATATATATATATTGAGAGAGAGAGAGAGAGAGAGAGAGAGAGAGAGATGTGTGTGTGTTGATACATATCATTACTTTTTAGCTATATACAAATATCATGTTTAGCAATAAATTAACCAGGAATTAGAAAATAGCCGATTATCCATTTTAGAGACAGTTTCAGCTATAAAAAGTAGTTACAGATAGATAAATAGAGAGTTGATAGGTAACACTTACTTTGTTGCTGTCGTCACATCGCAGTGTCTATTTAAAGGAAGTCGAAGTCGTCATCCCAATGTTCTTTGGCAAATTGCTCCAACCGTCAGCAAATTCTCTCCCGAGAAGTACTTTCTTACGTCAGTTCAAGCCTACTTCTTCTCCAGTTTCCGGGGATGACCTCCTAATTGATTTAGAGCATAATTGAAATATGTCGAAGCCGGAGTTTTACGCTTGCCATGAATATACTCATACGTTTTTCTGAGATCAGTTTGATCTCTCCTACTCTTCAACGATGAGAAATTTATTTCAGAGTTCGCAAGCCTCGGGCATCTTCTTTGGACCGATTCCAGTCGATTAATATCTTTCAAATAAAATATACTCCGAGCTCTAGCAGTATTTCAACAAACTTTCAATCATTACAGTGGATTCGTTTTGGTCGCGAACCAACCATGATAAGTAATTTGCTTATTCCTGTTTGATTCTAGATTTTGTAATATTTCAGGTGTTCAAATTCACCAAGACAACGTTTCTAAACTCGGCTCATATGAATTCAAATAGCGAAGTCTGCTGTGTAAATCTTTGGTTTTATAGTGCTTGGCAGCGCTGATTGAAATACAGAATTCATTCACTGCAATGCAGTATTCGTGTTTCATACATCTTCTTCTACCCGTGTGAGACAGTGGTTCTCAAAACTTTTCTCTCCAGCAGACCCCCATAATATCAGATAAAAAAATAAGCACAGACCTCAAATGATTTTTTTATTTTTCTATGTTGAATAGGTGATTATAGAAACAACATTTAGACATTAAAAAGTATGTACATTCTCTGAAAGAAAGGAAATGAAAGACATGTTTGGTTAGTCACTCAACAGAACCCGTCACGTGATCGACGTCTTTTGGTAGCTTGCCGTGTTGGGGATGATCAATTAAAAAGTCGGAAAATAGGGTGATCAGTGTATCAGTTACTCTCGCCGCCTTCAGTTGGACAGTAACCGCTAAAATGTCCGATTCTTTTTCATTTAAAAAAAAAAGGACTAATTTAGCATAAATTTTCATTGCAAACTGATCCCCCTTCACACTCACACTAAAATCCTATTTGGGGCTGGATTTTAGTAAAAACATTGAGAGTTGAAATTTTCAGCCTTCTAGCTCCGTTAGTGAAGCCTGTTCGCATGATTCATACATAGCCAGCCAGCCGGACTAAAAAAACTGCGAGAAACCTATATTGACAGTTTTGAGTGACTGTTCTTGAAAAGTTAATTAAATGAATGACACTGATAATATACAAATCTTTTAGAAGTCTGGCTCATTGGCAGACAGCTGGTTTCTCATATTTACCCTAGAATTCAGTCTATTACAATTAGTTCAGATTGTTATGTCTAGAGAAAATCCTGCTTCACATAAATACGTGGTTGGAAAAGGGGGAGCCTTTTCAGATCGCTGTTGATTTAACTTTTATTTTTTTTGATTATTTTTGATGATTAATTTTTTTGGACTATTCTTTTATTCTTTTCCAAAATTAATTTCCATTTGCAGACTCCTTATTTGGTTCACCCGGACCAATAGGAGTTCGTAGATCACACTTTGAGAACTGCTGCTGTAAGATATAAGAAAACTTTAGCCAGGATTTTTATGTAAATCAAAATGACTTTTTCTTTCATTCTCTGGAAGATCAAATTCCATTTTCTTTTATCATTGTGACTCGCTATTTTTTCGATTTTGTTTCCATTGTTGAAACCTTGAAAGAATAATTGTAAGTTCATCGATGCATCCACCATCGTTACGTCCATATTACTTGCCTTAATTACTAAAAACCAACTATTAGTAGTAGCATTAGTTGTGGTTGTATTTGCAGGAAGGGGAGGAAGAGGTGGAGGAGAAAGGGGAGATGGAGATAGCTTGCCAGGAAGTCTGTGCCAAGTTCCATATTAATCCAACAAGATGCAACTGGGAAAATTTATATTTAACGTATTAGGGACCGGCAGACCGATCAACTGACCGATCGACCGACCAAAAAGTATTAAATAGAGATGCATAGACGCATCTAAAAGTTATTTTTTGTATTTGAACAATTATAATAAACAGCTTGTAAAATAATTTCTCTTGTATTAACTCCACTTTACTATTGAAGCATGTAAAGACAGGTATGGTTAGTCACTCGATTGAAACTGTAAAGTGACTGACATCTTCCGGTAGCATGCTTTGTTTGGGATGATCAAATGAAAAATTAGAAAAAGAGTGATCAATAAATTAGTTATTTCTCTCTCTTTTTTGCTTAAGTGGTACAGATTGAAGAAAAACTAAGTGAGCACTAAAGGGTCGATTTAGCATGAACTCTCATAGTATATTGGCACCTACCTAACTGAAAGCCTATGGGGGTAGTCAGAAAACAGAGAAAATATCTCTTCTTGACAGAAGGAGTAAATTTCCAGTGTCAGATCTCTGCTGCTGCGGACTGTACAAGTGATGCATACATAACCAGCTAGCCAGTCAGACCTACTTAGAAACTGAAGAAACATGTGTTGATAGTTTTGGTAGCTGCTCTAGTTGACGATTTCTAGCTATGTTCGACAAAAAATGGAAGTTATTTCATACATTTCCCTTTTATCTTAATTCATGTTGCCTTCATTCGAAATTATCATTCTATGATCATCAGTATGCTGATAGGATCGGAAAACGGTATAAGAGATGCCCCTTTTGGCTACTCGGTCAGGTTGTATAAATGATCAGCAATTGAGTGACTTTGGTAGCACTTGATTCGGTGATACGATTCAAAACAGTTGCAAGTAACATATAATGGAAAACAGGAGTTACGGTTGAAGTAACCGGAAGTTTTTCGTTTGTTTTTTTGTTTGTTTTTGTTTTTGTTTTTGTTTATTTTGTTGTTGTTTTTGTTCAAGTATCAATTGGATATAAATACATCCAAGGGGTAACAAGTGTTGTGTAGTGCACACCGAGACGAATTCATCACAACCTTCTCCATATGTTCCGTGCTAATGTCCTTAACGGAAGGTATGAATCCAATCATGGGTAAAATAGCACAGACTGAAGTGAGTGGCACCACTTACGGTGCTTTCATACACGGCAAAAAGGATGAGTAAATTGTAATGGGATATGTGGAGCCCAAGCGGGGATGTATGATAGATTGAAACATGTGTGTAGTAAGTCACTCAATAGAAATCGTCTCCTTGTCAGCGTCTTTTGGCAGCATGCGGTGTTTGGTGATCTGTTAAAAACTGGGAAAAGGGGTGATCAATGGATAAGTTGCTTTTCTTGCCTTTTCTTTGGTGACCACTAAAAAAGTCTGATATTAAAAAGAATTCTTTTTAAAAGCGTTAATGCTGCCTGACATTAACTAGGAGATCAAATTACAATCAACATACATGCAAATTGAATCCACCACACACACTACATAATGAAGATTACATGCTGAAATCTTTAGCCCTCTAGCTCCATTGCCGCAGCCTGTGTGCATGATATATACAGCCAACCAGACAGCTAGACCAACTTAGAACCCAAGTGACCAGTATTTAGTAATTGAAACAACCACATTGAAAGATATGGACGTGAGAACGATGGACCTGTGTTCTGCGTTTTGGTTGACTGTTTCTGATACGTGCAAGAGCTGGCATTTGTGATAGGAGAGGGTGACATTCGAGAAAAATCAATAGCCACTTGCAAATACACGTGTAAATATTTTATGCCTACGTACTAACGTAAATATTTTATGCATTTGCACACAGTACAAAACAAGTCTCCAACACAGCATATCGCCCAGACAATTGCGTAGTCGTTGAAACGGGTTTAGCAGGGTAGAAGGAGGTGATCTCTTATTTAAGAGAATCGTTGATTTCCGTCTCACACTTCCCTTCGCATCCAAGCTTTACTCGCCTTCTACCCCTAACACTCCATCAATCAGTCTATATCTGTAGTTCCCAACCTTTTCATTACCGAGGACCCCCTCCCTTTCTACTTCCATTGATTTTCCCCGATAGATCCAAAGCTTTTGAAAGGAATTCCTACTCAACAAGCGTGCGGAAACCAGAAATTTTTGAAAGGTCTGACTGCTCAACAAACTCATCGATTCCTGTATTTTGAGACGTCTTCCTACCTTCCTCAACACTATCTTTGCAGACCCTAAAGGATAAGCAGATATCAGGTTCGAAACACAATCTCACTACCCCGTTTCCTGTAAAATCTGGCTTTGCACCGTACTAAATTAAAGAGTAAATATCTGTGCGCGGACCACAGGTTGAGAACCACTTGGTAGAAATAGTGCAGATAAGTCAAATTAGTGTGAACTGTAACCATGGGGTTCCACTGCCACTTTTTAGGGAGGGGTAAAAAGGATATATCTCCATGAGGGTCAAACGAATATATCTTATATATTTCCGGGCTGGGGGGAAAAGATGAAAAAAATCCTATAACTAACGAATAATTATTGTCTTTTTTATAAATCAAGATGGGGTTATTTTCTTTTTTATCGAATGCACTGTACCATTTTCCTTTATTGACTATTAGGTTCCAGCTTTTAACCCCCACTGAGTTAGGTTGGATTGGACCCCCCCGTTTAACCCTTATTCCCCGCGAATGCCAATGACTGAGACCTCTCCATCACCAGTTTGATGATCTGATCCAGTCGATTCACCGACGCAATTACAAATATTACTAATTATATTGTTATCAAACGTATCTGCACCTTTTTACAATACTGGAGTCTCATTCGTACTGAAAACTACTTACGTCACATCGTTCCTATCCTGGTGAGTTCATAGGAGTGCCTCGTCTGGTTTGTATAAATCAAAATACGCTCTTAAATCATCATTGCCACGGAGATACATTATTAACGCGGAGATAGCAATAACAGGAGGAATACCTTGAATTGTGCAGTTTCGATTTGTGCGGAGAGCTCTGTTGAGGTTGGCTGTACAAACAAATGTAATTAAGTGTAAACTGAAATAAAAGAATAAAATTCTAATCAGACATTGAAGAGAGCAGTTTTGATAAATGAAGGTTTTTTTATTTAGTACGGCCAAGGTGTTGCTGTATGAATTAATGTAAGTGTAAACTGAAAAAAATAACACATTAAGTTATAATTAGACCATTAGCTGTGTGGCTTTGAACCACAGAAAAATTTGGAACGACCTAAACACTAATCAAGACATTAGTGCAGTTGAAAGTGAACTTAAGTTTGACTGTGGAATAAAGTTCTGTCTCTTCCGGTACCTTTGGAATAAAATCGATGTCTGTAGTTAATAAATCTGCTCTGGAAATAGGCCATCGGCCTTTTTGCTTACGTCATTGGGCATGAACAAAGATTCGTCAGACCTCTCTATCATGGGCGTCGCAAGGCCAATACTTTCCGAACTTGTCTAGTTCGTCACGCCATCTTATATTTTGCCGGTCATAGTTTCACATATGATCTCTAAGGAGCCACGTTATGAATCGTGATACCCAGCAGTTGGAAGGCATTCTTGAAATGTTACTAGTCATTTGCGTTTCCTTATGAGTTCTATGATATCTCTGACTCTTAGTTTTCTTCTGAGATACTATTCTGTCTTTTGATCTCTCCTTGTGATGCTGAGCATGATTCTCCCACGTGCACGTTGCATGGTTCTCAACTTGGGGCCGGTGGCAATTTTTTGGTCAAGTTCCATGTTTCAGCTCCATAAGTGGATATCAGGAAGATACATTGGTTATAGTCCTTTCCTCTTCGGACTGATTGGATTTTCTCATTCTTGTTCTATCAAGAGTTCATCATCCTAGAGTGATTCTCCGCTTGATTTCTTCTTCTTTTGATGATTTCATGGAGATTTTTTTCTTGTCCTAGGTAGATGTAGTGGACTACTTTCTTCAGTCTTGCGTTTTGTGTCTTCAACCTGAACATTTTGTCGTACATGACATTCGTCTTACTGACATTCATGCAAAAACTTTCTTGGTGGCTTCATTTAGGTACAGGTACACAAAACCGGGAAAAGACAAGAGTTAGAGACATCATAGAATCCATTCAAAATCTCAAATGGCAATGGGCTGGACATGTTGCAAGAATGGCAGACAATCGATGGACATCACGACTCACAACATGGATTCCCCGAGACCACATGCTCAACCGAGGCCGGCAAAATGTTAGATGGAGAGACGAGCTAGACAAGTTCAGGAAGTACTGGCTCCGTGACGCCCATGATAGAGAAGTGTGGCAAATCCTGGGGAAGGTCTATGTCCAACGACTGACGCTAAAAGACTGTTGATGATGATGACACAAAACAGTGTACATATATAAGCTCCGATAACGTAACATTTTTTTCATGATTGTCTTCTGGGTAATAAAGCTCACATTTGATTCAAAACATGACCCCACGTGATCGACGCTCACCCAAAGTTCACATACGATTAGCTTCAACAAGTATTACCACAGCAGAAAATATTTTGCGGGAGGTTGGGCAATAGCTTTGTTCAACCCACACCACGAGGTTGTGTCCCATTGCTCCCATTGGTCAGACGTACCTCTTCTGCTCAAGAACACTTGTTGTTGCTTTTTAATTTGGAGACTTTGAAAATATTCAAAAGAGCTACTGATTCCGTTATCAGTAATAGTAAAAAGCAGAAAACAAAGCATCTGTACTTATCGATACGGTAATTCTAAAACCATTCAAAAATCGGAAAAAAAAATCCTGAAGGGTTTCGGTAACTGATTATGTCGTATTCCGTCTGTTATACTATTCTGAAAGACTGTATTTCACGGTTGCATACTGCCGCTGCAGTATACTGATTTTAACGTTGGTTGAGAGCTACGTTCACGAGTCTGACACGGAGCCACTTAACGAGTATGATACGATGTCAGTTTCCACCAGTTGACACACAGTGGATAGAGTTCACATGTTCCACATTCCAAAGGAACACTGTCTGCTTCGCTAGGATTTGGAATAAATCTCCCCCACAACATTTTCGAAGGTTATTTATAGCCTGTGTATTTACGTGACTTCTCGGGTTAATCCAAATTGAGAGTAGGGAAATGATACCCAACAGATCGTGTCCTTTTCATTGAAAGAACGATGATTTGTTTTTCAAACATTTGGATGAGGAGTTGATCTTTATGAGGTGAGGTAACATACTTTGTGCCCTCAAAAATATATCTCCCCAGTCTTGCATATAATGCTACTGATTGTCTGTGAGTTTGATACTTGCTGGGAACCCTGCCCCAGACTAAACAAAGCTTAGAAAATAAGTTCTATATTTATTCATGGAGCCCATCGTGGAGCAATGAGTTGCAAGCTAATCACACTAGTTGTTGTTAGTGACACCTTGTGTCAGATTAATCTCGATATAGTACCGGGTCTGTCTGGCGAGTATTAGGGTTTTAGTATCAATTAAAAAAAAATAACAATCTAATAGCTCTTTGTCGTCTCACACACTTATGCCTGAATAACTTTTCAAAATCGTCTCCAAAGTCTTCTTTTAGGTTGCCATCTACTGCTAGTGGTATTCTTCTTAATGTCGTCCACGGTCTTAAATACATTTCCTTCCAACGGCAATTAATTTGGGTGTCGCAGGGAGCTAAATCTGAAATCTACAGGAGGTACTGACAGATCTTAGTGAGGCAGTGTTTTGCCAGAAAACCTATCGGAAACATAACGACTCGGGCGGCTCCCTCGTTGCAGATGCAACGCACACAAAGTGCACGAGTTCACTCAATGTTTTCTCTCTGCCGACCAAGTAACCCAAAGGAAGAACGTCTTTTCATGGATGCGCACTGAGTTCCCATTTGGTTGATTATCAGGTTATATCTAAATGGGGCAACCGGTTCTCTAGATAAGAGTTTATCAAACTTGGTTCTGCAAAACCCTTGGACGTCCAATCAGATATTTTTGGTTTCGTGGCTGATGCTGAGAAATGAACCGTTCTTAGTTTTGAATGAAATATTATGAGGTATTAATACAAAAAAAAAATCCAAATGCTTCCGTTGTGCAAGTTAAAATTTTGGGATCAAGTTCATTTCACCCCTAGCGTATATAAGATTGACTCTAACTTGAAATTTTAACTTTTTTAATATCCAAATATTGACTTCAAGACGTTAATCATATGAATAACTCATATCATGTATTTTTATGAATTTTGTATACGAGAATCATATATCATTTTTGCCAAAACATATCTAGTCTAATCGATGGCTGCTGCACTCCTTTATATCCCGTATGTTGACTTGGGGACTTTATTTTAAGGCTCTGGGGCTTTTATAATTCATGCTTACTAAACCGGACGAAAAGTCGGTTCTTCCTTTTCCTTCGATCTTTCATATTTATCGATGGCGTTTCGGATACTCTGAGCAATTTTTTTTTAAACAATCTCCATAGTTCATTTTTCTTTTTTTGCTGAACTATATATATATATATATATATATATATATATATATATATATATATATATATATATATACATACATATATATATATATATATATATATATATGCAAAATGATCATAAAATATATGATAAACTGTTATAAGAAACACGTTAAAATATACAAAGATCAGATAGAAAGTTTTAGGTTCGAAAAATTCTTTGTTGTATCCCAGGGGTTCTATGAATGAAGAAAGTTTGAGAAGCCCTAGTTTTGGGGACTATTTATAAAAAGAATTATATATACATATATATATATATATATATATATATATATATATATATATATATATATATATATATATATATATATATATATATATATATATATATACCAGGTTCTAAAAATTATTTTCTGAGTCTCTCAGGGGTTCCGTGAATGCAAAAAGTTTGAGAAATCTTGAAACTTCCTCGATAGACTTTGTGCGTTCAATATTGATTCACGGCGTCCACCGTAGAAAGATTTGTAACAAGCTTATCTCACTGGTCGTTGTTAGTGCTGCCTTATGCCAGACTTGGCCCAGCATAATAAATCTATCCAATTCCTTGAGAACTGTATTATAGTGTCTTGATTTGTTCGACGGTGTTGATTGCTATTTTTATGTCTTTTACACAAGAGAATAGAATAAGAGAATTTTGAACGGCTTATTCCACCTAGATTTATGCTAAGTCCTATATTTAGTGCCAAGTAGACAGCATATTCAAACATTGTTTAAAAAAAAGTAGCATACGGTATCAGAGACCATAGACTGACACTGTCACAAAAACTGTCGACATAGGTTTCTTCAGTTTTCAAGTTGGTCTACCTGTCTCGATATGAATGTATGTATGTATGTATGTGTGTAATTTCCATGTAAGTAAACACCGTCAACCAAAACTGTTGACATAGGTTTCTTCAGTTTTCAAGTTGGATGGCTATACATGTATCGCAGGCACTGACCATACCAATAGAGCAAGAGGGCTGAAGATTTGAACATTTAATTCCTTATCATTTCTTTATAAAAAAGACATTTTTTTTAAATCCCTCCCCCATAGGCTTTTGGTGGGGTCCAATTCATGTCTATGCCAAATCAATTCTTTTTGGGGGGCCCAGCAGAATTTTCGTTTTGGGGGAAGGGGGTAGTATTTATACTTTTTTTGAATAATAACTTGCCAACAAAAAGTAGGCGAGGTAAGTCATCCACTGATCACCTCTTTTTTCCCCCCAATTTTTCTAATTGATCATCCTCAACATGGCAGGCTGCCAAAATATGTTCTCCACGTAACAGTTTCTATTGAGTGACTAACCAGACCTGTCTTGATTTATTTCGAGGAATTGATTTTCCACTTCTCGTTTTGAAGGCGGAGAAATTGAGTTGAAAGGAACAATAGAATTATATACATCTACTCTAATAACGAACAGTGTGTTCTACTTGGTCCGCTGTTCGTAGCACTGGGCTCTTCCAAACAGGAGCAAAAAAAAAAAATTTCACTGATAAGAATACCTACCAACCATTTCAAACCATGGGCTCTTCAACAAATTGAAAAATCGGAATTCAAAGATATTTCCCACGGGTATTAACTAGTCTATCTAACCATATAATGTGTTTATAGGCAATTCTTTTGTTATCAAGTCGTGCTCAATAGGGGTGATTTTATTTGTTGGTTTACCTCAAAGGAAAAAAAAACCCTGTCATTTCTAACTGATATAAGATTTCCTTGATCCTCTGTCCGTATTCATAGAAATATCTCCCATCTACGATTTTAAACAATGCACTCTTCCACTGAAGCAAGTTTTTTTATAGTTCCTTTTCTAAAAATATCATCTAACAGAATTCGAATACAGGTAATCTCTGATTTTTGAAAGTTTGCTTCACGCCACTTTTTCGTTTTTCTGTAAAATGGCGAAAAGCGAAAAAGCTTTTGCTCTACAACGAACTATCATAATGGTTGCACATGCCCTCTTTCTCCCTCTTCTATATCCCAATCTATTATACCTGCCACCGTCACAACCTCTGATCACTTAGCCTAACATACCATCCTCAGAATTTTATGGGTCTGGGGACGCTCAAAATATCTTCTCTAAATAAATTAATGACAATTGCTTTTTTTTTTTTTGCTTTGCGCCATTTTAGTTTACGAAAGATTTTTATACGAACATTCTACTTTTGAATTGCAAGGGGAAAACAGTATGTATACCTGATTTTTTCTTTTCACGGTGTTTTACTTACTATGGAAGAATTGTCAAAAACGCTTGCGTCACTTCCTGACCACTGACAATCCCCCTCCTCCTGATTTCAATGTATTTCTATAGTAAAACCATGTGCAATGCATTTCTATAATAAAATCATCTGTAATGCAATTCTTTTCAACAACCATAACCATTGAAGACTTTTTTATTGGCATATGTGCGTTTACATGTTTATTTATGTGGTTGTTTATCTATTCCAATGCTCTCGGTTCTATTGTTTTTACTGACAATTTGGCATCAGTACTCCATTCGACCTTTCTATTCTTCATTATCTTTCATTCTTAGAGAAAAGGCGTTTTTAACCTTATCCTAGGCCTCACTTTGACTGATTTATTTGTTTACATGACCCATCGCTACTGGCCATACCGTTTGTAAACAGACTTGAAAACTGACATCAGATGCCCCTCTAAAAATATTTTGATTTTTGGGGAAAAAAATCTTGATCTTTCAGGGGCCTAATTCTGATGGCTTTATTAAATTGCTTATGCGTTCCAGCACTTATGGTCATACCAATTTTTTTTCAATAGACTTGAAATTTGACCCCTGTATCCCACTAACTCACAACTAAAAAATATTTTGCAGTGAAAAAGAGCTTTATTTTGACGGATTTATCAATGACACCTTCATTCTCCGGAACTTTTTAGGGATGAGAAACATCATTATCCATCACATAGCTATGAAATAACATTGTTATTGTACACAGACCAGTACTATGTATTAGAATCTGAATAAACATAACCGATTTTGAATAAATATGATTTTTAAAGATCAAAAATTGATTCTTATTGTAGTTCATTTATTAGTCTAAAAAATTGAATACTGAATTCAGGGATCTGTCGGAATCTTTCCTTTATAAAAGGGGTGTTTGAGTTTTCAGAATTTCGAAACCACTGCTCAATCCATCTGACTCACCAACCATTTATTCCTCAGAGGAGATGTTCAGTTTGCAGGGCTGACTGGAGAAAATATCACATTACAAAAATTCAAGATTCATATTTTGTTCTTTAGTCTTTATTACAAACCAGAATTCCAGTCTGTTACTGACTGAGAGAAAGACTGATGCATTGATCTAGAATTATTATTGATTAATTGACTCATCGATTTCACAGGAGAATCGATGGATCACGTTTTTATTCTCTGCTATTCACAAATAGGTACAAAAAAATTCTGGACTCAGTTGAATAAAATGGTTTCTTTTCGTTGTTGTTTTTCTATTAATTTTCTCAAATGCAAGTCTTCATGGTGGAGGTGCAATTGATGTAGTCGGTGACGGTGCAGTCAATGCAATCAGCGACCCGATTTTCTAACTTTGGTCGGGGCTGGTTTATGTGCACTTCACACTAATGCACTTGGGAAAAACATGGATACATTCTTTCTCGCTCCCATCTCGAAATGAGTAAAAATGCAAGGCAGATTGGACTCTTTAGCCTTGGGAAAGGTAACCAGTCTAGGAGAAGGACAACTCTGGTCCTGAACCAGGGTGCTGCCCCCCCCCCAAGGCACTTTTTTTTGCATCCAATTTAAGGTCCTTCTGGTTGCCAAAGCTGATGCCAGACGTACTGCTCTCTGTTTTCCTCTCGATTGCATCAGCAAGATCGAGAAGAGGATTCTGACGACTGGACATCCCATCATCTCCATCCGCTTCTCCCAGGCATGGGCCTGCTGGGGACGTTCTGTAGGGAAATAACGGAGGCCATCTGTCTACATAAACGTACTTGTAACTGCTGTACACGGTCACAAAAATAGGCATACCTGGTGTTGCCCGGGCTAAACTTCTTCCGAATTTAATATTAGAAACTGTCAACCAAAACTGTGAACTGCAACATAATCAACGTGGGTTTCTTCCGTTATTAAGTTAGTCTGGGGGGGGCATGTATGTGCCATGAGCATAGAGCTAGAGGGCTGAAAATTTAAACATTTACTACACATTATACCCCCTTCCCCAAAAAAGGGTGTATTTAGTGAGGAATTCGATTTACTATGTAATTTTATGCTAAATATGTCCCATGGTTTGTGCCCCAGTGGCGTTAACTATTGTTTCATGAGAATTCAGACTTTCTTGGTGATCACTATCCAACGAAAAGCGAGTGGTGTGATCGATTCTTCTACCAACCTTTTCCTCCAATTTTCAATCGACCAACCCTCCAACAGAAGACGTTGGTCACGTGAGAGTTTCTAAAGAGTATCCAACCAGATCTGATTCTCTTTTTTCCTTAATTTAGAAAAAAAAATGCACGTCAATTCATCTGCATGTGCTGCACTGTGAGACGATGTTTTTGTTTTTCTTCAGGGCTGAACTACCAAAAGTTTTAATTTTGGTTTTTATCAGTTCGGATGTTTGGAAAGTAATTAAGCATTTTTTTTTTTTTTGTATCCTGACATTAATTACGTATTTTCAAAACTGAGATAAAAGCGAACGCAAAAGTTGTTCATCCAGGACGATGTTTATCGGAGATATCACATTCACCATTTTTTTAAACACAGCTGGCTATTTACAAGCTTCCACTGCATCGGGATACATATCACTGATGATTCTCATTGCTTGCATGGCCGTACTACTCCTCCGAAATTCACGAAGTAAGCAATGACGGATATTTTGCTCTTTAAAGCTTTTTCCTCCATGCGTCCAAAGTTTAATGTACATTATGGACGACGCACTACCGGATAGAAGAGATGATGAACTAAATCCAGACATCGTATCTTACCATTCTACATTGGTCTTTCTTAAGGCTGTAGGCTTGTAATTTATAGTAGTGATGTACATAATTACTTGCTGAACACTAAAATATGTAATTACTTAACACACCAATATTATTTCGTCATCTTCGTTATTTCTATCACAACATTTCCTTAAAGCTCTCCTGTTAGTCTTATCTGAATATAGGGGAAGAAGCATTGGCATTAATCCATGATTTATTTGCACGAGCATCGCCTTCCATGCTATTTATATCACTAAATTTCCTCAATACCCTCTTAAGCCATTCTAGTCTTACTCAGATTTATAGAAAGAAGCATCGACATTATTCAGAGAATTTCAGCACCTATTATATATCATTTGTATTGGAATCCTCATTTTGTGTGTACCAATGCTCCTCTATTCAGGGTTGAGCACTCTCTAAGCGAGGTAACCCATCCATTGCAAGCTTATGCAATGCTCTTCTATAGGAATGGAGCACTTTGGTGGATGAGGGATTTATGTGTAAATGAATATAACGCTTAAATTCAGCCTTACTGAATGTCCAGTTCTGTAGCTCAGAGGTAAGATATCGGTTCTGAAGAAAAGGTTTCAGTCCTACCTCGCGGTACTGGATGGGTTAATGGAAAGTCTATAGCCACACTGAAAAGATGTGATACATCGAAACAGCTGTCTGTGGATGACACAATATATATATATATATATATATATATATATATGTGTGTGTGTGTGTGTGTGTGTTGTATTGCAGGTACATAATGATCGGACAATGTCGATGAAAATGACAATTGATAACTGAAAAGAAAAACTCTAGTATAGGTGTTGCATCTCAAATTATTTTTATCATTCTGTGGTCGGAGTTCGATGCATTTTGACGGCGGGAGCAGCCATCTTTTTCAGAAAAGAGAATAATTACGGTGCTTCACTCAGAGAAATCTGCTGTTTACATGTTCGATGCTGAAGAAGAGGATGTAAATATTTCTGTGTTTGGCTGTTTACATCATTTACACCGATACAAACACCTAACATCTTGCTTCTATTACTCAACCAAATACAGAAATATTCACATTCTTTTTCTTTGTCATCGAACATGTGATCGGAGAAGTTTTCTCTTTGAACTGCTACGAATATTTTTCTCTGATAAAGATGACTGGCCCCCGTTGAAATGCATCGAACTACGCCTACAGAATGATGAAAAGTCTCTTGGTTTTTTTTTCATCTCTGCTTTCCAATAGTCATTTTCATATATATATATATTCTCTTTGATTGATCATTCTTCTAAAATGACGGGAAAAGAGCATGTTTTTTTTTCTATTTTTTCACTCATCTTTTCTTTTCTTTTTGTTTTCGCAAAAGCGAACAAATCTCTGGTTTTAGTGTAAATACTTTCCAAAAGATAAAGCACCTTCGGCAGCATTTTCTTCCATTTTCGTTATAGTAAAGCGTTGTATTACAGTTCAATTTCATCGTAAAATTGAATCTTCTTTGGTGTTAATTTCCGATATAATTTTACCGTCAAATTGTTTCTTTCGATTGCTTATATTGTTCCACTGGTGTCAATTGGTGGTTCGTGAGCATTAGATCTTTTTTTTTTCTTTTCGTTCAGAAGAATTTTTCAATTACCCAATGTACCCAAGAAATCAATCAGTTAATCATTTAAACAATTAATTAGCAATCAACTCACAAATTATCAAATACATTTAATATATCACTGCCTTGACTAAAAAGTATATCATCAAGGGTGGGACTTCTTTGTAGAGTTGTTTTTATTGCAATTTGATACAAGAGGTGACAGGTTAAGCGTCGTGATTGGTTATAATCAACTTCGATGTCTAAATTTCTTTTACAATGAATTGATAATTTTATTTGACTTTTTCAATTGGAGTATTGTATTGTTTTATGATATTTCTGATCACTGATTCATCTTGTATATAAGTGTTGAGCATTTGGTTACATTAAAATGAATTCATTGTACTTTTACTGTTTTTGTGGTCGTTAGGGTTTTTAGTTAGGCTTTCGATTCTCCTGAGGGCTGGTGTTATTCGATTGTTGACAATGTAATTAGGAAAGCCATTGTTTACCAATGTTTGTTTTGTATGGTCGAACTCTTTGCGAAATAAATTACGGGAAGAGGAAATGAATTCGTTCTGTCAAACAAGTTTTTGATGATTGCCATTTTATATATATGTGGACATTCACTATCATAGTTAAGGTGACAAGAGTTTTTACCGGTGGGTTATGGGTATACTGAAGTTGTGAAGGTTTTATCATTTGAATCGGCAAAGACGTCTAGGAAGAGGGGTCTATTATTTATGTTATGTGTTGCTAGCTAGTATGAAAATGTCATCAACATATCTGACATAGATAGTTGGTTTGTCTGGGTTATAAAAAATTGTGTTTTCCATGAGTGAAAAACACAGTTCATAATAACAATAAATAAACAATAAAATAACGTTGAAAATGATATAAGAAAACAAGAAGGAAATACACCATGAAAACAACACTCTAATTGTATATCAAGACAAGAAATGAACTGATCAGTAACAACAAAATTACAAATAACTTTCCATCCGTCTATCTCTCTCTCTCTCTCTCTATCTATCTATCTCTCTATCTATCTATCTATCTATCTATCTATCAGTCTGTTCCTATGTATGTATGTATGTATGTATGTATGTATCTATCTATCTATCTATCTATCTATCTATCTATCAGTCTGTTCCTATAAATATATGTATGTATTTATGTATGTATGTACGTATGTATCTATCTATCTATTTATCAGTCTGTTCCTATAAATACATGTATGTATGTATGTATGTATGTATGTATGTATGTATCTATCTATCTATCTATCTATCTATCTATCTATCTATCTATCAGTCTGTTCCTATAAATATATGTATGTATATATGTATGTATGTATGTATATATGTATGTATGTATGTATGTATCTATCTATCTATCTATCAGTCTGTTCCTATAAATATATGTATGTATGTATGTATGTATGTATGTATGTATGTATCTATCTATCTATCTATCTATCCATCTATCTATCTATCAGTCTGATCCTATAAATATATGTATGTATATATGTATGTATGTATGTATCTATCTATCTATCTATCTATCTATCTATCTAATAATGCTGGTTTTGCTCTAGTACGGTTAAAGTATTGCTGAATGAATTAATACAACTAGGTACAAGCAGAAAAATAAAAAAGCACATTCAATCATTAGAAGACCTTGAAAGATGCATTTTTTAACTGTAGCGAAAATTTTGGAACAAATAAATCGTACTATTCAAGGTATCATCATCATCATGATCAATCTTTTAACGTCCGTCGTTTGGAAATAGACCTTACACAGGATTCGCCATACCTCCCTATCGTGGGCGTCACAGAGGCAATTTTTTCGAAATTTGTTCTACTTTGTCTCTCCATCTTGTGTTCTGCCGGCCTCAGTTGTGCATGTGATCTGTGGAGATCAATGTTGTGAGTCGTGGTGTCCATCGGTTGTCTGCCATTCATGCAACATGACCAGCCCATTGTCATTTAAGTTTTTTGATGGATTTTATGATGCCTCGGACTCCTGTTTTTCCCCTAATATCTGTCTTTCGATCTCTCCATGTGAGGTTAAATATGATTCATCCATGTGCCCGTTGCATGATTCTCAGTTTGAGGGTCAGTCTCTTGGTTAGGATCTATGTTTCAGCTCCATAGGTGACTATCAGGAGGATGCATTGGTTGTATTCCTTTCTTTTTGGGACTAATGGGATACTTGTACAAATCTATGAGCTTATTATAGGGTAGTGATTCGCAGGCTGGAGTGCTGCAGGTCGTAGCGGCTTGACCTTCACTAGGTACCACACACATGTGGCCTTGTGCCAGTCTAGCCTAGGTTGTGTCAATAGGATCTGTCCTTCGAAAAAGTTTTTTTTTATTGCAATTTAAACATATGTTAATTTTCACCAAACATTAAAACGACATAAAATATGAGAATGATATTGAAAGCACCTCAACGTGAAAATAATGTTAGCAGGATAGCTATACGCATTAACAACTATGGCTGGATTAAGACCTTTGAAGGCCTTGACCCATGAAAGTGTTGTGGTGCCTCCAAACATATCTAATTCAAAAGTTAAAAAATATAGAAACATACTAAACCTTAAAAATAAATGATAGATAAATAAGTATCTTTTAAAAATTATCGTAGGATGTATTTATAACCGACACCACGGCAACATTATTACATTACATAAAAAATGTGACTTTAGATTGAGAATACAAAGACGACTCTGAATCCAATAAATGGTCAGCCATTCAGTATTACGATATGATAATTGGATACCAATAAACATAGGCTATCTCATCATAAAAGTTCAAACTTGCAAACTCAGTGCTTACATTTTCATTTTGATTTCTTAAGAAATTGTTATGATGGGAAAATACAAATATAAAAATGCAGTATTTGCACTTAGGTCCATCTTAAATCAAGTGCTGGAAAAATCTCTGAGATACAACCTCCTTACTTGATGCCCTAAACACTTGCTTATTTCGCTTAATGGTTAACCCAGGGCTGGTCATATCATGTTCAATCCTCTTTAATGAATCTGTAGTGTCGAGTATAGATCTATAAAGGAGGAAAAGGAAGCATAATATATTAAAATGAGCCAACTAAAGGGAGTCATCAAATGCAGTCCCACTGACACTTGAGTACCAGAATGAGGCTAGCATCAATGGATTTATAATTGTAATTGTTCGCAGCACTCGACTGACAAATAGCAGAATTGAACCAAGAAGCTTTGTATACCAAACCATAAGTACTCTAATGAATTCGATTCGTTGAGTATATTATTGTGCTATTCGACAGTATTCATCATTAGCAGTAGCAGCAGCCTGTTAGCGTTTGTCGCCGGACGTAGACTTCCCCAGGATTCGCCAGATATCTCTCTCATGGGCATCACAGAACCAGTATTCTCTGAATTTATCTAGCTCGTCACGCCATCTTACTTTATATCGGTCACAGTTTTACATATGACCTGTGGGTTGTGAGTCGTTAAGTCCAGCGGTTGACTGACATTCTTACAACATGTCCAGCCCGTTGCCATTTCAGTTTTCCGACAGTTTCTATGATAAGTTCAGGTTGACAAATACCAATTTTGGCGTCTTATCACGGAATCAGTGGCGTTACAAGAGGGGGCGAGAGAGAACAAGTCGCCCTCGGGAGCAGATGTAAAGGGATGCAAAGTTTCCTATGATTTATGATACCTGTCTATTGATAATTATGCCCTCCTCAGGGATATTGCACAACTGCTCCCGGGTACAGCTTTTATCCCCGGGCACTGAGAAACCTTGCTATGCCACAGCATGAAATGGTGGTCATCAAGATAACCTAGCAAAAATCATTTGTTATAATGAGCTCTACGGTCAACGAATGTCTCACACATGTTGCCTAGCGGGTTACAAAAGTGGTTGTATCCAGACGAGGTACCCACTCCCCAAATGGTCGAATTTATATAGTCCAATGGTGGGAATAAGGCTATAAGATAAAATAAAAGTCATAGTGGACGTTTCGTCAGTTACGATCACAGAATTGGAATTTCAAATGATGTATTCCAAATTATTTTTGCTTGTTTTCTATGAAAGCAGCTGTGCAATTACAGAATGAAACTAATCCTTATCATAAAGCCGTCTAATTATACACAAAAAAAATTTATTATTTGAAATTGTTATTACTTGCAACTTACTCAAATGAAAGCGGGGAAGCTAGAAATCTTATTGACAAAAGTAAGGGGTGACATTGAAAAAGTTGGGGACCATTGTACTTGAGTAAGCAGTTATTTGGAAATGAATCTATGAAGTAGAGTGTATGTAAAAGCTGTGAATATAACTGATACTTATTTCCCCATCCCGTTGTGTCCAGATACAATCCAACTACAATAGTAGAAATCTCTGTCTGTGAGCATGCATAACGATTACTTGACAACTGGCCACTGTACGAAGTTGACATTCGCCAGGTATATTAGTCAGCGCCTAGGATAGAGCAGTGTTGAGTTTAAAGCTCTTCAGATCAATGACCATAAAGAAAGAAAATTACAGTTTATTGAACTTTTATCAAAAATTATAGATCTAAATGCTGATATAAATCATCTTAATTAGCAATATATCTAAATTTCGACATAAAATATCCAAATTTCCAATGGATCTAAATTTATGTATAAAATATCTGAATTAGCAACACTGAATAGTAACCAAAATACTTCGAAACCGTAAAGACGAACTGAAAATTATTTTTACTTGACAATTACGGCTGGCCACGCCACACATCATTAAGTCCGACCCTTTCCAAACGTGCACCTTTGAAATGAGCACTTCTCTTGAATAGATCATGTTGCATTGTATTGTACTTATGAAATATCAAAAACTTTATGTTGTTCTGCTTTTCCGTGTTTGTTTTCAATCAGAAAGAACCCGGATCTTTTTACACATTTGCAAACAAAAATAAGGGAACCAACTCTATTATTAGCATTTAATAGCTATCTCCCTTGCCAAATGTTACAGAGAAAAATAAAGACATAAACGTAGCTCTTATGTAATCGTCCAGCAGAATTAGAATTTATACATGGACATTGAACAAATTCGCATAAAGATTAAATTTGATATATAGACATGGTATAGTTCTTACTGAAACATATAAAAACAGAGAAAAAAACAAGAGAAGAATCTGAAAAAAAAAGTTATTGAGAAAATAAGCTACTTTTATCAAAATCCAAAGTTATATATTACAATATAAACTTGGAAGCCTTCAGCAGACGCATATCTCTGCCAACGCTGTTTTCAGGGGAAGTAACTCTGCATTGATTTGCCCAAAAATTTGATCGCTCCTTTCATGACCCATTGCACACCTTACACAAAAGTTCTTTGAAATCCATTGAGAACTTTTGAAAACAATGTGTGGAAAGACATGAGCCAATACATGAATGTAAGAAAAAAATTCTCCCGATCGAAAAAAAAAAAGGAAAAATTCCTGGCCCCTAACCCATATTAATCGGTTCTTTCGTAGCTTATTGTCCACCCTTCCACAAATTTTTTTATTGAAAATCATTGTGAACCTTTAGAAATATTGTGTGGACAGACAAGAAATTTGGGCTAAATTATCTGGTATGGACATATAACTCCGACACAGGGAAGGTAATTATGCATGCAATAATCTCAAAATTTAATGAATGCTTCTGTTGCCTATTGCTCACCTTGTCACGGAATTTCATTGCGAACTCTTGTTACACCCCCATATGTAGGGTTCATGTCTTCTCTTGAGCGAGCATATCTCTCCTGTACACTGAATTATATTCTCTATTATCCCAACTATAGGGCTAATCACATTTTGCCCTTTTTCCCCAAAACCTATTTTTGGATTCTGGTTGACTTTTATTATGTTCTTTTGTTCCATTTCCTCTAACTACGAACCGATTATCATCTTCATGCCAATTTGTATGAGATCTCTTCCTTATTCTATAAGTAGAAACATGAGGTAGGTATTGAAGTATTTGTGGAGTTACCTCATTCAATCAACGAAGGATAGAAAAAGGGGAAAAAAAACTTTTAGCCGAGTTTTCATGTTATGATATGTTTTCGCGCTGAAGATACAATTGCCCATTTTCGTTCACGACAAAATCTGTCCAGCCGATGAACAGTACACGGCTTCAGTGAACAGCTCAAAGCATCTGTCAATCAACTTTTGTTTGAATTTGGCCTTACCACCCGGACCTAAAAGTGTTGCCTTGTTCTTTTGAATTACAGAATACAGGTACAGACAGGTAAAATGAGAGGTATGTCCAAGGATGCCAAATCAGCGGAATTCTTTTCCTATTTAGCCGTTAAAAATCTACAATGGTAGAAAATCTGGCCATTTAAGAAAATAATGAGCTTATCTAATTTTATTTTATAGCTAATTCAGAGCATACATTAAATATTTTTGATAATTAAGGTTGGTGAAGGTGGAGAATGCAAGCCTATATTAGCCTTTTTAAAGAAGATTCAGCCGAAAATCATGATGCGGGTCAAGTTTAACATTATACGTCCATTGTAGTTCGGTTGTCTACTTGAGTCGCTTTCCCAGTAAAAGTCACTTTTTTCTAAAATAAAAAAAAATGATAAACTTTTGGAAGAAACAAAGGAGAAAGCAAATCAAACTGTGTGGGGAAACATATATTTTCATATTTTTTTCTAAAGATTGATAAACCAAATTTTAACCGAAACTTTCAGCTAGAGAATATTTTAAAAGTAAGATACAACTTTTTTTTCTTTCTTTTTTTTTTCTTTTTGCAAAATACCACAAATCTAAATTGTTTAATTTAAGCAAATATACGATTTTTCTTGATAATTTTTGCCCTGAAATTTTAGTATATAGATATTTCATTTGAAATTAAGGCTTTGAATGAAGGTAGGGGTAACATTTTTAGCCATAAAATTGGCCGAAAGTGAAAAAGAATTCGCCAATTTTAGACGTTTTTGGTGGTTCGAAAGACTTTTCTTTGTGGCTATTTGAAAGACTTTTTTTTCTTTGGGGTAATTTAAAAGACTTTTCCTTTGTGATTATTTGAAAGACTTTTTCTTCGGGGTTATTTGAAAGACTTTTTTTTCTTTGGGGTAATTTAAAAGACTTTTCCTTTGTGATTATTTGAAAAAAACTTTTTCTTCGGGGTTATTTGAAAGGCTTTTTAAGGGGAAGGGTCATTTGAAAGACTATTTTTTCTCTCTGGGGTTATTTGAAAGACTTTTTTCTTTGGGGTTATTTGGAGGATTTTCTTATGCTTTGGAGTTATTGGAGAAACTTATTTCTTCAGGGCTATTTGGAAGATTTTTTTCCTCGGGGATTATTTGGAAGGCTTTATTCTTTAGGGTTATTTGGAGAGAAAAAAATTGGGGTTGTTTGAAAGACTTTGAGGGAGGGTATTGAAGAATCCTTTTTATTGGGATTATTTGAGGCATAAAGTCTATGTTAAGAAGCCAAGAACTTTAAGGAGCTGAAGAATGAAATCCCTGGAGGAAAAAGTGGGCTAGGACTAGAAATCTTTAAAAATGTTTTACCGAATGTCTTTGAAAAAGTTAGAATTGGTAAAGTTGAAAGCAGCTTTCAACTTCACGAATTCTTTTCTTTTCTGAAATATTTTTTTAATTAGTAGAATTAAAAGATATGAATGTTTTAAACTTCTTTGTGACTTTTGTCTTACCCCTTACAATGCACTTCATTGGACATGAGCATGTTCCCTCTCAGCAGCCCTCTGGCTCCATTTCCTACAACTTGTATGCGGGGTACATTCGTATCCAGGCAACCAACCAGGTAGCCAGACCAACAAAAAAAGCAGAAGAAATCTGCGTTGATGTTGTGTATTTTGATGTTGGGAGTTTTCATTCGCAATTTCTAAGTGTGAGAAACTAAAACCCATTAATCGGAATGATATTCAGCTAAATCAGCCGCTGAATGTCACAAAAGGAGAAAAAATTCAACTATTTAGCAAATTAAATATCTTTTTAATTCCGTTCTTCATACAGTACAAGATGGAAATTCCGAATATTAAAGCTCGATTATTTCAAGAGTGATAGAAACGATGTCCACCAATGGGAAAAGACGAGAGGTTAAATTAGCAGAAGAGACGAAGTTTCCTGATTTTTAATCATTTGATGTACCAGAAATTAAAGTCGTTTTTATTTTAGGAAAATACAAATCCCTTTTATTAGGAATCATAGCCATATCAATTGCATGGTAGCTATTATTGCTAAACAAAGTTATCCATCTTGAAACCAACTTTTCAATCCCTTTTTTATACAAGGAAACTGGCTTTGATGCGAAGAGGTCTGATAGCTCATGTTTGACTTTGCAGGAATTGGTCTCTGATCTGGAGATAGCCATTGGTTTATCCGCTTCCTGTCAGCATATATAACTCATTTCTCGTCCCCAGTACCTACAGAACGACAAAGTACCTATAGAACAATATCGTTGGAGTACCACCTTCTTCCAAAACTACGGCTCAATTTTGCACAGTTTGTAAGAATAGGATAGCCAGTTTATACTGAATTAGAAATTTCAATACGTTTTAGTTATTTTTCCGATTTTTCATTCGATTTTTCCGAGGGACTTTCGAGCACAAGCCAAGAGAATTTTGTCGATTGAATGCCGAAAACAAATGTTAATCTTATTGTGATAATCTTCATGTTATCAATAAGAGGAAAGTTTGTAGAAAATTTTCATCAAAAAGTTATCTGATTAAACAATATAAACTTGGACAGATGTAGTCAGAATTATGAAAAAATTAGCATCGAAAGACAAATCGTGATTTTTCCTATGTATTTTCACCAGACAGTGGAACCGGAAGTACACCGATGACGACGGAGTCTATCCAATAAAAAAAAAACAGCTGTTTTGTCTGATATCTCCCCCAATAAAAAAATTGCCTGCGAGAGTCTCGTTGCAGTCGTTCGTTTTGTAACGACTGCATTCATTTTCATAATCGACTCTTTCAAGAGGGATTTATTTTGGTGCAAATTTTCAGAATGTTTTTTAAGGGCTAAAAACGTGTTAATTCTTATCGAATGTTTAAAGAAAATAATTCTTTCATTAGATCTAAAAAATAATTCCATATTTTGAAGAACCAGAATCATGATGTGTTACGTGCGTTCAATTCTATATTTTATCTCGAGAAAATTTCACTTCTTTTTTCGTGACATTTACATCTCAATAAATTTCTAAAAGAGATATACGGGACATATAAATCCCAGAAGTCATAGAACCTCTGAAATGTTTGTGTCACAGGAATTTCCAAATAGTTAATGGTCAATTATTTCTATAATAGTGATATTTTTTTTATTTTTTTTCTTCTGTATGAATGTTACTGTGACCCCAGCAAAAACAACACATGATAGATAAAATTATTTCAAATCTGCACCAGTAGGTTATAACTTAGAGAATAAAACAAGTCCGGGTGATTTTTACAGCTTACATTATGTTTTACCATGCAATCACAATGGGAAACAGGATCATTTCTGTCAACATATTGAAAAGAACTTACTGCATTTTCTCCAACATTTCTCGAAAATACCCCTAAAAGACTCACTGCACTTTCTGCAAAATCTGGTAAAAAATAAATTCATTAAATCTTTACGTGTTCTATAAGGGACTGTTGGATTAATTGTCGTCCTCGTGGCCTGAAATACAAAGCGCAAGACATCGAATCATATAATTGTAAGTTGAAATCACATCGTGGTCGGACATCGTTAAAAGTTGTACACAAGTGAATAGCACTGTCACGAATTAATGCGTACGTGTCCGTCAATAGAGGATGAGTTCATAAGTTCTTAATTGCTTTTGGGGTAGCATGTAGTATTGTGCATGTTATGTACGCAAAATGCATGCGTGTGAGGCAACAAAAAAACATAGGTGATGCATTTTTTTCCTTCCAGTGTTTATACAATATTCAAATTCTTATTAGTGTTCAATTTAGACGAAGTAAAAAATGGTTCACAGTTGAATAGTATTGTTAAAAATTTGTATGTAAGTGTCCGTCGATATAGGATAAGTCCATAATTTCTTCCTTGCCTTTTGGGTGATGTGTAGAGATCTCATCCCAACAGGGGAGTTAAAGATTGTGTTATCATGAATGAAGGAACGATTTAAGGTGATTAACACATTGTTACTCTTGCGTGTATTTTCTCCTTTCTTGTGTTCTATACGTAGTTTATTCCTTTTCTCATTAAAACAATTGCTTGAACATTGTTTCATTATTTTTTATTTGTATGACAATTGAAAGATTCTATAAATAATCTCTTCTACTTCGGAACGTAACCCTATTTAATGTATTGTTTTCCATGAATAACTATACTTAATTTTACGAACATCCACTCAACAAACTATCATTAAGAACGAATTAGTTCGTAAAGGCGAGGTATACCTGTAATTTATAATGTGAGAGAATCGCATTCCACCATTGGGCTCATCGCCTAATGGATATGGCGCCTAGTTGTCACTCATTAGACTGCGAGGGTCATGATCTGACTATTTATATTACTGTTCGTTAGATTTGGAGCACTGTTTTCTACGAAAAAATCTTGTAAATTGATTAATTGCCAGACTCCTACTGAGTTGACTCTATTATTGCTAACCTAACAACAATGACAAGTTCAGATTCCCGATTAAGACTAAAAGGTGAAAAAGTTTAAAACGACGGATAGAGAGAGAATGGAAAAGAGAGAGCCAGATTCTATTTCTACGTCATCGATCAACGAAAGGAAAGAAGAAAGAAAGAAAGAAAAAAAGAAAGAAAGAAAGAAAGAAAGAAAAGAAAAGAAAGAAAAGAAGAAGTGGAAAAAGAGGGAAAGAAAGAGAAATGGAAAGAGAAAAATGAATGAAGAGAAAATGGAAAGCTATGGACACTAAATTGAATTATCCGATGTCGCTTAACAGATTATTTTGATGAAAATTTATCACTTTTTCTTTTTTTTTTTTAATCTTTACTATAATCATTTTCCTTTTTTCTGTTCTCCTCGGCCCTAACTGTCCATTGTAGAAACTTGAAATTCTGTCCACGTACTACCCTCAACGAGTGAGGAAAACACTTTTTTCGTGTCTGAAATTGTTGCGTTCAGAGTGGAGTTTAGCCCTGATGCAACCAGGCTTGTTCGTAATGTAAAACATGTGCTCCTCGGGTATCTGCATCAAGGATATATGGGTAAGACTTCAAATCGGAAGATTGCACGTTCAAGTTTCGTCGTGATCATATATTTTGAGGAGTAGTTTTCCTTGATTGGTATCCCTGTTCTGTTTTACAAATCTACTAATAGATTAATGTAACCGTATACCATTCAAAATCTCAAATGGTGGTGGGCTGGCCATGTTGCAAGAATGGTGGATAACCGATGGACATCACGACTCATCACATGGATCCCCTCGAAATCACCTGCAGAACTGAAGCCGACAGAATATTAGATGGAGAGACGAGCTAGACAAGTTTATGAGGTACTGGCTCCGCGACGCCCACGGTAGAAAAGTGTGGCAAATCCTGGGGAAGGTCTATGTCCAACGACGTACGTTAAAAGACTGATGATGATGATGATGATGATGATGATAGTGAGCTTATATGTAAATTTCCTGTTCATGATCTCATTGGTTGATTTTCCTTTCTATTATGACGTAACAATAAAAATTACGTCGTAGAAATTCTCAAGACTTCATATCTGAATATCACACATTAAAACAGTTTGAGTCAAGTTGAGACACTGAAAAAAACTCAAAATTCGGACACTGGAATTATTAAGAATAAATTACCTAATAAAGCAGTTGAGTTTCCCTAAACTGTCAAGATAGAAGATGTAAAACTCTGCAAGGTAGACCTACGACAACGAATCTCTATGAGACCCTCAAAAGAGGAGGAAATCAAGCAAAGAATCATTTTAGGATGGCTAGCCTTCGGCAGAGCAAACTCCACTTTTAAAAACCAGATGATCCCAATAATCCTAATAAAAAAAAAGAGTATACAACCAATGCATTCTCCCGATACTCACTTATGGAGTTGAAACATGGAACTTAACCAAGAGACAGACCTGCAAACAGTGAAGTATGCAACGTACACATGAGAGAATTATGCTTAACCTTACATGGATAGACGGACTGTACAGTATATAAGGAAGAAAACGGGTGTCCATGACATCATAGAAACAATTAAAATCTAAAATGGCAATGGGCAGACCATGTTGCAAGAATGAAAGACAACCAATGGACATCACATCTCACTACATTGATCCCCAGAGATCACATAAGAAACTGAGGCTGGTAGAACACAAGATGGAGAGATGAACTAGACAAATTCAGGAAATATTGGCTCCGCGACGCCCATGATAGAGAAATGTGGCGAATCCTGGGGAAGGTCCATGTCCAACGACAGACGTTAAAAGACTGATGATGATGATGAACGCTGATCCATACATAAATAACCTCGTAATTTTGTATGGATAGATTCTAGTTATTAATATCAAAGATTTCAGTTGTCATCAGCTGACTTGCTTTTTAGATGCATCGTCTGACTTCGGATCAGAACATTGCATATTCAAGCCTTGTCGTCGTCGCTTATTTCGTATAGATAGTTACCATAGTTCTGCTCCTTTTGGAAATCTCGTATTTTTCTTTTAATATAAAGGAATGGCTGAGTTGTTCTAGATTGTGTCCTAATTAATTATGTATCTGACATTTATGCAACAATTTTGCAGGTTCAATTCTTGTCATGGTTTCGTCGGCATTTTGCAGTTTTTCCTTAAGATTTTTTACGCTCTTTTCTCGGACAAATCTGGCCAATTGGGTAATTTGTAATGTAAGAGAAGTAGGCCTGGTTAATCACCGACGACTTTTGGCTGCATGCCGTGTGTGTGTGTGGGGGGGTGATTAATTAGAAAATTGGGGAAAGAGATGATCAATGAATAAGTCACTTTTGTTGGGCAGTGATCACTAAAAAAGTCCTAATTGGGAAAAAAAGAAAATAAAAGCGTCAAATGCTCCTGGATACAAATAAAGGGATAAGGATTATACAAATATGTATCGCAAACTGAAACTCCTCCCATTAAAAACCGGGGATGGATTAAAAAAAATCGTTTTTTCTAGACATGAAAAATAAATGTTTAAAAATTTCAGCCTTCTAGCTCCTTTGGTGCAGCATATGCTTATGACACATGTATATATAGTCAGCATAACCAGATTAAAATCTAAAGCTGGATCATATTCCGACTGCATGGCCCCATGTCTTAGTTATCTGACTTTGAAGCCGAGGATTGTGTGATTGGGGTTTGTTGTGGTTGGACTTTCTTCAAAATGCTTTTATTTTGATTTGGAATGAAGGCTAATTACTTCTAAAACCAATTTCTATCGAAAAAATCCCTGAGAAATGATGGTGATTTGAGCGTCCTCCAGCTAATGGATAACACATCTGATTTTGTATTGGAACATTCGGTGTTCAATCCTCTTCGTAGTCGAACGTTTTATGGCTGGTCCATTCATTCTGTTGATAACCTAATGAAGACTAATCTCACTGCTACTGTGATGTCACCTGCAGCCACTCCTGTTCGGCTGACGGGCCTCTTCGAATAAATGGTCGGCAATTGAGTGACATCAGTAGTCCTCGGTTTGGTGAGTCAAGTCGAAGTCATTGTGAGAGACACATAGTCGAAAACAGGTGTTAAAGTTCATGTGATTAGAAAATCGTATATAAATAAGTTCATGCCGTGATGTTGTACAATGGTAATGCGTGGGATCGACGCTCCCTTGCTTTGTTTGGGTAGGGCAGCGTTCCCTTGCTATCTATCCATCATTAAAATTCTCATTCTATTTATTTCGGGGGGGGCTCAAATCAGTCGAAATGGTGCATTGTTACAACGCATATTGAACCAAGGTTCCTCTAGAATACGTACCCTTGCCGGAACCACCCAGCTGTAAAGGTTTGCTCTGCACACCAGATCTCTACCTCTTTTTTTCCAGCACTTCACCACTTCGCTCAGTCCAGTGCATGAAGATTACAACAAACTCCAGTTCAAGTCGGGGGATGGAGTTGAATTTGTTTTTCCACCGTAATAACAAGAACAAGAACAAGAAGAACAAGAACAAGAACAATCCTCACCTAAATTGGGAGGAGTGAACTCTGCACTGTTCGCCCGCCTTGTCACGTTAAACCAAATCGATAAATAAAATTAATATTTCCGTACCGTGATTTGAAATCTCTAACCAAGCAATCGGTAGATGGTCCCCTCACCAACTGAGCCAAACTCAAAAGTCTTGCATATGTACGAAAATTTATATCCAATACAAAAGTTGCAGTAATAATCTTCATTTGAGATAGACGTAAAAGTGGAGTTTGACCTTGTAGCAACCGGGCTTGTAACACATCACTATTGTAAATGTTTGCACAAAGAAAACTACAAATAAATCAATTTTCAGCGATAGGATTTATGACTAATGAATGTTCTCATTTGATAATTTATTGTAGTCATAATTTTTTGTTTGTTTTTTTTTGTTGTTTTTTTATTCTCAGTTTTGAATCTTTTTTTTTTTTTTTTGTATTCACGACCATCCAGATTTCTCCTAACATCAATTTCCTGGTACTAAATTTTCCGGCAAGTGAGCTGATCGTTTTTCTCCCTCTTGGTTGCCTGCGTAGGTCTCTAAAATGGTATCATAACAATTACCCCCCGCCTTCAGAAATATTAGATGACTGCAGATAACAATTTTCTCGTGTGTATGATCATTCACTTGACCAACTACTTCAATTATAAAAACTTTATCTTTGGCTTTACAGTTACTATGCTATTGTCAAGGAGGCAATTATCCTGGGGGCAGTTGTCCAAGAACCCTGTAAGATGTCAAAATCTGTATCCATACTTCACCCTTAATTGTCGGTTGGCTTTTTCTACCGCTACTGTCATTCTCCCTTTGCATACCTGTCGACATCATAAACGGCTGTAGCAGCCTTCTTAGTTCATCGTTGGACATAGACCTTCCCTAAGATTCAAGAATGGTCATCACTGAGACAGAACTTTCTGAACGTATCTAGTTCATCAAGCTATCTTATTTTTGAGACCACAGTTAGGTGTGTGATCTCTGGAAATGCACATAGTGAGTTGTGATGACCAGCGGCTGTCTGCCACTAGTGGAACATGACCAGCCGATTGCCATTAATGTTTTCTAATTGCTTGATACCTCCGTGTTTTTCCTCTAATGTGCGTTATTGTGTTACGATCCCTCCATGTGAGGTTGACCATGATTTATATCTCGTTCACGATGAATGGTTCGAAGGTCAATCTCTTGGATAAGTTCCATGTTTCAGCCCCATACCTAAGTATCACGAGGAGGTATTGGTTGTGTGACTTTCTTTTTAGGATTGATGGGGATTTTCTTGTTCTTGAAGTTCGAGCTTGCCTAACATTATCATCGTCAATTTTTACTGAAAATAGTTAACAGCAATAAAACTATTTTCTTTGCAGTCCTGTATTTAGTAGTTGATATCCTGGCCAAATAGCTGAGATGACTCTTTTCGCACAAGTTTTGTCGTGATCATCTTTTGTACAGGTTTATTTTTGGCAAAACATTGCATCACCCGGGTCTGGGAACCCTCCTTCCCATGCTGCCCAGACGTGGCTCCGTACGACCCCTGGCATTTCACCATGAGATTGAGAAGAATGCAACAAGACAACTGATGGCGATCTCGAAAGTAGACTTTGAAGACTATATAGAAAAGTAGAAGGGACGCCAAGGTAAATGTATGAGGTCCCTAGGGGAGTACTTTCAGGGGACTAAGTATTATTCGCCCTAGTTAGGCTATTTTACGTTAATGTTAAATGGCTGGATATTTTCAGGACTTATTTTCGTAATTCCTTGTTTATGCACTTGTTTTAGATTTTACCAAAACGTTAAGCAGGTTTGGTTCGTTACGTAACCAACGTCTTTTCGGTGATCAATTAAGAAATCTTAAAAGGTGGTCATCGATGAATGAAATTACTTCTCTGGTCTTTTGTTGGGCTGCGATCACTATATACTTCCAGAACATATGCGTAAATGCTGCAGGACACAAGCTATGGGACCGATATAGCATAAACTTTGCAAATTGATCACCATACTAAGAACATTTGGGGGAATGGATTTTTTTTTTAAAGTTTTTTTTCTAGATATGATAAAGGGTGAATGTTTCAATTACCAGCCATCTAGCTACGCTGGTGTGGCCTATACGCACAGCATATTGAAGGAGATAGATAGATAGATAGATAGATAGATAGATAGATAGATAGATAGATAGATGAATAGGGACAGGATAGATAGATAGATAGATAGATAGATAGATAGATAGATAGGGACAGGATAGATAGATAGATAGATAGATTGATAGATAGATAGATGAATAGGGACAGGATAGATCGATAGATAGATAGATAGATAGATAGATAGATAGATAGATAGATAGATAGATAGATAGATGAATAGGGACAGGATAGATAGATAGATAGATAGATAGATAGATAGATAGATAGATAGGGACAGGATAGATAGATAGATAGATAGATAGATAGATAGATAGATAGATAGATAGATAGATAGATAGATGAATAGGGACAGGATAGATAGATAGATAGATAGATAGATAGATAGATAGATAGATAGATAGATAGATAGATAGATAGGGACAGGATAGATAGATAGATAGATAGATAGATAGATAGATAGATAGATAGATAGATGAATAGGGACAGGATAGATAGATAGATAGATGAATAGGGACAGGATAGATAGATAGATAGATAGATAGATAGATAGATAGATAGATAGATAGATAGATAGCCAGTCATCGAGACTCGCTCAAGATAAGCCAGTAAACCACTAAATATTCAGCAGGAGCAAAGATAATCGCAAACCTTTATTACATGGATTTAGCTCCGGTTCGGCCTTTTTGCTCTAAAACCCCTCGAAAACAGCTGAAATTTTAATAGGCTGTAGCTTAGATATAAAGCTTTCCCAAAAGGTATTGTATTCCAATATCAGATGATGGTTTAAGTGTACATAAGAAATTGAATGAACTGATGAAATTGAATATTAATTCACATTCAGCATACAGTTGCTCTACGTCTAAGCTACGAAATTTCAGTCCACTAAGTCTGTTTTCAAGGGTTTCTGCTAAAATCATATAATAAAAACAATTGATTAACTGTTATCCTTGCTTCCACTAAACGTTTAGAAGTTCATCAGTTTAGCGTTTTTATTAGCTGTGCCCACTTCTCACAGTTTCTCATAAATGTTCAAAATACACCCCAATCGTTACTTTCATATGTCGAAGTGAGTGACGCCACTTCGGGTGATTGTCGCCTCTAAATCTATTGCACATGTCACAAAAACCTCGAAAAACTCCGAGACGAGGACATATGTGGAGCCCGTGTAGAAATCGCGGTTATCGTTGCCATTGTCAGCGTAAGGGCACTTACTGCCAATAATCGTTACTTCGTCCGGAAGACTCTTGTTTATTTCTACAACGTATCTCAGTTCCACTATTTTTCTGTGTTTTTCCTGTAATCAACAAGAATTGTGACTTATTCATCACGTCACGTGTCGTGCTCAGTATTCTGTTGCTATAACAGTATACAAATAAATTTATCTCAAGAAAGCTTACAAAATAACCGATCGAATTCTTTGGAGAATTCTCCAGACTAATATTCTTTTCGGTGTTATTTCGATTACTGTGTTTCCGGTGCAGGTCATCCTCGGGTGTATTTTCCTGATAATTTGGGAATTTTTTTTTTTTTTTCGTTCAAATATCCACCTTCTCATTGGTTCACAGATTCAAGGATTTGTTTTCGTTTTTATTCTTATTTTTATATCAATTTCTCCGCCAGACGTACCACGGGTTGAAACTTAGCAAACGTAAAAAAAAATAAATAAATAAATAAATATTTGAAAGAACTCTAGTACAAATAATTCGTTGAATAATGGCAACGATTCTCGTTGGAATTCCAAACAATTTACAGAATGGTCCCAATTTTCCATACAATTTTCATTTTTTTTGTTTTGTTTTTAACTGCATGCTTACTAAACTATTTATTCTAAATGTCCTGGAAGCATACTTTTTGTTAAGAAGATAAAAATCGCAATGAAATTCAACGAGAACAAGCTTGACTGTGCCGGGGTCAATCTAAAAAGTAAACAAAACAGAATGTCTCACTCCAACTCTTTTATTAGAAGCTCCTCTAAATGGGATTCGAAAACTCAAGCAAAGCAGGTCGACCTGGGTTGGGCTTTAGAAGTGCAATTGAATTCTTTACTAGTTTTTGCATACGTCACCTGGTCACTGTAATTCGTGCATGGCGTCATTGGGTTTTCGTCTGGTTATTGTTCACCGTCGTTGTTGTTACATACGAAATTAAAGTCAAGACCCAATAGTAAAGTTTGACAAAAATACTAACCGAGAGTAAGTTGTTCACGAAAATCCACTAATGAAGCTGGGTAGCCTGAACACCTTGAGACCAAATAATCGATATATAATATGTGATACGTAATAGTTTTGTTTTTTTTTTCTCCCATACTGTATCAAACTAAGAAAAAGCAACGATTATTTTCTATTCTTATCTTCTTCCTCATCAATGCACTAGATTCAGTTGTAAACATTGATCACATATTTTGAACTCCAGTTGATCATAATCCCGAATAACGCGAGGACCGAACGATGCAAGATCGAATAATTAGAGAACCAAATACTTTAATTTCCCGAATAACGAAACCCTCAGAAACAAAGGTAGACAACTTGTGATACCTGATGTTTTCTTTTTCACTCTCTCTCTCTCTCTCTCTCTCTCTCTCTCTCTCTCTCTCTCTCTCTCTCTCTCTCTCTCTCTCTCTCTCTCTCTCTCTCTCTCTCTCTCTCTCTCATTCTGTGTTAAATTGGGAGAGCAACAATTTTTTTATCATCTCCGAACATACTACCTCTTCGTCAGTTGGCTGTCTTTGTTTTCTGGGATTTCAATACTTTCCAACATTTTCATCTGAGAAGCACACGTACGTGTATCAATATGTAATTATCAATTTATATATATATATATATATATATATGTGTGTGTGTGTGTGTGTGTGTGTGTGTGTGTGTGTGTGTGTTATTACCAAATGGATACATGATTCGACAGAATGATTATAGATTGCGATGTATTATATTGAAACTATTATTTGAAATGATCTCACGTTATTACATGATGAATGTATCATTTGGACTATACAAAATAAATAGAATAAACAATGAAAGGAAATGGTGCTACTGCAGGAATCAAACCTGCGACCAATAGAGTGGCAACTTCAACGTACCATTGCTCTTTCTATTGGGCTCAACAGCCACTATATATATATATATATATATATATATATATATATAATTGAATAATTGTGTCATCCACAGACAGCTGTAGCATTGTATTACAACTCTTCAATGTGACTATAGACTATCCATTATCCCATCCACTACCACGAGATAGGATTGAAACCTTCGTTTTAGACCCAGCTGGCATCTTACCTCTGTCCTACACAGAACTGGATGGTCAGTGAGGTTGAATTTAAGCGATATATTTATTCATGCAGAATTCCTCATCCACCAGATTGCTCTATTCCTAAGTTGGAAGAATGTATATATATATATATATATATATATATGTGTGTGTGTGTGTGTGTGTGTGTGTGTGTGTGTGTGTGTGTGTGTGTGTGTAAGTATTTTTAATATTTATATGCACTCAACGTATCTTTACCTAATTCTACTTTTAGATTAGTTGAATATTCAGGAAATATTGGACATAAACAAGAAAATGCTATGCAAAATAATATTGTTCTCATTTTTTTTAGTATTTTATAAGTACAATGCAATTGCTAAATAACAATATTGCCGTCATTCTTTTGACGGAAAGTGTAGACTAGTAATTCCACAATATCCAGACAAAACACACGTAAACGTAGACATGCTAACATGAACATCTGATAAACAGCGGAGCCGATCATAATGGCGAATTATGCAATCCCGAACGCCTTAAAACCAAATAATCGAAATCTAATATCTGATACGTAATAGTTTTTCCTTTCGTATTGTATAAATTAAGAAAGCAACAATTATTTTCTCTCATCTCCGAATATACTACCAACTCACTTGGCTTTCGTTTGTTTTTTTTTTAATCGTTCCGAGGTTTGTGAATTCAGTTTCTACTATCATGAATTTAGTTTGTTTTTTTTTTTAAATGAATATTTTCAAAGATTATCAAAGAATGGAATCGATTTTTAAAAATGTTTCTAAAATCATTTTTTATATAATTTCCTTTTTATTTGACAAAGCTGTGTTTTTATTTATTAAAACACATCGTGCATTTACGATTATTATTATTATTAATAATAATAATAATAATAATAATAATAATAATAATAATAATAATAATAATAAAAGATAAAAAAAAAAAATAGACAGAGTTGAACGCCCCTCCCCCCCCTCTCCAACCTACCCTCGCTGACTGGCCTGGATGCGAGCCACAATGAATGAATGAATGAATGAAGAGAGTGGCAGGCCATTCGAAAGCCTGTTATCAAAGCAAATATGACGTCACTCAAGTGCTCACGACCATCGCTGCACACTCGGTATCTCGAATGATAAAACGTTTCCTATATCGAATACAGTGAGGTTTGGATTCGCTACTTGAGGTTTCCTGGTGACGAGGACGTTACAATTTTTCTAAAAAAAAAAACTCCAAATAGAGCACTTACTATCTTTTGGAAGAAGACGGAAACACAAACAAAAACAAGTCCTCATATTATAGTGCTTTACGTAATGAACCGCCTCCATTTTGGTGTTAGTTTTTCGCCCGATCTAATCTTATAAACACGAGTGTCATAAAACGTTTTGGTAAGTTGGTTTACATATCTGTTCACGTCAAATAATCTGCAGGAAAGAGGAAAATTGTATTTACGCCAGTTTCGAATCTCCCCACTTTGCGAGTGTGCTATATTCCGTATAGTCCACTTTCCACGATCGCAGTCGCACCTAACTTACGTAATACACAAGCTTCATACATAGGGTGTGTTGGGGGTGACCGTGCTGATGGAAATTAGACGGTGTAGAGCACCGCTTGGCTGCAGAGATGGGGTAGAATGGAAGTGGTAGGAAAAGAAGAGAAAAACGTTTGTTTGGAAAGTAAAACTAATTTTGTTATCGCTTTAACCACTTAAAAATCTAAATAGAAAAGAATTTTTGTTGTGCGAAAAATCCTAATCACAAGTCACTTAAGATTATTGAATTAAAAAAAGGCAGGATCACTGATGTATAGAAAACTTTTACAAACTCATAAATTTGTGTATGAATGTAGGTAGTTCTGGGCAGAACAGGGAATCGGGACTGAATTCTTTGAATCACAAAAATGTCATCCTCAAAAGATTGTCCAATGAATACATCTCTTCTAAAATATGAGTATTTGCTAATATAACTCACGCTTGAATTGATCCCGTCATTTTTTACGGGTTCTATGCAAGTAAGGCAATATTATCAACATTAGTTTTCTGAGCAACTGTGTTGCAGTTACCTATTTCCAATATCTTCATAGGCGACCTACAGCCATATCGTATTGGATGCACACCGGTTCTCATACGAGCACCGAGGTTGAGCAACGTCGAACCGTGCTAGGATCTAGGTGGGTAACCGCTTGGGAATACTAGGTACAGTGTGCTAGAATCGGGAAGGGGGTAACGTCACTTCGGGTATACGTAGATTCTAAATCTATTTCATACATTGCAAGCTGAGATAAGAAAAACGACTACTGTGGGAAGCCCCGGTGGGGACTGCCGATACCGTAGCCAGCACAAGGGCATAACCTCGCTCTTTATTGGTCATCATCGTGAGGAGAGATTTTAGAAGGCGCAGGACGGTTCTCAAGTATCAAAATCATGTAATGGTACCCTTTTTAATGTCTCCAAGTTTCATTTTCAAAGCAACCGTGACGTCACGCGCATTTTTTAATTTTTTTTTTTTTTAACCATTATTAATTTTTGACTAGCATTTATTTCATCTCAATTTCAGTCACTGCATATCATTATAACACATAATACTATTATTACAGAAATATAATCCTTATTATTATTATCATTATTATTTGCAATCTCACACCAGTTGCCTGGTGGTAACTGCAGGAGTTTGAGTGACAGCAAGTATTATTATTATTATTATTATTATTATTATTATTATTATTGTTGTTGTTGTTGTTGGTGTTGGTGTTGGTGTTGTTGGTGTTGTTGGTGTTGGTGTTGGTGTTGGTGTTGTTGTCGTCATCGTCGTCGTCGTCGTCTTCGTCGTCGTCGTCGTCGTCGTCGTCGTCAGTACACCACCATTTTATCTTTTGGTTTTTGATTTTGAAGAAAAATTGTTTATGCTTTTTTGGGTCTTGTTTTGTCAGGTTTAATGACATCTAGATTCTTCAGAATGCAAAGGTTTCTAAATGTTTTTTTAACAGCCATAGTCACCAAAAGAGGAAATGGGTTGAACACCCACTGCCACCAAAGGTGGCAAACGGTTTCTATCTTTTTTTTTCTTTTATGTGCGTGTGTTTGCGCTTTTTGTGTTTACAAGTTTATTTGCTCCAGCACTCCTGGCCGTAATGCTTTGTCTACAGATTTGAACATTGGCATGAGCACTCCAATATACCTCTTCTGAAAATGTTTTTTTGATTTCTTGGGGAATAAAAGCTTTTGGGGCCTTTTCGGAGCCTCATTTCGACGGGCGTCCAATCATTCTCCAGAATCTAGATGTTTTTAGATTTTTCTTTACTCTATTTTAGATGTTTTTTAGTGGAAACCGCTACTGGTGTCATATATAGAATTTATTCTGACCACTGATAGAATTGATTTACATCACTCCTAATTTCTACGCTACGGTTGTTCAATTATTGACTGTGATGGCGAGTGAAGTAATTTATTTATTCATTGGTGATCTCCTGTCAAGTCTTCAATAAATCGTGGGCGAGTGGACATTTTGAATCTGGCGAAAATATTGAGATGATTTACGATATTAATGAGCCTGCCTGCACTATTGAGAATGGTTTCTCTGGTTTTGTAGTTACTAGTTCTACCTGAAGGACTAACGTCATCACACTATGATCTCAATCCGATGAACATCATTACTTAATGATGTCAGAATCGTTCTTTTCTTGTCGCTTGCAGCCAGGCCGGTCAGAGGTTTCAGGAGGGATAAGGTAGAGTGCAAAACGGGTGCAGAGGGGCACCATGTCCGATTGGGGTTTTGCCCCATGAAACCTGGAACTACTCTGTGTAGTCTAGTCGGGGAGGGGGGCTCACCAAGACCTTTAGACCATCGCTCTACGGTCGAGAAGATTAATGTGAGTATTCTTAAACGTTTACATGTGAGTATCCCTTCATTAAACAAATCACATATCGCACTTTGTTCTCAAGGGGGTTCGGACAAATAGAGTAAGGTAACGGGGCTTTGGCTTGCATCATTGATCGTACGAGAATTGGTGTGTCCAACGCGAATTTGCCGTAAGATGCCAATCAGATGAGAGCACAAAATAATCTGGTTCCAAAGATGTTAGAAATGTAATGCATGTAATGGAGAGTGTTATCTTTCCCGCTCCATCAGCTGATTATGTCTTTTTTTAGGTTAGTGTCTTCTTGGTTGGTATTTTAGGGTTCGTGTTGGGGTCAGTATTCTTAGGGCCAGTATTCTTAGGGTCAGGGTCAGTATTCGGGGGGGGGAGGTTAGGGTTATGGGTTGTTGCCGTGTGCTTCTTTGACTTCGAAATTCGCCATCGGGGCCTACAGATGGAGCAGCGGCCACTTTAAAACGGGGAAGATCACGGTTGCCCATCTAACCACTTGGGAGCATTTGATCATATATCTCCTTTGATCTGTAGTGGTTGGAGAGCATCTAACAAAAAATCTATTTTGTCCGGAATCTACTCACTCTAGTATTAGATGTGATAGCTATTGGAAAGAAAATCATAAACGGTGGGGAAGGAAGTAAAGGCAATAATTATTTTTGAATGGCTGTTTTTGTAAAATTCTCCAAGTTGTGCTCACACCATTGTTTTGCGTGATCGAATGCAGTCGTTTGCACACTTCCCAGTGGATCACTGATCCTACTCAGTCATATTTTGACTCTTTCCAAACTACTTTGATGCGTACACTCATAATTGAGAGTTTCATTTCTACCTGCTCAGTCTAGTTGAGTTATCACACAAATGATAATTGGTGGCTTCCTCAGGAGATCAAGCGACGACGTGTAGCCTCAATATTCCAGCACCCTTCTGAGTATTTTTGCTGATTTTTCAAATGCTTTCATCTGGGTGGTTTCAAATCTTCTCCAGTTTCTTATTCCACTGACCACTTTACAAAGCTTTTCGAGATTGTTCCGAGTGTTTCAATAAATTTTTTTTTTTCAGGTTTCTGACAAGGTTATTAAATTCTTTTGACAGTTTTATAAAATTCGGTAATAGCCCCCGGGCAGTGACATAATTGTCATAGGAAACGAACAGGGAATTTGATTGGACATTTCAAAGGACTTGTTGAACAACAACAAGAAAAGGCAAGTAATACAACAACAATGACAAGAAAGAAAACCCCATCAATGTTACATGGAGAACTATAACAACAAAGCAAACAAATATAAGCACAAAAAAACAGGTCTAGTTAATCATTCAATAGAAACCGTCTTTCAGGAGCATGTCATGTTGTGGTTGATCAATAAAAAATTAGAAATTAAGGGTGATCAATGAATATCTAATTGCTCTTGAATTTTGTTGGGTGGATATCACTAAAGAGGTCTGAATGAATTTTCAAAACAAAACAAAAGCATGCATGGACACAAACTAAGGACCAATCTAGCATAAACTCACTTTGCAAATTGAACCCCAACCCCGTTAAAACCTTTCTAGAGGGAATTTATTCAAACAGAAAAATTGTTTTTTGTGGACATAATAAAGGGTATATGTTAAAATGTTCAGCCCTCTAGTTTTATTTATGAGGCCGCGGTGCGTGTACATACACTCATAGCGAGCCAGCCAGAACAGCTTGAAAACTGGAGAAACCTATGTTGATAGTTTTGATGACAGTTTCTCATAAATGCCAAACAAGGGAATTGCGAAACCGTCGACTCTTTCTTCGTATTACGCTCTCAACATGAAAGAAAAGAAAACATCCTAAAAATGGTGGAGCGGCAAAAATTAAATCAGAATCAAAGGAGCAGACGAGACCGTGCTGAAAAGATGGCGTCCACAGTGTGTCAAGTAAATTGAAATATTAGTGTTAAGAGAATATGACGGTGGGGTTACAGGAATTGTTCATTTTTGTTTTGGTAAGTATCGTTTTTAATCATTTTGTTGATATATTTTTGTGTGCACGAATATTAGTGGGTGTGGATGTAATGTGGGAGTTATTTACGGTTGGGGTTGTTTTAATCAATTCTCTTGGAGAAGTTTTGAACAGTGATGTAGGAAATGGATGGAGGGGAGGAGGGTTGGATAATGGAGGAACGGAGGGAGGGGGAAAGAAGCGGTGAAGGAAAGAATGAGGAGGGAAGAATGAATGAATGAAAGAAGGAAAGAAGGAAGGAATGGAGAGACAGAAGGAAAGAGGTGAGAAGAAGGATGGGAGGGAGAAGAAGGATGGGAGGGAGAAAAAGAATGAAGGGACAGAGGAAGAAGGGGAAAAAGGAAGAGAGGAAAGAGGAAAGGAAGGAAAGGAGGAGGGAAAAGCAAGGGAGAGAAGTGGGGAGGGAAAGAATTGTGAGAAAGAAATAATGATTTATAGTAAAGTCAAACAGCACAAGAAATAAGAGAGCACTGATAAAAGAAAGAAAGAAAGAAAGAAAAAAGAGAGAGAAAGAAGGAAAAGCAGACGAAAGAAAGGGAAAGAGCAGATAGAAAAAAGAAAAGAAAGAGAAACAAAAGAAAAAAAGAAAGAAAAGAAGACAAAAGAAATAGAGAAAGAAAGCAAAGAAGAAAGAAAGAAAAAGAAAAAAGAAGGAAAAGTATAGAAAAAGAAAACAAGTAGATAGAAAAGAGACAAGAAAGAGAAACAAAAAGAAAGAAAAAAGAAAAAAGAAAGAAAGACGAGAAAGAAAGAAAGAAAGAAAGAAAGAAAGAAAGAAAGAAAGAAAGACAGAAAAGCAGACAAATAGAAAAAGAAAAAGAAAGCAGAGGAGAAAGGAAGGAAGAAATGCAGATGAAAAGAGAGAAAAAAAGCAGAGGAGAAAAAAGACCAAAAGAGAGAAAAGCAAATGGGAGAATTGAAGAAAAGCAAGCAAAGACGAAAGAAAGAAGGAAAAGTAACTAAGTAAAGATGGCAGAGGAGTACATGGAATATAAAAGAAAGAAAAAAAAAGACAATAAAAGAAAGAAGAATGAAAGGCCTTTTCCAAATTACCGCCTGTCTCATATGAAGTGAATTCACAAAGGACCAACCACGCATTTTGATGACGCCATGGTGACTAAATAATGTCGCCATTTTGTCCCAGTTTTAACGAGTAAAAGGTCAGATGAATTGACCGATGCAAAAAGAGAGGCAACAACGCTTCTTCTTCGCCCAGGCGTAAAACAGACTTTGAAGTAGAATCAACTCACTCGATGAAATGACAAGGAGACTCAGGAATCGCTATGTGGTTTTGCATTCTCTCCGTTTATCTAAAGACTAGTTCACCCGAAATGTCAAAAATGACGGCGTATATAAAATATACTAGCGTATACCTATAAAAAAAAATTTGCTGGATTATTTATGTATAGATAGAAACTAAGAAACCTTAAGCTATTTTATAAGGTAATTTATTTTTGATAAATCAAGTATTCTAATTTCAAGTTGTTTTTTTTAAAGTCTCAACTTAATGAATGGAAGTTATTTTAATGTGTGATCCGACAGTCTTGAGCGCTTCTGTGCCATATTATCAGTTGTGATTACAAGAGATGATCACATTCTATAACCCTTTGATTGTTTGTTTGTTATATAATCTATTTCACGTGGACCAATCCACTAAAAGGTTCAAGTTATAACAGGACTTTGACACTACAGACAATTATGCAATTAAACCTACTAATTTTCATGCTTAGCTTTTACACTGATTTATGGATACAACTTGCATTTTACATACGTATATAATAAAGATTGGCATTGTAGTGAGCTTGGACGATTATGTTCTGTTAACAAGAAAGGAATTTTATGGTTTTATCCCAGCCTGTTTATGTCTTTCTATCTATTTATCTAAGCTTGTTTATATCTGTCTTTTTATCTATCAATTCATCTACCTATCTATCTATCTATTTAAACATGTTCATATCCATCTATCTATCTATCTATCTATCTATCTATCTATCTATCTCTCTTTTCTTTTCACACTGCATGGTTCTCGGTTTAGAAGGTCAATCTTTTGGTTATCTATCTTTATATATGTATATCAGTCTGTTCATCTGACAGTCTGTTCATCCGTCAGTCTGTCAGTCAGTCTGTCTGTCTGTCTGTCTGTCTGTCTGTCTCTCTCTCTCTATATACACACACACACAAACACACACACACACACACACACACACACACACACACACACACATATATATATATATATATATATATATATATATATATATATTGGCTTGTTCATATCTATTTATCTATTTATCCCAGCCTGTTCATGTCATTCTATCCGTCTAGCTAAGCCTGTTTATCTATCAATTTATCTACCTATCTATCTAAGCCTGTCTATATCTATCTATCTATCTATCTATCTAAGCCTATCTATCAATCTATCCATCCTTCCATCCGTCCCTAAGTCAGTCACATGATCATTAGCCAATCAGGATATGAAATTCAAGTCGTACAGAAGGCCTTGACTCATGCCAATGTTTTGTCTGTCTTTCCTAGATTTACCAATGGGATGGGCCAAAAACAGCAACAATTCACTGAAGATCAAATAGGAGTGTAAACATTCTACAATATTATTGAGTAACTATCCCGTGGAAACTTTTTCTTTTTTTCGTGTTTGGTATAGAACCTTATTGGCTCAAAACCAGTTTAATTGGTTAATTAATAGCTGTTTCATTTCAGCCAACACTCTAAAAAGCTCGACAAAGAAAATGTTTGATGGTTGTATTATTCGCATTATAGTTCTTCGGACGATTGAACTTTTTGTTGCTTGTGTTATTAGCACGACATTTCGGTTGGTCTAATCTACGGCCTTCTCCAAGTGTGATGGTACTTAACAGAATTTTTTCGGATATGATTGTTGTTATAATTCTTCTCCGATTGTCGTAAGGCTATTAACATCGGATTCGAGTGATATCTTCTTTCCTTGTTATGCCTTGATTTACATAGCTTGTCCCTGTTCAGTAGCAGAAGTCACATCAGGTTGAACTTTGCACTTATCTGACATACACTCAGCAAACACGTGCTGTTTCATTGGTTTTTTCTCAGTTTCCAACAGCTATTTTCTTGTCTATTATCCGGACTTCTTCCCAGAGAGGATGGTGTTTGCCTTTCTCATTCAAGATAAGACCAGTCATCCCAGATCTTTCTATTCGCCTTGGATCATCCAATCGGGCTTCCAGAGGTCTGCCCGTTTCTCCTGTATAAATCTTCCCACATTTACAGGGAACAACGTAAAATCGTAAAGGTAATGACCCATCTCAAAACTATGGATAATTATAATTCTATTTTGATTTATTGTTCATTTTTAATCGGATGAAGCATTGTCCACCATCAATGAAATTATTCTGCTTATTCTCACCTTCCGTCCTTCCTTCCTGTGTTCGATAAGAGGGCAGGAAGAGAAATGAAGAGGGAAGAAAGTCAGGTACTTAAACAAGAGGATAGAAATAGAAAAAGAAAGAGAAAGAGAGTCAGATGAAAGGGTAAGAAGGGAGAGAAAGGAAAGAAAGTCGGTTAGTTTGATAAGAGAGTAGGGAGATTTTCACAAATGAAATTAAACCATGTATTTTATAGCATTTAGATAAAAACATGGTCAGACGACGGAGATTGGAAGGGATAAGGGACAAGATGAGGAGATAACAAGAGGGGCATGAGGTAATGGATAACCAATACCTGTATGATTCCAACAGGTTCAGCTAGTTTGAAACCCCCAACCGGATGTGTCGATACAGGTTTTTCCAGTTTCTAAGGTTGGCTGGCTATGTACACCTGTACCGTGCATGCAGGCCACGCCATTGGCAGCTAAAGATTCAGACATTTACTCTTCCTTATGTCTAGAGAGGATGTTATCTGATGGGGATGGATTAAAAATTCCTCTCCAAAATGTGTTTTTTTGTGAAAAGAGCTTCGATTCACAATATGAGTTCATGCTAAATAAATCCTTCATTTGTGTCAGGCAGCGTTCACACTTGTCATTTGGAAATTCAGACTTTTAGAGTGTTGAAACCAAATGCAAGAGAAGTAAATTTATTCATTGATCGCCCTTCTTTCGTCTCCAAATTTTGATTGATCACCCCAATACAGCACAAAAATTTCTATCGAGGGACTAACCGGACCTATTATTATTATTATTATTATTATTATTATTATTATTATTATTATTATTATTATTATTATTATTATTATTATTATTATTTTTACTTGGAATCTCACACCAGTTGCCTGGCGGTAACCGCTGGAGTTTGAGTGACAGCAAGTCTCCTCAAGTCTCCAGCCCTCCTCCCCTAGTACTCATAGGTCGCAGTAATTCTGCGATTTACAGTTTCACACCGGTTGCCCAGTAGTTATCGCTGAAGGCTGAGTGACAATAAGTCTCCTCAGGTCTTCAGCTATTATTATTATTTCCGATTCGCATCCATTGAAAATTTGTTAACTCCCTGTATGATTTGGTAAATATTGCGTTCAGTTAAGGGATAGGGTTATGAAGAGAACAATCACAGCGATCGGCTTACATAGAGTGAGTTATAATCCTTCTACAATTTTCAAACTGATCTAAAAAACGTACAATGACTGGACTGTAAAACAATGATCTCCAGTGTCATAAAAGCTGTGGCTTACAGAACCCAGAGAAATCCTTTGAGGGAGAAGGATATTTCACTCAAATCAATGTCCCGGCTGATCAAAAGTGATCTTGAACTACGTGCTTATTTATCGTAGCACTGAACACATGTCTACTCCAACTCTGATTAAAATCAGAGAGCTGAGATCAGAACTTGTTTCAGCGTTACTCGGGCAATGGTCGGAGAAGAATCGTCTTCACTGACCAGAAGGTTTCAAAAGTTGAAGAGTGCTCCAATCAGCAAAATGATAGAGCCCACGATCATAGTTCCAAGGAAGCTTTTTAAGTGGTCAGGAGTTACTATCGAAGGTGTTACCCAGTTTCATTTTAGTGAGAAAGGAATAGAACATCTGATCATGTGTATATCAACGATATCCTCGAGGATCAAGTTTGAGAGCTTAACGATACCATGTCCCATGGAGAGAAATGGACATTCCAGCAGGACTCTGCTCCAGCTCACAAGACAAGAGTGACTCAACAGTGGCTAAGCAACGACTTTCCAGGTCTCAGGATTAGCCCTCTGGAAGTCCAGGAATCAATCCTCTGGATTACACAGGATAAGAGCTTGAAAAGATCGTAGCAAAAGACACTCCAGTTTGGAATGTATTGATCGTTTTCTGGTGAAAGCAACCACCAATTTCCCTGTGGAAATCGTGCGTACTGCAATCGATAAATGTCCGAATCGTTTGAAGCTGTGTGTTAGGCAGAAAAGAAAGCATATTGAATAACTTGTTAATTTTGGTAATACTTGAAGCATGGTCAATAAATACACCAAATACTACTTTTCTTTATTATTTATTTTTCATTTAATTAACGGAAACATTTGTTATGGTATTTATGGTGGTATTAAGTAAAGCAGTGTCATGTTCCGGTGTCAAATTCCAAGGTGCTTCCCTTTGATTGGGTGACTTGTTTTAGTGTTTTTTTTCTGAAATTTGAATACAAAGGAAGTAGACATAAACCGCATCCGTATTATTTAACCATACAATGTAATGGTAAGTCAAATTTCCTTCTCTCTTTTTTTTTTTTTTAGTTTGTTTGTTTGCGCTCAAATAGGATGATCTCTTGGTGATTTATATTACGTCATAATGGGGGTAAATCAACCTCCCTATAATGACATAGTACAAATTGAGTCGTAGAAACTCGTAAAACTTCATGTCTGATCATCACACATTAAAACAGCTTTAGAAAAGTTGAGATGTTAAACAATCTTAAATCAGGATACTTGAGTTATCAAAATTTAATAACCCAGTAAAAAAATCTT
>OY735223.1:30323420-30383420 GCA_963457665.1 Thysanoteuthis rhombus
AGGAAGCAACTGCTTATTCTTCTAAAAGAATTTCATTTTGCGAGGCTGACAGCGTTTATAACATCAGTGAAGTTGAAGTATATGTAAAAAAGAGAAAAAAATCCTCAAATCCAGTATTGTTGTCTTTTTCGTTTTTTCGTTTCGTTTTTTTTTTTTTTTTTTTTTCCAACATTGTTTTCTCTTTTTTATTTTTCCTTTTTTAAGGATTCTTTGTTCCATAAGATTTGCCGAAGAAAACATGACATCCTCGTTCTATTTACTTTATCTAATACGTGTATATGTTTTCTCTTCGGGGGTGGGGTTCAGTCTGTCAGATGGAATCCTTATTTCGCCTCCGGTTTGGCATATCATTTTATTACTCTCGCTTTCTCTTTACTCCTGGAAGGATCTGTATAGAGATTTTTGTGTGTGTGTGTGTGGGGCGCGGGGTCAGAGGAGTCGGGTGTGGTCGTTAGGGGTGGAGAAGGTCCCCATTTCTTTCTCATTCCTGAAATGTTATTCTTTCTTTGAAAGTTAAATCTTCTTTGGAATGTAGTCATTGTATCAGCTAGTCTGTGAGAATTTGTTCCTGTGGCCACCATCAACAAAATCATCATTATTATTGAGTTCTCATACTGTCACCACTGTCACCGAACATGTTCTACAGTAGCCATAGATAGCCTTTTTGATCTAGCTGGCCACATAGGACATTTTTTCATCTTTATTCGGGTCACACCTTCGATCAAAATTGTAGATCGTATCACAGAAATCATAATTTCTATTTCAGACAAATATACGAATTACAATCATCATTTTATCAGAATATGCCCGTCAGAAATGACAGGTTAACTATGTATGGCTCGTCACTAACGAGCCCAAAACTATTTTATTTGGTAATTGATTTTTAATGATTTAAGTATCTTTGTTATAAGTTTTTTTTTTCACCTCTACTCATCTCCAACTGTTTTAATGTATGATGATCAGACATTAAATTTCAAGAGTTTCTATGGCGCAATTGGTATTATGTCATAATAGGAAGATAAATCAACCAATGAGATCATACGATTTGAGCGCAAACAAACAATCAGTAATGTAAATGAACAAACGTGCAGACAAGATTGCCTATAAGCTCATTATATGGTTATCTTTATCCGTGAAGCCAAAACAATGGTAACTTCACGATAAATCATAAAATTGACTTGCTGAGAAAAATTATGTGAGATTTTGAATAAATACCTAGCTTGGCTTTACATTTCCAGTGATACCTGCCTAACAAAAGGTGGGAGAAGTATTATTCATTGATCACCACTTTTTTCCGATTTTTTCAATTGATCACGCCAACCAAAATAGCATACTACCAAAAGACGGTTTCTATTGAAAGAATAACCTGACCCGTTCGTCTATCTTTTCTCTTTTTGACTCTTTTCCTCGGTGGTCTTCTGCAGCAACGATATTCGGTATTCGACAAATTTTAATTTTCCTAATTTCATTGGAAACTGTCAATTGGGACTGTCAACATGGGCTTCATTCGATTTCAAGTCGGTCTGGCTATGCAAGTGTGTTTATATTGAGTACATCGGTTCTTGCAGGATCTCTAAAGTTAAGCGACGTTCTGGTCATTACCCAGATGGGTAACTGTCTGGGAATACCAGGTACCGTATGTACCAACAAAATTGTTCTGCTATCATATTGGCCTATCATTGTCTCCAATTAAGAGAGCATCTTGCCAAGCTAGGACCAGATTCCAACCGTAAGGACCGGTCGCTCCATGAGGGGCACATGGCTGTGTGCTCTTCTAAAAACCACCATATTTGTATTCGAGTGGCATCGATTATGAATGTATGTATGACGTGTACAGGCCACATCTATCGAGCTATAGGGCGGATTATCAAAACATCCACTGCTTATCATGTCAAAAAAAAAAGCAGTTTTTCCTTTTTTGCAAAATCCTCCCCTAAATAATTTTTAGTGGGGTATTCACTTAACAACGTAAGTTTATGCTAAATTGATCCCCAAGATTGTATGCAGCACTATTCACACTTGTTTTTTGAAAATTATTTTAACTCGTCAGGAATCACTGCACAAAAGATAGACAGGAAAAGTAATTCATTCATTGATCACCCCTTTTTACGATTGATCATACCCAACACAGCTTGATGTCAAAAGATGTTGACAGTTCCTATCAAGTGACTAAGCAGACTAATTTTTACTTTTATCTGATGAAATATTATAAATCATCATTTCTAATTTCAAGACTACATTTTTATCTTGATTTTAATTTACCACTTGATTTTTATTTCTTTTCCAATCAACAATGTAGAGTAATCGGTCTGAACAAAAGTTTCAATAAAAACACAACTAATAAATTAAGATGGAGGTAAAAAGTACTCATAAAATTAAAAACAATGATTTATTATATTTCATTGGAAGGAAAAATAGAAATAGAATAGAATGTATTAAAACTTCCAAGATATAAATGAAAACAGCCACTGATGGGAACGAAGGATTGGTTTAAGGGTGTTTGGGGGGCGGGGGGTTGGACTCTTCTCTGTTGGTTGAGTCTTACTTATTCAATTGGTAGAGCTGGAAGGCGTGAACCGTGCTCTCTCCATAAGGGATGCGGGTTCAGATCTCATCTTTCCGATCAACGCTTTCCTCTCACTGACAAAGGGTAATCGGTCAGAGTGAAAGTTGCAATAAAAAGCAGCTAATAAATTAAGACGAAAGTAAAAAGTACTCATAAGATTAAAAAATGATGAGTTATTATACTTTGAATGAAAATAAAGAATAAAACGCATTAAAACCTCAAACTCTTTCATTGATAAACATCTAGATTCTAGAGAATGTACATGTTGTAAATAAAATACGACCAGGACGGAAGGGCTTCTAGGGTAACAACGGCCAAGTGTATGGACCAAGGACGATCAAAAACGTAATCCATGGCCTCGAAGGACATCACCGAACAGCCCGAAACCCTCTAAGCGATAACGAAGGAAAGGAAACAAAGCAACTCTTGGCAGATCAGGAGGATTTCAGTCTCTTCTTCATAACCCCCCTTCCCCTGGATCACTCAACAACAGTAGCAGTCAATGGATGAACTGACCTGATCTTTGTACACCTAAAGAAGGCTTTAGAATGGATCATCTGAAACGTTGAAGTAATAAACCTGGCAACACAGTAAATGAGACCAATCGTCTGAATAACTCTTGGAATGATATTAACTCATTTCTCAAGATAACTGATAATAGTGATTTTGTTTTCTTAATAATTCCCATGTTGTCGATTGTGAAAAAAACAAATCAGAAAATTGATCGGATGATTAGAAATATTCTCTCAAGAGATGCATATGTTATTCGTCGAATATACAAGGCATTCATTAGACCTTATGTAGAATACTGTAATCAGGCTCGGGTGTCAGTAGTTGAGCATGGGAATTGGAATTAAATCTTGAAAGTAGAGAGTGGAATAATGGAATAAAAGGTCTTGGTTATAAAGGAAGATTAGAGTCCTTGGGTCTAATAACTTTTCAAGAGGGAAGAAGGAGATGGAGTCAATTTGAGACGTTCGAAATAATTAATGGAATTTTTTAATGGTAAACCATTCTTTAACATATAAACTCGAAAAGCATGAAATCTGTTGACAGGACAGGAAACTGAAAACCTATGGACAGGACAGATTTCAAAAAGTAAATCTACAAAATAATTAGATTTTTTTTCTAATAGAATGATTTATACTAAGAATTAACTTAAAAGAGCAATTGTGTTCAGAATTTTAATAATAATTTAGGTAAGTATATACATTATGGAAAGAGCATGAGCTTATATGGACATCTTTTGTAACTGTGTGATGAGAATTTCGAGAGATTCTGATCTATGAATTCTGTTAAACTGTAAATGCTGTTAATATTTATATACATTGGGAATGTTTTTTATGATTTTTTTTCATTTATTTTGAAGTTGATCTATGAATACTGTGTGTAGCTGGAGATGCCTAAAGAGGCATAATATATGGGTTTGAAAATTATAAAAGTTATCTTCTTTACTGATCATATACCTGAAAGAGTCCACCGATTGGATCAGCCGAAACGTTGTGGTAGAAACATAATCAGCAAAAAAAAAAAAATACAGGTCTAGTTAATCACTCAATAAAAACTGTCTCCTGACCAATGTTTTTCAGAAAGATTTTGTGTTTTGGGTGATCAACTAAAAAATGAAAAAAAGGGGTGATCCATGAATGAGTTACTTTTTGACCTTTTGTTGGATCACTTACAAGTCCAAATTTTCGAAAGGAACGAGCCTGAATGCCAACGGGCACCAATTTAGCATAAACGAACATTGAAGATTGAACCCCCAACCCTACTAAGACTTGTTATTCTTTGAGTTGTTATTACGATGCGTCCTTGGCCAATATTATCATCATCATGACAATATTGGACAACCTCTCGAGCTAATCACAACTACAAGAGTAACACACCTGATTTGAGACCTATCACTATAAATGAGGTTAAATGGATACACTGTACGAAATGAGAAGTCTTAAAAGAGTATGTTAGTTCACTTGAGATTAGCAGCCTCCCTCGGTTAGGATTAGGTCAAATTTTCTTGGGATTAACCCGAGATAACATGAAATCAACAATGGCTTGATTCTCCTGATACAGAATACTAAAATGAATGCAGAATTGGAAATGCATGAAAACATACATTACTATTTATATATTTGTAGTTGATAAGGTTTTAAAATGAAATAAGTCAATTTTGGAAATAGTGCACGATAAATTCAACAGTACTGTATACAGCCAGCTTGACAGACAGCTACCCTACCAGACAGCCAAACCCATTAAAAAACTGTAGAGACCTATATTAACAGTTTTAGTTATAGTTTTGGTTGATAGTTTCAAAAAAAGAATGATAACAATGAGCCGAACAACTTTAGGAATGATAATGACTCGTCTGAACATTACAGAAATTACTCTCTGCAATTTCGAGATGAATCATTATTAACTTTTTCCCATGATATATACATTGTTAGAAATCTCCTCGCACCTCTGACGACTTCACCTCACGGGCGACTTCACATCTCAAAACAGGGGGTGCTCAAACCGTGGGTTATGCAAGAGAAACAACAGGGGTACATGAGGTTTATAAAAACACTGGAATGTTGCTTGAGTAACATTTTATCATTACGTCACCAGAAAATGGAATTCCTTTTTACTACGTCAGAACATGAACACACATCAATTTCATTAACGAAATTTTATTTTACTACAATATTAGCGTTATACGAAGGTTCATCCAGAGGAAAAGGGTTTTTAAAGGTGGAAACTTTGACAGGAATGGGCTTCTGCAGGAAGGGGCTTTTAAAGGCACAAAGGATCGGACTAGTGCATCTATGGTCTGACTTCCAGGTTTGTTTTAAGTATAATCGAATTTTTTTCAAGAATTTCGATTGAGAATGATATATTGCTGTGTCTCTAAAACTATAACAAAAATTGAGTTACTTGATGGAATGGCCGAAGCTCATCTAACTCATAAAAATGTATCATTAAATTACATTGAATTACTAACAAATACTACATATCTACAGTCTGTTTCATCTATACATTTCAAGCAATATATCTGGACTCACTCAATAGAAGCCGTCAAGTAATCAATGTACTGTAGCCCTTTGCAATGTTGGGGGTGATCAATTAAATAAATCAGAAAAGGGCTGATCAATGAAAAAGTTACTTCTCTCGCTTTTCGTTAGAGAGCAATCATTCAAGAAGTCTGAATTGGAAAAAAAAAAGCAAGCATAGATGCTGCCGGACACAAACTAAGGGGTCAGTTTAGGATAAACTTACACGGCAAATCGATTCCCTACCCAGTATGAAACATTAAGGGAGATTTTTCGAAAGAGAAAAAAAAACGATGTAATAAAGTGTTAATGCTTAAATTTTCAACCCTCAAGCTTCATTGGCGCAACCTGTATGTGTGATACATACATAGACAGCCATCCAGCCAGACCAACATGAAACCTGGAAAAACCTATGTTGACAGTATTGGTGACACTTTGGGCGGATGGTTTCTGATATTCTTCACGAGAGATATGCCAATATTGTCGCACGGGATGAATGGGTTCCCTGGAAGAGGAAGGTTGGGAACCCTTGTTGAATTCCATCTATTTCTGGTGATTTAAAAGAAAGTGAAGATCTTCAGAAAATAAGACAGTATTTGAGGTCAAGACACATCTGTTCAAGGCATATGTATCTCCTTCTTAAGCATGCTTAATGCATAAAAGTACTTAGCTAGCAAATGGATTAACCCATTTCTTACATTTTCAATATAATCTCTTTGAAAAATCTCAATTTTCGAGCGTTAATTTTCAAACTCAGCCAGTAAAGCAGGTGTTATGGACAACAAACATGCTTAGGACAAAGACATAACGATCAAGATGGAAAACATAGAACTGGAAGAAGTAGACCACAGAAGTTCTCTAGGACAACGAATCTCTATGAAATCTTCAAAAGAAGAAGTCAAGCAAAGAATCAAGGTTGGCAAGCTTTCGGTGAAGCAAGCTCATCCTTCGAGAACAAGGAAATCCCACAAATCCTAAAAAGAAGGGTCTACAATCAATTTATCTTCCCGATAGTCACCTATGGAACTGGAACATTGTACGTAATCAAAAGATTGGCCATCAAACTGAGAATCATGCCATGTTCACGGGAGAGAATCATGCTCCATATCACACGGGGAGATCACTAAGCACAATTTATTTGGAAGAAAAACAGGAGTCCGAGACAACGTAGGATCCATTAGAAAACTCAGATGGCAATGGGCTGGTCATGTTGCAAGAATGGCCGATAACTGCTGGACATCATGACTTACAACGTGAATCCCCAAAGACCACATGCAAAGACAAACCAGATGGCGTGACGAGATAGATAAATTCAGAAAGTATTGACACCGCGACGCCCATGATACAGAGGTCGGGCGAATCCTGGGGGAGGTCTATGTTCAAAAACAGACCTTAAAAGACTGCTACTGCTGCTGCTGTTGCTACTGCTGCTGATGATGATGATGATGAATTTTCAAATCTTAGAAGGTTTACATGGGTTCACATGCACGTGAAAATTCTTTCAGAGAGTTGTCCTGTAGACCTATTATTATTATTATTATTATTATTATTATTATTATTAAGAAATGAATGTATAATCCAACATGAATAATTTTAAAGCGTTATGTTATTTGTAACTCTATTTGACCTCCCGTGAGTGTGTCATTTGGCCTAGACAGCGTGAATAGATTAAACAATTAAAGGATTAAACAATTAGAATTGCAGGAAATGAACATGCGACCGATAGGTAACTGTCTTAACGTGGCGTCACTCTTAGCATTAAGCTAAACAGTCCGCCGGTAAGTCGTGATTTTTTTCTAATGGTAGCAATACAATAGCGTTGGATTCGGCTGATATCATTTCTTTTCCTCGTTAGGCTTAGATTTACATACCTAGTCCCTCTTCAGTTGCGGATGCCGTATCACGTTCAAATCTGCACTTGCCTGACTTATCAAAAGAGACAGCTGACATCAACATGTCGACAGAGTGCAGAAGTCAGAAAAATGCAGATTTAACTCCAGTGTGGCTTTCGAAACTCAATGAGGACAAGGTATGGAAATCCAGGCCTTGCAAGGAAATAGAAAGACAGAACCCAAACCCAACCTAATAAGGGTTATTACACATGGAGCACTGTCCTACCTCTATTTAACAGGACAACAAGCTGAACAGAGTAATTCCAAGTATACTACTCCTAGCAAAAATTGTGAAATCAGCACATATCATTCCTCAGCATTGGGTGATTGTAAAATTTTTCCTCTATTTTACCTTTAAAAAAATACCTATAAATCAAATGTTTTAATCTAATTTGTTTGAGTTATATTTCATGATGCCAGAATATCAAGCTATAAAACAAAAATTGTTTTGAGCCATTTTTGCAATCTGTTTATTTGCAGCGAAGTAAATTTGCAGAGCACCTCCATGACCCCAGCAAATGTTAGATGAACTGAAGGAAGGAAGCAAGAAAGTTGGTCTTCACGTGAAACAAAGGTCATGTGCAACGAACTCGTCGAAAATAAACACACAACAATTAAATAAAAAAACACAGAACTGAAAAAAGTAGACAACTACATTTACCTAAGACAACAGATCCCCATGAAATCTTCAAAGGAAGAAGACATCAAGCGAAGAATCACTTTACGATGCTAAGCCTTCGGTGGAGCAAGCTCAGCCTTCAAGGACAAGAAAATCACACCAGTCCTAAAAAGAAGGGTATACGACCAAAGCATCCCCCAAGAGTCACCTATGGAGCTGAGACATGGAACGTAACGAAGAGACTTACCCACAAACCAAGAAGCATGCAACGTGCACATGAAATAATCATGCTCAGGAGTCCAAGGCATCACAGAATCCATTAAAAAACTCATATGGCAATGGGCTGGTCATGTTACAAGAATGGCAGACAACCGTTTGATATCATGGCTCACAACATGGATCCCTGGAAATCACATGCGTAACCGACGCTGACAAAATACAAGATGGAGAGACGATCTAGACAAGTTTAGAAAGTATTGGCTCTGCGACGCCCATGGTAGAGAGGTGTGGTGATTCCTAGGGAAGGTCTATGTCCAATGACGACGACGATGATGATTTTTTTTTTTCTAAAAATAGGGAATATTCCCTGAGTCTGCAGATTCCATATTTTTGCCAGCGGCAGTGGAATAAAATTTCAAATATGTTTCTTCATAGAATATAATTGGACTTGTATTATATTAAAACATGTCAATGCAGTTCTATCTGATAGGACGTGCCAAAATTATCTTGAAACAGTTTCAACTTTTACATTCGTACCAGTATTCAGTGCACGCATACCTTTGTTGCTGGAGAAAAAAATTAACGTAAGATTTTGCGCATACTGACTACTAAAAATTAAAAGGAAAGGTTGCTCCTCATATCTATTTATCTACAGCAGAATCCATTTTTTTTTTTTTTTTGTCTTTTTTTCTTGTTTTTATTACTCTCCGGAGCACCTCTTACTTTTTGCATCCTCACTCTCCCAACTTCTCCTTACTCTCCTCCTCCGTTCTTTCTCCGAGTACCTTTATGTACAACGTTCACCATCGAAAAAAATGTATCACTCTGTTAGTCAGTGACAAAGTTGAAAAATTGGGGGCCCGTGGAGCTTGGCTATCTGAGGGGTCCTCTCTAACGTTTGGTGAGATTTGATGAAAAAGGAAAATTTGCATTAAATAGACAAGCACTATCATTTAATTGATGAAAACTGACGCCAAAGGTTAGATTAATATTTATGCAATCCCTGTACGTACAAATAAATCCTTGTTTTTGTATACCTAGCATATACCTGTCAAAAATGGTGGGGATATTTATGTATGGATCGGCAGTGTTTAGGTCATTTATTTTTTTAAATTCAAATATATTAATCTTGATTTTAAAGTAACAACTCGACTCAAGCAGCTTCGAAGGACGGTTTCGAGACAAAATGTCGTATGAGAAAAATGAGAAGAGTGTACGTAGTGAGAATTTATTTAGAAAAACAGATGAAAGAAAAAGGGAAAATAGAATGAGAAAAAAATCTTTTAAAGGACTTGTGGCATTAATTATGGATGCTTTACATTTTCTTATTAATATGGATACAGTTTGTTTGGGTTTTTTCAGCCCTGTCCCCATATTGATCCTTTAAAAAATGTATATGCTTTTGTTTTTTAATGTAAACAAACTGTAATGTAAGTAGAAATGAAATAGGTGAGCTGTTATCCATGAAGCTTTTCGGGGCCTCCACCCTTAGGGGCCTTGGGGAGTTTTCAATTAGCCCTTCCCCCAACTCTCCCAGTTACGCATCTGCGACTACCATTTATGACATCAACCATCACGAAAGATCCTTCACTCCATTATTTCGGGGGAGACCCCCTTCCCTTATATTTCTTCCTCATTCTTCCAACTTCTAATAAATAATCTTACCCTATACCGTTCACAATATATATATATATATATATATATATATATATATATATATATATATATATATATATATATATATATATAACACACACACACACACACACACACACATATATATATATATATATATATATATATATATATATATATATCTTGGCAAGCTACGGATCCACCCGTCTTCCCTCTTCATCTACCAACCCCCCTGCACCCTTCTCTCCCCTCCCGCCAGTAAGTCTCAAATACGTACCACGCTTCAGCAATGACTCAAACCTTCCTCATGTTTACTTACCCCTTTTGTTTATATCTATAAGTTTGCCATTCCGTCTTTGCATGAGTCAGAACAAGTGCTCTCTCTCTCTCTCTCTCTCTCTCTCTCTCTCTCTCTCTCTCTCTCTCTCTCTCTCTCTACGCAGATTGTCGATCGTCATCTCTCTCTCGCCAGATGGTGTCGGCAACGTAACGTAAAGTAACATAGGGAAGAGGTTTCGTAGAGTCATCCCTTGAAATGGAGTTGCTATTCGGTGTTTTGTCAGAAAAAAATAATAAGACCAAAATTGGGCAAATTTGATACCGAAACAAAACAACCTCATGTACTCGTGTATAAGTCGATCTTACACATAGAAGACCTTCCAAGTCTCACGCAGAATTAGACAACACTCACTCAGATACATTTTCATACTCACACGCATGAAAGGAACATTCTCAAGCATTCTTTATTAGACTGATTAAATATTCATTCCTCGACAATACCTAATTTCAGTTGCTGATATGCTCCGAAAGGCAATTTCAACCAAGGTTGGATAACATAATTTTCGAAATTCCCGTATGACTCCCTTAGAAGACCCCAATCCCGAAATGTTCTCCCTACGCTCGGAGATCTTCTTGGGGGTGGGGAAGGGGGTCACATAATTCTCACCCAGACGTAACATTGAAACTTGTTAGTCTAATATAAGTTGACCCTTGTTTTATGGTCATGAAATCATTCACTTATGGTATGTTTCAAGTAATGGTCGTCACCGGGTTTTTCAAAGATAATTACCACACGTTGGTCATATATTATTACATAATATTCATAATTTATGTGCATGGCCTTATTCATCGATGACACAGCACGTTGTTCCATTGATAATTGGTATATATTTCATATGTTCTTTATTTGCTGTCAGTAATCGTATCTTCTATTTTTTAAGGCATGGGTTTCTCCCAAGCTCTTCGCATAATGTTCGAATTTCAATCATACACAATTGTATAGGTCGACCATCAATATTCCGTCTGAAAACTTCAAAATCGTCCAATAGATGAATATATGCGATGTTTGGTCCGAAAATATCGATTTGGTACTGGAAGGAAATTTATGAAAGCTAACAATCCTTTGTACACGAATGATACAAGCATAAACATACATGAACAATGGATTAAAAAATTCGTATTTTAATCAATTTTTCCTCCAAGCTTAGACTGATGATGGATTTGAAGTTATTTGGTTATTTTGGGACTGGAACTACTTAATTTGGTCCCAAGACCATATAAATATGGTCCCAAGACCATACAAATGTGGTCTTGTATTGCAAAAGACATCTGGCAACACTTGCAGGTTAACAATAAATTTTATATAATTACCTATTGGGCAGTATCCAGCGACTGTGTACAGTATATGTCATAAGTATTTGAACAAAAAGTCATTTTGCTTCTGATCGCTTGGGTTTGAGAGATGAACGCAGGAACATTAAGCAAGATGAATCAAATGTTCGTAATCAACATGGCAAGGCATGCATTTAGTCATGTTTATTGGGTTCCGAACGTTATGTTTCTTGAAAAAAAAATTTTTTTTATAGAATTAAATTATTAAATTGAAAAAAAAAGGCAAGTATTATGTTTCTATCCTTCTAAAAATCTTGTTGGGAATTGATCAAAGAGATTCAAAAAGTGAACTCACTTTGCAATATGGAAGAATTGCGAAACCTGTTCATTTTGACTCCATCCCTACACCTTTGCTCAAAATCTATAATGGCCCTTGAAATCTGAGGAAATAAAAACAGATTTCGTGATCGTGCAAATACTTATGAGCAATACTTTTTTTCTTGTGTAAATATCGTCATTGATAACAAAAAAGTATTGATTAGAAGTACATGAACAAGCTTGGGTAGATGTATGTTCTCCCCACGGGAATACTTTAGAGAAAATGGCAGAATATCAATCAATACTGATTTTTAAAGCCAACATATATAAAACATGAAATTAGACTTACCAAGGAAAGAAATATAATTGCTACTTCATCGACACGTTAAAATAGTCCTTAATATGACTAAAATCTTCTTTTCTTTATTTTCTAATCAATTCTACTCATTTTTCAACGAATTTCATGTTATTTACTAGCATATACCCGTCAGAAATGACAGAGTTATTTATGTATGGACTGGCAGTAAAGAGCATGAAGATAATTTATTAAGTAATTTGTTTTTGATACGTCAAGAATCCTAGTTTTAAGTTGTTGTTTTTCCAAGTCTCAACTCAAATTAAGCTGTTTTATAATAACTATCTCTGTCCTATAATAGTTGTAACATTTAGTCTATGGAACGTCTATCCAAATGTGACAACTATTACGGGTCAGAGTTAGCATTACAGACTGTTACGCAGAAACATTGAAAGGAAATACTATATATAGATCAAATATTGTTCCGGAAGTCATTGTCGATTAGCTGATAGACGTCACCGCCGGACGGCCATTATGTGTTCAGGTCGCTATATATAGGCGATCATTCACTGTTTTCCGGCAGTGGTCGGTTCAGTGATTGAATTGGCCAGATTCGGTCACTGACCACTGAACGGTGTCTCGGGCTGTCTTCTTGCTCATTGATCTGGTAATCGAATAGCTCTTTGCTTTGTAGAGATTCCTCTGTTGATCGATCGTTGAAAATCGATCCTTTGACCTGTCAGTGTTTCTTATTTTTGAGCCAATGATTCTGAATGTAGGGCGCACACGACCACCCTCACACAAGTAAAGATGCAATATTAAGAATGGGTGACGTTCGCGTGACATACCCCTAAAAAAAAAACTCCTGGGCATAAGGATGAAAATTTGAGGTCTTTTTAGAGGAGTCTGAAAAATTTTTAAATTATGTCTCCAAAATTTGATAAAAGTTCGTATCGGGGCATATCAGCTACTGAAATCAAGCGTTATCTAGAAATCTATCTGTAACATGTTTTAAATGTTTTGTGCGCGATATTTCAGAGTATTGTGAGTTTCAAAGTTCTACAAAGATGCGCCATCACAGTCAATAATTTAACATCTATAGCGTCAAAGGCATGTAGGGAAATTTCATCGAAGAATCGATACGATCAGAATGAATTCTATTTATGACATCACTGGCGTTTTTTCCATTTGAAAACATCTAAAATAGAGTACAAAAAACATCTAGAAACACATAGATGTTTGTCTTTTTTACTCTATTTAAGAAATTAGATGCGTTTTTTATAAAACCGTCAACACAAGGCCTCAAAAAGGTAAAAGAAAATCAGAAGGGATCTAGTGGAGCGCTGATGACATTTTCAAGTCAGTAGATAAAACGGTATGGCCAGGAGCGCAGGAACATACAAACGAACAAAAATCACATGCACGTGAAGAAAAAGTATAAAGTTCTTTGATGTATTTGATGGCTACGGTAGTTTAATTGCGTTCCGAGGCATATGAGCTAATGAAATTATGTGTTGTATGGAAGTCTATTTAAAACATGTTTCAAACAGTTCGTATGTGATCTTCTGAAGTAATATGAGTTTGAGAGTTTTATAAAAGTATTCTGAATACATAAAAATATTCAACGGACAATTCTTACTCAGATATGCAACCAACGGTCCTTACTCAATACAAACAGATATACAACCAACAATTCTCACTCAGTACATACATATATACAACCAACAATTCTTACTCAATACATACACATGTACAACCAATATCCAATACATACATACGTAATAATGTATCAAAATGTAGGAGACCTGGAAATTCTGGCCACAAGGGGACAATTTGAATATATTGGGGGTTGGAATTTGGATATGAAGTGCGGAAAGCCCCCTTGGCTCGAAACTGGGTCGTGTTAAAGTTTGACTTAATTACCTAATTACACAATACAATTGATTACCAGTTTTATACTATTTTCAATAGTAATCAATGCGTAACGTTTCAACTTGTGCGAAAGTGTAAGATATGAGATCGTTTGGGTCACATGTGGCTCTTACAGCCTTAGCTTTGCGCTGATTGGTCGAAATTCAGCAGTGAAAATATGGATTACAACCATCTCAACGATAATATTTAATTGTTTTGGGGCAAACATTTGGGCCCTTTTTGTAATTGTCAATCTCTGCGAATCGAACCAGCGTGAATCAAACCGGAGTGAAATCAGGAAACAAGGGTCACTGCAGATTTTACAAGGGGCACAATTGTCTGCATAAAGCCACAGTTTAGAGGCAGACATTGAAGAGTGAACTCATTACGGCCAAGTTTCAACGTTAAGAATGAGTGAGAATCGTGTGATACCCTCTTCATTTTCCTCGAAGGGTGGGGGTGGGGGGGTCTTTGGACATGCTTCTTTCGAGAATTTTGAAAATTATGTATCTAAGAGTGGCTAAAAATGCGTTTCAGACCATACCTGCCGTTGAAATCAAATTTTGTCTTGTAGTCTGTTTGGAACACGTTTCAAAAGTTTTGTATGTGATCTTTTCAAATGATGTGATAATCAATAAGTTGATAAATCTTAATAAATCTAAAACTTTTTTATAAAATGTGCGAGAATTTTCCTTTCATACGTGCTAGCGTGAGAATGAATCAAAGTGCGCGTCTGTGTGTATCTCACGCAGAATGTATGAGACTTAGAAAATCAGCGGAATAGTCTATGAGACAAGATTACAAGCCATTACACCTTTATGAGGTGCCTATTACTACCTGAACTGGGCTCAAAGCTACACATGTGGGTCGTTCAATGAGGATCGAACTCACCCTAGTGGTCATAGTCTACAAGACTACGTTCTGAACCAACATTCCGAAAATCTAGTAGGAAGATCATTATTTCAGATCCATACTTCTTGGTTAACGGTATGGATGTAAATAAGCCTGAAAGTCAGACCATAGATGCGCTAGTTCGATCTATACTGCCTTTAAAAGACCCTCCCTTCGGAAGCTCAATCTATTCGTAACTCCAACCCTTAAAAACTCTCTCTACTGAAAACGCATTCATTTGACGCTAATACTGTGGTGAAGTATAATTCCATCCTTGCAATTGATGCGTGTTTGTCTGACGTAGTTGAATAGAAATCAATGTTCCGATGACGTAATAAGAGAATGTTACTTGAGTGACATCAGATTCATAAAAGAACTGGGAGTTAATGCTTTGTTGAGATGGTGTGGGACATTTGCTGTGTCAGTTTGTCAGTCAGTCAGTCAGTCCATGACAGCGATCGCTGATATAGAAGTTAGTGATACTAGAAAAAAAAAGGGACCTAAGCGTCGAGGTAACAGACAACGAAAATCCAATTAAAGATGACAATTTTTTAATATTAACTGAATGTAAATTACTAAATAGTCAACTTTTTTTTCCAGCTATGATGAAATTCAAAATTAAATTTCGCTTCATATTTTTGGGAAACATTTAAAGTCTCTTGAAAGTTTGGTTTATTTTTTGGTTTTGAAATTAGATAAATTTTAGTTCCCAACAGGCAAGTTAATTTGTGAAATCATTTCCCGTGTAGAATTATTTCCTAGGCCTCCCTGAATCGGGCTCAAGTTATAAATGTTGAGCAACCTTTGAGGATCGAACTCTCTACACTGGTCATTAATTAGTACTCTGTCAGAAGCTTATTTTTATTTCTGATCTGTGTTGCTTGGCTGACAGTCATAAAATGAATGTAAACAATGACATACTTCCCTGGAGAGGATGATAAGATAAAACTATTTATTTTAAAATGCCTTTAAAAAAAAAAAAGAAAGAAAATGAAAGTCGAAAATTAACTAGAATACGGAACTCAGACCATAAAAGTGGTACGTAAGGCTGGGTCATTGGAGGTCACAGTGGTGGCAGATACAGGACTCTTGTGTGTAGAAGAGAAAATGATGGGGTGCGCTGCCTCTATCATGGCTTGCTTTAAAACGAAAGCTGAAATATATCTAACTGGCGAGAGGTGAACATTCGAAAAATGGGGACAACCTGCATTTTTTTTTTTATTTTACTTGATTGTAGTGGTTGTTAATTTCCAACTTCCAACCACTTTCGAAACGAGCAACATGTTTCTATGCTTTGACACATGAGTCAAATGCGAAATATTGGTCGGAAATAGGAATAACCCTTGGTTTAGCGTTTGTAAATATGGTAGTCAGAGACAGCTTACAAAGGCTTTAAAATGTTGCTATACAACGTAGAGATAAGATATTAACTCAATAATGAAGTCAGAGGCCATTAACTTTTATATTGTTATATCTTTTAGAGGCTCTGGATGACTTTTTAGTCTTGGAATGCTGTTCTCAACTACAATATTTTACATCCGTCAGACCAAGGAATACAAAACGGCAGCAACATGTAGATCATGCCCATATTTTTTTAGAAGTTCGCCCCAAATAATTTTGATCAGCATGTCCTAGGGACCCAGAAAATGCTTTTTAACCTAGTTCCCCAGTCAATGATCACAGATCTGTGATATTTGAATTTACTGAAGGAAACTAAAAAGTTTGTTTCAGTGGCAGAGCTCATTGCTTAAAATGGTGATAGGAGATATCTCTATCAGCAAACTTGAAATCTTAAAGTGGAAAATCACATAGTGCATTACGTGTAAGAGTTTGTTTTTTAATTCTTTAGAGACCTATTCCGAAGTAATGGCCCCGAAAATCACAAAAACAACCACATAGCTATTCACCTGTCTTTCTCCTCTCAATGACTTCATAAAACAAGAACAATAATTTCAACGATGCGTCCATATCATAAGGTTGCTTTCAAAGAGAAAGGAGAGATGAAGAGGAGTCGTCGTATGTGATTGGGTTTCCCATTAAAAATGATTTTCGATTTCGAAGAGATTCTGAACGTAGTAGTAGTGGGGGGGGGGACAACAACATTACTAGTAGTACCAGGGGGAAAATGTGGAAGAGGGTAGTTCACCCGAACATCTGGACCAAGTTTCATTTCAATGGAACATGAAACGGCTGAAAAAAATTAATATATAGCATATTAGAGGTAGAGAGATCGAGAGACCGACTGACTGACAGACAGACCGTCCGGAAAGTGTCTAATGGAGATGCATAGATGCATCTAAAAAGTGACAGTGACCGAAATAATAGCCAACCGAAAACATGATCTACACTGAAGAGTCTTCTCCGAAAACAAAATTGATTTTAAAATGCTCTTTTTCTTTTAAGAAATGACAGAGAATGAAAGTAACAGATTCACTAGAATACGGAAGTCTAATGTCCGCAGTTGGTGTTCATAGTTGTATTTCTCAGCTCACAGAAAAGACCGGTTTCGATTAAATTATCAAGAGAAAAATGAGTGTCTTTAAAGTGATCGGTGTTTGAAAAAGGATCTTATGATAAATGTCATCCGTGACTGACGTAGTTTTTTCTATATATCATGGCATATGGTCAATGTCGAGAAAGTCCTTAGAGTTAGGGAACGGTGAGGGTAGGCCCCCTCCAGGGTTCTTGAGTCTTTGGAGAAAGGTAGTATACACATACATCCGTACATACACATCAAGATATTCACATACATATGTACGCACATATATACATTATATAATGTACATACGTAAACGTAAGCAAATACAAGATAATGATTTATAAATGATTAATGATTTGAGTAAACAAATAATTAATATAATGATAAATAATTATAAGCGTGAGGATTTGATATTCGTAAAATACATATATGTGGTAGGTGTAAGTATGCAGATATGATATTCGACAAATATATAAATCAAATAACAATGGAAAATATTTCTCAAATGATTTATCCAACTGACTAGTTTCGATTAGTGTCGTTATCAAAGTTTTGAATTCGAATTTATATTTAAACCTCTGATAACAACGATAGTCAGTAGAATGAATTATATGAAAAATACCTTCCCGTTGTTATTTGGTCAATACACACACACATAGCGTCTGCAAATATTGATCCCGGGTTATACACACACACACACACACACACACACACACACACACATAGCATCTGCAGATATTGATCCAGGGTTATATATGCACACACACACACACACACACACACAAACACACAAACACACACACATATATATATATATATATATATATATATATAAACACACGCAGACGAGCACACACACACACACTTTTATATATATATATATATATATATATATATATATATATATATATATATATATATATATATATATATATATATAAATGTATGCATGTGTGTGGTGTGTGTTTGTAAGTGTGTGTACGTGCATGTTTGTGTCGGTCGTTTTATCGGGAGGATTAAGTAGTTGTTATAATACAAATGAAATAGATTACATGGAATTCCGAGCACTATTTCTCGTTTTTCGTCGTATTTCTGATGCAAGACTTTCCAGTTCTGCGTGAGGTAAGCTCAACCTTCCTTTCAATTATTAACATTTTTTCTTTTTTCAATCTCAAACTCTCTCGGTCACAAATGTTGAATTCATATTAAAACATCTAGTTAATCCTCGTTAAAACGCCCGAAATAAAATGAACTAAACAAGTCTGATTAGTCACTCAATAGAAACCGTCACGTGGCCATCGTTTTTTGGCAACTTGCTGTGTTAGGGGAGCTCAATTAAAAAGTGGGAAAAAGTTCAAGTATGAATGAGTAAGTACACTTCTTACACCTTTTGTTGGGACGAGGTAACCATAAACGTCTGAATGGGTTAGGGTGATCAATTGAAAAATTGGAAAAAATTGAGTGATCAATTAATTAGAAACTTCTCTCTCCTTTTGTTGGGCAGTACTCATTAAAAACGTCTGATGTTTTTTAAACGGGCTCAAACTTGTCAATTATTCAGTATAAACTTGCATTGTAGATTGAAGCCCCCACTAAAAATCTATTTTGGGATTGGGGGCTTAAAATAGATTTCCTAGGGTATTATTTGACTACTAATGCAAACTTTCAAAGCATGAAAATAAAACCCTTATAGTTGATGCTTGCATTAAAAAAAACTCAATTCTTTTTTTAAAACAAACACTTTTCCAAAAAATTTTTAAAAAACAATATTTTCTAAGTATCTTAGTAGACTACTAATGCAAACTTTCAGCTTTAAACGTTGATTGGTGCCGCCTTAAGACATTTCTGGGCTGCCGGGCACAAACTAGTGACCGATTAAGCATCAATTTTAATCGAAAGCCGACCCCCTCACTGAAAATCTATTTATGGAGAGAATTTGAAAAAAAAAACTTTTCAGAAGATCCGTTGTGGAGTACTAATGCAAATTTTCAGCCCTATAGCTTGATTGGTGCCGGCAGCGAACGTTCCTGATACATATATACTTACCACCAAACACAGAAAAAAATCACTTTCTCTTCTTCAGCATCGAAATGTAAACAGCAATTTTTTCTCTGTGAAACCGCTACAAACGTTTTTCTCTGAAAAAGATGGCTGGCCCCCGTCGAAATGCATCAATCAACGCCCACAGAATAATGATTGAAAAAATTTGAGATGTAACACTTATCCCTTGAGTTTTTCACTTTTCACAATCGTCATTTTCGTCTACATACGTACATAGGCAGAATAGAACGGAAATTGCAGTTATCTATTTTGACTGATTTGGAGATCGTTTTGTCTGACGATTTCTAATAATCATTGAATCAGAAATAAAACGAAAAATAGCTTCCAAAATTCAACACAATTTATTGAATAGTATTAATAGATATAGAGCAATTCAGTATTTGAAAAGCGATATTTTAAAAAGGATATTAAACTGAACCAAAACCAACACTCCTTACTTCAGTTTACTATATTGTTGAGTTCGTCACTCGTTCTGAATACCGACTTAGTCTCAAGTGTTGTGGTTGTCAATTGGTGAATTTTAAGTCTTATGTGACTTGTAATCCACGGAGAACTCATCAAACGCACGTGTTAGTCCTTTTCAGAAACAGTCAAACAAAACTATAGCAAAAAACGCCGACATATGTTTCTTTGATTTTTAAAGCTGGTCTGGTCAGCTGGCTGACCGGCTGGCTATGTAAGTATGTGTCCCGCGCACAGGCCGTATCAATGGAGCTAGAGGGCTGAGAATTTTAACTTTTTCTCCTTATTATATCTAGGAAAACGTTTTGTTTTGTTTGGTTGGTTTGTTTGTTTGGTTTGTTTGTTTGTTTGTTTTTCGTTTCTTTTTTTTTTCAAGTTCAAATAGTTTTTAAGTGTTTTTAAGTTTTTAATAATTTTTCACTGTAAGTCTATGCTAAATTGGTCAACTTTTACTCCTTACTATGTCTAGGAGAAAATAGGATTTTTTTAAATTCACCCCGAATATAATTTTCTCGACTGGATGTTCATTTTGCAATGTAAGTTCATCATAAATTAGTCTCTCTGGTTTGGTCCTCTAGCGTTTCGGCTAGTTTTTTTTTTTTTTTTTTTTTTTTTTTTTGGAAAAATCAAACTTCTTTTATTATTATCATCATCCAGTGAATGACTCAGGAGTAATTTATTCATTGATCACCCTTTTTTTACATTTTTTTTAATCGATCACGGTATGAATTTGAAAAAAATTGGTCAGGTTAGTCACACCATATGTACTATCACGAGACTCATGTCTCTTGGCACGCTGTCACGTGAAGGTCTCTATGGAATGACTAACCAGACCTGTTTTGTTTTTGTTATTTTGGTGGGGGGGGGGGTGTTCATATTGAGATGTGTAATCGCAAAATTTATTGGGGGAAGATTTCAGCAGCGGCAGTAGTAGTAGGGTAGTCACCCAACTATCTAACAAATTAGATAGATAGATAGATAGATAGATAGATAGATATGAAAAGACTGAAATAGATATAAGACTGAAACAGATAGATAGATAGATAGATGGATAGATAGATGGATAGATAGATAGATAGATAGATAGATAGATAGATAGATAGATAGATAGATAGATAGATAGATAGATAGATAGATATGAAAAGACTGAAATAGATATAAGACTGGAACAGATAGATAGATAGATAGATAGATAGATAGATAGATAGATAGATATGAAAAGACTGAAACGGATATAAAACTGAAACAGATAGATAGATAGATAGATAGATAGATAGATATGAAAAGACTGAAATAGATATAAAACTGAAACAGATAGACAGATAGATAGATAGATAGATAGATAGATAGATAGAAAGAAATGCATAAGATTGATCTGAATGACGTCTTTGTTAGCTGTTTGGCAACAATTATATTTAAACCAAAACTACCGAACCCAAAACCAGTGGCGTATGGTGATTTGTATCGTGGATGAGCTCTGAGCTACGGATACTCGAAAATGCTGAAATATTTTTAGTGTCTGTAAAAGGCAACGGGCAGCAAAAGCCTTTTTGATACAATGTAAGGTCATCTTTTGATGAAAGTGTCAATCGAGAGAAGCTTTAAAGGATTTTCTTTTCTTGAAAAACGTTTTCAAAACTTTTTTTTCCCGGCGAATGTTTTACAACGTATACACTGATTACAGGAATTCAAAATTTTGTACCAAAAGACTTTTCATCAAAACTCCTACTCTTTTTTTTTTTTTTTTTCGTTCACCATTTTAAGATCGAATGAACAAGGACGTGGAACTTTGTAATATACAATCGGGATCACCTTCTCTACATTGTACCAAAAAAGCTTTTAGTGTCCATTGCTTTTTATAAACAATAAAATATTGTTGCATTTCGTGCATCCGTAGCCCAGAGCACGTTCTCGACACAAAGCATTATACACCACTTCTCAATACATGGTCATGAACTTAAACGACAAATACATTCTGAAAATGATATTTGCGAAAACTTCTTTCAAGTTAGGGTTATGAAAATATGGAACATTTTGAAAAATGAAACTGTGACACTAGAAAATATCAATGTTTTCAAATCCAGACTTCATAATGAGTTTCCAGACAATCGTGTGTTCAACCACTTAAGTTTTTCAATTGAAATGTCAACATTGTGTGTGTGTGTGTGTGCGCGCGCGTGTGCGTGTGAGTGCGTGTATGTGTGTGTGTGTGTGTGTGGTTACCTGACCAATGTATAGAGCATCAAATTCTCAGTAAAGCATATGTTACTCAGATTGGTGAATGATGATATGAATAGATCGGACTCAGGAGAAGCAAGAGAAGTAGAAGAAGCTTTTACAGGTCTGATTAATAGAAACCCTCTTTTGACAGCATGTCGTGTTCGGGGGAGCAACTAAAAAATCTGAAAAAAAAAGGATGATCAATCAAAACGTTACTTTTATCGCCTTTTGTTGGATCACAAAAAGTCCGAATCTTTAAGGAAAACAAGCGAGAATGCAACCGAGCCCAAACTATGGAGCAATTCAGCATAAAATTACATAGCAAATTGAACTCCACCCTATTCACGGGTCGGGGGATATTTTTAAAAAAATAAAAAACCTGTTTTTTGTTGACATAATAAGGTGTGAATGTTGGAATTTTTAGCCTTCTAGCTTCATAAGTGCACCCTGTTCGAATGATACATACATACATACATACATACATACATACATACATACATACATAGCTAGCGAAAGTTTTGGTCAACGGTTTTTAATACCAACCCTCTACCATCTCGATGCTCACACAAGGTAATTGCAGAGAGAATTGAAGATAATGGAACGTAATGATCGGTAAATAGATAGATAGATAGATAGATAGATAGATAGATAGATAGATAATGAACAGATTGAGGTAGGTAGATACATACTGATATACATACATGAATGTATACTGAATAAAATTTACTGATATATATGAACAGAATGAGATAGATTGATATGAACTGAATGAGATAGATAGACAGATAGATAGATAGATAGATAGATACATACATACATACATACATACATACATACATACATACATACATACATACATACATAAGCAGGTTGAGGTACGTAGATATGAAAAGATTGAAATGGATATATAGATAGATGGATAGATAGATAGATAGATAGATGGAAAAATCTAAATACGCTAACGATAGATCAATAGATAGATCTGAACGCGCTGAGATAGATTACGGAAACATTTTTCACGGATGGACACTTGCATTTATTTATAGAATCCGCACCTACACGTACATGTAAATAATATTGGTATATATAGAGTAAGGCTTTCGGGTCATGTTTTTCGACTCCACTTCTCCGTTGAACATCCGGTAACATATCTTACACCCACTACGATCAGGCGAATGAAAAAAGGGCGGAAGAAAGAATGGGTTCCAGGAAAGAATAACTTGAAACAATTACAAGATAATTGTTTTGACTCAAAAAAAAACATTGTAGTCACTCCACGCAGACTATCTATTAGTGTGCTGAATATTTTAGAGTCGTGTGCATTTTTTATTACTAACAAACTTGTGTGTTTTTGTGAAAGCTTAGTGCCTTAGGTTTTAGTAAAAAAAAAATGTATTGTGTTTTGGGGGACGTGTCCATGAACAATTACCACAACTCTGTTGGTAACTTTTCAACCATAAACAATGACGTGTTTCTGAGTTAATTGCAAAATAAGCAAATTTGGGATGTTTTTATTCTTCTTGCAGGACCAAAAATCCTAAATGAGATCTCTCCTGTCGTAACCAACGGCATTATGTCATTCCTCATTGTAAATTGTGCTTATTAGCAAATTTTCTGCCAAAGATAATGACAGATTTTTCTGTGATGAACAATAGAGGCTCTATTTAGGTCATTTAGGGGTTCTGATACTTTTCTGGTCCCCAAAATGAATTCCTACAGAAACCAATGGTGTTATCTCATTTCTTATCATAGATCTGACTTACTGACAAATCTTGGGTCGAAAATTATGACATCATTTGTTTTAGCTTTTTTTTTAGATCTGACGGAAGGCTCATTTTGTGGACGGTTACCCAGAGCAGGAGTAAGATTGGAATACATTTTTTCCTAGATATTTAGGCGCTTGGCTTTCACAAAAACACATCGGTAAGGGTTGTACGCGACGTCCAATATTCATTGAGAATGGTCAGCACTACATCTATATCCAGGGTCTTTAACTTGGGTGGTACTGACCACTAGTGGGCGATTTACGATATCAATTGGGCGGTAGTTGTTTTTTGCGAAGAACTATTTTTCATGTTAGGTGGGCGGTGGAATGTTTTAATTTCATTGAAATATGTTAAAGTGAGTCATGGCGAGAAAAGGTTGAATACCCCTCATCTTGATCCTTCTTCTCATACGGAAACGTCAACCGAAGCAATCTCTAAAATTGTCAAAATAGGTTTCTGGAGTTCGGCTTTGTACGTAAATCCTTGGTTGGCTTTAAAAAAAGCATCTGTTCTTGACATTGTTGAGTGATTCTCTGCAATTGCATCATGTGATGGTCATACTAGAGAGCGAGGTGGAAGCCATCTTGTATGTTCGTATGTATGTATGTATGTATTTATTTGTGTATGTATGTATGTGTGTATGTATGCATATATGTATGTATGTATGTATGTTTGTATATATGTATGTATGTGTGTATGTATACATATATGTATGTATGTATGTATGTTTGTATATACGTATGTATGTGTGTATGTATGCATATATGTATGTATGTATGTGTGTATGTATGTACGTATATATGTATGTATGTGTGTATGTATGTATGTGTATATGTATGTATGTATGAATGTGTGTATGTATGTATGTGCGTATGTATATATGTATGTATGTATGTGTGTATGTATGTATGTACCATACACACAGTCTGCACCAATAAGGCAACAGGACTTACAACATTAACCCTTTATTGTGTCTCCAAAAATATTTCTTTCTGTTTTTTTTTTCAAAATCCACCTCCCAATAGATTTTTGGTATGTGTAGGGGGGATCAATTTGAAAGGCTAGTTTATGCTAAGTTGATCCATTAGTTTGTGTCCAGCAGCATTCACTTTTATCGTTTGAAAATTCAGTCTTTTTTCAATGAGCACTATCCAATAAAAGGCGAGGGAAGTAACTGATCCATTTATCACCCCTTTTTTCCAAATTTTTTTTCAATTAATCAGCTTTGGTTGACAGTTTCCAATACGAATTCTTTTTGAATAAGATAATTCTTTTTTATCAGTTCGCAACACGTATTCAACAAGAACCAAGGGTTCAACGATGCGTCAACCGTCCTTTCATCAGATTTCAAAAGGATCCTAAACGTATTTCACTCGAAAATCTGGCTATCAAAATACAATTAGTGAATTCAAATTAAAATAAGTGCACATCTTTTATCAATAATTTGTTCTGGGTTCTTAGTGTATGATTATTTCATTTGATAAGTGGGCTATATATATATATATATATATATATATATATATATATATATATATATATATATATATATATATATATATATATAAATATATATATATATATATATATATGTATATAAATATATATGTATATACATATATATATACATATATATATAAATATATATTTATATATATATATATACATATATATATATATATATATGTATATATATATATATATACATATATATATACACACACACACATATATATATATATATATATATATATATATATATATATGATTTTTAGCTATAAAGTTAACTGGAAATTGAGAATGTTAGCCTATTTTAGCCATTATGAAGACAGTTTTAGTTATAAATAACACACTATACTCGACAGCAATGTAAACTTAAACGCTCGTTAAGTCATCTGTTGATCACAATAGACATCCTTTTCATGACGTCATGCGTTTTCCTCCTTCTTCTTCTTGTTTGATGTAACTGAATCCGACCGACCAGCCGAATGGTGCATTATTATTAAGATGCGTGGACACATTAAAAAAAAGTAGCTAATTAATGAGTGACTAAGCATATTGTACTATTTTGTACTAATTTCGATTTGTTGAATTGAAATCTGAATAAAAGATATTAATGACATTTCGACAACCTTGCTGTTGTTATCTTCAAGATAATAATCTAGGGTTAGAGTCTTGTAAGGCAGTCAGTCAGTCTGTCAATCAATGCAAATGGTTAAATGATTAGTACTATATTGAATTGGTAGTTTCTCGTAACACTGATCAATTTCTTAACTTTTTTTTTCCTAGGCAACCAACGGTGGAGGAGCCATTGGGTGGACAGCTCGCCCCGTGTGATATCATCGAAGATGGATGCCTAAATATTAGAGTTTCTTAGTAATCCTTCTCCCTAATACAATATATCTGTCCATACAATATCTCCGAAAGTACTCATTGAATACCAATTAAATTTTGTGAGGGTTTGGCAATTGGGTAAGGAGGAGTTGGTTGAATTTTAATGTGGATCCAGGAATATTTATCGAACGAGAAATATTTTCTGTTCTTTTTTTCCGTACATTTCAGTAAACGCTCATGAATGTTCTCACGATATCTCCAGTAGGTCTTAATGGATTTTTAGGCTTGTGCCATCCCATTCTATAATATGGGAGAATCGAGATGAATAATGAATAGTATCAGCGCAAAAGATTACCAAATTTCTAGATATCCTGAGACGAAAATAAGTTCTTGATGGAGTTGGGGTAAAATATGAATTAACCATACCCCCTTTTTTTGATGGGATCTAATGGAGCACTGATGTCAGTTTTTACGTCTGTAGATAAACGATACGGCTAGGAGCAGTGGAACACACGAACACATAGACGAACTCACTCACAAACACACAAACACGAACATATAAAAAAAAGGGTAGAACCCTTCGCCACCTTTGATGACTACGGTTGTTCAATATACACTAGAAACTAATTATAAAATTCGTTATACATCCCTAAAACTTACCCTAGCCCTGAGCCCTAAAACTAACACAAAATTGAATCATATCTTTTAAAATCCAATTTATCAATCTACTGTTCTAAATGGTCAAGTTTTCTGCTTTCACTTATTCCTTCATACGTTAGTAGCAGCAGCCGCATAAATCAGCGTTATTTGTTACCTTCCTTTGATATTTTTGTTTGCAAACACGAAACAAACCTTTACCGTCATTTCCTATACTTCTTAGGCGTAAACAATCAGAAAATAACTCTCATTATCCAGGAACAAAAATCGCGTTCAACGGTGTTATTAGCTTTTTTTTCTATACTCGGATTAACTAAGGAGCTAACCTGGTGATATGAGTGGCGCATAAACATGACATCCGCTAGAGGTAGGGGCAAACGGGGCTTCTGACCTCCCTGGATCAGACCTTCCATCGAACGCAAGAGAGATTGAAAGTTGAAACTTTACAATCAATAAAGGCATGACGGCGCCGTTTTGTTTTATGTTACCGAATGGGCACATATCAAATAATTTGAAATTTCTCACGCATTTTAAAATCAACACATAACGAAGATGAGTTCAGGTGTATTTAAAATGAAAACACAACAAAAAAATGAAAAAATTAAAGTTTTACCCGAAGCTCATTAACAAATATATTTTAAATCAGAGCATTATCAAAATATGTCATCTAATATTTTCGCTTCTTTTCATTTAAATACCCATAAAAATGTGAAAAATATCTGAAGCACACAGTTTAACACACGGGGAGGTTAGTCAGGTCAAGTAATGAGCCAAGAAAACTTTTCCGTGTGACTAAGTAAAGAAATACCAATAAAAAAAAGAGAAAGTAATGAGACTCAATTTATAGAGCGAAAAAGAAATAGCTGAAAAGGCGCCTCGTTTGAAAAATAACCCTGGGGTGGGGTGACCACTCGCTCCATTGCTCACCTCCTATCTGCACCACTGGATCACTCCTGGAAAAGTGGCTGCAGACGCCCCTGCTTCTAGATAACGAATGAGTACGTACCCGCCAAAAATGAGTATGTACCAAATTTTACCGACTTTACTGACTGAGCCACGACCACTACTCTCTTGTTTACATCGCAGATCGTTTAAACAAGAGACCTACTTAATGGCTCAATCCGCCCGCGAGTCGGTCGGGGTTGGAAGCGGCTGTGGCGGGGAGGGTTAGTCACTATAGAAAGCAAGTGGCTAAAGCAAGTGGCTATTTTTAGACCAAACGAGCTCGATTCAAGAGATTCACTTCCTTTTTTTTTTCTTTTTGGTTTGGGAATTCTGACGTTGACTACAATTGGGGAACGTCGACAGATATTCCGCGCGGTATCTTAGTGGGCGTGTGTTAAATAGTACCGAGTGAACGTAAGTATTTAGTATACGTCCGTGTTGGGGGGTTGTGCGCGTGGGCAGAGGCGGATGTACACATGTTCTTATTCTGATAACCAAGTTGAAAAAAAAGCTGGTCTGTGTTTCCTCTTTTCTCTACAATACTACTTTCAAAGAGAAAGAAATGCGTGCAACAGGCTTTGCCATTTGGTGTTTTTCAAGACCAAACAATAGGCAAAATTGGTTCCGAAAGAGGATTTTGTACTGAAGCAAAAGATAACAATCCCTTACACACTAATGATACGCTTGAAGAACAAGAGCTAGAAGACGACAACGGAGAAGAAGAAGAAGAAGAAGAAGAAGAAGAAGAAGAAGAAGAAGAAGAAGAAGAAGAAGAAGAAGAAGAAGAAGAAGAAGGAGATGAAGAAGAAGAAGAAGAAAAAGATGAAGAAGAAGAAGAAGAAGAAGAAGACGAAGAAGAAGACTTTTTTTTCGAGAAAATAACATACATTCAGAACACATACATTTTGCAGGGGATTTTATCTTGAAGGTATTCTGCTCCCAACTCCACACTAAAATATCACTAATTGAACAAGCTTTTTTTACTTTAATACTTACTACATATATATATATATATATATATATATATATATATATATATATATATATATATATATATATATATGCAGTAAAGCAAAACGAAGAGTGAAAACTCGCCTTCAATTAGCTTTCGTATGTGGTACGAAGTCACCCAGTAAAAACATCAATTCACAAATGGCTTAATACATGAACAATGAACACGCATCTTAATCCTTTTTTCCCTGCAAGCTTAATCTGATCATGGATTTGAAGATATTCTGTCATTGTGCCACTGGAGCTATTTTGTTTAGTATGCAAGTTTCGTCTCGTACGGCAAAAGACATCTGGCAAGCCTGGAATGCGGATATACTGCTTTGGAGTTCGTTCAATCATCGTCTTCACTTGAACCATTAGTTTGTTCCAACTGAACACGGTGGCGGCAACAGCTTTATGCACAAGGTTTGGCTAGAAAAAACTATGAGGACGCGCAAAGTTTATACATAAGTAATAATGATAAAACTTGCTCACGTGAATGTAAGCTGGTTGCCGTAAATATAAAGTAATATAAAGAAATATAAAGAATGAAGTTGCCTGCCTTGGTTGAAAAAAATGGCCGAGAGTGGCAAGATTATTCTTATTTTTCATTTTCGGCTAACTTTATAGACATATTATCTTGCGCACATGATACATGATATTTCATAATGATTATATTTTCACACAGAAAATCATACGAAGCCTCTACTGATATATGTTTAAATTTGTATTTATTAAATTGAAATTCAAACATCCAAAGATGTTAGGAGCCATCTTATAGTTTCGAACTTATCCAATATTTTTTTCTTACTTTGTTAGCTGGAAATGGAAAATGAAAAATTCTATTTATTTTTAGCCACCTAAAGTAGCATTTTCTTTCTTTCTTTTCATATATCTATGGCTACTAATAATTTACATCCGTGGGTGCAAGTTTTACCAGTAATAATATTTCTAGTATGAACAGTGAGATAACATTTTCTGAGTCCGGACAAGGATCGGTTATTCCCTGCCCCTGATTGGACAACCAACATAGAAAGACGGAAGTAGTCATGTGGGAGAAATTGCATTTTTCAAAAACTTATTTTCTCGCTTTATTTATCAATATTCCTGGAACTAATATTAATGGTCCTTGTCAAGTTTTAGTATGGGAGCAACAGGATGTTTGTTACTGAAACCTGCGCAGGAGTAGCTGTGATGAAAGATCTAAGAATGAGACGGAGATCAGGGAGAAATCGATTCATGCCTTAAAGACATTAATGCAAAGTGAACATAAACATAAACTGTCAAAATTAGACGTCGCTTCAGGGGTCATGTATCTGTAATCATACTACGTTAGATGGAGGATATATATATATATATATATATATATATATATATATATATATATATATATATTGCTCTGACAAAATCTTAAAACATCAAGCACTTGTACTGATGATTTGGGGGAAATAATCACTACAAAAATACCATATAACTGTTAAACCATGGAAACGAACACTTCTCGGATTTAACGGTTATTTATTCCAGTTATATATATATATATATATATATATATATATATATATATATATATATAAGTGCGTATGTGTATGTTGATGAAAGTGACAATTGGAAAGTGAAGAGAAAAACTTGAGAGAAGGTAGATATCACGCCTCGAAAAAAAATAGTATCACGTGGACATGAAGAAGAAATTCTTTCTTCAATCACAAATATGTAAATTGCAAAATGTTTTCTCTATGCCGCAGCAGTTTCCCTATGAAAAGGGTGGCTGGCACCCGTCGAAAAGCATCAAAACATGCCCACGTGATAATTTCAATAAAAATCGATGGAACGTCTCCTTCCTCTCAAGTTTATTTTCAAACCTTCTGTTTGTCACTTTCATCGACATTACGTCGGATCGCTTCACATCCACGATGCAAACATATATACACTAGAACACATATCAGTAATTCAATATCCTACGTCGGCATTGCCCAAAATTTTCATCAAAAAAAGATAATTCAACACCCCACGTAGAGGTATACAAAAATCAATCATCATTGCTATCGAATTCTTCTCGTTATTATTATTGATAGCAGTATTATTACCATTAGTAGTAGTATAATTATACACTCAGCCTCTTTAAGAACAACCTAACCACCTTCCCATGATTATCTTAGATATATAGAGGCAAACCTACCAGGAATATAAAAAGAATCAAACATTAACAACTAAGGCCATGTAAAAGTGAACCCTAACACTAGAGGTGGGGCAGATAACGGTCAGGAAAGAATACTCCCTGAGAGGAAACACACTACAAAGGGTTGATGGATTAACAACACTCTAATGAAGAATGTGTCAGAAAAATCTCAAGTAATTTATGACAATCAGCCACAAACTTACTTCCTCTATAGAAGATAAGGTACAAAGAGAAATCAACAGCTAGGCAAAGAAAAGAAGAAGAAAAAAAGAAATATGAATAGAATAAGACGGAGGTTTTCCACCCAGGAAAATCATCATCGTCATCATCATCATCAGTCTTTTAGCGTCCGTCGTTGGACATAGACCTTCCCCAGGATTTGCCACACTTCTCTATCATGGGCGTCACGGGGCCAGTACTTCCTGAACTTGTCTAGCTCGTCTCTCCATCTAACATTTTGCCGGCCTCGGTTGTGCATGTGGTCTCGGGGAATCCATGTTGTGAGTCGTGATGTCCATCGATTGTCAGCCATTCTTGCAACATGGCCAGCCCACCGCCATTTGAGATTTTTTATGGATTCTATGATGTCTCTAACTCTTGTCTTTTCCCGGATGTGTTGTGCTGTTTTGTGGTCTCTCCATGTGAGGCCCAGCATTATTCTTTCATGTGCACGTTGCATGGTTCTCAGCTTACGGGTCTGTTTCTTGGTTAAGTTCCATGTTTCAGCTCCATAAGTGACTATTGGGAGGATGCATTGGTTATACACCCTTCTCTTTAGGATTAATGGGATCTTATTATTTTTGAAGGTTGAGCTAGCCTTCAAAAATAATAAGATCCCATTAATCCTAAGGAGAAGGTGGACTTTAATTAAGTGAAAAACTTAACATATAAGGGAGAGGTATTCACCAAGTCTACCCAGGAAAATAGACACACTCAAATAACGTCCTGAATCCGAATCCAAATAAAAACTGACTCGTTCGCCTGAAGAAGTTCGAACAGGATACAGATATAAATATGTTTGTATAGCGAATCCGTTATTTTATTTAATATATACACGAGTGACCATATCAAGGACGAATTATCAGGATCAAGTGTAGAAAATGAATCTGTTTCGTTTTTTATTGTATTTCCTGACCGGTTTCGACTGTTTAGTCACCTTCTAAGAGGAATATGACCGAATGTGGGTAGGTAGTATTGACTTTTATTTATAAGTTTCATTTTCGCTGATTTTTCTCTTGTTGATCTCTCGTGATTCATTTGTCCACGCGACTTCACACAACAGGTGTCTGCTGGGTTGAGCCGATACACTTTATCAATCTGTTGTTACTGGGGTCAAAAGAGGTTGTTCTGGGATGGGGTTATATATAAATATAAAACGGGTTTTGTACACCTGGGTACCTTAACGAGGCCTTTTATAAAAAGTCGGCCAACCAAATGACGGACAAACAAAAAAGTGACGCGGGCTTTTTATATTACAAAAAGATATAGTTAATCCCCGTGGAAAAAATCACGGATCTGTTTGAATTTCTATAAACATTTCCATGAAACGATTTTCTAAGAGAGAAAATAGTCAATTGTTTCAGTCGAGAGTCCATAATTTCAAAGGAGGTTGAAAGGTATTTTTACGAGCAAAATATGACCCCTAAGTCGAAGAGTCTAGAGTTATGGAAAGAGGAACAAGCAGATCGCACTGTCCATCATATAAGTATATTTTAACTTAGCATGAGGTGGTATCAGGTCATCTAGACGGAGGAAGTTTTTTCTTTTCTTTTCATGAGATCAACTCGAATCCCTATGAAAAAATGACAGATACTTTTAGATTGATACGTTTTCTTTTCTTTTTTTTCTCTTTTTTTTAACCCCCCCCCCACACACACACACAAAATAGTACTGAAATCGTGCACGGGGGAAATTGCATAATTTGAAATGGTAGGTAAATGGTATTTTTATGAGGAAAATTTTTTTATCACTGGGTTGAAGAATCAAGTGTTACGAACAGTGAACAACAAAAAAAAATACAAATTTCATTCTGAGAGTTGAGGAAAAAATATTGAAAAAGGTAAAGCGAATCGCTACTTGATAGACAACTCTGAATTGAATCTCCGGCTTGATGCATCAGCTTATTGGCCTAGGCAAGTCTCAAGTCTGGTCGAGACTAGGACTTTGATCCAACCATTTTTTTTCTTATAACCACTCCCGTAGATGGATGTAAGTCCACCGAAGGTGTACACCCTACCTCACCGCACAAATTAGAGCGCACTAAATTAACTGCCAAGTGCCCACGGAAATTTGACCTAATGAAATGTTTTCTTGACTCGTACCAGGAATTGAATCCGGGATCCTCTGCGTGAGCGGCAGACGTGCCAACCATCACGCACATCATAAGAATAGAATATATATAGATATATATATATATATATATATATATATATATATATATATATATATATATATATATATATATATATATATATATATATATATATATATATATATATATATATATATATATATATATATATATATATGCACTGAAGGATACGTGCCTGTGTGTGCGTACAATCGGCTGGTAAACGTTTCCGCCTCCGATCAAAATTCATTCCTTGCGATATCAACATTCCTCAATGAAGAACGTGACAGTTCTGTCTTCCGGAAATTCCACTTTTGCCTAAAATGACTGGAATGAATTTCCCACCATGATGGAAGGGCACACAATGAATGAAAGCGGAAGACCAAAAGAGAGATAAATATCTACTGGCAAAAAGGGTTGTTGTCTGAGTCTGGAATGAAACCAGATATAGCAGAGGTCGGCAACCTCTTGGTCTCTGCTGACCAGATTGTGTAACGATGAGTGGACGGACAGCCAAATAAATACCATAAAAATCCTCGGCATCTGGGAGTTATCCATTCAAATACAACTATAAGACCATAACTGTCAAGATAGAAGATGCAAAACTCGGCAAGGTAGACCACTACATCTACCTATGACAACTAATCTCCATGAGACCCTCAAAAGAGGAGAAAATCAAGTGAAGAAGCACCCTAGGATGGTAAGCCTTCAGCAGAGCGAGCTCAACTTCCAAAAACCAGATGATCCCAATAATCCTAAAAAGAAAAGCATACAACCAATGTATTCTTCCGATAGTCACTTATGGAGGTAAAACATGGAACCTGACCAAGAGATAGACCTGCAAACTCAGAAGCTTGCAGCGTGTGCATTAGAGAATCATGCTCAACCTTACATGGAGAGATCACAAGACAGCACAGTACATAAGGAAAAGAACGGGAGTCTGAGACATCATAGAAACTAATTTAAAAAAAACTCAAATGGCAATGGGCAGGCCATGTTGCAAGAATGAAAGACAACCAATGGACATCACGACTCACTACATGGATCCCCGGAGATCACATGAGAAACCGAGGACGACAGATCACAAGATGGAGAGATGAACCGGACAGATTCAGGAAATACTGGCCACATGATGCCCATGATAGAGAAATGTGGCGAATCCTAGGGAAGATTTATGTCCAACGACGGACGTTAAAAGAATGATGATGATGATGATGATGATGATGATGATGATGATGATGATGATGATGATGATGATGATGATGAGTTATTCCCAGCGATATTTTTTTTTTATTTAGGATCCACGTTGCAATGAAGAAGCTCGAGAAAAAAAAAGTCTTCTATCCACAACATCATGACTACGATTGAAAACTAAACACCAACAGCAGTTGTCGGAGTTGACGATTTGAATTTTCACGCGAGAACGCGCAAGCTTGCGATCTAGAGCAGACGTCGCACTGGATGATTTGGGTTTTCACACGAAAACGCTTCGCTCAGACCAGAGGATTATGATATTTTGATTCAAATCGATTTGCAACACATGTTAGAAAATCATTCGTCCTTAAACAGGGATGCCAATTAGTAATGAAAGACCTCAATTTAGTCACAATTTATTTCAATTAAGGCATCTTTTGAATCTATTAAAAAGACACGAAGAATGTTTGAAACATAAAAAAATAATCATAGTATCCCAATATCTGCTCGCAGGCCAGTCAAAATCACCTCAGATGCCATATCTGGCCCTCAGGCTGTAGGTTGTCTACCCCCCAAGATATAGGCTACTCAGATTTTTGGTCGAGGCTACGTTTTTAGTGGTAACGGTGTAAACGAAATCAGTTCATAATAAATCCATTATGTAAGCATTTTGATGTAAGTTTTTTTTTCTAATGAATTCAATATTGTTGTGTTTCAGTATACAAAATGAATACATTACTTTCTAAAATAAAATCTGAAATACCAAAACGAGGCAAAAAAATAAGACAAATTTCAAACCTGAGTTTTAAAACCAAAACAGTTTGTATTTGTAAGTGGGGTTTAGTTGACCAGGAATGACAGCCATAATGTTATATTGTGTGTCTGTTTGTCAAAACGGTCCACATAAGTTTTTTTTTTTTCAGTTTTCAAGTCGGTCTGGCTGTTTGTCTGGCTAGGTATGTATGTACCCAGCTTACAAATCGCACTGATGGATCTAGAGGGATGAAAATTCAAACATTTGACCTTATTATTTTTAGAAATTTTATTGTTTTAAACTCCCGCTCAAAAAAGGTTTTTTGAATTATTGCTAAATTGATCGTTTAGTTCGTGTCACCTTTGATCTTTGAAAATTCAAACATTTTAGTGATCACTTGCCAACAAAGTTCAAGAGCAGTAATTTATTCACTGAAAACTCCTTTTTTTTAAATCTTTAATTGATCGACCCCAACACAGCATGCTGCCAAAAGGCGTTGGTCACGTGACGGTTTTCCTTGAGTGACCTGTTCCATACACAATTTTATATACACCTGGTGTATATATCACACAATGGCCAAAAGATCGACACCGATCACCACCATTCAAGCAAGAAAACCGGATCTGATAGGTGTAAACAACGAAAATATAACCTACCTAGGTTGGAGACTTGAGAAACTAGAGATGAAAGAAAAATCCATACCTAGCATAAATGAATCACTGTAGCCCGTGTGTGTACCAGAATTAATCATCTAAGGAACTATCTAAAAAGAAGATCCTTTATCTAAAATTATCTAAAAGGAAAATATACCAGCACAAGATTTGGGCATTGTTGGTCCAAAATGACCATAGATATCCAGTCAGATGGTGCCTAGTGTTTTATTCATGCAAATATCCAAGGTCGTAACCCCCGAAACGTGACAAGAAACGCCCGGAGGCACCTACACACAGACGAGCAAAAAGAAAATCCGTAGTCCTCTTGGCTGGTTGGCCAGGCAGGCTGTTTACGGGGCTATGGTGATTTGATAGTTCAATAGTGGTAGAAATTTCAATGTATCCGCAAATCTTTCCACAGGAATGAACTTGTTCAGGAAATAAGGTCAAATACTTCCAACAGTCGATATATATTTACCTATAAATCGGGAAATGAACGTAGAGAACTGTCCAAAAAAAGAGACATTACTGGAGAAGCCATAATTCTTGCTTTTATCGAATTTGTGATAACTAAACCAAAAGAATGTTATAGAGACGGCATATTATGATTAAAGGACCGGTGGGAAAAAAGTAATTGCTTCAAATGGGTCATATTCTGATTGAATATTGACCATTTTTTTTTTGTTCATATCATCTTTCATCTTGCTATTCAAAAGAATTATTTTTTATACATAGCTACAAAATACGAAGGTAGCAAACTTGGCTGTACATGGGAAGTTCCCTTGCTTCAAAACAGAATTCATTTCTCCATACAATATCATTCCAAAAGATATGTCTCATTTCAACTCCTTTATTGGTAGTTTCTATAATAAAACAAGCCGACCTGAGTTGAGAGAGAGAATTCATCATCAGTTTTTGTACGTATAAATTTGAAGAGCTGTACCTGCTAATATCTGGGGAATTGTTCGGTTTGTAAAAATATTACTTATTATAAGACATTCAATGAATAATATACAGTGTTAAAATTGTCAATTTCTACTTTTTTTTGCGAACCTCAACCAAACAATTACCCTTTCTGAAGATGCACCTGTGCTTTGTTTCTAGGTTCTTACCTCCTGCAGTCAGAATGTAAAGAATGTCTTTAAACGAGTCATATTTTTAGACACCTGACTTCATTCTGAGCGAAGCCAGTAGAAACGATGCTTTTTTTAGAGTAGCATTCGATGATCCCTCATAAACAAAGTCACATTATTCATACATTTGTGTCCCTTTAGAACGTGGGAGTTCGGGTCCATGAAAGACAACCGTGTTATAACTGAATCACGGATGAACAAAAGTCTATTACAAGTTCACCACAGAACGGAAGAGTTGTTTCCATCAGAAAAGCAAAGAGAGCATACCTCTGCCAATGTCATTGCCAGGGGAAGTAATTGTGTATGGATCCGTGAAAAAAATTGATCACTTTTTCCATAGGGCATAACCAAAACTTCCATAAAATTTTATAAAGATAAATATAGAAAGTTAGGAGATATCTTGTGCACAGACATGAAGTTTTGTCTATATCATGTTGTATGGACACATAAGTACGACTGGGGGAGGTAATTGTTCATGGATCCACTCAAAAACGAATCACTTCTATCAAAGCCAATTATCCATCCTTTCATGACATTTTACTGAAATTCACAGAGAACTTTTGGAGATATTGTGTATACACGCATGAGCCTACACGTAAATGGACTTAAAAAAAACGGGAAAAAGATCTCTCGATCGAAAATAATCCCTGGATCCGCCCACAACTGAACCCCTTATTCCACAACCCATTCTCAACCCTCGAATACAATTTCATTAGAATCTATTTAGTTCTTTCGGAGATATCTTGCGGACAGACAGACGGAACTACAGAAAGACGTGACCAGATGCATATACCTCAACAACTTCTTTATCAGAAGTAATTGTACGTCAATTGATTACAATTTGAAGGAAAAAGTTCCTTGGTGAAATTCTGTCTTTATTCAGTTATTCTAATTCGGTTTCCTGGACTAGTGGGCGATAATACGTGCAGGTAAAAATGTTGGTGTCCACCAATCATCATCATCATCATCATCATCATCATCATCATCAGTCTGTTAGTGTCCATTGTTGGACATAGACCTCCTCTGTGATTCGCCACATTTCTCTGTCATAGGCATCGCAGAGCCAATACTGGCTGAATTTATCTAGCTCATCACACCATCTTACTTTCTGTCGACTACAGCCTCACACTTGATCTCTGGGGATCTACGATGTGAGTTGTGATGTCTATCGGTTATCAGACATTCTTGCAATATGCCCAGCCCATTGCCATTTGCGTTTTCTAACAGTTTCTATAATGTTTCGGACTCTTGTCTTATTTCTAATATACATTGATATCTGTTGATCTCTCCACTTAAGGTTGAGTGGGATTCTCTCGTGTGTACGTTGCATGGTCCTCAGTTTGAGGATCAATCTTTTGCTTAGGTTCCATGTTTCAGCACCGTATGTGATTATCGGTAGGATACATTGGTCGTATACCCTTCTTTTTAGGTCAAGTGGGATTTCCTTGTATTTGAAATTCGAGCTTGCTCTGCCAAAAGCTTGCCAACCGAGTGTGATTCTTCGCTTTATTTCTTCTTCTTTTGATGACCTCATGGAGACTCGCTGTCTTGGATAGATGCAGTGATCTACTTTCTCAAACTCTGCATTTTCGATTACAATCGTTTTGTCTTTGACCCCAACATATTTGTTGAACATAACACGTGATTTGCAAGACCACCAATCAACCATCTTATATTGCGAACTGCGCTAAATCGATGGATTCCCGTTTCTACCTGAATCATCCATGTTTACCTACAGCAGCCTCTTTTGTCAAACTCCTGCTTTTGAGTTTTTACTTTATTTTTGTTCGTCATAGCAATGGCAATAACCTCACCGAAAATCAGTGACGTCACGACGGCATGAATAAAAGTTGCGTACGCAAAAACTGATTTCGAATTCACTCTCTTAACTCAGGTCGACTCGTACTATAACAGAAGCCTCCAATAGAGGATCTGAAATGAGACACGTAGTTATTGAATAATATTGTACGGAGAAATGTATTTTGTATTGTTTACTTTTTAGATTTTGATGAAACGAGGGAGTTCAACCCTAGCACAGCTTAACTTATTTTTCTTCCTTCAATCTGTCTATCGATATCTCAATCTGTTCAAATCTCTTTCAATCTATTGATATCCCAATCTGTTCAAATCTACGTTTCAATCTATCTATGGATATCTCAGTCTATTCAAATCTATCTTTCAATCTATCTATGGATATCGCAGTCAGTTCAAATTTATCTATCAATCTATATCGGTCTGTTCAAATCTATCTATCAATATCTCAGTTTATTCAAATCTATCCATATATATATGTGTGTGTGTGTGTGTGTGTGTGTGTGTGTTCAAATCTGTCTATCGATCTGGTCTGTTCAAATCTATTAATCTATCTATCTATCTATCCCTTCTCTGCTCATTTTCATGAAGGTAGATCGCAGCCAGTCGATGTTAACTGGATTTTGATCTGAAATTGTTACTGTATAATGTTTGATCTATGTTATCTATGGATGATCACTTGGTTAAGTGCATCAACAAGGAAGGAGATTATGCAGAAAAATAAATATCTGTTGTTAAAATGAATCATTTTTCTCCAGTAGACAGCTGACTTATTGATGTACCTGCGTATATATCTTACAGTAAGATTGTGGTACTGGTGACAAAATCCCCGGGAATGATAGATAGGTATGAACTGATAGATAGATAGATAGATAGATAGATAGATAGATATCAAACGTAGATAGATAGATAGATTGATAGATAGATAGATAGATAGATAGATAGATATCAATCGTAGATAGATAGATAGATATCAAACGTAGATAGATAGATAGATATCAAACATAGATAGATAGATAGATAGATAGATAGATATCAAACATAGATCGATAGATATCAAAATACTAAAATAGATAGATGGATAAATAGATAGATGGATAAATAGATAGATAGATAGATAGATATTGAAAAGATAGAAAGGTATAATCAAATTCCAAATAAAACTTGTTTACACGATATCTCTATTCACTGACATGGTGGATTCAGTGCGACCTTGAAAGCAATAGAAAGCAACCATTAATCGGGATTAGAATAATTTTTTTTTTTAAATAAACGAAAAGCATAGGATAAAAATAAACTAGGCAGTAAACAGTGTACCAAGTAGGATTGGAGCTTCAATACCAAGTTGACATCTACATGGGTCATTCACAGAGGCGTACCTAATGATATTCATTGATTGTTGCAGACCTCTAAATTGCCGGCTGAGTAGTGTGTAGGCTCATAGTATACCGAGTAAATTGGCGTGCAGAAAAAGTAAGTGTTGCCAAGTATGGTTCGTTATTTATAGCTAAAACTATCGATAAAAGTGGCTATAATCGGGTAAATGACACATGTTATATATTTTAAATAGATTATATGTTATGCCGAATCGGCATAATTGCCCAAATGGTGCAAATCACACAAAAAGTAAGTAAATACGGAACTTTAATATGATTAAAAGTTCATTTAATCAGAATAAGGAAATAATAACTATTTTTTTTTAATCAAAAGTTTGAGAAATCGAAGTTTTTTACAAAAAATATGTAAATTCGTTGTCTTGACATTTCCTTTTACAGAAATTAAATAAATACGTGGTTTTATTTTCATCATATGTTTATCTAAGCAGAACAAGGATATAAAGCAATGAGTTTTTACAATCAAAAGTTTATGTAATCAAAGTGAAACCAATTTTTTTTTTACAAATAATAAGTTAGGCAATCTCAGCGATTAACACAATATATATATATATATATATATATATATATATATATATATATATATATATATATATATAATGTGTACTTTAGAGAGTGAGATATATATATATATATATATATATATATATATATATATATATATATATATATATATATATATATATATATATATATATAAAAAATCAAACTCATTTGAGATGATCCCCCGTCATTACATGGTTAATATATCACTTGGCCTGGGCAACATAAATAGAATAAACAATTAAAGAAAAAGGGGCTGCTGCAGGAATCGAACCTGCCACCGATAGGGTAGATGAATCAACATACCGATGCACTCACTGCATAAAAGAAATTACCTATATTCTACACTAATTTCAGAATAAACTATTGATAAGAATTTTACATTTATCCTTATCAAATTTACTAGATTTAGTCGGCTTTTTATCGTCCAGAGTAGGAATTAAAATCTGCTAGATCTAGGCTAATTTGGCAACCCTGGAAGTCATTTGCCTACAGCAAGAGCATTGGGGTAGACGGCACCCCTTTCTTGGTGTGCCCCTGATCATTCAAAACCAGTTAATAATCAATGAACAAAACATAAAATGCATTGTTTTTCGTTGTATTTTCTAAAAAGTAAAAAGAAATGCATGGGATTTTAAATTCTATCGCATAGCAATCATCTTTAAAGAAATGTGTAGCGCCAGTCTGGTTAAAAGAGTCTTGTTACCTTTTTAGGCGTATGACTGACAATATTTTACAAGTGCCTGATAAATTGCAATAAATAAGCCTTGCTGCTGCAGGATCACACTGCACTTTTAATTCTAATCTGATTCAAGGTGATAACAATTTTTGAGTATACCCGTCAAAAATGACGGTGTTATTTATATATGGATCAGCACTAAGGAGCCTAAAGCTATTTTATTAGGTAATTCATTTTTGATAATTCAAGTATCCTAATTTCAAGTTGTTTTAAAGTCTCAAATGAACTCAAGCTGTTCAAATGTGGTATCAGACATAAAGTCTTGAGAATTTTGTATGACCTAATCTTCGTTGTTAGGTCACAGCAGACAATTACGTATTTTTTATAACCCTTTAACTCTTTTATCAGTTGTGTTATTCTATTTTACATGGACCTATCCATTATAAGTTTCAGGTGATAACTGGAATCGGACAGGGCAACCATACAACCAATTATACAAATAAGCTTACTAATTTGCACAGAAAGCTTCTATATTCATGAATTAATCATCTTTTTTTTTTTTTAATTTTTTAGTATAGATGTATTAATATATATGAATGAAATTAGAATTTCGGTATTAAAAACAAAAAAAAATCGTAAATATGTAAGACTTATCAGTTTGGCTCAGTCGGTAAGGAAGACGCTTACTGATCACATCGGTTTGGTTCTACGTGAAGGATAGACGGATAGAGAAGTGTTTACCATGTAAATTGTTTGGTTTTTTTTTTATTTCTTTTCTTTGAAAAAAAAAACATCTCATAGGATTCAAATATAGGTAATCCCCACTTGTCGAAAGTTTGCTTTACGGCACTGTTTCACTTTTTTAAAAAAAAGACGAAAAGCGGAAACACCTTGAACTTCTTTTTTTGCAGTGAGCCATTATAGAGGCAGCACACACTGCTTTCCTCCCCTCTCTCTCTCTCTCTCTCTCTCTCTCTTCCACAGCCCAGCCTCATTTACCTCTCACCATCACGACCCTCGATGACTCAGCCTAACATACCATCTAAATCAATTTTTGGATCTGGGTAGACTCAAAAAAATGTTCCCATATAAATTAATGACAATCGCCTCTTTGCTTTACGCCACATAAATGCAACCATAGGCCTGTGGGTCAGAATTGGCTCGTGGAAACATTTTCTGTGGACTACGGCCAATCTAGGTTTTTGTTTGAAATCTTATATAACTTGCCATCACAGTCTTGTAGAAAAAATTCCTTCTAAAAATGAATGGGATCAGAATAAATTTTACCTGTGGCATCACTGGCATTTTCCATTGGAAAACATCTAAAATAGATAAAAAAAAACAACAAAAAAACATCTGAAACGTCCAGAATCTGGAGAATCTAGATGTTATTAATGAACCCGTTAAAATGAGACCCCAAAATAGTCAACAAGGCCCCCAAAGACATTTTCATGAGAGGCCTAGAACGTTACTAATGCCAATTTTCAATTCTGTAGAGAAAACAGTATGGCCAGGAGCATTGGAACACGAACACACTCAAGCGCGTAAATAAACACACAGACACACGCACATATAAAATAGGATAAAGTTCAATTCTTCTCTGTAAGTCAGTTTAGTAATCTATAATGTAAATTTAAATTTTTAGCTTCGAAAATCAATAGAATAATAATTTTAACTCATATGTTAGTCTGAAATAAAAAATTAAGTACGCTGTTTCGACGTTTTTGAAATGAATGCGTAGCCCGAATGAAGATGGAAAATCTCTTCCGCGGCCTGCTAGATCAAAAAATTCGTCCATGCCCGCTTAACGCCAGTTCGGATTACGAAAGGCTTTTTTTTTATACGAATGTCCTACTTATGGAAAGCGGAGCAAATCTGTATATCCCAGATTTTTTTTCACGGGGATGGACTAGTTATTAGTGTTTTCCGGTGACGCCTTTAATCAATCAAGCACTTTGCACGTAACCTTGGCCTCTTAATCGCCAAATCTCTCCCCTTCCTCTCAGTTAATATGCACGCACTTGATTGAAGCATTCACGCTTTTAATCGTTCGCACTCTCTTACGTCTCACAATTTAGTTTCCTAACACATTGTCATCGATATGGGTCATATTATACCACGAATCAGTTTCTCCTACATTTGTTATTAATTTCCTTTAAGTCAACGATCTTTACAGCGTGTTTCCCTCAACCCTAGATTCTGTGGAAGTGACACTTTCGCATTATACTTGAATGTTCTTGATTGCTGAAACTATTCCATCGCGGCTTTTATGTTTTCATTTTATTTCTTCAACACGAACGGTACTTTTTATATAGGGAAAAAAATTGATATTTTGTCTTTCTAATTGAAAACATCTTGGTTCTGTCTCCCTCTCTTACAAGCCCCTGTTCAGTTCCCCGGCACATTGTCATCGATATAAAGAATCAGTTTCTCCCACATTTTTTTTATTAATTTTCTTCAGGCCAGTAATATTACCAGGGTTCTCCACGACCTTTCCAAGGGTTCCGTTGAAGTGATATTTTCGCAATATACCTAATGATTCTTCATTAGATAAACGATTCCGTCACAACTTTTACAATTCATTTGTTTTATTTCTTCAACACAAACGGTACTTTTAATATGAGAAAAATATTGACAATGTTTTATTTTTCTGATTAAAAACGTCTTGGTTTTGTCAGCATCGTGTAAATAACCCGGATGATTTGTTTTCAATTTTAAACGAACAAGAAGAAAGAAGGTTCTTCATGCCTTCAAATTTGACAGTTATGAGATATTCTGCATTTACTGGGCAGGATTCCCAATGTAGCCAAAGTAGCATATGCTACGGGCCCCTCATTTTCAAGGACCCCGTACTAAATGCTAAATTCTGATTTAGTGATTCTGCACTTGCTTTATCGTCGAAGTACTATACTGCCCTCAACTTCTATGAACGACAGAGTGTTTAATATTAGCAATTTTAGCCAATTATCACCTTTAATTAGGGTTATTGTTATAATACAGTAATTAATTGTGGTACTTATACTATGAATAAATACGAATGTATTCGAAACCGAAGTCATAGCCGCTGCACAAAAATTAGAACTAAAACAACGTACTAAAATGTCAGGCATACTATGCTTGCCAAAAATTATGGAATCAGGACACTTGAAGGATATCCGCCCAGCGTTGCAGTAAACAGACAGGCTAGAAGATATGACACAAAACAATATGTGTTTCATTGCTTGATATTTTGGCCCCATGAAATATAATTCAAACAAATTAGGTTAAAATACATGAATTAGAGGTATATTTTTCCCGATCAAATAGAGGGAAAAAATATAGAATCATTCAATACTGACTGGAGAAAAAGGAGTATTCATTTTTAAATTTTGAATTACTTTGCAAGTAAAAACTGTGAATGCTTTAACCTTTGTATGCATTTTATATGTATATTTAAGGCTTCTCAATAACATATACTACGGGCCCTGCGATAGCTCAATCCGACCCTGAACACCTGTGTCGTACTTATATCAATTCAATGTGAATAAAAACATTTTGTAAATGTGGTGGACAACAAAACAAAAACTCGATAGAGATTTATAGATAAACAGGTCTGGTGAGTCAATCGATAGAAACCATCTCATGATCAACGTCTTTTGGCAACATGTAGCGTTGGGATGATCAATTAAAAAATGGGAAAAAGAGGTGATTGATGAATAAGTTACTTATCTCGTTTTTTGTTGGGCAGTGATCACTGAAAAAAAGTCAGAATTTCAACAAAAAAAAAATAACATGAATGATGCTGGATACGAAATAAGAGATCCATTTGACATGAATTTATATTGCAAATTGAACCCACCAATAAAAACCTATTTAGGAGTGGATTTACATTTTTTTTAAATAATTTTCCAGTCATAATAAAAAACAAATGTGTGAAAATTTCACAAGCTCCACTGATGCAGCCCGTGCGTATGATATATATATATATATATATATATATATATATATATATATATATAGAGAGATATATATATATATATAGCCATTCAGCGAGGTCTGGTTAGTCACTCATCAGAATCCACCACTCCTCCTGCGTTTTGTTTGGGTAGAGATCAATAACAAATCTGAACTTTTAAAACCAAGTGGACACAAACTAAGTGATCAATTTAGCATAAACTTTTGTTTAAAAACAAAAAAAAATGAAAAAGTTTTTTGTGGACTCAATAAGTTGTGCATGTTTAGATTTTCAGTCCTCTCGCCCCATTAGTGCAGCTTGTACGTGTGATACATTCATAGCCAGCCAACCAGCCAGCCAGCCAACCAGCCGGACCAACTTCAAGAAACCTGTGTTGACAGTTTAGGTGATAGTCAAGGTGATAGTTTTGGTTGACTGTTTCAAACATCGAAATTTTTAAAAAAAAGGTAAACAACAGTTATGTAATTAAGAGATCAACTCCCATATGTTTTCAAGAAATTGTAAATGGATGACCTGAATAAGTTAATCGTTGGTTAATCTTCGTTAATCTGCAGCGGATTAACAAAGAAATAATCAAGTTCAAGGTTGCGCTCTTTTCAACCATCGGCAAAATTGACTTCATAATCGTATCATTCATTACATGGGAACTCAGCGACATAGAGGGTACACATCATACTCATCGTCTTCATCACATTTATCCATTTGAATACTTTTAGGCTTCAGAGTGTCTTTGCATACGTTGATAACGTTAACATATTATAAACAGGAACTTTTTATTTCTCATTTTTCTTTTGTATCTGCTGGGTAGATAAACATGACATTGTCTCAATCTTTAGACATGGATGTGTAGAGAATGTTTTTCTCTTTCATTGGCTAATAACAATTGTTTTTGAATGGAGAACTTACGTAGTTTTGTAACATAGGCTATATATTCTAAATATTGTACTTCGCAGAAATCACATATTGGCATTGTTTTGTTACAGGTATCCCCAGCTTTTCGAATATTCGCTTTACGCCACTTTTTCGTTGTTGTTTTTCGTTTTTTTTCTAAATGTCAAAATCGGAAATAGCATTCAGCGTTTGTTTTTGCAGTCATTATAGAAGCAGCGCACTTCTTCTCTCTCTCTCTCTCTCTCTCTCTCTCTCTCTCTCTCTCTCTCTCTCAGTACCTCCCACGACCTCAATCTCCGTCAATTCAGATTAACTTACCATCATCACCAATTTTTTTAAGGGGGGGGCGGGAGATATTAGAACACTCAAATGTTTTTTCCGTATAGATCAATAAATAATGCTTCTTCGTTTTACGCCATTTCAGCTTACGATAGGTTTCTTCATTGGAATGTTCTACTTTCGGGGAGCGTGGAAAACTGTATAGCATATTAATGCCTGTAATAAAGTGGACGTCAACAACCGTATGCACTTGTGTATACAAGGCGAAGCGTCCGTCGCTTAAGAGACAACTCCCACTGAAGTATGGAAGCGAAAACGGAATTTCGGTTTTTGTTGCATTCGTCAGATTAGTGATCCTTGCAAGTTTCAAGTCAGGTTGAGACTAGGACATCATTCTTCAAGATCACCCCTTGGTAAGATCCAAGTTAATCGCAAGGATACTTCGAACCCAGTCACACAGCTTCTGAGTACACAGGGGGATTTATACATTTTCCACCTTTTTGGCTCATACTTGGAATCGAACCCGGGACTCTCTGCGTATGGATCAGACATACTATTCATTACACTGTTGTATGACAAGAGCTCTGTCAACAAGCCAAGTGGGTTACAGCTTCTTCACTCTTTGCTTGTCTGTGTCTCCGTACATTCCTAGTTACATTTTTCCATTAGTAAATCACTAGGTACCATCTAAAAATCCCTTTTCGTTGTTTTCCTTTTTTTCCAAAAAAGTGTTTTAGGGGGTCTCTATGGCAAATCTTGAGCTGGTATTTTTTTTTTCAGATAATTTCAGATAAAAGATCTATCTTTAGTCACTCTATTTATTTTTTTTAGATAATAAGTTCAAGTACATACGCAAGCTACGGAGAAACAATTATATACGATACAGATATTGAAACCCTCTTTTTTTGGTAACCTAAATATTCCCCTACTTGAAGCTATGGTTTCAACCTAACGAAACTATTACGGTAGATCTTCACTTTTCCGGGACCTGTGAATGCTGGATTAGTGAAAATGCCAAATCACAGTAATATTACCTCTAAATTGTAGCTAACTACCTCACCAAACAGTCAAATTATCACGTAAATCAGTACAAGTTAGATAATAAAGGAACAGAAACGTTAACTGTGAAGCAAGTGAACTTTTAATGAAGTAATGTACTACACAGGCAGAGATAAACCTTATCTTTAATCGATAATGTGTGTTGTTTTCGCTTCACAGCACACAATTCTCTTCCTTTATTCATTGGAGACATAACTTGCGTTAAATAAGAGAAAATGTTATTAACAAATACAGGAAGACAAGTAGGAACCGCTTGCCGATGTTTACAAGGGCGTGTTAGCTAAGTGAACAGATCTAACACAACCAAAACAATAAGCCTCAAGTTGGTGGGGTACTCAGAAAAAATTGAAAATATAGTGACCTGCGAAATTTGAGATCCGGGTTGAATTGGTGAGGGAACCGGATTTCAGGTTGACGGATTTGTGATGGTCCATTGTACCCAAATGAGGTCTTCGGGGGGAAAAAAAGCATTCGTGTATCAGCCAATGTTTTCAAGGTCATATTTGGGTTGAAAACGATGGAAATCGCAACGATTATCTCATAACGTCAAGTAGGAAAATATTTAGGTTACAAAAAAAAAAAAGAGGATTATGATAAAACTCTATCCTAATTGACTTAAATAAACACTTTAATGAAAGCCGAGTTGTTTGGACTATTGAACTCATCCTCTTTTGGTGCTTTTGTTACAGCCACAACGTTTCGACCGATACAGTCTTCACCTGGTCTACAATAATATCTCCAGTAATTTTGTGAAGAATCGTCAATATTCAAATTAGGTTGGGGTATTAGAATAAAACCCTGCTCTAAAGTTGACTTTATTTTTCACCAGTGACAAGAATGGTATGACACTGACGACAACATCAACAATAACCCTCACCAAAATTAGAACTCTTCAAGGCGACAAGGGAAGCTAAAATTTGGCATGCAACCTTATCTCAACCTTACTAGAAGATTCATAAAGAAAAATTGGGGTTGCCTCCCTACCTCCCACTCCCTGCGACACCTTTCGTACTTCATATCTAGAACTACCTAAAATCATATCAACAAAATATAGATTTTCACACCATGTATCAACAAGAAATATCTAAATACTATTTTTACTTCTGTCAACGAAACTAAAGAGAAAAATATATATTTTCGTATTCGTCTGTTCGTTCGTCTATCTACACGATATCTCCAAAAGTTCTCACATAATTTCTATAGCTTTTTTGTGGAATAGTGGACAAATAGAGGGTAGTAAAAATTGACATTCCCCAATCGTGAACTGAAATCACGACCAACAGTTTGGCAGTTGTGTCTCTTACCGACTGTAATAAATTGATATATCTTACATACCTACCAAAATGTATGCTATAAATACGCAAAGGCTTATAATGAATACAATCTATAGAATAAATTCATTTATAAAATAAGAATTTCTCTTTCGTGAGTTGAAATCCCAATCTAGTGATTGGGGTCGACTCCCTTACTGACTGAGCCAAATTGGTCTTACATATCTACGATAATCCATCTTCCAGATACGCTGGGGCTCATTTCATTCTAATAGATAAATACATGTATACTAAAATATACATCTATATAATTTTTTTCATTATATTAGTGATAAATGTGACGGTATCTTTGGTCAGAATAGGAGTTGGAATGGAGTTTGACCTTGCAGCAAAAAAGCTTGTCTATCAGTGTCGCTCACACTAACAGCATCAATGGAACTTACACAGTTGAAAGTTCAAACTTTACACATCATTATATCTACAAAAAAAGTTTTCTTATTTTGTTTTTTCTTTGTTTGTTTTTTAATTCCCTGCAATCAGTTGCTAGAGAGGGGGTTCTATCCACAATGTAAGTGCATGCTGAATTGATTCCTTAGTTTTGGTCCGGCAGCATTCACCGTTTTTTTTGTTTTTGTTTTTTTGTTGTTGTTGAAGAATTGAACTTCTTATAGTGATCATCGCCCAACAGACGATGAGTGAAGTGATGTATCCATTGATTATCCCTTTTTCAATTTTTAATTGATCATCGCACCCATGCTGCCAAAAGCCGTTCGTCATGTAGTCAGTTTCTATTGAGTGACTAATCAGACCTGTGTGGTTGATTTGGACTAATTTCTGCGTGTTTGTTTTACTCACCATGTCTTGGTCCTCTACCCTCCGAATTCTAAACTTATAACATGCGTAATTCATCATTATTATCTTATTTACGTTTTTTTACAATCAACCATCATCTTACCTGTTGTTGCTTTTTACTGCAATTAATCCCAGGCTGGGTCCCTTCAGCATTGAGTAAATAATTTTGTAACTCAGATTAAAATAAAGAATAAGTTTAAAGTGAAAATCAAACCTACGACTTTTTATGCTGGGGGTGTCTCGCTCAACGCACGACTGTTCTTACCACTGGATTACTGGAACTCATTGGCCAGCGCCAGTCTGAATAAAATCGTTAAACCCATTTCCTATCCCAATCTTCTCTATACATGTTCGTCATTAACTGATGATTTTACTAAATTAACTGCGCAGATCGAAATAACCGCACTGTTAATTTATTTATTCACTGCTGAAGGGAACTCAGCTTGAATTTATTTGCGATGAAAAGCAACAACATTTAAGATGAAAGTAAATAGTAGCAAAAAATAATAATGATGGTTTACAATACTTCATCTGATAAAATGAATAAAAAATGAAATAAATTAGATTGAACTGAAATACGGATCTATAATTATATTATTCATGTTCTTGATAATGACCAGAGAATAGTTGGAAGCGTTCAAACTGAAACTCACAGATCCTTGTTACACACACTTCATCGAAATATCCGTCACCTTACACGAAAACTAGATTTTCAATGTCATCTTCAATATATTAATATGTAGCTCTTTCTCTCTCTTTCTCTCTTTCTCTCTCTCTTCTCCTTTTTCTCTTGATATTAATTAATCCATCAATCTATCTATCTATCTCTCTCTCTCTCTCTCTCTATTTATATATATATATATATATATATATATATATATATAGAGAGAGAGAGAGAGAGAGAGAGAGAGAGAAAGAGAGAGATAAAGAGGGAGGGAGAGAGAGATATAAAAGATATTTTATTAGGAGCTAATTACGTCCACATTGCAAGCAGCTTAATACGCAAGCTCTTACCGACTGAGCCAACAGCACGTGGCAAGGAAGGAGTCTTTATTTATTTACACGATCGGAAGCCACCCGATTTGCTACCGTGTAAAATCGGCACTGAGTAATTAGTTCCTAATGGAAAACATATCTATAATTATCACATTTTGACGGATATAAACTGTCCATTTAGAGATATTTCCTATATGCATATAAATATACATATATATATATATATATATACATATATATATATATATATATAATATTTATATATATATATATGCATTGATATATATATATATATATATATATATATATATATATATGTATATATGTATATATATATATATTGATATATCTATATCTATATCTATATATGCGTTGATATATTTATATCTATATAGGCGTTGATATATCTGTGGATAGTTATGTTTACATATAGACAATCTGTTTGCACAAGTCTACCTCATGCCACTCAAGCAGATGTATAAGTATGTGTGTATGTGTGAGTGTGTGTATGGATGTGTGTGTATGTGTGTGTGCCAATCTTTGACAAGAAATATTTAGTTTAACACGGATCGATAAGAAATACAATACTCAGTCGTAGATAGATAGTTAGATTGAAGAACAAGCATGGTTTAAGATCGATAACAAAATCAATATGTCAGAAAGATACTGTAACACCTGCCCCAAGCACGGGCTTCCCAGTACGGAATCAATGTTGGGTGTGTACAATCTTTTTAATCGGCCATGTTGTTTTCAAAAAAGGATTTTCATTCAGTTAGCTTAGAGTCAAGTTCGCCTCAGAGCATGACGAACAAAATTAGAGCACTCGTTGTTCGGAATCCACTTCTTTTCAGTTGGTCTATTTCGATTAGACTTTGTCTCTTTTTGTTGGCGGTTTGATACTAAATCAGATTAGTTTTATCATTATGCACTAGCCAGTTTACTTGTGCTGTAAAAAATATATTTCATGTTTGGATACACATTGCATATATATATATATATATATATATATATATATATATATATATATATATATAATGTGTATTGTAAAGAGTGAGACGGACTCGGGAGTAAAGTGTTTAGTCGTAAGGTTTATTAATCCTTAGATGTAAATTGTCCAGACATGTTTCGGGATTCTTCCCATCTTCAGTGGTGTGTGCTGTGTGAGTATGTGTTAAAAGTTCCCATGTGGAACTAGAGTCCACTATCAGGAGCAATGCATTGTGGGTAAATTGTGTTGTAAGGGCTGCTGGAGGCCTCCTGCTGATATATGTGTGTGTGTATATATATATATATATATATATATATATATATATATATATAATATATATATATATATATATATATATATATATATATATATATATATATATAAATATATATAATGCATATGGTGCAGATCAGGTTAGCGACATAGCATAAATATAAAGCGACGTCTGATGTATGATGGATTTATTTCATAGAGTGCTCGATACATTCAACTTTATACTTCGAAAACCAAGTTTTTTTAAGAGTTGAGCTGGAAATATATTATGGGATGTGGGTTCGCTACACAAACGACTATATGTTTCTGCCCTTTACTGGCTTTATCAGGCGAATGATTGTCCGTGTTTTTTAGATTCTAGTTTGGGAAATTCGGTGAGAATCCTGTATGTGTTGCTACGAGTGGGAGGAGTTATTCATTTTGTTTCATTGTTTTTTGTTGTCTTTTTCTGTTTTTAGTAGTGTGAATGTTTTTGTAGGTGAGGCCCAGAGAGTGCAGAAACATAAACTTGTTTGTGTAGGGAATCCAGATCCTATTACATATATATATATATATATATATATATATATATATATATATATATATATATATATATATGTGTGTGTGTGTGTGTGTGTGGATAATAGAGATTTGTATTGCAATGAGATTGGAGAATACCGTCTGTTAACCACAAGCGGATCCTTATTATTTTTTGTTTTTATTTTTATCACTTTTTATATTCTTACAAGAATACACCCGTCAGAAATGACGGAGTTATTCATTTATTGATCGAAACTAAGGAGTCTAAATACATTTTATTATGCAATTTATTTTTTTTAATTCAAGTACCTTATTTCAATAATTTTCATGTATTTGCTCAACTCAGACTGTTTTGAAGGTTGATTGGACATGAAGTTTTGAGGATTTTTTATAACGTCATCTCCGTTGTTATGTCATAATAGAAGGGTATTTTAACCAATGAGACTAATGCACAACCAACAGAAAAGAAATTTGCATATATGGCTTTTATGAGGATGGACTAAGATATCATCAGCATCATCATATTCATTCTTTAAACGTCTATCGTTAAACATAGACTTTCCCCACAATCCCCACACCTCTCTATCATGGTCGTTGCCGAGCCAATACTTTTTTTCTAATTTGTCTTACTCATCTCTCCATTTTGTATTCTGCCAGCCTGGGTTGCCTACGTGATCTCTGGGGATCCGTGTTGTGAGTCGTGATGTCAGTCTGTTGTGTGCCTTTCTTAAACTATGGCTAGCCCATGGCCATTTGAGTTTCTTGATGGTTCCTATGAATCCTCGGACTCCTATCCTTCTCCTAATATACAGTGCTATCTTGTGGTTTCTGTTTTTAAGCATGATTCTCTCATATGCACGTTGCATGGTTCTCTTCCATCCCATAGCCAATCGAGTTTTCTAATGGATTCTATGATGTCTCAGACTCCTGTTTTCTCCCTAAGATATTGTTCTATGACGGTGTCATTTATGTATGGATCGGTACTAAAGAGCCTAAAACAATTATTTGATAAGGTAATTTAGTTATAATAATCGAAGTATCCTGATTCAAACATTTTTAAAGTCTGTTTTAATGCGTGATCAAATATGAAGTCTTGAGTGTTTCTTTGACGTGATCTCTGACCAGTTGCCATTTAAGTTTTCTTATGGATTCTATGATGTTTCGGACTCCTGTTTTATCCCTTTGATATTGTGCTATGAAGAGGTTATTTATGTATGGAACGGTACTAAGTAGCCTTAAGCTTTTTGATTGGGTAATTTAGTTATAATGATCCAAGTATCCAGATGTCTATTTTATTGTGTGATCAGACATGAAGTCTTGGAAGTTTTTACAACGTTATCTCCATTCATACACCATAAAATTAACCAATGAGATCATTCCAATTGGAAGAGTGCATTTTTGTCCTATTCCGTATTCTCTCTTAGATATAAATGCATCAGATTATGGCTAGTCCTTAATTAGGTTTATAACAGGTGCATGAGCGCAAACAAACAGAGAATACATTTGCATGTATGCTTATCATATGTTTTGATTTGATTCTTCAAGCCCTGCATTTCTATTAGGTCATCAGAACATGGAATTCTATATCAGTTGCAGGAATTAAATTTTATTTTACGATGATATTAGCGTGACAGAAACCATCTGCACGTTCGTAATTATTACATTTGAGGATTTACACGGACTGGTGTTGTAGTCTGAAAGCATAAGATCAACAAAGTTAAGCAACGTCTATCCTAGTCATAAAATGGGTAACCCTCTGGAAATGACAGGTGCCATAAATTACTGGGTATCAATCAATGGCCGAGTCATAAAGGCTTTTTTTTTTTTTTTCAAAATTTTACTCAGTGCCTCTCTGCTGAAGAGTAGGATTGAGGGTAAATGGTTGTCGTCCCAGGGATAGGAGTCACGCGAACCCCTATCCGAAAGGATAGTAACGAAAAGAAAGAAGAGTCTTCGGGTGGCCTCCGACTACAGTCGACCAGCCAGACAGCCACTTTCTTCACCACTGCTGCTATACTCACAACGGCCTTCTTCTGATGTCTCCTTTCGCTGGTAACCTTTTCGGAAATTTCTTGTCGAATAATTTTTTGAATCCATTGAGGCTGGCTGTTTTCATTCTACTGCCCATCTTGGTATCACGACGTACTAAGTGATCATATGCGAAACTTGACAAGTTTGGAAAGTAATGGCTCCACGAGGCCCATGATAAGGAGGTCTGGTGAATGTCTAATGACGGACGCTAAAACGATGATGATGATGTAAAGGTCTGTGAGACTAACTTGATAACAACTGCTGTACTCATAATAAACTATGATTAATCTGATACAGAGCCACAATTCTCATTTATATACGCATATGTACGCTTCAAATATGGCTGAGTTTCTCGGTATAAGATACCCTCTTTCAAATCTAAGAAATCCTTCCCGAAATCCTAACCCTAAACCTTTGTATGAATTTTGAAGCATACATAACATTTTTAGTTAATCTGTATTCCGGAAAACTACGCCCAACGAAAACTTTTTTCATTGCATTGAAATTGTAACTGGAGAAACTACAGATGCACTAAAACTTTTTTTGTTCTTACATTTCAGTTGTGTGACCAAATTAACGATTGAAAGAAATCTCGGTTCCTGCCGAAATTCAATTTTTTGGTTTTGTTTTTTTCCTTCCTGCTTGTCGACGCACATTGGGAAGAGGGTAGCCCTTCTGCTTCTGGACCCAACACAGCAAACAAATCGAATAAGCAAATGTAGATCGGTGCTTACTCAATAAATGTCTGTGGTTCCTTACCCAGCAGGAACCAAGTTTGTTTTTTTTTTCTCTTTTCAAATTGTTCGTGTGATCACACAACTGTGGCTTGAGAACTCAAGTTTGGAACGTGGAAAAGCTTTCGAGCATCTGTGGTTTCTACTGTTGAAATTTCATTCCCAAATCCCAACGCAATGAAAAGTCATCGTGAATTTTTATTGCGAATATTCTTCTCGGAAAATACAGTATAAAGTTAGCTGGAAATGAAAAATTAAAGATCAACCGTTATTAGCCATCAAAGGGAATGACTTTTGGCCATCTTTACGTTATCGTATTTTAGGACCAAATAATCAAGGATTACCAGATCTGTGATACGAGAATATAAACTATTCCTCGTGAATAGTTCCAAGTAATTTCACTGTCTGTTTATATACACCGATATATATATATATATATATATATATATATATAGATAGATAGATAGATAGATAGATAGATAGATAGATAGATAGATAGATCCCCTTTTGGCAGTTTGGATACAAACTTTGACGTCTTTCCGACGGTGCCTGCAGCAAAAGTTTTCTTTGGACTTCATCAACAAGGCCAAAAACAAGATTCTATCGATTGGGCATCAAAGAATCTCCGTACGCTTCCCGAAGGTTTGCACCCAGGAAAGGTTACTTTTGCGTCATTCACCATTCCATTTAAGTTTTTGCCAAAAGTCTGTGATCATCATCATCAGTCTCATAACGTCAGTCTGTGGACATAGACCTTCCCCAGGATTCAATACACTTCTCTATCGTGGGTGTCATGGAGCCAGTACTTTCTGAATTTGTCTAGCTCGTCTGTCCATCTAGTACTCTGCCGGCCTCTGATTCGCATGTGATCGCAGGGGATCTATATGGTGAGTTGTGATGATTAGAATAGAAATACCTCAAAATCAACCAGGGGAAGAGAACGTTGCAGTCGTTTACGAAGATTAAGATTTTTATAAAAGTTATGAAACCAATTAAACTCTTCGGAAAGCTAACTTTATTAGTAAATTTAAAGAAAGTTTAATAAACAACCCTTTAGTTGACCTTTAGTTTCATGGTCAGACTCCATCATTCGTCACACTTCCCCATTACACGTAAGTCAAAAGCGTTTACAACGGAAATAATTTCATTTTACCTAAAAGTCTCATCTTCCCCCCTCCTAGGACTACCTAGATTCCCTCCTTTGGGGATCACTCCCCCCCCCCGTTTGGAAACAACTGGTTTATTGAGACAGAATAAGATCTTTTAATGAATACAGGTCATACATATCTATCAATTACACAATTTCTTTATTTCTTCCTTTATTGTGTTAGCGCTAACTTTGTAGGATGGTTCATTTGTCTCCATCCAGTCAGTCAGTCAGTCAGTCTATCTATCTATCTATCTATCTATCTATCTCAGCACGTTCATCATCTATATATATATATATATATATATATATATATATATATATATATATATATATATATATATATGTGTGTGTGTGTGTGTGTGTCCATATATCTCTTTGTATATGTATTTATGTCTTTCCATATCTATCAGTCTATATATCTATCTTTTAGCCTGTGCTCTATCTATTTATCTATCTATCTATTTATCTACCTATCTATCTATTTGTCCTGTAATGCAATATGCAATAGATAGATAGATAGATAGATAGATAGACGAAGTTGTTGATCTAAATCAATACCTCCAATGTTTTTATTGACCCTCGAAGTCTTGACAGGAAAATCAATTAGCCGATATCTTTGGATTTAATTGGATTATCCTAATACCCAGATTATCATGAAGTGGGTATTACACCCGGGTGGATTAACACATCAAAGTGATCGTGTATGTCATCTTTCTCCTCGGAGGTGATCTTGGGTAAAAATCTTGTCACAAACCCCCACCTGTTTTTTTTGTTAGTTTGTTTTTTGTTTTTTCTTTGTAAGGTCAATGATATGAGTTTTGTTTTTTTATAAAAACGCCAGCCCAAGTCGGAGGCTATAGTTGTCTTTAATTATCCAGCACAATAATTAGAAAAAGCCCGACTGCTGCTGGGTCAAACACCATTCCTATTTCTACTGCTACCGAAGATGACAACTGCAACTTTTGTATTGAATATATAATTTACGCCCTTTTAACCCCATGAAGAGCATAGGCCATCAACGACACCTTGCCAGTACACTAGACAGTCTTCTTCGAATAATGTGGCAATACTTCATCCAAGAATAGATGGAATAAAAAAAATAGAATGCCGTTGTATTGAAAGACTACAAGGTCTCAATTGTAAAGATCAGCAAGCGAGTAATTTCAGAAATGAGGAGTTAGGTTCAAGGTGTAAAATCAGTCATCGTTAAACTATAAGATCCCCATGGCTGAATGGTTAAAAGCTCCTGGGCGTATACTGGATCCCCGTCTGACTAGAGGGTGCGAATTCGATTCTCACCATGGGCTTTCTCTTTATATTCCGATTGCGCAATTTAATTATCGCCGTAGAATGACTGTCCGATTCATAGTTGTGATAAAAAACAATTAAAGTTAGAACGAGGGTAAAAAGCTAGTTGAAATTATCATTAACATTCAGGGGTGGTTGGCTGTCTTCATTGCCTCGGTGTCTCTGAGCCATGCATTTCTACGCCTTCCCCTCTTCCTCTTTTCCGGTGGGTTCCAGATCAGGGCCTGCCAAGTTGCTGGCAGGTATCCAGGGGGGGTATTCTTGATCCTATCCCCGCTTTCTTCTCATGATCTGTGAGGCGATAGTTGCTTTATTCTCCACAATTCTTCGTTGGAGAATTTCCCTGGCCAATGGATATAGGGGATTCTCTCACATGCAACTGTTAGGTGAATGTCTGGAATTGTATCGTGACTTTCGTTATTCTCCATGGTTCAGAAACACTGAGGGGCACAGCTTTAACATTGGTGTTGGGTATTCCCCAGTTGGGGGGGGGGGCTGATCTATCTTCTTTGAGCTCCAAAACTTCCTGAGGACCTTTGCCTACTCTTGCCCTCTTATCTCCATCCGACTCCTCTTGTGTGTCGATCACACCCACCCAAGGACCTAAAGGAATTCACTTGTTCAAGCAACTGTCTTGCAATTGTGGAAGGCGTATTGTATATATAATGAATTTGAAAAATATAAAGATATATGTTTTGTATAAATGTATCAATTTATTACAATTATGAATTTGGGTAGATATTTGATGCTTGTCAGTTTGGCTCAGTCGGTAAGACATGCGACTACTAATCAGTTGGTCTTGATTTCTAAATCGAGTAAGGGGATATTATTTTTTACTCATCTAAATTTGGTGAGGGTTGTTTTTGTTGTTCTCGTTACGGTAGAAAAACAAAGTCAACTCCAGGTTTCTAAAAGAACAGCAAGAACATTCCTCACCTAATTTGGAGGAGTAAACTCTTCACTGTATTTCTGATCCATTACATTAAACCAAACCAATACATGAAATTACCATTGCCCAACAGTGATTTGAAATTACGAAAAAGTGATTGGTAGGTGACTCTCCCACTGACTGAGCCGAACTGACAAGTCTTACATACCTACATTATTTTCATTATGTATACAATACAAAATTTTCAGATGTCATCTTCAGTCGGAATGGGTAAAATTTGACATTTCGACACGCTGATTGATCCAAATAAAACTAAAAAGCCTCAAGAGAGAAAAAATACCGTCAGCAACTAGAAACTGGATGAAATTCAGTTCATATATAACTAGGGGACAGGTGGGGGCATTCACCCCTCCCTCTGGATCAGGCCATCTCACCGAGGGCAACGGATTTGAAAGTTAGAACCTCATGGTCTATAAAAGATAAGGGTGCAGTACAATTGTTTTATGTAACCCCAACGATGTTCCCATTGTGTCACTCCATGTTCAGGTCATGCGTCTCCGCCAACGATCAAGTGCACCATCTGACGTCTAGATATTACAATCGGTCGTACTTGCTTACACTACGAATGGCGAGTGGAATGTCTATCGTGTAACAGGGTTGCCACAAAGATATATTCCGAACATACACTTCTGTCCCCCACCCCAAAGTATATGACTCCTACTGGAAATATGCGTTTGCCCTCCCTGGAAATGTGGCAGTGGGCAGTGGCGAGAAAATATAAGCCATAACTTCTTTGTGCGAATCACGTGCTCTCAATAGCTGACACGATTAATAATAACGCGTGACTGTAACAGTGCTGGGGATAGAATGCCAATAAAGCCGCTTTGTTTTTGTATTTAAAAACCGCCAACCGAAACTGTCAACTAAGTCGGCATTATTTTCTTCAGTTTTTAAATGATTCTGGTTGGCTATGTATGTGTGTTGCGTATACGGGGTTTAGAGAACTGAAAAGTCGAGCATCCATTCTTTGAAAACTTTTATCCCCCCATCCCCCAAAAAAGGGTTTCAGTAGAGCGGATTCATTTTACAATGTAAGTTTAAATTAAATTTGACCCATGCTGAAAAGTGACGTTTTTCATATGACGGTTTCTAATGAGTGATTAATTAGGCTTGTATCGTAATGTCTTTTTTTTATTATGTAAGCGAATCCTCGTCCTCTA